>JANJGN010000055.1:0-707500 GCA_026770705.1 Isurus oxyrinchus | reverse complement strand
TAGTAAAACTCCATTCATACAGTCTATTCAAAGAGTCACAGGGAATTTATAACATCGACTATTTAGAGATAGACATAGGAGCATCAATATGTCAATAAAATAATGCCTGATCTGGTAGTATCTCACCTCCACTTCCTTTCTGCTGTCATAACCCTTGAATCGCTTGCATGACAAAAATCCCTTTCACTCAGCTTTGACGAAATTCAATGTCCAAGCCCCAGTGCTTTTTGGGAACACTGCTGGAGCAATTAAAATATATATATTATCTTCGCCTCTATCTAACAATTGGTATCTCTTATTTCAAAAATATGTCCATTGGTTGCAGTATCCCCTGTAGAGAAAACATCCCCTGTGAGGCCACTATTTCAAGTCCCCTCAGGATCATATATGATTCAATGAGATCACCGTTAATCCTCCTAAACTCCATTGGGTACAGGTCCATTCTGTTCAATCCTTCTTCAAAAGATGAACCCTTCATCTCAGGAATGAGTCATGTCAAGCTCTCTGATCTGCTTCTACAGAAATTAAAGCGCTTCTTTCTTCTCCAGAAATATTTGGAAATTGCACACACAACTCTAGTGCCCACAGTTCCTAAAAAGGCTTGTAAAGCTAGACTAAAGCTTCCCTACATTTGTATTCCATTCCTATTTGCAATATACAGTAATGCTCAATTTACCATGGGAAGGCAAAGGCACACTTTATAAAGAGTCAGACCCCCTCTACACTGCCTTCCTTGATGGAAGGAGGGTCATTTATAAAGCAGCTGCATATGTTTGGGCCGAGGACAAAATCCAGAGAAACTCCAGCGATTATGTCCTGGAGCTAAATTGACTGCCCTCCAACAACCACAGCCAGCTTCCGTTTATGCTAGGTATTGCTACACCCAGTGCGCAGTTTTCACCTGATCCCCATCGACTCCAATATTGGTCGGATATTTGATACCACACTCGGACAAATGCGGCCTGGATGTGAAGGGTTATCGCGCTCACCTCACCTCTGGAGCTCAGCTATTTTGCCAAAGATCTGCCAGACTTTGTGAGATCATGGCAGAACTCAACCGGGCTTCAGGGAGCAGTTTATTGTTAAGCAGGTATCAAGTAGAGGGATATTCACTTTGTATGGAACCCGATGCTGCACAAGCGCTGGAAGTGTTCATGGGGTCTGTTTCGAGGGACATTTACTCTATCTAACCCTGTGCTGGACATGCCCTGATAGTGTTTGATGCAGCCTGTGTAGAGGGAAACAAAAACAGAATTACCTGGAAAAACTCAGCAGGTCTGGCAGCATCGGCGGAGAAGAAAAGAGTTGACGTTTCGAGTCCTCATGACCCTTCGACAGAACTTGATTTCGAGTCCAGGAAAGAGTTGAAATATAAGCTGGTTTAAGGTGTGTGTGTGGGGGGGGGGGGGGGGGGGGGGGGGGGAGAGAGAGAGAGAGAGACAGAGGTGCTTGTGTAGACAAACAAGCAGTGATAGAATAGCAGATCATCAAAAGATGTCTGTAAACAATGGTACAAAAGAACACATAGGTGTTAAAGTTAAAGTTGGTGATATTATCTAAACGAATGTGCTAATTAAGAATAGATGGTAGGGCACTCAAGGTACAGCTCTAGTGGGGGTGGGGGGAGCATAAAAGATTTTAAAATATTTAAAAATAATGGAAATAGGTGGGAAAAGAAAAAATCTATAAAATTTATAGGGAAAAAAAAAGGGGGAAAAAGGGGGAAACAGATAGGGGGTGGGGATGGGGAGGGAGCTCACGACCTAAAGTTATTTGAATTCAATATTCAGACCGGAAGGCTGTAAGGTGCCTAGTCGGAAGATGAGGTGTTGTTCCTCAGTTTGCGTTGGGCTTCACTGGAACAATGCAGTAAGCCAAGGACAGACATGTGGGCAAGAGAGCAGGGTGGAGTGTTAAAATGGCAAGCGACAGGGAGGTTTGGGTCATTCTTGCGGGACAGACCGCAGGTGTTCTGCAAAGCGGTCGCCCAGTTTACGTTTGGTCTCTCCAATGTAGAGGAGACCACATTGGGAGCAACGAATGCAGTAGACTAAGTTGGGGGAAATGCAAGTGAAATGCTGCTTCACTTGAAAGGAAATGTTTGGGCCCTTGGACGGTGAGGAGAGAGGAAGTGAAGGGGCAGGTGTTACATCTTTTGCGTGGGCATGGGGTGGTGCCATAGGAGGGGGTTGAGGAGTAGGGGGTGATGGAGGAGTGGACCAGGGTGTCCCGGAGGGAGCGATCCCTACGGAATGCCGATAAGGGGGGTGAAGGGAAGATGTGTTTGGTGGTGGCATCATGCTGGAGTTGGCGGAAATGGCGGAGGATGATCCTTTGAATGCGGAGGCTGGTGGGGTGATAAGTGAGGACAAGGGGGACCCTATCATGTTTCTGGGAGGGAGGAGAAGGCGTGAGGGCGGATGCGCGGGAGATGGGCCGGACACGGTTGAGGGCCCTGTCAACGACCGTGGGTGGAAACCTCGGTTAGGAAGAAGGAGGACATGTCAGAGGAACCGTTTTTGAAGGGTAGCATCATCGGAACAGATGCGACGAAGGCGAAGGAACTGGGAGAATGGGATGGAGTCCTTACAGGAAGCGGGGTGTGAGGAGCTGTAGTCGGAGGTAGCTGTGGGAGTCGGTGGGTTTGTAATTGGATATTGGTGGACAGTCTATCACCAGAGATTGAGACAGAGAGGTCAAGGAGGGAAGGGAAGTGTCAGAGATGGACCACGTGAAAATGATGGAGGGGTGGAGATTGGAAGCAAAATTAATAAATTTTTCCAAGTCCCGACGAGAGCATGAAAGCGGCACCGAAGTAATCATCGATGTACCGGAGAAAAAGTTGTGGAAGGGGGCCGGGGGTAGGACTGCAACAAGGAATGTTCCACATATCCCATAAAGAGACAGGCATAGCTGGGGCCCATGCGGGTACCCATAGCCACACCTTTTATTTGGAGGAAGTGAGAGGAGTTGAAGGAGAAATTGTTCAGTGTGAGAACAAGTTCAGCCAGACGGAGGAGAGTAATGGTGGATGGGGATTGTTCGGGCCTCTGTTCGAGGAAGAAGCTAAGGGCCCTCAGACCATCCTGGTGGGGGATGGAGGTGTAGAGGGATTGGACGTCCATGGTGAAGAGGAAGCGGTTGGAGCCAGGGAACTGGAAATTGTTGATGTGACGTAAGAGGAATCACGGATGTAGGTGGGAAGGGACTGGACAAGGGGAGAGAGAAGGGAGTCAAGATAACGAGAAATGAGTTCTGTGGGGCAGGAGCAAGCTGAGACGATCGGTCTACCAGGGCAGTTCTGTTTGTGGATTTTGGGTAGGAGATAGAAGCGGGCCGTCCGAGGTTGGGCGACTATCAGGTTGGAAGCTGTGGGAGGGAGATCCCCAGAGGAGATGAGGTCAGTGACAGTCCTGGAAACAATGACTTGATGTTCAGTGGTGGGGTCATGGTCCAGGGAGAGGTAGGAGGAAGTGTCTGCGAGTTGACGCTCAGCCTCCGCGAGGTAGAGGTCAGTGCGCCAGACAACAACAGCACCACCCTTGTCAGCGGGTTTGATGACAATGTCAGGGTTGGACCTGAGAGAATGGAGTGCAGTAAGTTCAGAGAGAGACAGGTTAGAATGGGTGAGAGGAGCAGAGAAATTGAGACGACTAATGTCGCGCCGACAGTTCTCAATGAAAAGATCAAGAGAAGGTAAGAATCCAGAGGGAGGGGTCCAGGTGGAGGGAGAATATTGGAGATGGGTAAAAGGATCTGTTGAACTGGGAGAGGACTCCTGCCCAAAGAAGTGAGCCCGGAGACGAAGACGGCGAAAGAAGAGTTCAGCATCATGCCGAGCCCGAAATTCATTGAGGTGAGGGCGTAAGGGTATGAAACTAAGTCCTTTGCTGAGCACTGAACGTTCAGCATCGGAGAGGGGAAGGTCAGGGGGTATAGTGAATACACGGCTGGGGCTGGGATTGGAGGATGGGGTGGGGACGGAGGGACAGGCTGGGGTGGAGGGTCCTAGATGGGTGTTGGTGTCGATGAGTTGTTGGAGCTTGCGTTCCTTAGCAGTTGAGAGAAAGAGAAAAAGTTTCTTGTTGAGGCGTCGGATGAGCCGAAGGATAAAAATAAAATAAAATCTCCCTCTCTGTGTAGAGGGAGATTTGTTCTGGGCCTAACACATGTTCTGCACCTGCCCTCGTAGTAATTCGTGGGAACCGTGCAGAGTGAGATGTACTCACTACCTAACCATTGTAGATCCAAACCTGGCATTGTTTAATTTGACAGAAGACGTAACTTCACAGTCCATTTAACCACAAGTTGCATCTGAACTGGTAGTGTTTATAGTTATAGAATCATAGAACAATAATGGCTCAGAAAGAAGCCTCTTGTCCTATTATGTCTGGGCAGGCTGATAAACCAGCAAGAAATCCTAATCCCACCTTGCAGAATCTGGTCTGCAGTCCTGAAGGTTATATGTGCTCTGGGATAAACTGGGTGTCCCTGGGGAGTGTTTTGGGATTTTATCTGTGTCCCTGGAGAGTGCTCTGGGATTAGCTGTGTGTCCCTGTGGAGGGCTCTGGGATTAGCTGTGTGTCCCTGAGGAGTGCTCTGGGATTAGCTGTGAGTCCCTGTGGAGGGCTCTGGGATTAGCTGTGTGTCCCTGGGGAGTGCTCTGGGATTTGCTGTGTGTCCCTGTGGAGGGCTCTGGGATTAGCTGTGAAGCCCTGGCGAGTGCTTCGGGATTTTATCTGTGTCCCTGGGGAGTGCTCTGGGATTAGCTGTGTGTCCCTGGGGAGTGCTCTGGGATTAGCTGTGTGTCCCTGGGGGTTGCTCAGGGATTAGCTGTGTGTCCCTGTGGAGGGCTCTGGGATTAGCTGTGTGTCCCTGTGGAGTGCTCTGGGATTAGATGTGTTTCCCTGGGGAGTGCTCGGGGATTAACTTTGTGTCCCTGGGGAGTGCTCTGGGAATAGCTCTGTGTATCTGGGGAGTGATCTGGGATTATCTGTGTGTCCCTGGGGAGTGCTCTGGGATTAGCTGTGTATCCCTGTGGAGGGCTCTGGGATTAGCTGTGTGTCCCTGTGGAGTGCACAGGGATTAGCTGTGTGTCCCTGTGGAGTGCACTGGGATTAGCTGTGTGTCCTTGGGGAGTGTTCTGGGATTAGTTGTGTGTCCCTGTGGAGTGCACTGAGATTAGCTGTGTGTCACTGGGAAATGTGTTGGGATTTGCTCTGTGTCCCTAACAAGTGTGATGGAATCTCTTGGGGACCCGTACGGACTATTCTATAACTTGCTGGGTGCCCGGGGAGCCTGTGCATATTTTAATGCAGATCCCGACCCCGGGTGTTTGTTGCTATTTTCTGAGATTCTCTGGGGTGTGTGTCGGGATGATCTGCCAGCATCTGTGAAGAGTGTGAAGGATTGTTGTGTGTCCCAGGGGAGTGTGTGCAGTGTTGAAGTGTATCCCTGGGGATTGTGTGCAGTATTGCTGTGTGTCCCTAGGGAGTGTGTGGAGTATTGATGTGAGTCCCTGGGGAGTATGTGCAGTATAGCTGTGTGTCCTTGGGGAGTGTGTGCAGTATTGCTGTGTGTCCCTGGGGAGTGTGTGCAGTGTTGCTGTGTGTCCCTGGGGAGTGTGTGCAGTATTGCTGTGTGTCCCTGGGGAGTGTGTGCTGCATCGCTGTGTGTCCCTGGGGAGTGTGTGCAGTATTGTTGTGTGTCCCTGCGGAGTGTGTGCATTATTGCTGTGTTTCCCTGGGCAGTGTGTGGAGTATTGTTGTGTGCCCCTGGGGAGTGTGTGGAGTATTGCTGTGTGTCCCTGGGGAGTGTGTGGAGTATTGTTGTGTGCCCCTGGGGAGTGTGTGCAGTATTGCTGTGTGTCCATGGGGAGTGTGTGCAGTATTGATGTGTGTCCCTGGGGAGTGTGTGCAGTATTGCTGTATGTCCCTGGGGAGTGTGTGCAGTATTGATGTTTGTCCTTGGGGAATGTTTGCAGTATTGCTGTGTGTCCCTGGGGAGTGTGAGCAGTATTGCTGTGTGTCCCTGGGGAGTGTGTGCTGTATTGCGGTGTGTCCCTGGGGAGTGTGTGCAGTATTGCTGTGTGTTCCTGGGGAGCGTGTGCAGTATTGCTGTGTGTCCCTGGGGAGCGTGTGCAGTATTGCTGTGTGTTCCTGGGGAGTGTGTGCAGTATTGCTGTGTGTTCCTGGGGAGTGTGTGTAGTATTGCTGTGGGTCCCTGGGGAGCCTGTGCTGTAACGCAGTGAGTCCCTGGGGAGTGTGTGCTGTATTGCTGAGTGTCCCTGAGGAGTGTGTGGAGTATTGCTGTGTGTCCCTGGGGAGTGTGTGCAGTATTGCTGTGTGTCCCTGGGGAGTGTGTGCAGTATTGCTGTGTGTCCCTGGGGAGTGTGTGCAGTATTGCTGTGTGTCCCTGGGGAGTGTGTGCAGTATTGCTGTGTGTCCCTGGGGAGTGTGTGCAGTATTGCTGAGTGTCCCTGGGGAGTGTGTGGAGTATTGCTGTGTGTCCCTGGGGAGTGTGTGCAGTATTGCTGTGTGTCCCTGGGGAGTGTGTGGAGTATTGCTGTGTGTCCCTGAGGAGTGTGTGCAGTATTGCTGTGTGTCCCTGGGGAGTGTGTGCCGTATTGCTGTGTGTCCCTGGGGCGTGTGTGCAATATTGCTCTGTGTCCCTGGGGAGTGTGTGGAGTATTGCTGTGTGTCCCTGGGGAGTGTGTGCAGTGTTGCTGTGTGTCCCTGGGGAGTGTGTGCAGTATTGCTGTGTGTCCCTGGGGAGTGTGTGCAGTATTGCTGTGTTTCCCTGGGGAGTGTGTTCCGTAACGCAGTGAGTCCCTGGGGAGTGTGTGCTGTATCGCTCTGTGTCCCTGGAGAGTGGGTGCAGTATTGCTGTGTGTGCCTGGGGAGTGTGTGCTGTATTGCTGTGTGTCCCTGGGGAGTGTGTGGAGTATTGCTGTGTGTCCCTGGGGAGTTTGTGGTGTATTGTTGTGTGTCCCTGGGGAGTGTGTGCAGTATTGCTGTGTGTCCCTGGGGAGTGTGTGGAGTATTGCTGTGTGTCCCTGAGGAGAGTGTGCATTATTGCTGTGTGTCCCGAGGGAGTGTCTGGAGTTTTGCTGTGTGTTTCTGGGGAGTGTGTGCAGTATTGCTGTGTTTCCGTGGGGACGGCGTGGATTAAGGCTTTGTGTCCCTGGAGAGTGTATGCAGTATTGCTCTGTGTCCCTGGGGAGTGTGTGCAGTATTGATGTGTGTCCCTGGCGAGTTACTGCAGTATTGTTGTCTGTCCCTGGCAAGTTAGAGCAATATTGCTGTGTGTCCATTGCGAGTGTGTCAGGATTTGCTGTTTCTCACTGGTGAGTGTGTCAGGAATTGTTGCTGTTCCTTGGGGAGTGTGTCGGGATTTGCTGTCTGTCTCTGTGGAGTGTGTCAGGAATTGCTGTGTGTCCTTGGGGAGTGTGTTGGGATTTGCTGTATGTCCCTGGGGAGTGTCCTGAGATTTGCTGTGTGTCCCTGACGAGTGTGCTGGGATATGCTGTATGTCCCGGGGGAGTCTGCTGGGATTTGCAGCGGTCCCCTGGGGAGTGTGTCAGGAATTGCTGTGTGTCCCTGGGGAGTGTGTGCAGTATTGCTGTGTGTCCCTGGGGAGTGTGTGCAGTATTGCTGTGTGTCCCTGGGGAGTGTGTGCAGTATTGCTGTGTGTCCCTGGGGAGTGTGTGCTGTATTGCTGTGTGTCCCTGGGGAGTGTGTGGCGTACTGCAGTGTGTCCCTGGAGAGTGTGTGCAGTATTGCTGTGTGTCCCTGGGGAGTGTGTGCAGTATTGCTGTGTGTCCCTGGGGAGTGTGTGCAGTATTGCTGTGTGTCCCTGGGGAGTGTGTGCAGTATGCTGTGTGTCCCTGGGGAGTGTGTCAGGAATTGCTGTGTGTCCCTGGGGAGTGTGTGCAGTATTGCTGTGTTTCCGTGGGGAGCGTGTGGAGTATTGCTGTGTGTCCCTGGCGAGTTACTACAGTATTGCTCTCTGACCCCGGCGAGTTAGAGCAATATTGCTGTGTGTCCCTTGGGAGAGTGTCAGGATTTGCTGTTTGTCACTGGGGAGTGTGTCAGGATTTGTTGCTGTTCCCTGGAGAGTGTGTCAGGATTTGCTGTGTGTCCCCGGGGGAGTGTGTCGGGATTTGCTGCGGTTCCCTGGGGATTGTGTTGGGATTTGCTGTGTGTCCCCGGGGGAGTGTTTCGGGATTTGCTGTGTGTCCCTGGGGAGTGTGTTGGGATTTGTTGCGGTTCCCTGGGGAGTGTGCCGGGATTTGCTGTGTGTCCCTGGGGAGTGAGTCAAGAATTGCTGTGTGTCCCTGGGGAGTGTGTCGGGATTTCCTGCGGTTCCCAGGGGAGTGTGTCAGGATTTGTTGTGTGTCCCTGGGGAGTGTGTTGGGATTTGCTGCGGTTCCCTGGGGAGTGTGTCAGGAATTGTTGTGTGTCCCTGGGGAGTGTGTGGCGTACTGCTGTGTGTCCCTGGGGAGTGTGTGCAGTATTGCTGTGTGTCCGTGGGGAGTGTGTGCAGTATTGCTGTGTGTCCCTGGGGAGTGTGTGCAGTATTGCTGTGTGTCCCTGGGGAGTGTGTGCAGTATTGTTGTGTGTTCCTGGGGAGTGTGTGCAGTATTGCTATGTGTCCCTGGGGAGTGTGTGCAGTATTGCTGTGTGTCCCTGGGGAGCGTGTGCTGTAACGCAGTGAGTCCCTGGGGAGTGTGTGCTGTATTGCTGAGTGTCCCTGAGGAGTGTGTGGAGTATTGATGTGTGTCCCTGGGGAGTGTGTGGATTATTACTGTGTGTCCCTGGGGAGTGTGTGGAGTATTGCTGTGTGTCCCTGGGGAGTGTGTGCAGTATTGCTGTGTATCCCTGGGGAGTGTGTGCAGTATTGCTGTGTGTCCCTGGGGAGTGTGTGCAGTATTGCTGTGTGTCCCTGGGGAGTGTGTGCTGTATTGCTGTGTGTCCCTGGGGAGTGTGTGGCGTACTGCAGTGTGTCCCTGGGGAGTGTGTGCAGTATTGCTGTGTGTGCCTGGGGAGTGTGTGCTGTATTGCTGTGTGTCCCTGTGGAGTGTGTGCAGTATTGCTGTGTGTCCCTGGGGAGTGTGTGCAGTATTGCTGTGTGTCCCTGGGGAGTGTGTGCAGTATTGCTGTGTGTCCCTGGGGAGTGTGTGGAGTATTGCTGTGTGTCCCTGGGGAGTGTGTGCCGTAATGCTGTGGGTCCCTGGGGTGTGTGTGCAATATTGCTGTGTGTCCCTGGGGAGTGTGTGCAGTATTGCTGTGTGTGCCTGGGGAGTGTGTGCTGTATTGTGTGTGTCCCTGGGGAGTGTGTGGAGTATTGCTGTGTGTCGCTGGGGAGTGTGTGCCGTATTGCTGTGTGTTTCTGGGGAGTGTGTGGAGTATTGCTGTGTGTCCCTGGGGAGTGTGTGCAGTATTGCTGTGTATCCCTGGGGAGTGTGTGCAGTATTGCTGTGTGTCCCTGGGGAGTGTGTGCTGTATTGCTGTGTGTCCCTGGGGAGTGTGTGGCGTACTGCACTGTGTCCCTGGGGAGTGTGTGCAGTATTGCTGTGTGTGCCTGGGGAGTGTGTGCTGTATTGCTGTGTGTCCCTGGGGAGTGTGTGCAGTATTGCTGTGTGTCCCTGGGGAGTTTGTGCAGTATTGCTGTGTGTCCCTGGGGAGTGTGTGCAGTATTGCTGTGTGTCCCTGGGGAGTGTGTGGAGTATTGCTGTGTGTCCCTGGGGAGTGTGTGCCGTAATGCTGTGTGACCCTGGGGCGTGTGTGCAATATTGCTGTGTGTCCCTGGGGAGTGTGTGCAGTATTGCTGTGTGTGCCTGGGGAGTGTGTGCAGTATTACTGTGTGTCCCTGGGGAGTGTGTGCAGTGTTACTGTGTGTCCCTGGGGAGTGTGTACTGTATCGCTCTGTGTCCCTGGGGAGTGTGTTCAGTATTGCTGTGTGTCCCTGGGGAGTGTGTGGAGTATTGCTGTGTGTCGCTGGGGAGTGTGTGGTGTATTGCTGTCTGTTTCTGGGGAGTGTGTGGAGTATTGCTGTGTGTCCCTGAGGAGAGTGTGCATTATTGCTGTGTGTCCCGAGGGAGTGTCTGGAGTTTAGCTGTGTGTTTCTGGGGAGTGTGTGCAGTATTGCTGTGTTTCCGTGGGGACGGCGTGGATTAAGGCTTTGTGTCCCTGGAGAGTGTATGCAGTATTGCTCTGTGTCCCTGGGGAGTGTGTGCAGTATTGATGTGTGTCCCTGGCGAGTTACTGCAGTATTGTTGTCTGTCCCTGGCAAGTTAGAGCAATATTGCTGTGTGTCCATTGCGAGTGTGTCAGGATTTGCTGTTTCTCACTGGTGAGTGTGTCAGGAATTGTTGCTGTTCCTTGGGGAGTGTGTCGGGATTTGCTGTCTGTCCCTGTGGAGTGTGTCAGGAATTGCTGTGTGTCCTTGGGGAGTGTGTTGGGATTTGCTGTATGTCCCTGGGGAGTGTCCTGAGATTTGCTGTGTGTCCCTGACGAGTGTGCTGGGATATGCTGTATGTCCCGGGGGAGTCTGCTGGGATTTGCAGCGGTCCCCTGGGGAGTGTGTCAGGAATTGCTGTGTGTCCCTGGGGAGTGTGTGCAGTATTGCTGTGTGCCCCTGGGGAGTGTGTGCAATATTGCTGTGTGTCCCTTGGGAGAGTGTCAGGATTTGCTGTTTGTCACTGCTGAGTGTGTCAGGATTTGTTGCTGTTCCCTGGAGAGTGTGTCAGGATTTGCTGTGTGTCCCCGGGGGAGTGTGTCGGGATTTGCTGCGGTTCCCTGGGGATTGTGTTGGGATTTGCTGTGTGTCCCCGGGGGAGTGTTTCGGGATTTGCTGTGTGTCCCTGGGGAGTGTGTTGGGATTTGTTGCGGTTCCCTGGGGAGTGTGCCGGGATTTGCTGTGTGTCCCTGGGGAGTGTGTCAAGAATTGCTGTGTGTCCCTGGGGAGTGTGTCGGGATTTCCTGCGGTTCCCAGGGGAGTGTGTCAGGATTTGTTGTGTGTCCCTGGGGAGTGTGTTGGGATTTGCTGCGGTTCCCTGGGGAGTGTGTCAGGAATTGTTGTGTGTCCCTGGGGAGTGTGTGGCGTACTGCTGTGTGTCCCTGGGGAGTGTGTGCAGTATTGCTGTGTGTCCCTGGGGAGTGTGTGCAGTATTGCTGTGTGTCCCTGGGGAGTGTGTGCAGTATTGCTGTGTGTCCCTGGGGAGTGTGTGCAGTATTGCTGTGTGTCCCTGGGCAGTATGTGCAGTATTGTTGTGTGTTCCTGGGGAGTGTGTGCAGTATTGCTATGTGTCCCTGGGGAGTGTGTGCAGTATTGCTGTGTGTCCCTGGGGAGCGTGTGCTGTAACGCAGTGAGTCCCTGGGGAGTGTGTGCTGTATTGCTGAGTGTCCCTGAGGAGTGTGTGGAGTATTGATGTGTGTCCCTGGGGAGTGTGTGGATTATTACTGTGTGTCCCTGGGGAGTGTGTGGAGTATTGATGTGTGTCCCTGGGGAGTGTTTGGAATATTAATGTGTGTCCCTGGCGAGTGTGTGCAATATTGCTGTGTGTCCCTGGGGAGTGTGTGGAGTATTGCTGTGTGTCCCTGGGGAGTGTGTGCAGTATTGCTGTGTATCCCTGGGGAGTGTGTGCAGTATTGCTGTGTGTCCCTGGGGAGTGTGTGCAGTATTGCTGTGTGTCCCTGGGGAGTGTGTGCTGTATTGCTGTGTGTCCCTGGGGAGTGTGTGGCGTACTGCAGTGTGTCCCTGGGGAGTGTGTGCAGTATTGCTGTGTGTGCCTGGGGAGTGTGTGCTGTATTGCTGTGTGTCCCTGGGGAGTGTGTGCAGTATTGCTGTGTGTCCCTGGGGAGTGTGTGCAGTATTGCTGTGTGTCCCTGGGGAGTGTGTGCAGTATTGCTGTGTGTCCCTGGGGAGTGTGTGGAGTATTGCTGTGTGTCCCTGGGGAGTGTGTGCCGTAATGCTGTGTGTCCCTGGGGTGTGTGTGCAATATTGCTGTGTGTCCCTGGGGAGTGTGTGCAGTATTGCTGTGTGTGCCTGGGGAGTGTGTGCTGTATTGCTGTGTGTCCCTGGGGAGTGTGTGGAGTATTGCTGTGTGTCGCTGGGGAATGTGAGCCGTATTGCTGTGTGTTTCTGGGGAGTGTGTGGAGTATTGCTGTGTGTCCCTGGGGAGTGTGTGCAGTATTGCTGTGTATCCCTGGGGAGTGTGTGCAGTATTGCTGTGTGTCCCTGGGGAGTGTGTGCTGTATTGCTGTGTGTCCCTGGGGAGTGTGTGGCGTACTGCAGTGTGTCCCTGGGGAGTGTGTGCAGTATTGCTGTGTGTGCCTGGGGAGTGTGTGCTGTATTGCTGTGTGTCCCTGGGGAGTGTGTTGGGATTTGTTTTGTGTCCCTGACGAGTGTGCTGGGATATGCTGTATGTCCCGGGGGAGTCTGCTGGGATTTGCAGCGGTCCCCTGGGGAGTGTGTCAGGAATTGCTGTGTGTCCCTGGGGAGTGTGTGCAGTATTGCTGTGTGTCCCTGGGGAGTGTGTGCAGTATTGCTGTGTGTCCCTGGGGAGTGTGTGCAGTATTGCTGTGTGTCCCTGGGGAGTGTGTGGCGTACTGCAGTGTGTCCCTGGGGAGTGTGTGCAGTATTGCTGTGTGTCCCTGGGGAGTGTGTGCAGTATTGCTGTGTGTCCCTGGGGAGTGTGTGCAGTATTGCTGTGTGTCCCTGGGGAGTGTGTGCAGTATTGCTGTGTGTCCCTGGGGAGTGTGTGCAGTATTGCTGTGTGTCCCTGGGGAGTGTGTGCAGTATTGCTGTGTGTCCCTGGGGAGTGTGTCAGGAATTGCTGTGTGTCCCTGGGGAGTGTGTGCAGCATTGCTGTGTGTCCGTGGGTAGTGTGTGGAGTATTGCTGTGTGTCCCTGGGGAGTGTGTGCAGTATTGCTGTGTTTCCGTGGGGAGCGTGTGGAGTATTGCTGTGTGTCCCTGGGGAGTGTGTGCAGTATTGCTGTGTGTCCCTGGGGAGTGTGTGCAGTATTGCTGTGTGTCCCTGGGGAGTGTGTGCAGTATTGCTGTGTTTCCGTGGGGAGCGTTTGGAGTATTGCTGTGTGTCCCTGGCGAGTTACTACAGTATTGCTCTCTGACCCCGGCGAGTTAGAGCAATATTGCTGTGTGTCCCTTGGGCGAGTGTCAGGATTTGCTGTTTGTCACTGGGGAGTGTGTCAGGATTTGTTGCTGTTCCCTGGAGAGTGTGTCAGGATTTGCTGTGTGTCCCCGGGGGAGTGTGTCGGGATTTGCTGCGGTTCCCTGGGGATTGTGTCGGGATTTGCTGTGTGTCCCTGGGGAGTGTGTTGGGATTTGTTGCGGTTCCCTGGGGAGTGTGTCGGGATTTGCTGTGTGTCCCTGGGGAGTGTGTCAATAATTGCTGTGTGTCCCTGGGGAGTATTTTGGGATTTGCTGTGTAAACCTGGGTAGTGTGTTGGGATCTGCTGCGGTTCCCTGGGGAGTGTGTCAGGATTTGCTGTGTGTCCCTGGGGAGTGTGTCGGGATTTCCTGCGGTTCCCAGGGGAGTGTGTCAGGATTTGTTGTGTGTCCCTGGGGAGTGTGGTAGGATTTTATGGAAGCCCCTCGGAAGTTGGCAGGGATCTGATGCGGGTTACTGGGTAATGTTTTGGGATTTGCTGTGGGTCCCTGAGTAGAGTTTCAGAATTAACTGTGTGTCTCTGGGGTGTGTATTCTGATTAGGTTTGTGTCTCTGGAGGTAGTGCTGGGATCTGTTGAGCGTCCCTTGGGAGTTTGCTGGGATTTGCTGTGTGTCCCTGGGGAGATTGCTGGGATTTGCTGTGTGTCCCTGGGGAGATTGCAGGGATTTGCTGTGTGTCCCTGGGGAGATTGCTGGGATTTGCTGTGTGTCCCTCGGGAGATTGCAGGGATTTGTTGTCTGTTCCTGGGCTGATTGCTGGGATTTGCTGTGTGTCCCTGGGGAGTGTGTTGGGGTTTGCTGTGTGTCCCTGGGGAGATTGCAGGGATTTGCTGTGTGTCCCTGGGGAGATTGCTGGGATTTGCTGACTGTCCCTGGGGAGATGGCAGGGATTTGCTGTCTGTCGCTGGGGAGATTGCAGGGATTTGCTGTGTGTCCCCTTGGTCTGTGCTGGGATTTGCTGTCTGTCCCTGGGGAGATTGCAGGGATTTGCTGTGTGTCTCTGGGGAGAGTGCTGGGATTTTCTTTGTATCCCTGGGGAATGTGCTGGGATTTGTTGTGTGTCTCTGGGGAGTGCGCTGGGATTTGCTGTGTGTCTATGGGGAGTGTGCTAGGATTTGCTGCATCTCCTGGGATTGTGCTGGGATTTGCTGCGTGTTCCTGGGGAGTGTGCTGGGATTTGCTGTATGTCTCTGGGGAGTGTGCTGGGATTTGCTGTGTGTCTATGGGGAGTGTGCTAGGATTTGCTGCATCTCCTGGGAGTGTGCTGGGATTTGCTGCGTGTTCCTGGGGAGAGTGCTGGGATTTGATGCGAGTCCCTGGGTAGTGTGCTGCGATTTGCTGTGTGTCCCTGGGGAGTGTGCTGGGATTTGCTGTGAGTCCCTGGGTAGTGTGCTGCGATTTGCTGTGTGTCCCTGGGGAGTGTGCTGGGATTTGCTGTGTGTCCCTGGGGAGTGTGCTGGGATGAGTTGTGTGTCCCTGGGGACTGTATTGGGATTTGTTGTTTGTCCCTGAGGAGAGTGCTGGGAATTGCTGTGTCTCTGTGGATTGTGTTGGATGGGTTGTGTGTCCTTGGGGAGTGTGCTGGGATTTGCTGTGGATTCCTGGGTACTTTTTTGGGGTACGGTATGTGTCCCCGATCACTGTGTTGGGATTTGCAGCGTCTCCCTGGGGATTGTGTCAAGAATTGCTGTGTGTCCCTGGGGAGTGTGTTGGGATTTGCTGTGTGTCCGTGGGGAGATTGCTGGGATTTGCTGTGTGTACCTGGGGAGATTGCTGGGATTTGCTGTGTGTCTCTGGGGAGATTGCAGGGATTTACTGTCTGTTCCTGGGCAGATTGCTGGGATTTGATGTGTGTCCTTGGGGAGTGTGTTGGGGTTTGCTGTGTGTCCCTGGGGAGATTGCAGGGAATTGCTGTGTGTCCCTGGGGAGATTGAAGGGATTTGCTGTGTGTCCCTGGGGAGTGTGTTGGGATTGTTGCGGTTCCCTGGGGAGTGTGTCGGGATTTGCTGTGTGTCCCTGGGGAGTGTGTCAATAATTGCTGTGTGTCCCTGGGGAGTATTTTGGGATTTGCTGTGTAAACCTGGGTAGTGTGTTGGGATCTGCTGCGGTTCCCTGGGGAGTGTGTCAGGATTTGCTGTGTGTCCCTGGGGAGTGTGTCGGGATTTCCTGCGGTTCCCAGGGGAGTGTGTCAGGATTTGTTGTGTGTCCCTGGGGAGTGTGGTAGGATTTTATGGAAGCCCCTCGGAAGTTGGCAGGGATCTGATGCGGGTTACTGGGTAATGTTTTGGGATTTGCTGTTGGTCCCTGAGTAGAGTTTCAGAATTAACTGTGTGTCTCTGGGGTGTGTATTCTGATTAGGTTTGTGTCTCTGGAGGTAGTGCTGGGATCTGTTGAGCGTCCCTTGGGAGTTTGCTGGGATTTGCTGTGTGTCCCTGGGGAGATTGCTGGGATTTGCTGTGTGTCCCTGGGGAGATTGCAGGGATTTGCTGTGTGTCCCTGGGGAGATTGCTGGGATTTGCTGTGTGTCCCTCGGGAGATTGCAGGGATTTGTTGTCTGTTCCTGGGCTGATTGCTGGGATTTGCTGTGTCTCTGTGGATTGTGTTGGATGGGTTGTGTGTCCTTGGGGAGTGTGCTGGGATTTGCTGTGGATTCCTGGGTACTTTTTTGGGGTACGGTATGTGTCCCCGATCACTGTGTTGGGATTTGCAGCGTCTCCCTGGGGATTGTGTCAAGAATTGCTGTGTGTCCCTGGGGAGTGTGTTGGGATTTGCTGTGTGTCCGTGGGGAGATTGCTGGGATTTGCTGTGTGTACCTGGGGAGATTGCTGGGATTTGCTGTGTGTCTCTGGGGAGATTGCAGGGATTTACTGTCTGTTCCTGGGCAGATTGCTGGGATTTGATGTGTGTCCTTGGGGAGTGTGTTGGGGTTTGCTGTGTGTCCCTGGGGAGATTGCAGGGAATTGCTGTGTGTCCCTGGGGAGATTGAAGGGATTTGCTGTGTGTCCCTGGGGAGTGTGTTGGGATTGTTGCGGTTCCCTGGGGAGTGTGTCGGGATTTGCTGTGTGTCCCTGGGGAGTGTGTCAATAATTGCTGTGTGTCCCTGGGGAGTATTTTGGGATTTGCTGTGTAAACCTGGGTAGTGTGTTGGGATCTGCTGCGGTTCCCTGGGGAGTGTGTCAGGATTTGCTGTGTGTCCCTGGGGAGTGTGTCGGGATTTCCTGCGGTTCCCAGGGGAGTGTGTCAGGATTTGTTGTGTGTCCCTGGGGAGTGTGGTAGGATTTTATGGAAGCCCCTCGGAAGTTGGCAGGGATCTGATGCGGGTTACTGGGTAATGTTTTGGGATTTGCTGTTGGTCCCTGAGTAGAGTTTCAGAATTAACTGTGTGTCTCTGGGGTGTGTATTCTGATTAGGTTTGTGTCTCTGGAGGTAGTGCTGGGATCTGTTGAGCGTCCCTTGGGAGTTTGCTGGGATTTGCTGTGTGTCCCTGGGGAGATTGCTGGGATTTGCTGTGTGTCCCTGGGGAGATTGCAGGGATTTGCTGTGTGTCCCTGGGGAGATTGCTGGGATTTGCTGTGTGTCCCTCGGGAGATTGCAGGGATTTGTTGTCTGTTCCTGGGCTGATTGCTGGGATTTGCTGTGTGTCCCTGGGGAGTGTGTTGGGGTTTGCTGTGTGTCCCTGGGGAGATTGCAGGGATTTGCTGTGTGTCCCTGGGGAGATTGCTGGGATTTGCTGACTGTCCCTGGGGAGATGGCAGGGATTTGCTGTCTGTCCCTGGGGAGATTGCAGGGATTTGCTGTGTGTCTCTGGGGAGAGTGCTGGGATTTTCTTTGTATCCCTGGGGAATGTGCTGGGATTTGTTGTGTGTCTCTGGGGAGTGCGCTGGGATTTGCTGTGTGTCTATGGGGAGTGTGCTAGGATTTGCTGCATCTCCTGGGATTGTGCTGGGATTTGCTGCGTGTTCCTGGGGAGTGTGCTGGGATTTGCTGTATGTCTCTGGGGAGTGTGCTGGGATTTGCTGTGTGTCTATGGGGAGTGTGCTAGGATTTGCTGCATCTCCTGGGAGTGTGCTGGGATTTGCTGCGTGTTCCTGGGGAGAGTGCTGGGATTTGATGCGAGTCCCTGGGTAGTGTGCTGCGATTTGCTGTCTGTCCCTGGGGAGTGTGCTGGGATTTGCTGTGAGTCCCTGGGTAGTGTGCTGCGATTTGCTGTGTGTCCCTGGGGAGTGTGCTGGGATTTGCTGTGTGTCCCTGGGGAGTGTGCTGGGATTTGCTGTCTGTCCCTGGGGAGTGTGCTGGGATTTGCTGTGTGTCCCTGGGGAGAGTGCTAGGATTTGCTGTGTGTCTCTGGGGAGAGTGCTGGAATTTGCTGTGTCTCCCTGGGGAGTGTGTTGGGATGAATTGTGTGTCCCTGGGGACTGTATTGGCATTTGCTGTGTATCCCTGGGGAGAGTGCTGGAATTTGCTGTGTCTCCCTGGGGAGTGTGTTGGGATGAATTGTGTGTCCCTGGGGACTGTATTGGAATTTGCTGTGTGTCCCTGGGGAGAGTGCTGGGAATTGCTGCGTGTCTCTGGGGAGTGTGTTGGATGGGTTGTGTGTCCCTGGGGAGTGTGCTGGGATTTGCTGTGGATTTCTGGGTACTTTTTTGGTGTAAGGTATGTGTCCCCGGGCACTGTGTTGGGATTTGCAGCGTCTCCCTGGGGAGTGTGTCAAGAATTGCTGTGTGTCCCTGGGGAGTGTGTCAGGAATTGCTGTGTGTCCCTGGAGAGTGTGTTGGGATTTGCTGTGTGTCTCTGGGGAGTGTGTCAGGATTTGCTGTGAGTTCGTGGGGAGTGTGTCAGGAATTGCTCTGTGTCCCTGGAGAGTGTGTTGGGATTTGCTGTGTGTCTCTGGAGAATGTGTCAGGATTTGCTGTGTGTCCCTGGGGAGTATGTTGGGATTTGCTGTGTGTACCTGGGGAGATTGCTGGGATTTGCTGTGTGTCCCTGGGAAGATTGCAGGGATTTGCTGTCTGTCCCTGAGGAGATTGCAGGGATTTGCTGTGTGTCCCTGGGGAGATTGCAGGGATTTGCTGTGTGTACCTGGGGAGATTGCTGGGATTTTCTGTGTGTCTCTGGGGAGATTGCAGGGATTTGCTGTCTGTTCCTGGGCAGATTGCTGGGATTTGATGTGTGTCCCTGGGGAGTGTGTTGGGGTTTGCTGTGTGTCCCTGGGGAGATTGCAGGGAATTGCTGTGTGTCCCTGGGGAGATTGAAGGGATTTGCTGTGTGTCCCTGGGGAGTGTGTTGGGATTTGCTGTGTGTCCTGGGAGAGTGCTGGGATTTTCTGTGTGTCCCTGGGGAGATTGCAGGGATTTGCTGTCTGTCCCTGGGGAGATTGCAGGGATTTGCTGACTGTCCCTGGGGAGATTGCAGGGATTTGCTGTCTGTCGCTGGGGAGAATCCAGGGATTTGTTGTGTGTCCCTGGGGAATGTGCTGGGATTTGCTGTGTGTCTCTGGGGAGTGTGCTGGGATTTGCTGTGTGTCTCTGGGGAGTGTGCTGGGATTTGCTGTGTGTCTATGGGGAGTGTGCTAGGATTTGCCGCATCTCCTGGGAGAGTGCTGAGATTTGCTGCGTGTTCCTGGGGAGAGTGCTGGGATTTGCTGCGAGTCCCTGGGTCGTGTGTTGCGATTTGCTGTGTCTCCCTGGGGAAAGTGCTAGGATTTGCTCCGTGTCTCTGGGGAGAGTGCTAGAATTTGCTGTGTCTCCCTGGGGAGTGTGTTGGGATGAGTTGTGTGTCCCTGGGGACTGTATTGGGATTTGTTGTTTGTCCCTGAGGAGAGTGCTGGGAATTGCTGTGTCTCTGTGGATTGTGTTGGATGGGTTTTGTGTCCTTGGGGAGTGTGCTGGGATTTGCTGTGGATTCCTGGGTACTTTTTTGGGGTACGGTATGTGTCCCCGATCACTGTGTTGGGATTTGCAGCGTCTCCCTGGGGATTGTGTCAAGAATTGCTGTGTGTCCCTGGGGAGTGTGTTGGGATTTGCTGTGTGTCCGTGGGGAGATTGCTGGGATTTGCTGTGTGTACCTGGGGAGATTGCTGGGATTTGCTGTGTGTCTCTGGGGAGATTGCAGGGATTTACTGTCTGTTCCTGGGCAGATTGCTGGGATTTGATGTGTGTCCTTGGGGAGTGTGTTGGGGTTTGCTGTGTGTCCCTGGGGAGATTGCAGGGAATTGCTGTGTGTCCCTGGGGAGATTGAAGGGATTTGCTGTGTGTCCCTGGGGAGTGTGTTGGGATTTTCTGTGTATCCCTGGGGAGATTGCAGGGATTTGCTGTCTGTCCCTGGGAAGATTGCAGGGATTTGCTGACTATCCCTGGGGAGATTACATGGATTTGCTGTCTGTCGCTGGGGAGAATCCAGGGATTTGCTGTGTGTCCCCTTGGTCTGTGCTGGGATTTGCTGTCTGTCCCTGGGGAGATTGCAGGGATTTGCTGTGTGTCCCTGGGGAGAGTGCTGCAATTTGCTGTGTCTCCCTGGGGAGAGTGCTACGATTTGCTGCATGTCTCTGGAGAGAGTGCTAGAATTTGCTGTGTCTCCCTGGGGAGTGTGTTGGGAAGAGTTGTGTGTCCCTGGGGACTGTATTGGGATTTGCTGTGTGTCCCTGAGGAGAGTGCTGGGAATTGCTGCGTGTCTCTGGGGAGTGTGTTGGATGGGTTGTGTGTCCTTGGGGAGTGTGCTGGGATTAGCTGTGGATTCCTGGGTACTTTTTTGGGGTAAGGTATGTGTCCACGGTCACTGTGTTGGGATTTGCTGCGTCTCCCTGGGGAGTGTGTCAAGAATTGCTGTGTGTCCCTGGGGAGTGTGTCAGGAATTGCTTTGTGTCCCTGGAGAGTGTGTTGGGATTTGCTTTGTGTCTCTGGAGAGTGTGTTGGGATTTGCTGTGTGTCTCTGGGGAGATTGCAGGGATTTACTGTCTGTTCCTGGGCAGATTGCTGGGATTTGATGTGTGTCCTTGGGGAGTGTGTTGGGGTTTGCTGTGTGTCCCTGGGGAGATTGCAGGGAATTGCAATGTGTCCCTGGGGAGAGTGCTGGAATTTGCTGTGTGTCTCTAGGGAGTGTGTCAGGATTTGCTGTGAGTCCCTGGGGCATGTGTTGGGATTTGCTGTGTGTTCCTGGGGAGTGTGTCAGGAATTACTCTGTGTCCCTGGCGAGTGTGTCGGGATTTGCTGTGAGTCCCTGGAAAGTGTGTCAGGATTTGCTGTGTGTCACTGGACAGTGTGCCAGGAATTGCTGCGGTTCCCTGGCTAGTGTTCTGGGATTTGCTGTGGGTCCCTGAGGAGAGTTTTAGGATTAACTGTGTGTCCCTGCAGTGTGTATTAGGATGAGGTTTGTGTCTCTGGAGATAGTGCTGGGATCTGTTGAGCGTCCCTTGGGAGTGTGTAGGGATTCGCTGTCTGTCCCTGGGCAGATTGCTGGGATTTGATGTGTGTCCCTGGGGAGTGTGTTGGGGTTTGCTGTGTGTCCCTGCGGAGATTGCAGGGATTTGCTGTGTGTCCCTGGGGAGATTGAAGGGATTTGCTGTGTGTCCCTGGGGAGAGTGCTGGGATTTGCTGTGTGTCCTGGGAGAGTGCTGGGATTTTCTGTGTTTCCCTTGGGAGTGTGTAGGGATTTGCTGTGTGTCTATGGGGAGTGTGCTTGGATTTGCTGCATCTCCTGGGAGAGTGCTGGGATTTGCTGCGTGTTCCTGGGGAGAGTGCTGGGATTTGCTGTGAGTCCCTGGGTAGTGTGCTGCGATTTGCTGTGTGTCCCTGAGCAGAGTGCTAGGATGTGCTGCGTGTCTCTGGGGAGAGTGCTGGAATTTGCTGTGTCTCCCTGGGGAGTGTGTTGGGATGAATTGTGTGTCCCTGGGAACTGTATTGGGATTTGCTGTGTGTCCCTGGGGAGAGTGCTGGGATTTGCTGCATGCCTCTGGGGAGTGTGTTGGATGGGTTGTGTGTCCCTTGGGAGTGTGCTGGGACTTGCTGTGGATTCATGGGTACTTTTTTGGGGTAAGGTATGTGTCCCCGGGCACTGTGTTGGGATTTGCAGCGTCTCCCTGGGGAGTGTGTCAAGAATTGCTGTGTGTCCCTGGGGAGTGTGTCAGGAATTGCTGTGTGTCCCTGGAGAGTGTGTTGGGATTTGCTGTGTGTCTCTGGAGAATGTGTCAGGATTTGCTGTGTGTCCCTGGGGAGTATGTTGGGATTTGCTGTGTGTACCTGGGGAGATTGCTGAGATTTGCTGTGTGTCGCTGGGAAGATTGCAGGGATTTGCTGTCTGTCGCTGGGGAGATTGCAGGGATTTGCTGTGTGTCCCTGGGGAGATTGCAGGGATTTGCTGTGTGTACCTGGGGAGATTGCTGGGATTTGCTGTGTGTCCCTCGGGAGATTGCAGGGATTTGCTGTCTGTTCCTGGGCAGATTGCTGGGATTTGATGTGTGTCCCTGGGGAGTGTGTTGGGGTTTGCTGTGTGTCCCTGGGGAGATTGCAGGGAATTGCTGTGTGTCCCTGGGGAGATTGAAGGGATTTGCTGTGTGTCCCTGGGGAGTGTGTTGGGATTTGCTGTGTGTCCTGGGAGAGTGCTGGGATTTTCTGTGTGTCCCTGGGGAGATTGCAGGGATTTGCTGTCTGTCCCTGGGAAGATTGCAGGGATTTGCTGACTGTCCCTGGGGAGATTGCAGGGATTTGCTGTCTGTCGCTGGGGAGAATCCAGGGATTTGCTGTGTGTCCCCTTGGTCTGTGCTGGGATTTGCTGTCTGTCCCTGGGGAGATTGCAGGGATTTGCTGTGTGTCCCTGGGGAGAGTGCTGGGATTTGCTTTGTATCCCTGGGGAATGTGCTGGGATTTGCTGTGTGTCTCTGGGGAGTGTGCTGGGATTTGCTGTGTGTCTATGGGGAGTGTGCTAGGATTTGCTGCATCTCCTGGGAGAGTGCTGGGATTTGCTGCGTGTTCCTGGGGAGAGTGCTGGGATTTGCTGCGAGTCCCTGGGTCGTGTGCTGCGATTTGCTGTGTCTCCCTGGGGAAAGTGCTGGGATTTGCTGCGTGTCTCTGGGGAGAGTGCTAGAATTTGCTGTGTCTCCCTGGGGAGTGTGTTGGGATGAGTTGTGTGTCCCTGAGGAGAGTGCTGGGAATTGCTGCGTGTCTCTGGGGAGTGTGTTGGATGGGTTGTGTGTCCCTGGGGAGTGTGCTGGGATTTGCTGTGGATTCCTGGGTACTTTTTTGGGGTAAGGTATGTGTCCACGGGCACTGTGTTGGGATTTGCTGTGTCTCCCTGGGGAGTGTGTCAAGAATTGCTGTGTGTCCTTGGGGAGTGTGTCAGGAATTGCTTTCTGTCCCTGGAGAGTGTGTTGGGATTTGCTGTGTGTCTCTGGGGAGATTGCAGGGATTTGCTGTCTGTTCCTGGGATGATTGCTGGGATTTGATGTGTGTCCCTGGGGAGTGTGTTGGGGTTTGCTGTGTGTCCCTGGGGAGATTGCAGGGAATTGCTGTGTGTCCCTGGGGAGATTGAAGGGATTTGCTGTGTGCCCCTGGGGAGTGTGTTGGGATTTGCTGTGTGTCCTGGGAGAGTGCTGGGATTTTCTGTGTATCCCTGGGGAGATTGCAGGGATTTGCTGTCTGTCCCTGGCGAGATTGCAGGGATTTGCTGTCTGTCGCTGGGGAGAATTCAGGGATTTGCTGTGTGTCCCCTTGGTCTGTGCTGGGATTTGCTGTCTGTCCCTCGGGAGATTGCAGGGATTTGCTGTGTGTCCCTGGGGAGAGTGGTAGAATTTGCTGTGTCTCCCTGGGGAGTGTGTTGGGATGAGTTGTGTGTCCCTGGGGACTGTATTGGGATTTGCTGGGTGTCCCTGAGGAGAGTGCTGGGAATTGCTGCGTGTCTCTGGGGAGTGTGTTGGATGTGTTGTGTGTCCCTGTGGAGTGTGCTGGTATTTGCTGTGGATTCCTGGGTACTTTTTTGGGGTAAGGTATGTGTCCACGGGCACTGTGTTGGGATTACCTGCGTCTCCCTGGGGAGTGTGTCAAGAATTGCTGTGTGTCCCTGGGGAGTGTGTCAGGAATTGCTTTGTTTCCCTGGAGAGTGTGTTGGGATTTGCTGTGTGTCTTTGGGGAGTGTGTCAGGATTTGCTGTGAGTCCCTGGGGCGTGTGTTGGGATTTGCTGTGTGTTCCTGGGGAGTGTGTCAGGAATTACTCTGTGTCCCTGGTGAGTGTGTCGGGATTTGCTGTGTGTCCCTGGAGAGTGTGTCAGGATTTGCTGTGTGTCCCTGGACAGTGTGCCAGGAATTGCTGCGGTTCCCTGGCTAGTGTTCTGGGATTTGCTGTCGGTCCCTGAGGAGATTGCAGGGATTTGCTGTGTGTCCCTGGGGCGATTGCAGGGATTTGCTGTGTGTACCTGGGGAGATTGCTGGGATTTGCTGTGTGTCCCTCGGGAGATTGCAGGGATTTGCTGTCTGTTCCTGGGCAGATTGCTGGGATTTGCTGTGTGTCCCTGGGGAGTGTGTTGGGGTTTGCTGTGTGTCCCTGGGGAGATTGCAGGGAATTGCTGTGTGTCCCTGGGGAGATTGAAGGGATTTGCTGTGTGTCCCTGGGGAGTGTGTTGGGATTTGCTGTGTGTCCTGGGAGAGTGCTGGGATTTTCTGTGTGTCCCTGGGGAGATTGCAGGGATTTGCTGACTGTCCCTGGGGAGATTGCAGGGATTTGCTGACTGTCCCTGGGGAGATTGCAGGGATTTGCTGTCTGTCGCTGGGGAGAATCCAGGGATTTGCTGTGTGTCCCCTTGGTCTGTGCTGGGATTTGCTGTCTGTCCCTGGGGAGATTGCAGGGATTTGCTGTGTGTCCCTGGGGAGAGTGCTGGGATTTGCTTTGTATCCCTGGGGAATGTGCTGGGATTTGCTGTGTGTCTCTGGGGAGTGTGCTGGGATTTGCTGTGTGTCTATGGGGAGTGTGCTAGGATTTGCTGCATCTCCTGGGAGAGTGCTGGGATTTGCTGCGTGTTCCTGGGGAGAGTGCTGGGATTTGCTGCGAGTCCCTGGGTCGTGTGCTGCGATTTGCTGTGTCTCCCTGGGGAAAGTGCTGGGATTTGCTGCGTGTCTCTGGGGAGAGTGCTAGAATTTGCTGTGTCTCCCTGGGGAGTGTGTTGGGATGAGTTGTGTGTCCCTGGGGACTGTATTGGGATTTGTTGTGTGTCCCTGAGGAGAGTGCTGGGAATTGCTGCGTGTCTCTGGGGAGTGTGTTGGATGGGTTGTGTGTCCCTGGGGAGTGTGCTGGGATTTGCTGTGGATTCCTGGGTACTTTTTTGGGGTAAGGTATGTGTCCACGGGCACTGTGTTGGGATTTGCTGTGTCTCCCTGGGGAGTGTGTCAAGAATTGCTGTGTGTCCTTGGGGAGTGTGTCAGGAATTGCTTTCTGTCCCTGGAGAGTGTGTTGGGATTTGCTTTGTGTCTCTGGGGAGATTGCAGGGATTTGCTGTCTGTTCCTGGGCAGATTGCTGGGATTTGCTGTGTGTCCCTGGGGAGTGTGTTGGGGTTTGCTGTGTGTCCCTGGGGAGATTGCAGGGAATTGCTGTGTGTCCCTGGGGAGATTGAAGGGATTTGCTGTGTGCCCCTGGGGAGTGTGTTGGGATTTGCTGTGTGTCCTGGGAGAGTGCTGGGATTTTCTGTGTATCCCTGGGGAGATTGCAGGGATTTGCTGTCTGTCCCTGGGGAGATTGCAGGGATTTGCTGTGTGTCCCTGGGGAGATTGCAGGGATTTTCTGTGTATCCCTGGGGAGATTGCAGGGATTTGCTGTCTGTCGCTGGGGAGAATTCAGGGATTTGCTGTGTGTCCCCTTGGTCTGTGCTGGGATTTGCTGTCTGTCCCTCGGGAGATTGCAGGGATTTGCTGTGTGTCCCTGGGGAGAGTGGTAGAATTTGCTGTGTCTCCCTGGGGAGTGTGTTGGGATGAGTTGTGTGTCTCTGGGGACTGTATTGGGATTTGCTGGGTGTCCCTGAGGAGAGTGCTTGGAATTGCTGCGTGTCTCTGGGGAGTGTGTTGGATGTGTTGTGTGTCCCTGTGGAGTGTGCTGGTATTTGCTGTGGATTCCTGGGTACTTTTTTGGGGTAAGGTATGTGTCCACGGGCACTGTGTTGGGATTTGCTGCGTCTCCCTGGGGAGTGTGTCAAGAATTGCTGTGTGTCCCTGGGGAGTGTGTCAGGAATTGCTTTGTTTCCCTGGAGAGTGTGTTGGGATTTGCTGTGTGTCTCTGGGGAGTGTGTCAGGATTTGCTGTGAGTCCCTGGGGCGTGTGTTGGGATTTGCTGTGTGTTCCTGGGGAGTGTGTCAGGAATTACTCTGTGTCCCTGGTGAGTGTGTCGGGATTTGCTGTGTGTCCCTGGAGAGTGTGTCAGGATTTGCTGTGTGTCCCTGGACAGTGTGCCAGGAATTGCTGCGGTTCCCTGGCTAGTGTTCTGGGATTTGCTGTCGGTCCCTGAGGAGATTGCTGGTATTTGCTGTGTGTCGCTGGGAAGATTGCAGGGATTTGCTGTCTGTCGCTGGGGAGATTGCAGGGATTTGCTGTGTGTCCCTGGGGAGATTGCAGGGATTTGCTGTGTGTACCTGGGGAGATTGCTGGGATTTGCTGTGTGTCCCTCGGGAGATTGCAGGGATTTGCTGTCTGTTCCTGGGCAGATTGCTGGGATTTGATGTGTGTCCCTGGGGAGTGTGTTGGGGTTTGCTGTGTGTCCCTGGGGAGATTGCAGGGAATTGCTGTGTGTCCCTGGGGAGATTGAAGGGATTTGCTGTGTGTCCCTGGGGAGTGTGTTGGGATTTGCTGTGTGTCCTGGGAGAGTGCTGGGATTTTCTGTGTGTCCCTGGGGAGATTGCAGGGATTTGCTGTCTGTCCCTGGGAAGATTGCAGGGATTTGCTGACTGTCCCTGGGGAGATTGCAGGGATTTGCTGTCTGTCGCTGGGGAGAATCCAGGGATTTGCTGTGTGTCCCCTTGGTCTGTGCTGGGATTTGCTGTCTGTCCCTGGGGAGATTGCAGGGATTTGCTGAGTGTCCCTGGGGAGAGTGCTGGGATTTGCTTTGTATCCCTGGGGAATGTGCTGGGATTTGCTGTGTGTCTCTGGGGAGTGTGCTGGGATTTGCTGTGTGTCTATGGGGAGTGTGCTAGGATTTGCTGCATCTCCTGGGAGAGTGCTGGGATTTGCTGCGTGTTCCTGGGAAGAGTGCTGGGATTTGCTGCGAGTCCCTGGGTCGAGTGCTGCGATTTGCTGTGTCTCCCTGGGGAAAGTGCTGGGATTTGCTGCGTGTCTCTGGGGAGAGTGCTAGAATTTGCTGTGTCTCCCTGGGGAGTGTGTTGGGATGAGTTGTGTGTCCCTGAGGAGAGTGCTGGGAATTGCTGCGTGTCTCTGGGGAGTGTGTTGGATGGGTTGTGTGTCCCTGGGGAGTGTGCTGGGATTTGCTGTGGATTCCTGGGTACTTTTTTGGGGTAAGGTATGTGTCCACGGGCACTGTGTTGGGATTTGCTGTGTCTCCCTGGGGAGTGTGTCAAGAATTGCTGTGTGTCCTTGGGGAGTGTGTCAGGAATTGCTTTCTGTCCCTGGAGAGTGTGTTGGGATTTGCTGTGTGTCTCTGGGGAGATTGCAGGGATTTGCTGTCTGTTCCTGGGATGATTGCTGGGATTTGATGTGTGTCCCTGGGGAGTGTGTTGGGGTTTGCTGTGTGTCCCTGGGGAGATTGCAGGGAATTGCTGTGTGTCCCTGGGGAGAATGAAGGGATTTGCTGTGTGCCCCTGGGGAGTGTGTTGGGATTTGCTGTGTGTCCTGGGAGAGTGCTGGGATTTTCTGTGTATCCCTGGGGAGATTGCAGGGATTTGCTGTCTGTCCCTGGCGAGATTGCAGGGATTTGCTGTCTGTCGCTGGGGAGAATTCAGGGATTTGCTGTGTGTCCCCTTGGTCTGTGCTGGGATTTGCTGTCTGTCCCTCGGGAGATTGCAGGGATTTGCTGTGTGTCCCTGGGGAGAGTGGTAGAATTTGCTGTGTCTCCCTGGGGAGTGTGTTGGGATGAGTTGTGTGTCCCTGGGGACTGTATTGGGATTTGCTGGGTGTCCCTGAGGAGAGTGCTGGGAATTGCTGCGTGTCTCTGGGGAGTGTGTTGGATGTGTTGTGTGTCCCTGTGGAGTGTGCTGGTATTTGCTGTGGATTCCTGGGTACTTTTTTGGGGTAAGGTATGTGTCCACGGGCACTGTGTTGGGATTTGCTGCGTCTCCCTGGGGAGTGTGTCAAGAATTGCTGTGTGTCCCTGGGGAGTGTGTCAGGAATTGCTTTGTTTCCCTGGAGAGTGTGTTGGGATTTGCTGTGTGTCTCTGGGGAGTGTGTCAGGATTTGCTGTGAGTCCCTGTGGCGTGTGTTGGGATTTGCTGTGTGTTCCTGGGGAGTGTGTCAGGAATTACTCTGTGTCCCTGGTGAGTGTGTCGGGATTTGCTGTGTGTCCCTGGAGAGTGTGTCAGGATTTGCTGTGTGTCCCTGGACAGTGTGCCAGGAATTGCTGCGGTTCCCTGGCTAGTGTTCTGGGATTTGCTGTCGGTCCCTGAGGAGATTGCAGGGATTTGCTGTGTGTCCCTGGGGCGATTGCAGGGATTTGCTGTGTGTACCTGTGGAGATTGCTGGGACTTGCTGTGTGTCCCTCGGGAGATTGCAGGGATTTGCTGTCTGTTCCTGGGCAGATTGCTGGGATTTGCTGTGTGTCCCTGGGGAGTGTGTTGGGGTTTGCTGTGTGTCCCTGGGGAGATTGCAGGGAATTGCTGTGTGTCCCTGGGGAGATTGAAGGGATTTGCTGTGTGTCCCTGGGGAGTGTGTTGGGATTTGCTGTGTGTCCTGGGAGAGTGCTGGGATTTTCTGTGTGTCCCTGGGGAGATTGCAGGGATTTGCTGACTGTCCCTGGGGAGATTGCAGGGATTTGCTGTCTGTCGCTGGTTAGAATCCAGGGATTTGCTGTGTGTCCCCTTGGTCTGTGCTGGGATTTGCTGTCTGTCCCTGGGGAGATTGCAGGGATTTGCTGTGTGTCCCTGGGGAGATTGCAGGGATTTGCTGTGTGTCCCTGGGGAGATTGCAGGGATTTGCTGTGTGTCCCTGGGGAGAGTGTTGGATGGGTTGTGTGTCCCTGGGGAGTGTGCTGGGATTTGCTGTGGATTCCTGGGTACTTTTTTGGGGTAAGGTATGTGTCCACGGGCACTGTGTTGGGATTTGCTGTGTCTCCCTGGGGAGTGTGTCAAGAATTGCTGTGTGTCCTTGGGGAGTGTGTCAGGAATTGCTTTCTGTCCCTGGAGAGTGTGTTGGGATTTGCTTTGTGTCTCTGGGGAGATTGCAGGGATTTGCTGTCTGTTCCTGGGCAGATTGCTGGGATTTGATGTGTGTCCCTGGGGAGTGTGTTGGGGTTTGCTGTGTGTCCCTGGGGAGATTGCAGGGAATTGCTGTGTGTCCCTGGGGAGATTGAAGGGATTTGCTGTGTGCCCCTGGGGAGTGTGTTGGGATTTGCTGTGTGTCCTGGGAGAGTGCTGGGATTTTCTGTGTATCCCTGGGGAGATTGCAGGGATTTGCTGTCTGTCCCTGGGGAGATTGCAGGGATTTGCTGTGTGTCCCTGGGGAGATTGCAGGGATTTTCTGTGTATCCCTGGGGAGATTGCAGGGATTTGCTGTCTGTCGCTGGGGAGAATTCAGGGATTTGCTGTGTGTCCCCTTGGTCTGTGCTGGGATTTGCTGTCTGTCCCTCGGGAGATTGCAGGGATTTGCTGTGTGTCCCTGGGGAGAGTGGTAGAATTTGCTGTGTCTCCCTGGGGAGTGTGTTGGGATGAGTTGTGTGTCCCTGGGGACTGTATTGGGATTTGCTGGGTGTCCCTGAGGAGAGTGCTGGGAATTGCTGCGTGTCTCTGGGGAGTGTGTTGGATGTGTTGTGTGTCCCTGTGGAGTGTGCTGGTATTTGCTGTGGATTCCTGGGTACTTTTTTGGGGTAAGGTATGTGTCCACGGGCACTGTGTTGGGATTTGCTGCGTCTCCCTGGGGAGTGTGTCAAGAATTGCTGTGTGTCCCTGGGGAGTGTGTCAGGAATTGCTTTGTTTCCCTGGAGAGTGTGTTGGGATTTGCTGTGTGTCTCTGGGGAGTGTGTCAGGATTTGCTGTGAGTCCCTGGGGCGTGTGTTGGGATTTGCTGTGTGTTCCTGGGGAGTGTGTCAGGAATTACTCTGTGTCCCTGGTGAGTGTGTCGGGATTTGCTGTGTGTCCCTGGAGAGTGTGTCAGGATTTGCTGTGTGTCCCTGACAGTGTGCCAGGAATTGCTGCGGTTCCCTGGCTAGTGTTCTGGGATTTGCTGTCGGTCCCTGAGGAGATTGCAGGGATTTGCTGTGTGTCCCTGGGGCGATTGCAGGGATTTGCTGTGTGTACCTGGGGAGATTGCTGGGATTTGCTGTGTGTCCCTCGGGAGATTGCAGGGATTTGCTGTCTGTTCCTGGGCAGATTGCTGGGATTTGCTGTGTGTCCCTGGGGAGTGTGTTGGGGTTTGCTGTGTGTCCCTGGGGAGATTGCAAGGAATTGCTGTGTGTCCCTGGGGAGATTGAAGGGATTTGCTGTGTGTCCCTGGGGAGTGTGTTGGGATTTGCTGTGTGTCCTGGGAGAGTGCTGGGATTTTCTGTGTGTCCCTGGGGAGATTGCAGGGATTTGCTGACTGTCCCTGGGGAGATTGCAGGGATTTCCTGTGTGTCCCTGGGGAGATTGCAGGGATTTGCTGTGTGTCCCCTTGGTCTGTGCTGGGATTTGCTGTCTGTCCCTGGGGAGATTGCAGGGATTTGCTGTGTGTCCCTTGGGAGATTGCAGGGATTTGCTGTGTGTCCCTGGGGAGATTGCAGGGATTTGCTGTGTGTCCCTGGGGAGAGTGCTGCGATTTGCTTTGTGTCCCTGGGGAATGTGCTGGGATTTGCTGTGTGTCTCTGGGGAGTGTGCTGGGATTTGCTGTGTGTCTATGGGGAGTGTGCTAGGATTTGCTGCATCTCCTGGGCGAGTGCTGGGATTTGCTGCGTGTTCCTGGGGAGAGTGCTGGGATTTCCTGCGAGTCCCTAGGTCGTGTGCTGCGATTTGCTGTGTGTCCCAGGGGAGAGTGCTAGGATTTGCTGCGTGTCTCTGGGGAGAGTGGTAGAATTTGCTGTGTCTCCCTGGGGAGTGTGTTGGGATGAGTTGTGTGTCCCTGGGGACTGTATTGGATGTGTTGTGTGTCCCTGGGGAGTGTGCTGGTATTTGCTGTGGATTCCTGGGTACTTTTTTGGGGTAAGGTATGTGTCCACGGGCACTGTGTTGAGATTTGCAGCGTCTCCCTGGGGAGTGTGTCAAGAATTGCTGTGTGTCCCTGGGGAGTGTGTCAGGAATTGCTTTGTGTCCCTGGAGAGTGTGTTGGGATTTGCTGTGTGTCTCTGGGGAGTGTGTCAGGATTTGCTGTGAGTCCCTGGGGCGTGTGTTGGGATTTGCTGTGTGTTCCTGGGGAGTGTGTCAGGAATTACTCTGTGTCCCTGGCGAGTGTGTCGGGATTTGCTGTGTGTCCCTGGAGAGTGTGTCAGGATTTGCTGTGTGTCCCTGGACAGTGTGCCAGGAATTGCTGCGGTTCCCTGGCTAGTGTTCTGGGATTTGCTGTGGGTCCCTGAGGAGAGTTTTAGGATTAACTGTGTGTCCCTGGGGTGTGTATTAAGATGAGGTTTGTGTCTCTGGAGATAGTGCTGGGATCTGTTGAGCGTCCCTTGGGAGTGTGTAGGTATTTGTTGTCTGTCCCTGGGAAGAGTGCTGGGATTTGTTACATCTCCTGGGGAGTGTGTTGGGATGAGTTGTGTGTCCCTGGGGACTGTATTGGGATTTGTTGTGTGTACCTGGCGAGTGTGCTGGGATCTACTGTGGATTCCTTGGTACTGTTTTGGGTTTAGGTATGTGTCCCCGGGCACTGTGTTTTTATTAGCTGTGTCCCCCTGGGGAGTGTGATGGGATTTACTGTGTCTCCCTGGGGAGTGTGTTGGGATTTTCTGTGTGTCCCTTGGGAGTGTGTTGGGGTTTGCTGTGTGTCCCTTGGGAGTGTGCTGGGATTTGCTGTGTCTCGCTGGGCAGAGTGTGCAGTGTTGCTGTGTGTCCCTGGGGAGTGTGTCAGGATTTGCTGTGTGTCCCTTGGGAGCGTGTGGATTATTGCTGTGTGTCCCTGGGGAGTGTGTGGATTATTGCTGTGTGTCCCTGGGGAGTGTGTGCAGTATTGCTGTGTGTCCCTGGGGAGTGTGTGCAGTATTGCTGTGTGTCCCTGGGGAGTGTGTGCAGTATTGCTGTGTGTCCCTGGGGAGTGTGTGGCGTACTGCAGTGTGTCCCTGGGGAGTGTGTGCAGTATTGCTGTGTGTCCCTGGGGAATGTGTGCAGTATTGCTGTGTGTCCGTGGGGACTGTGTGCAGTATTGCTGTGTGTCCCTTGGGAGCGAGTGCGGTGTTGCGCTGTGTCCCTGGGGAGTGTGTGCTGTATCGCTGTGTGTCCCTGGGGAGTATTTCAGGATTTGCAGGCCGTCCCGGTGGAGTGTATCTGGATTTGCTGGACTCCCTGGTCAGTCTGTATTTATTTACTGCTGGCCCCAGGGGACTGTGTCGGGATTCAACAGATGAATGGAAGATGATATCAGCTGCTCTATCAATTGAAACTAGCTCAGTAATAACTTGTTCACTGAAGCTCAGTTGGTTCTGCCAGCGCCATTCAGCTCCTGAAGCCATTATACCCCTGGTTAAAATGTGGTTACAAGCGGTGAACTCAGAATGTGAGGTGAGAGGAATCTGCCGGGGCATCAGGACCGCCTTTTACTGAATATGGAATGAAGTCGCACTGGCAACCCCAGAGAAAATGGAATCAGTGGGAATAATGTGCACTGGTGTGAGTCATACCTAACCCAGTGGAATATGGTTGTGGTTGTTGGGGTCAATCATCTCGGTCCCAGGTCTTATCTGCAGTTGTTCCTCACGTTAGTGTCCTGGGCCCAAACATCATCTGTTGGTTCTTCAGTGCCCTTCCCTCCATTATGATGGCAGAAGTGAGGATGTTCGCTAATTGCTCAACTTTCTACAGCAATTGGGGTCCCACAGATACTGACACAGTCTGTGCTGATATGCAGCAAGACCTGAACAACATTCAAGGTTGAACTGATAATTGACAGGTAATGCTCATTCCACACAATTTCAAGGCAAACCACCATCTCCAAAAAGGGAAAATTCAACGCTCTCCTGCTGACATTTAATGAAAATACCATCAGTAAACCCAGCACCCTCACCATCCTGAGTGTAACCATTGACCTGGAAATGAACTGGTCCAGCCACATAAATATTGTGGCTGAATGTGCAGGACAGAGGCTGGGAATTCTGCAGAGAGTTACTCACCTTTATCAAACACTCCCAGATCAGGTACAGCAAAGGGTCAGATTCAGAGTAATGCCCAAACTACACTGTCCAGAGCTGACAATCTCAGGTACATTATGATCTTTATTAGAGCGTAAAGTTGCCTCTACACTTCCTTCTACATAGTCCCATGGCGCACTCTCAGCACAGTGCAATAAGTAGTTTAATTTCTATTTTATTCCTCCATGGGATATGGGCTTCGCAGACTGGGTCAGCATTTCTTACCCATCCCATGTTGCCCTTGAGAAGTTGGTGGTGAGCTGCCTTTTTGAACCACTGCAGTCCAGTGGTGTCGGTGCATCTACAGTGCTGTTAGGGAGGGAGGTCCAGGATATTGACATAGTGACAGTAAGTAACAGTGATTTTTTTGCAAGTCAGGTTGGTGAGTGACTTGGAGGGGAACTTCCAGTAGGAGATGTCCCCACCTGACAGCTATCATTGTTCTTCTAGATGGGAGTGCCCATGGGGTTTGGAATGTGTTGTCGAAGCTGCCTTGGTGAATTCCTGCAGTGCATCTTGTAGATGGCACACACTGCTGCTAATGTGTGCTGGTGGTGGAGGGAGTGAATGTTTGTGGTTTTAATACCAATCAAGTGGGCTGATTTCTCAAACCTCTTGATTGTTGTGTGAGCCGCACTCATTCAGTCAAGTGGGGAGTGTTCCATTGCACTCCTGTCATGTGCCTTGTAGATGGAGAACAGGCTTTAGGGAGTCAGGAGCAGGCAGCGTTCCTAGCCACTGACCTGCTACTTTAGCCACAGTATTTATATGACTAGCCAGATCAGTTCAATAACTTATCTCATGTATGGGCTTGAAATATTTTCTTTTGTTTAATAAATGTCTAATTTAGTATTTTTTTTTACATCCCTCAAGGTGTCAGTGGAATATTCAATTCTGAATTTATTGCACACATCTTTTCGGGACAATTAAACATTGCAAAACCATTGCGATAGTGTGGCCACTGTTCCCTTGTGGAACACGCCTAGTACACATCACCTGCCACTCATAGCACAAGCATCCTGCAATGGCTGTCTCCAACAAGAGAGAATATATCCATCATCCCTTAACATTCAATGGCATAACAAGCACTGAATCCTCCAGTTACATCCTCCTAGGGTTATCAATGACTAGAAACTGACCTGGAAGAACAATACACATTCTGTGGCTAGAAGATCAGGTCAAGGGCCAGGAATCATGCGGTGAATAACTCATTTCCAATCTCCTCAAAGAATTTCCACCATATACAAGGCGCAAGTCAAGAGTGTGATAGAAAACTCTGCGTTTGCCTGGATGAGTGCAGATCCAACAACACTCATGTAGCTGGAAACCATCCAGGAAATAGCAGCTGGCTTGAGTGGTAGCCCATCCCAACCATTCACTCTCTCCACCATGGATGCACATTAGCAGCAGTGTGGAACATCTACAAGATACAGTGCAGAGATTCACCAAGGCTGCTTAAACCCACGACTGACAGAACCTGGAAAGGCAAGTGCAGCAGTTAGGTGGGAACACCAACCCCTGGATGTGTCCCTACAAGTCTCTCACCATCCTGAATTCGAACGTTCTCGCTCTTCCTTCATGGTCATTGTGACAGAATTCTTGAATTCTGTTCCTAACAGCATTGTGTCTGTATCAACGCCATGGGGATGCAACGTTTCAAGATGGTAGCTCACCAGCACCATCTCACCGGCAACAAGAGAGGGACAATAAATGAAATCCTAGCCAGTGAAGCTCCCATCCCATTACTAATTTTGAAAATAAATCCTCTGCAAGTATAGTGACTGCAGGCAGTGACATATCATAACATTCACCACAGAAGGGGATGCCATCCTCATGTTAATCTCAGGAAAATGGACTCAGTAAAACTGAAATACACTAACTTATGCAACAAAGAATGGAGAATTATTGAAAACTGAGTCCTTCACCTCCAGATGATAATCCCAAAGCAAAACTTCCCCACCAAAATATGGACTGAAATTCTAAGATTTCGTGAATGTAGAGGGAGATTTATTTTATATCGAATACCGTGCTGTTCTGTCCTGGGAGTGTTTGATGGGGGCAGTGTAGAGGGAGTTTTACTTTGATTCTAACCCCGTGCTGTACCTGACCTGAGAATGTTTGATATTGGCATTGCAGAAGGGGCTTTACTCTCTCTTAACCCTGTGGTGTATCTGACCTGGGAGTGTTTGGTGCATACAGTGTAGAGGGTGCGTTCCTCTGTATATAACTCAATGTTGTAACTGCCCTGGGACTGTTTTCTGGGAACAGTGTCGGTGGAGATTCTCTCTGCATCTGACCCCATGCTCCACTTGTCATATGACTATTGTTTGAACAGTTTAGACTGAGCTTTATTCGGTACCTAATCCATTTGGATTTTATGCTGCTATTGGTTAACGAGACAGTGTAGATGGAACTTTACGATATAACTAAACACAAGCTGTATCTGAATTAGTAGTGTTTAGAGTTATAGAAACATAGAAAATTTACAGCACAGAAAGAGGCTAATTGTCCTATTGTACCTGTCCCGGTCAATAACCGAGCAACCAAGCCTCATCTCACTTTGTAGGCTTCGATCTGTAGCCCTGCAGGATACGGCTCTGGAGATGAACGTTTAGAGACGTTCAAAATGAGTTAAGAGTTTCTTCATCTTCTGCCACTTTGAGGCAGTCAGTCTCAGGCCCATGAGAATGCTTTCTCACCTCCCTATAATCTTACTACCAATCACTTTAAATTGGTGCCCGCTCGACACTGACCTCTCAGTTTAGCTAAATAGGCCTTTGATATCCACACTATCCAGGCCCCTCACAATTCAGTACATCTCAAACAAATCTCCCCTCAGCCTCCTCTGTTCCACAGAGGACAGAACCAGATTGTCCAACCTTTCCTCCTAGCTGTAACTTTCTAGCCCTGGCAACATCCTCGTAAATCTCCTCTGTGCTCCCTCTAGAGCAATTAGATCCTTTCTGGAATGAGGTGAGCAGAACTGCACGAAGAGCTCAAGTTCTTGCCTAAATAATGTGTTATATATTCACCGCATAACCTCCCTGCTGTAATATTCCACCCCACGGCTAATGAAGGAAAGGTTTCCATGTGGCTTCTTAACCACTTTATTCAGCTCTGCTGCTACACTTAGCAGTCTGGGAACCTTGAATCCACGATCCTTCATTTCCTCCTGGTAATTTTATAATCCTTTACTTTGTTTTATATTCCGTACCTGCATTAACTCCACTTCTCCAGGTTAAATTCAGACTGCTGTGGACAGTGTAGAGGAAGCTTTCCGCTGTATATAAGAAAGTGCAGCGCTTGGCCTATATGTGTTTCATGGGTCACTGTAGAGGAACATTCAGTGTGTATGGCTCTATGCTGTACCTGGCATGTAAGTGTTTGATTTGGACTGTGAGGAAGGAGTTTCACTGTGTGTGTACCCACATCCTGTAACTGGACAGGGACTGTTTCCCCATCCACCACTACTCACCTCCGTCTGGCTGAACGTGTTCTCACACTGAACAATTTCTCCTTTAACTCCTCTCACTTCGCAGGTGTTCTGCAAAGCGTTCGCCCAGTTTACGTTTGGTGTCTCCAATGTAGAGGAGACCACATTGGGAGCAACGAATGCAGTAGACTAAGTTGGGGGAAATGCAAGTGAAATGCTGCTTCACTTGAAAGGAGTGTTTGGGCCCTTGGACGGTGAGGAGAGAGGAAGTGAAGGGGCAGGTGTTACATCTTTTGCGTGGGCATGGGGTGGTGCCATAGGAGGGGGTTGAGGAGTAGGGGGTGATGGAGGCGTGGACCAGGGTTTCCCGGAGGGAGCGATCCCTACGGAATGCCGATAAGGGGGGTGAAGGGAAGATGTGTTTGGTGGTGGCATCATGCTGGAGTTGGCAGAAATGGCGGAGGATGATCCTTTGAATGCGGAGGCTGGTGGGGTGATAAGTGAGGACAAGGGGGACCCTATCATGTTTCTGGGAGGGAGGAGAAGGTGTGAGGGCGGATGCGTGGGAGATGGGCCGGACACGGTTGAGGGCCCTGTCAACGACCGTGGGTGGAAAACCTCGGTTAAGGAAGAAGGAGGACAAGTCAGAGGAACCGTTTTTGAAGGTAGCATCATCGGAACAGATGCGACGAAGGCGAAGGAACTGGGAGAATGGGATGGAGTCCTTACAGGAAGCGGGGTGTGAGGAGCTGTAGTCGAGGTAGCTGTGGGAGTCGGTGGGTTTGTAATGGATATTGGTCTATCACCAGAGATTGAGACAGAGAGGTCAAGGAAGGGAAGGGAAGTGTCAGAGATGGACCATGTGAAACTGATGGAGGGGTGGAGATTGGAAGCAAAATTAATAAATTTTTCCAAGTCCCGACGAGAGCATGAAGCGGCACCGAAGTAATCATCGATGTACTGGAGAAAGAGTTGTGGAAGGGGGCCGGGGTAGGACTGCAACAAGTAATGTTCCACATGCCCCAGAAAGAGACAGGCATAGCTGGGGCCCATGCGGGTACCCATAGCCACACCTTTTATTTGGAGAAAGTGAGAGGAGTTGAAGGAGAAATTGTTCAACGTGAACACTGTTACTGTTACATACCCTATGCTGGATGTTCTCTGAATTACGCACACTCACCTTTGCTGTCTCATACCCTCTACTGGATGTTCTCTGAATTACACACACTCACCTTCACTGATCTACCCCCTGCTGGATGCTTTCTGAATTACGTACACTCACATTTACAGTCTCATACCCTCTGCTGGATGTTCTCTGAATTACACACACTCACCTTCACTGTTACATGCCTTCTGCTGGAAGTTCTCTGAGTTACACTCACTCACCTTTACTGATCTATCCCCTGCTGGATGCTCTCTGAATTACACACACTCACTTTTACTGTCTCGTACCCTCTGCTGGATGTTCTCTGAATTACATGCACTCACCTTTATTGATCTACCCCCCTTCTGATGCTCTCTGAATTACGCACACTAACATTTACTGTCTCATACCCTCTGCTGGATGTTCTCTGATTTACACACACTCACCTTTACTGTCTCATACCCTCTGCTGGATGTTCTCTGAATTGCACACATTCGCCTTTCTTCATCTACCCTCTGCTGGAAGTTCTCTGAGTTACACTCACTCACCTTTACTAATCTTTCCTGTGGTGGATGCTCTCTGAATTACACACACTCACCTTTACTATTACGTACCCTCTGCTGGATGTTTATTTTTTCACTCAGAGGGCCGTGAGTCTTGGAACTCTTCCTCAAAAGGCAGTGGATGCAGTGTATTAGAATATCATTTATTTTTCATACAGAGGTAGATAGGCTCTTGACAAGCAAGGTATTGAAACGTTTATCGGGGGTAAGTGGGATTGTGGAGCTGAGGCTACAAATAGATCAACCATGGTCTTATTGAGTTCCGAGGGGCCGAGTGGCCTACTCCTGCTCCTAATTCCTATGTTCGAATGTCTCACTCTAGCTCGGCCTCTCTATCTCTCCCGCCTTTCACACTTCTCCTGTCTTCCAACCTCAATCTCTCCTTCCAGACTTTTTCCCCAATCTCTGCCCCTCAGTTTATTCAGCACAGTCTACATAGAATAACAGATACTCAGGTGTGAGTAACAGACTGGAATCTGATCGAGGGGTTCAGGGGGTTTATATATAGAATAACAGATACCCAGGGGTGAGTTACAGACTGGAATCTAATCGAGGGTTTCAGTGGGGATTATATATAGAATAACAGATACCCGGGAGTGAGTTGCAGACTGGAATCCCAATCGAGGGGTTCGGGGTGGTTTATATATAGAATAACAGTTACCCGGGAGTGAGTTAAAGACTGGAATCTAATCGAGGGGTTCGGGGTGGTTTATATATAGAATAACAGACACCCGGGAGTGAGTTACAGACTGGACGCTAATCGAGGGTTTCGGGGTGGATTTTATAAAGAATAATTGATACGCAGGATTGTGTTACAGACTGGAATCTATTCGAGGGGTTTGGAGTGGTTTATATACAGAATAACAGATGCCTGGGAGTGAGTTACAGACAGGAATCTAATCGAGGGGTTCGGGGTGGTTTATATATAGAATAACAGATGCCCGGAAGTGAGTTACAGACTGGAATCTAATCGAGGGGTTCGGGTTGGTATTATATATAGAATAAAAGATACCCGGCAGTGAGTTCCAGACTGGAAGCTAATTGAGGGGTTCGGGGTGGTTTCTATAAAGAATAACAGATACCCGGGAGTGAGTTACAGCCTGGAATCTAATTGAGGCATTCAGGAGGTTTATTTATAGAATAACAGATACCCGGGAGTGAGTTACTGACTGGAATCTAATCGAGGGGTTTCGGGTGGTTTATATATAGAATAACAGACACCCGGGAGTAAGTTACAGGCCAGAATTAATCGAGGGGTTCGGGGTGGTTTATATATAGAATAACAGATACCCGGGCGTGAGTTACAGATCAGAATCTAATCGAGGGGTTCGGGGTGGTTTATATATAGAATAACAGACACCTGGGAGTATCCCCCTGACAGATTTGCCTGCTTGGTCCTGGCCGTTTGCTGAATAGTATTTCTGAAATTGAAAAATGTACTTTATTCATAAAATATCTGAAAGAACATGACAAAAAATTCTAAATCGTCTTCATAAAAAGTGCAATCAGATTCAACATTTGCACACGGCTCACAAAGTGCTTCAATATAATTAATGAATACTACACTCATTTCAACATGGTCATTATAGACAGTCAGGCTGTACAATGCTATTGGAGTTATCAACATACATCATTTTGAACCTGACGTGCTTCAGTACAATTAGAATACAATTTCTATTCAATGCATGCATTCATTGTGAGCCCTAGAGCCCGAGCGGTCCATATCTTTCCCAATCTCTCAGTGAGAACAGATTTTTTAAAAAATATATATAAATATACCTTGTTATTAAAATATCAGGGAGAAATTTAAAAAAAATACTCGTAAATCGAAGTCACAGAAAGTGCAGTCGGTTTAACTTTTACACATGGATCATGAGGTGTTTCAATACAATCAAAGAATATTACACTCTTTTCAATATGGTCATAACAGTCAGTCAGGCTGTGGAATGATATTGGAGTTAGCAACATACATTTTCTGAAGAGTTTTCAGCACAATCTGTAACACAGGAACTGTTAATACCGAGTCTGCTGCACGCCCGCCGTTTAATACTCTGTCAGGGCCCATCCCAAGCAGGAATTGGTTGGAACCAGATAGGTTTAAACCAAACTCTGAGCATGAAGTGAAACACGGGAAACTAGAGGCCGCCATTGACTGATCTTTAATTAGACAATTTCGAAAGCTGCAGAAATCAACTGTTTCAATAAAATGCAATTTGCTTTAATTTTGTATTTAACATAACCATCACAAGAAAGATTTAACAAAACGGTGACAAATCGCCTTCATTCACAGCTTTCTGAATTCAATTGAAAGCAGATCTATTCTGCTCCACCTGCCTATCCCCACTTTAATCTACAGCATGACATCAGATTTCTACATGTCCCTGGTTCTGAAGAAGAGTCATATTGCCCTCGAAAACTTAACGCTGTTTTTTTCCTCTCCACAGAAGCTGCCAAAGCAGCTGACTTTTTCCAGCACTTTCGTATTTCTAATCCCAATAATTCCATTCCGATTTCACACTGTAGTTCACGAAAAATCATAGTTATTATGGATAAGGATCAAACGTGAGTCAAATTTTAAATAAAGCTGGAACATATTTTTATTTGAATTGCACCCGCGTACATTTGAAAGTAAAAATATATTTAGATGAGTACTTGAAACGCCACAGCTTACAGGGTTACTTTAAGTGGGCATTTCGCCGGGATAATTGCCGGAAAATATGATTAGAAGAGAGAGGTACTTAATGGCCGGCAAGGTCACGAAAGGTTATTTCTGTGCTGTTTAACTCTAAAATGCCCAAAAACCACATTTGCCTGATTAACTGGCTTGAAGGTGAAAGATTGCGATAGCTGGGAATCGAACGCAGGTCAACTGCTTGGGAAGCAGCCATGCTCACCACTACACCACCATCGCTGACTGTAACCTAACCACAGAGTATCACTCTGGATTTTGGTACTGAACCGGTCTCTAATGGCTCCTGTATTTTCTTCAACCATTCACAACAAATTTGTAATGCACACGGCCCCTTTCAAGAGAGTAGCGGATACCTATAATATTTGATGAGGTTTAGATGGATTTTCCTGAAGTTCACATCAGCCATTAATGGACTTAAACCATAATTGGAACTACATTTTACAAGATTCAGCACTAATTCGTTTACTTCCCCACTCACTGATGAATAACACATGTCCCGTTCTGTAACTTTTATACAGACAGGCCAAGATTCATAGGCATATTAGGGAGCAGAAGACGCACATTCTGTTTGGACCTCTAGGTTAAATGAATAATAACACATGTTCCAGCATATAACAACTTTTCACATGGCGTACATTCCAGGGGCAAAAAGCTCAAAAGTAAGGAAATTGTGATGAACCTGTGTGAAACGCTGTTTGGACCTCAACTGTGGCACGGCACTCGGTGTCAAGAAGATATAATAATTCTCATAATCTCACTAGAATTTGTTGTAAAATAGAGTAAACATGTGATGTGTATATGTAACTGCATATATCTGTGTGTGTGATTGAATTAAATTAGAGGCAGCTAGCCTGGGTGCTTTGTACTAAGAAGAGAGGTTAGGTTTGAAATGTAAATTAGATAAACATGGGGGAGTTTAGAAATATAGGCCTCAAGGGGGCACTTGCATTTTGTAATACACCATTCCAGATTGTTTTCAAAGCGGAGTGGGGAGTGGGGAGTGGGGGTGGGGGGGGGGGGGTGGTGGTTGGTGGGTGGCGGGGTTGGTGGCGGTGGTGAAATATGTCACCTATCGCGGTGAAGTTTAGAAATAGTGTTTATCTTTCCCCAAAGATTATTCATAAATCTTAGGACTATCAGAAGTGTTTTCTTATCTGGGAAATAAAGCCCAAATCATAGCGATGAAATGGACATTTGCATTTAAAGATGAAGATATGCATAAAGAATGAGAAAGGGCTGTGTGTAAGGGAAGGCATTTTCAAGATCTTACAAAAGTGTGAAAATGCCATCAGCATCTCTGCCTCAAGCTATTGTCTTCAACGGGCTGAAGTTAAGAAAAGCACTCAGAAGTTGATGTGCTCAAGGTCCAAGGTTCCTTTGCCTGGCTCTTTTATAATCTTACTGTTGCCTTTATGAATGTGTAAACTGGAGTTAGGTTGAGTCAGGGATTTGGAAATGATCATATTATAATTTGTATATCTATGCATGTGTTTATACGTTCTTCCATTTTTCCATTAATAAATGTTTAATCAAGCGTCATAAAATTCAATAAAAATGCATGGTCTTGTTACCACTGAATTCAGGGCACTCATTAAAAATTTATACAATTTGCAGAACAATTTGTGGCAGTTATTTCAAATTTCTCATTTGGGATTAAACAACTCAGCATTCACCATCGGCTGTGCAATAACATAGCTGGGAGATCTTTGCGGGATATACTTGAAATTCCTTGATATTTTTGTAGTTGGTGACTCTTAAGGTTACGAGTACCAGAAGCTTTTGAATTCAGGAGTTGGGGTGAGGTATTTTGTAGTGTTGAGACTGCAATATGGATTTTGCAGTTGTTGAGACTTGTTTGGGGGTTGAAGCTATGACTTTGGATAACTTACAAAAAGTGACTAAAGTCAAGTTACTGGAATTAGCAGGCAGATTACAATTAGGGCTACCTGCAGTGGGTGAGAAAGCAGATATGATTGAGCGCCTAGCACAGCATTAAAAAATCGAAGTTATACCTGTCACTAGTGAGTCACAGCTGGAGGTCGTGAGATTTCAGTTAGAAATGAAGAGGCTTGAATTTGAACAAGCAAAGGGACTGAGAAAGCTTGAATTGGACGCAAACGAAAATGAAAAGCATTGGAAATGAATAAACTGTTACTAGACGGAGCAGGAAAATAAAGGGTAAAAGAGAGATCATTTCAAAAAGAAACGGAAATCCGAAGACTACTCTCTCGAGAGGGAAAAGTTGACAATAGGAAAGAGGATTAAGGAAGGCCCCAGGGAATATTGGCTTGAGAGGCTGGTAGTTAAAGGAGAGACCTCAGCTTCTGTGGAAAGTAGTGATGATGAAAAATCTTTTAACTGAAAGCTCAATGGAAAGATGATTACATTCGTAAAAGCTCCTCTAAAGTTTGAGGAAAATAGGTTGAAGCATTATATATTTCATTTCAGAATATAGCTAAACAGATGAAATGGCCACAGGTAAACTGAACACGGTTGTTACCATCCAGGTTGGTGGGTAGAGCACATGAGGTAATGCTTTGCTGTCAGAAGAAATGTCGGCGAATTATGATTTATTTAAAAAAGGCTGTTTTGAATGCATATGAGCTCGTGCATGAGGTGTACGGACAGAAATTTAGGAATATATGAAAACAGCCTGGGCAAATTTATGTTGATTTTGAAAGAGTAAAACAAAATAATTTTGACGGGTGGATCCCACGAATTTTCAGATTCTCCTGAATCTTTTCTTCACTTTTTCCAACATCCTTCACATCTTCACAAACTTCCTAAAGTGCAAGACACTGAACTAGAAGGGATGCACCAGCTGAGGCTAAGTAATGCCTTCTACAAATCTTGTTGTTCTATTTCCAGTACGAAGCTCTTTGGTTTTTGTGCCAATAAAGCTTCCGACTCCTGTCCTCACAGACAATCGACGTTCAAATTGAGAACTTTCAGGAAAAACTGTTGATGTGAGCGACCAGTCCGAAAGCTCTTGAATCTTTGAGAGGCCGTGAAATGCATGCCACACGTTCTCCTATTTCTCATGTCCTTACAGGCACTGCTTAGGCGAAACATTAGCGTTATATTGACCATGGAGTGGAATCACTGCTGATACACAAGTGGGGTTTGGGAGTTTGGTAGGTTAGCTTAGGAATTCAGGTCTGATAATCGGAGACTGGTGTCCTCATAGGCTAATTGGCCCTTCCATTGTCTGCTGACTCTCTGAAGGGGATGTTTACCCCGTGTCAATCCCCAACCTTCTCCCTGGTCTCTGCACATGTTTCTTTTTCTCATTTCAGGGCTTCTCCCTTTTATGTTTTCTTGTGCATAAGAGAGTGAGTGGTGATTTGATCGAGCTATCTACCCCGGTAAAATTATTTATAAGGACTAATACAGAGCAACTTTCTTCCTAGCGGAAAATGGGTTTAATTTTCACATTTTTATGCCACTGTTCCTTGGCGATAGAGTACTTTCGAAGCAGGCGGAAAGTCAGGAAGCACTTTTCACACCTAGGATAGCTGTAAATCTAGAAAAAGATTGTTAAAAATGATGGAGGTTACCTCAATTGCAATAAGACTGGTTTATCTTTCTTTGTGTACCAATGAAACGTCTCATTTTCTTCTTTTCTCCTTGAAGTATTCCGTGGAAATTGTTCGTTTTGCTCTTGCAATTTATTTGGGAGTGAACACCTTGAACCAAAATGCAGCGTGTGGAAACAGGTCCTGGAGACCTGCACCTCAGGAGAAGAGTCTGACGTACTGCAAACCTGGCTATCGAGGTCTGGTCGCCAGATTTCCCAATGCAGCCATGGGGAAGAGGCGTCACAACCATCAACATATTGCATTCATTTTAACGAGATTTGAATTTGCAGAACTTGGGGAGGGAAACAACAAAGGAACAGAGATAGATTTCGCGAGTAGGTAAACAGGATCATATGTTGCATTATGTGGTAAAGTGTGATACCATCCCATTGAAAGCAAGAAAGCTCATTCAGAATAACGTTCTAAATTGGATGAATCACAAGGTGTGGGGGTGTAAATAAATTTGTCAGCCCAAGGTCTTCATTAGCAAGCTACAACACTTAGCACTCCCCACCCTTTCTTCTATAACGCGCGGTAACATAAATCAGTCAATCCCTTCCACCCTCGCAGCTATTGTCGGCAAAAAAACCGAAATGCTGCTAATGCATATCCCCGCGTAATAATCAAGTCTCCTTCTGGACTTAGTTGATCTGATTTAAATTCATGCATGAATAGAAGCATTGGAGGGATTGCATTTCAGCAATTGTTATTTTCTAAACAGTTGGTTTAACAAATTAACACATAGACACAGCTTGCAAACTTGGCTTCTAATGCGAAACTTTGAATAGTATCGCACTATATTGCTGCAAATAGCATTGTGGGTCTGTTTTGGGGCGGCGTGGCAGTGCAAATTGAAAACTTTCCTTTGAAGGATCGCCCAAGCAGCGGCATGACTCCTGAAACAATCAGTGAGAAGGGGATAGAGCAGATGGATTTGTCTCAAATATCAAAGAATCGGAGGAGATTTGATTGAAGGATTTAGCATTTTATGGGCCTTGACAGGGTAGATGTTGGAAATATTTTTACTAAGGCTAGGGATTATTGCACTATTGGTCAGAGTCTCAGAAAAATGCATCAGCCATTATCCGCCAGATGAGGAAAACTGTCTTCATTCAAACGGTTTGGAGTCTTCTGAATTCCAGACATGGGAGAGTTGTGGAAGTTCAAGGCAGAGATCGATATCTCCCGGTGTTCCCTGGGATTTATTGGTACAATGTGATAGTTCAGTTAAACGCTATTGAGGAACATCAGCCAGGAAGTTTAAGAAGCCGTAAAGACCAGTACATGATACACTTGTTCCTAATTCCTATGTTATTAAAGGCACGACTCAGAGGAACAAACACGATTATAATGACCTTGGTGTGGAAACAGTGCAGATTAACCACTCAGATTCCAGGGTTTAGGGTATTACGATCGGAGTACAAGTTCCATACTCACTGAATCATAGAATGGTTACAGCATCTAATGATGCCATTTGGCGCAAAGGATCTGTGCTGGCACTTGAATGAACAATTCATCACTGTCACTGCCCAGCCTTCTCCCAGGTCCCCTGCACATTATTCTTTTCAGGGTTCCAACCATTTTCTCTTCCCTTGAGTATTGAAGAATGAAGGTGAGCTGATCGAGGTTCTTATCCAGTGAAAATGAATTGCCAAGTTTAATAAGGAGTACTGTTTCCCGGCGGAAAGAATAGGGTTGAATCTTAGGATGTTTTTGACACTGATCCCCAAGGATGGCCTCTCGGCCAATGAAGGGAAAAGTCAGGTAGCACGTTTCACACTTTTACACACTTAGGGTAACTTGAAATCAAGAAAGCTTCTTTAAAATAAATTCCGAGCCAGCCACAACTTCCTGACGATGAAATTTTATGCCAATGCACGAGTCGTCTCGGTATCTCCCTGCCTTCATGAAGCATTCAGAGGACATTGCTCGGTTTGTTTTTGCCTTTTCATAGGAAGTGAACACCTTGACCTAAAAGCGGCGTTCAGACGTGGATTGGAACGCTGCACCCTTAAATTAACTGTTCGATGCTTTACCAAATAAGCTAAACGGGCTGTTTCGAGCTCCATACCTCCATCCACTGCCTGACAGGAGGCAGCACACCCTTCATTTTGTCCATTTCCTTCTTAACCTACCCTCCACAGCGCATTTCCCTCACGAGCAGACGAACAGGCAGGCTTCCTTTCGCTTCATTTCACAAATCTTCTAACTTGTACAAGTGTTCTTTCCTTACCAGTGGCGTGCGATGTGATAACTGTTGTTACCCAGGTATCTATACCAGGCCTACGATACATCCAATGGTAACTTTGATCCTATCCGACTTCTTTATAACATGACATACTTTTCAATGCTATTTCTGGTCTTTGTTCAGTTTAAAACCATAAATTGAATCAAAGCAGTAGAGGCACCACTGAGAACTGAACTCAGGAAATCCCATCCATGAGGCATGGCGCCATCACGCTCTCCAATGTAAATATTTGAATTGTATCCCACTGTTGCTGCAAACATTAATTTTCACTGAGAGAAATAAGAAGTATTCCGTACTGGTTCTTCAAAGCTTTGGAGGTTGCATTTATTTCGGGAGATATCCAATGGGAGTATACGAAGGGATAGATATGGATTCTGTGAGTGGAGGTAAACGATTTTATTTGCTGTCTGTTGTGCGAAGTGTGAAACCATCCCTTTGAAAGAAAGAAGCTTAATTTCTTGAAACGTTCTAAATTCTGAGAATCACAAATTGTAGGTGTGTAAGTAGGTCAGTCGGCAATTTCTTCATTAAAAATCTACAGCATTTAATCCTCTTTCCTGCATACCGTACAGTAACATAAATCAGTCAGCCCCTTCCCTTGCTTTCTCCTACCGCCGGTAGCAAGTCAAAGTGCTTCGTTAAGCATTAATCTCCAAAGTAATACTGATTCCAACGGGTTTCTTTATATTGGCACGTAAATCCAAATGGTTTGTTCGGACTTTGTTGTTTTATTTTCATTTCCTCTGTTTCCAGATTTTTTTTTTTTTGCCGTTTTGATCACCTTTCATTCTTTATTCCTTCAGGTTACATTCGGTCAGTTGCTATGCTGCTATCCACAGCCTCCTCTGGATACAGTGTTTGTTTGTTTCTTTACCATGACATTTACCACGCTCTCCAGGTTTTTCATCATGAAACCTTTTCTCCCAAGCAGTCTACCCTCACAGCTATTCACTTTTGTACATTCTCAACCTTCCAGCTATCCACTGGTTTTAAAACTGTTATATTTATATTTTCTTTCAGTTCTGATGACAATCCATCGACCTCAACCGCTCGCTTTGTTTACCTCCACTGATGCTGCGCTGTTAACGCTGAAGAGTATTTAGCTGGGCAGTGATAATAGGTGCAAATTGCAGCTGCATTTGTTTTCCTCCGAAGCTCTATTTGTTTTCGCCTCAATGGTGTATTTAAATGTATTCCGTCAGCTTCCAACTTTTTAAATACAAATCATGATTTAATCAGAATAAGCTGGATATCATTCACGCTAGATTCTCTAATGTCAGCCTAAATTTGGAACACGATGAAAAGACTGGAAAACTTTCTATAGCTGTTGAGAAAGTTCAGTAGCTGCTGATGACTCGCCTTGGAGCACAATAAATGGGCGCAACTGGGCCGTTAAATTTTGGTTTGATTAAGACGGGCCGGGAGACACACAATATTCCGCTAAGAAACTAGAGATTAACATTAAACTGAAAGGGAACACATTTTGGTAAAAAGAATGTTTATTTTTGCCTACTTCACTGAAGTATGTGTCATAACGTAATTACCCCATTTGGGAGCATAATTCTGTGGCGCAATGTTGTTGAAAAGTGATGCATTCTTTAATCAGATGTGTGATTTCAGAAACATTATGTTAATGTAGGTTTAACTGATGATAATGTTGATATCGATGATTAATATAATCGTTTTCCAGTTCGTCATTTCCTACTTTTGCCGCTGCCTGACCTCTACTCCCCCTTTTTTTTTCATTTCTCCTGATCCTGCTTATTGACTTCTACATTCTCCCAATGTGAATTCTGCTCCTCCCACACACCCCCAACCAAACTCACTGCATTATTCTCAGGCCAATCCCCACTCTGCACCGTCCAAGTCTTGTCCATCACTCTGCTCCACTCTCAGGCGCACCGTATTGTACAACACAAGTGCACTCCGGATCACCAGCACCATGAGGAAGGCCAGTCAGTACATTGAGCTGAAATCATGAGTGAGATGGTCAATGATAATCTTTACCAAGTTTAACTAAATGGATCGTGAGGTTAAATTGAAGAAGAGCCATGTCGGTAACATATGTTCCCAATTTCTGCCAGTCAATCCATGAGTCAGATCCAGAGTTCAAATCTCACAATGGCAAACTATGAAACAATGTAACTTCATCTGAAACAGATGGAAATGGGTTTGTGCTTGAAAGAGTATCAAGAGTTCAAATCTCACAATGGCAAACTATGAAACAATGTAACTTCATCTGAAATAACAGATGGAAACGGGTTTGTACTCGAAAGAGTTACAATCAATGGTACAGAATATTGGGGGAAGTATATAATGGGCATTTCAGAGCAGTGCCTTTTTCTTCAGTCCTCACAAATGTTCACTTTCACCTTCGAAATATGAATATGTATAAGAAGATGGATCGGGAGATTTACTGAAATGCGTTTGATTCTAGAATTGTGATCACGACATATGGGCGAGTGCAGCAGGGGCTAATGGTCGGGGTGGGGGATGCGACAATGACAGGCTTGAGATTGTTGCCAGCTGCTCCCACTTCACACACTTAAACAGTGCCAAGTGTGTCGTTCCTGTTTCAGATGGTGTGTGAAAGGCGGAATGTTATGCTTCACGGGGGACAGTTAAAGAATGTCAGATTGTCTTGGCATCAATGGAAGATTTTGGCAAAGCGATTTGATAAGACGGCAGTTATAGACCTAAGACAAACATAAACTAAAATGAAGTAAAATGTAAATGTTGAGAAGATCAGACGTTTCGGTGAAGAGGAAAGAAACAAGGAAGAGCAAAACATGTGAAAAGATATAAGAAGAGCTAGAAAAGGTTTTATGAAAGGAAACTTGCAAGGATATTAATATCAAAACACTTTCGTAATTACGTGAAGGTGAATAAAGTTAGTGAGACAGAAAAGCGAAATATCACGCATAATACGCTGTTAAGGATGTCATATATTCATGGAATCAATGGGAGATGTTGAAAAAACTATTTGATACGGAGTCACTTATAACCCTGGGGGATAATGTGCTACCTCCCACGAAAGCATCCATGGAAAGTTAAAGTGGTAAGAGTGAACTTCAACTAAAATATAATTTAAGAAGAGATTCTGGAAATATGGGCAGTTCGGGCAGCATATGTTGACAATGAAACAGAAGCAAAGTTACAGAATATCTGTTGAATTTAAATTTGCGCTTAACCTCTGCTGGGAATCTTGATAACGTGATTGTCTGAGAGGGAGTGGAAGGAGAATAATTTATACGAGTGATCATTGGCTTCACACCCTTGCGGATTATGTGCCGCTTCTGAGTAGCTCAGCACTGATCACATAGTGCGTTTTGGTATTTTGCTTGCTTCCCCAGGTGCTGCAGGCTAATTTATAAAACATTAGGAGGTAGGATGGTAGCGTGGTAAATAGTGAGAAGAACAGCCGAAAACTGCAGGACGATATCAATGGACTGATCAGGTGGGAGGAGCAGTAGCAAATGGATTTCAACCCGGAAAAATGTGTGGCAATGCACTTGGGGAGGGCTAAAAGAACAACGAAGGACACTGGGAATAGTAGATCACGGGAATTAATGAAGATGAGTGGGAACTTTGTGTGCCTGTACCAAGATCCATGAAAGCAGCAGGGCAGGTAGATTAGGTGGTTAAGAACGCATATGGGATACTTACCTTTATTAACCAATGCATAGAATAAAAGAACAGGGAGCCTGTGCTGGAACTGTTTAAAAACCGGTTAGACCACAACTGGTGTACTGTGTGCAGTTCTGGTCACGAAATTATGGGAAGGATGTGCTTGCACTGGATTTAACATGATGCTGCCTGGGCTGGAGGGTCTGAGTTATGAGGGAAGTTTGCATAGGCTGGGGTTGTTTTAATTGGAATAGCGAAGGTTGGGAGGGGACCTGATAGACGTGCATAAGATTATGAGGGGCGTAGAAAAGGTGGATAGGAAAAAACGTTCCCAATTACTAGAGACGTCAATAACCAGGGTACATAGAATTAACCTAGAAAGTTTAAGGCTAAGAGGTGAGTTTAGGTGAAATTATTTCACCCAGAGGGTGCTGGAAGACTGGAACGCTCTGCCTGATAGGGTGTTTGCGTCAGAAACTCTGTAACCATTGCCATGGCATCCAGGACTACGTGCCAAGCGCTGGAAAATAGGATTATCCTGACCTCAGTCGTTGGTAAGATTTTAGAGTCCATTATTAAGAATGTGACTTCAGAATAATTGGAAGTGCATGGTAAAATAGTGCAAATTCAACATGGTGTCATCAAGGGGAGGCCATGCCTGACAAGTCTGTTGGAATGATTTGAGAAGGTAATGAACAGTTTAGACAAAGGAGGGCCAATGTATGTTATATAATTGGACTTCCAGAAGGCCTTTGGCAAGGTGCCACACAGGAATCTGCTCAGTAAGTTAAGAGCCCATGGTGTTAGAGGCAAGGTACTAGCATATATAGAAGATTGGCTGTCTGGCAGGAGGCAGAAAGTGGTGATAATGGGGTCCATCTCAGCATGGCACCCGGTGATAAGTGGAGTTCCGCAATGGTCAGTGCTGAGACCACAACTTTTCAATTTATAAATTAATGATCTAGATGAAGGAACTGACTGCATTCTCGATATGTTTGCAGATGATACAAAGATAGGTGTAGGGACAGGTAGTATTGAGGAGACAGGGAGGCTGCTGATGGATTTGGACAGGTTAGGAGAATGGGCAAAGAAGTGGCAGATGGAATAAAACGTCGGGAAATGTGAGGACATGCATTTTGATAGGAACAATAGAGGCATAGACTATTTTCTAAATGGCAAGTGAATTCAGAAATCTGGATTGCAAAGTGACTTGGGAGTCCTTGTCCAGGATTCTCTTAAGGTTAACTTGCAGGTTGAGTCGGTACTTAGGAAGGTAAATGCAATGTTGTCATTTATTTCGAGAAGATTGGAATATAAATGCAGGAATGGACTGCTGAGGATGTAAAAGGCTCTGGTCAGACCACATTTAGAATATTGTGAGCAATTTTGGGCCCCGTATCTCAGAAAGAATTTGCTCTCCCTGCAGAGGGTCCAGAGGATGTTCACATGAACGATTCCAGGAATGAAAGGCTTAACATATGAGGAACTTTTGAGGACTCTGGAGTTTAGAAGGATGAGGGGGGATCTGATTGAAACTTACAGGAAAATGAAAGGCCTGGACAGAATGGACGTGAGCAAGATGTTTCCATTAGTAGGAGAGACTAGGGTCCGAAGGCACAGCCTAAGAGTAAAGGGAGACCATTTAGAACAGAGATGAAAAGAAACTTCATTAGCCAGAGAGTGGTGAATCTATGGAATTCATTGCCACAGAAGGCTGTGGAGGCCTGGTCACTGGGTGTATTTACGATCGAGGTAGATAGGTTCTTGATTAGTAAGGGGATCAGAGGTTACGGAGAGAAGGCGGAAGAATTGGGTTGAGAAACGTATAGGCCATGACTGAATGGTGGAGCTGATTCGATGGGCCGAATGGCCTAATTTCTGCTCCTATATCTTATGATCTTATTAGTGTAGTCAAACTTTGTTACACGATTGGCCGAGTGGCCTCTTTCTGTGTTGTAAACGTGTATGGGTCCATGTGAGTCCGTCTTGCAATATGTTTAGAAGACATATAGAAGCAGCAAATGATTATTTGCCGAACCAACAGTTCACTGCTTGTTTGCTTATGAATTGGCTTTGCTGAAAGAGGCAGCATTTGCTTGTTGGTAAGTGATTTGTGCATCATATAGCGGGTCCTTGATAATTTGAATGCAACAGATTAAACAAAATATCAGCTTATCGATGGCACGGAATTTCGCACCTTCAGATTTGCTTTCAGCAGAATGGTTTCAACATTGAGAAAAAAGGAGAGCGTACATTATGTTGAGCAACTTTGTGAAGTTTGGAACTTTGAAGCAGCTGTTGGAATAAATTTGTCCTTCTACCTCTTTGGTGACCTTAAGCTTTGAGTTTGCAAATATGAGAGTTCTAATGTTCCAGCTGGGGCACGATCAGGCAATGAGGAAGAATGCTGGATTATCCACTCACTGATAGACTGAATTTGAGAATCACCTGCTCTTAATCGGAAAATTTGAATGCTTGAATTGTTAGCTCATGTGTTTAATACCTGGCGGGTATAACTCACAACTCTCAGGTTTGACCACTATACTAACCAGTGAACCTTTTCTGTCTTAAATCTCATGGTGATTGCATTGTTCAGTTAGAGTCCTGAAGTAGTTTCTGACACGCTGCAAGTGGGTTTCAACTGGGGGCATTTACCCCTGTTGGATTGCAGTTTCCATTTCTTTTGTGCTTCTTAGAAAAAATACGCCCTTTGTTCTGACAAATCCCGGCTTATTTAAACAATTCTGTGCCACCGATATGTCGGTCTCACGTGATAGATCATTTTCTACTGTACAGTACAAGACTTGCAAAAGAGCACTGACAACACTGTCAACTGTGCCCATGCCTGTCGTTCGCTGCAATATTGCAGGCAAATTCTCTCGTGCCAACTTGCAATCGCCAGGGCAACAAATCATGCTAGTTTACCTTAAAGGGATCGCCTGGAAGCCATTAAAGGCCCTGTACCCGGATTGAAAACTCATTTCCAAACAACTGCACGCAAATGCGCCCATTTTCTGCAATGCAATTGATAAGCACATTTTTCAAAACTCAGCTGCTGGCAGGGCTAAACAAATACTTCACAGAATCATAGAATCACAGAATCAAATAATCACCGTGCAGAAGAGGCCCTTCGGCCCACCGAGTCTGCACCGACACGTGAAAAGCATCTGACCTATCTACATAATCCCATTTACCAGCACCTCGCCCATAACATTGAATGTTATGCCGTGCCAAATGCTCTTCCAGGTACTTTTTAACGGATGTGAGGCAACCCGCCTCCACCAAACTCCCAGGCAGTGCTTCCAGTCAGTCACCACCCTTTGGGTTCAAAAGATTTTCCTCACATCCCCTCTAAACTTCCTGCGCCAACAGTTGAACTTATGACCCCTTATGACTGACGCTTCAACTAAGGGGAACAACTGCTCCCTACACAGCCTGTCCATGCCCCTCATAATCTTATACACCTCGATCAGGTAGCCCCTCAGTCTTCTCTGCTCAGAAGAAAACAACCCAGGTCTATTCAACCTCTCTTCATAACTTTAATATTTCATCCCAGGCAACATCCTGGTGAATCTCCTCTGCAAAACCTCCAGTGCAATAACATCCTTCCTATAATGTGGCGACCAGAACTGCACACAGTACTCCACTTTTTGCCTCACCAATGTTCTATTCAACACCTACATGACCACCCTACTTTTGTCATCTATACCTCGTTTGATAATGTCAAGTGTCCCATAAGCCATTTTCACCACCACACTAACATGTCGCTCTGCCTTCAGAGATCTATGGACACACACACCAAGTTGCCTTTGTTCCTCTGAAGTTACTGGTGCCTAGCCGTTCATTGAATATTTCCTTGTCAGAAAACTCCTTCCAAAGTGTATCACCTCACACTTTTCAGGGTTAAATACCATCTGCCACTTCTCTGCCCTTTCGAAGATCCCATCTATATCGTCCTGTAGCCGTAGACACTCAAACTCACTGTCAACCACCTGACCAATCTTTGTGTCATCTGCAAAACCTACTAATCCTACCCCCTACATAGTCATCTATGTCGTTTATATAAATGACAAATAATAGGGAACCAAGCACAGATCCCTGTGGTACGCCTCTGGACACCGGCTTCCAGTAACGAAAAGATCCTTCTGTCATCACACTCTGCCTCATACAACTAAGCCAATTTTGAATCCACCTTTGAATCCATCAAATTACCCTGCTTGCCATGTATATTTGCCTTTGTTATAAGTCTTCTATGTGGAACCTTGTCAAAGGCTTTGCTGAAATACCTACAAACTATATCAAATGCACTGCTCTCATCTAGAGACCTGGTTACCTCCTTTAAAAATTTAATCAAATTTGTTAGGCATGACCTCCCTCTAACAAAACCATTCTGACTATCCCTGATCAAACCTTGCCTCTCTACATGGAGTTAGATACTCTCCTTCAGAGCATTTCCAATAGTTTCCCTACCAGTGACATAAGACTCCCTGACCTGTAGTTCCCTGGCTTATTTCTACAGCTCTACTTAAATAGCGGAGCCACATTAACTATACCCCAGTCCTCTTACACATTCCCCCGTGGCCAGAGAGGAATTAAAAATGTGGGTCAGAGCCCCTGCGATCTTCTCCCTTGCCTCCCTCAGCATTCTGGGGCACAAATCATCCGGACCGGCAGATTTGTTCACTTTTAAGCATGCCAATACCTCCAATATCTTGACACACCCTATATCAATTTGTTTAATCACCTGGCAGTCACTCACCCCGAGTGCCATACCTTCATCCTCATTCTCTTGGGAGAAGACGGACGTAAAGTATACATTCAACAATCTAGGGATGTCCTCAAGCTCCGCCCATGGATTGCCCCCTTGTTCCCTTATGGACCCTAATCTTTCCCTTGTTATGCTCTTCCCATTGACATAATTGTTGCTTCTATATATCTTTTTGAAAAGCTGCACAACGGACTCCCAATGATTTGCTAATTACTTTCAATCAAGACGGGAATGAAACAAGCTATTTTTCCGCATTACGTGTACGTCATTGCTGAGGTAAATTTATGGGACACTTTTTTTTTTATGTGGCTGAGAAGCCAATGCTTTCCTGTATAAGTTTGTCCCGTTCTAATCTATCTCCCATCTACTCGTTATGAGGGCACCCAGCAGAGCACAAATGCAAGACTAAAAATTAGTGAGCTCCCCCTATCGTGAATTGCCGCTGCTATACGACTGTTACCAAAGTAAATACATCAATCATATGGACAGTTGGCCTGTTTCCTGTTCTGCCATTTACTGGATTCTAAACTTGCTCCAAACACCCAAAGCCGTTGAAACAGAGCCAGTAGGAAATATATTTAAGTTCCGTAGCCTTGCACCTGTGCTGAATTATACTCCAAAATGAAATTATACAGGCATTCTTTCATTTCCCGCTGAACCCCGAGTCATGAGTTTGCATTTAGTAACCACCATACTCCTCGTTCACATTTCCGTTCAAAAGGTTAAACTGCAACAAACTTCCGATATGGCAACATTTCAAAGCTATTGTTACTTCAATGCTTCAATTACTTCTACTCTTTACATTCAGCAATCCTTCTCAAGGCAATTCTCGATGAGCAACATATACTTTTCATGGGAGACATGCCAAATCCCATGTTAGAAATAGAAAAAGTGAGATTGCATAAGAATTTATGGCGATGTTTTTTTCAGTTTGAGATTTGCTTGAGATATCAGCCTAATGATGGCAAAACATTTTGAACCTTGATGGGAACCTACCCAATTGCCTGAATGAGTGCAGTTCCTAAACAGTAAAGAAGCTTGTCACTTTCCAGGAGAAAGCTGCCCGATGATCCACACCACAACCAGAAACATTCACTTCCACCAATATCAGCTCACAGTAGCGGCAATGTATATTATTTATCAGATGTAATGCAGGAATTCAATAAGTCTCCTTTGGTAGCAACATCCACAAGCGCATGGCCACCACTTTTAGAAGGGCGAGGGCAGCCCAGAGATGGGAAGGCCACCACCAAGAAGTTCCCCTCTAAGGCGCTCACTGCGCTGACTTGGAAATATACCGCCATCCCTTCACTGTCAGCAGAATATATTCAACATTGAGAAAACGAAGGGGGCTGATGCTGCTGAGCAGTTTTGTGAAGATCGAAACAATCAGACAGCTCTGGGGAGAAAATACTTCCTTCCAGCTCGCTACTAACCTGAAGCTTTGAGTTTACGATATTTCTTATTCATTCACGGGATGTAGGTTTCACTGGTTTGTCCAGCATGTATTGCTCCTCCCTAGTTTCCCTTGAAACGGTGGTTGTGAGCTGCCTTCTTTAACCGCTGCGGTTAATGTGGTGTTGGTACCTCCACAGTGCTTGAAGAAAAGAGCTCCTGGATGCTGACGCAGTGACAGTGAAGGGACGGCAGTTTATTTCCAAGTCAGAGTGTTGAGTGGCTTGGAGGGGAACTTCTTGGTGGTGGCCTTCCCATCTCTCGGCTGCCCTCATCTTTCTAACTGGTAGTGGCCGTGCGCTTGCGGAAGCTGCTACCAAAGGAGACTTAGTGAATTCCTGCATTACATCTGACAAATAATATACATTGCCGCTACTGTGAGTTGATGGTGGAGGGAGTGAATGTTTTTGGATGTGGTGTTGATCAAGCGGGCTGCTTTGTCCTGGAAAGTGACAAGCTTCTTTACTGTTTGGGAACTGCACTCATTCTGGCAATTGAGTAGGTTCCCATCACACTCCTTGCTTGTGCCTTGTAGATGGTGGACAGGCTTTAGGGAATCAGGAGGTGAGTTACTCATCACCGGACTCCTAGCCTCTGACCTGCTCTCGTAGCCACAGTACTTATATGGCTAATCCAGCTCAGTTTCTGGACAATGGGAACTGCTAGAGTGTTGATAATGGGGGATTCAGTGAAGGTATTGATACTGAATATCAAGCAGTGATGGTTGGGTTCTATCTTATTCCATATGGTCATTGCTTGGCACGAGTGTGGCACAAGTGCTACTAGCCACTTTTTACGCCAATCCTAGACATTGTCCAGGATTTTTGCATTTGGACCTGGACTGCGGGAGTATTTGAGGAGTCATGAATGGTGCTGAACATTGTACAATCATCAGTGAACATTCCCAGTCCTGGCCATATGATGGGAAGAAGATCATTAATGTAGCAGCTGAAGATAGTTGTGTCGAAGACACTGACCTGAGGAACTTCTGCAGTTCTGTCTGGGTGCTGAGGTGATTGATCACCAACAACAACAGCCATCTTCCTCTATGCTAGGTACCACTCCAACCAGCGGAGAGCTCTCTGTAGATTCACATTGAATACAGTTTTGAAAGGGTTCCTTGATGCCATACTCGGTCAAACGCTGTCTTGATGTCAAGGGCAATCACTCTCTCGTCAAGATATTAACTACCCAACACGATATTTCCGACGTTCCCGTTGGTGCACGATCTGTCAGCAAGACAAAATGCTGTGATCCCCCCTCTACTGCTGGTCAGAATTTGAATTCACTTCATCACACGAGGGATATATGGAAGCAGTCGCCGTTCAGCTTAGATGTGGTATTAGATGATTGGTATTAATAACGTCAAAATCGTGGGTTCCATACCCTGTTGGACAATGTTGTCTTGAATCAAGCTTTTGTTTTCCGTCAGAACCCATGCATGTTTTCCGTCATCCTGCAAAACAAAATGGAAATCGGCACTTGCTCTTGGAGCAGCGAAGCTTTTCTCCATTCTTGGAAATTCCTGCTTTTTGATGTGACAGATCCGTTCTTTTAACACCTCTGTGCCACAAATCTGTGGGTAACATGCAATCAAACTATTGCAACTTAACAGAGGAACAGTTGCAAACGAGCAGTGATATCCCTCCGAAATGTGTCCATGCCTGCAGTTCGCTGCAATGCTGCAGGCAAATTCACTCGAGCTGACTTGCAACCGCCAGTGCAACTAATCCTACAACCGTACCTTAAAGGGATAGTAATTAAGCCCTCAGAGCCCTATACACGAATTAGTAACTATTTTCAAAACAACTCCACGCGATTGATGCCTCTTTCAGCAATGCTGCTGATTCGTAAGTAAATTTCCTTAAATGCCGCCAGCTGCTGGCTAGGCCAAAACAAAACATTTGATGCTTCGAGATGTCTTCCTAAAAAAGCTGCACAATGTGAGCTTCACTGTTGAGCTACTTGTAAGCGATACATAATCTGAGTTGCTGAAAAGACAATCCCTTCCCCTATGCCTTTTTTTAATGAATCTCTCCTAAGCTGTCACCTACCCCTGACCTTATATCTTGTTGTACCTGCATCTCTCCCTTCAAAGCAGTATAAAATCCATCACAATGATATTCGTGTACATGCTTTGTCTATAAACTGATATGTAACTATAAGGCTAGCGAATGCAGTCTCAGTGAGCTGGTCAATGGAGGAAAGATGTTTCAGATAGATTTTGTTTTAATGGTTTGCAAGGTTATAACATTGTGCAGGATGAGAATTGAAAATTTACCATGGTGTTGCGGACCATGATGAGAGGTGTGTGGATTTAAATCTAGCAACAATAATCCACGGGTGACTACAATCCTATAAATGTTTAAATAACTCACCAAATAGCCATCTATTTACATTTCATACGGCTATGCCCAAGTATAAAAATATTTAACCAGGCTTCTTTCAAGTAAAACAAAATAATCGATTTATTAGTAAACAAACATATGTTTTTTTAAAAAAACAAGTTGCAAAACCGGTTCAAAAACACTTTGCAATTTGCAAGTGTAATGATTTCAACCCCTTTAAAAGAAATAGGTACCCCACACCCGTACACTCACACACAAACACAAACACAAAACAAATACCATCTCTGCAGGGGCTGGAGGATGGGAGAGTTTTCTTTTAAAGGATGAAGTTAGAAATGTCCTCGACACTGTTGACCTAACAGAACTCTGGTCACTATAGTTCTAGAAGTGTTTTCAGACGGATCTATTTTGAAACACTGTCTTTGATAATTCTTGTTTGTCACAACTTGGTAGACTATTTAAAAAATCTAGATGAGTAATTCTGAGGAGAATTTTCAGGTTGAAGTTTAACTCACTTGCACTGTAGGCAATTCTGCGTAGAGAGAGAGAGAGAGGGGAGGGGGAGAGGGCGACAGACTCCCTTTGCAGCCTGCTCTCAAGGCCATCACAAACGCACTGACTCAGAGTTCAAAAATAATAAATTGTTCGTACGGATTCCAGGCCGGGTGTTGTCAATCAATCAACAAGAGCCTCACACCCTGCAAGAGTCGCTCTGCTTTAACTCTGCTAAACAAAAAACTCCTCTCACCACGTGTCCCCGCTCGACATCTAGCTGTTGATCTGTGGTTTCCGCAAATATAATGGCATAAGCAAAGGTCGGAATTAAACTTGCAGAGTTGTTAAAAAAAATCAGAAGGATGAGTAACCAAAATTCATTGTTTTTCCAACTTTCCAATTAGCGTGTTCCTCACAATGGTCACATTTATTATCTTATATTCCGGATTGCAATAATTATAAAGTGACAGCATGGAATGAAATTTGAAAAGGGACTGATTTGCAATGCTAGGAATTCAGCTATTGTTGAGATTCGCTTTCATATTGCCGTTCAAATAATGTAGCAATTAGAATAAATCGATATTTAAGCCCATTCTTTAACTCCTCTCTAAATTTACTCAGGGTTAGTGCATAAATGCAGGTGTAGGTGCACGAGCTCAGAAGCTGTAGTATGAATCCAAATTATTGGATACAATTGGCTGGATTATGAAAATATTTGTTCGTAAAATTGTAGATTACAATTTGCCAATTTAACGAATGTGCACCAGATGTAATCCACAGCAGGATAAAATTGGCAGACAAAGCAAAGAGTAACGTGATGGATTTCCTTCGGTTCTCCAATTCTGGGTCACTATCATTATCTGATCTGCCTTGGCGTCGGAGGCCCTTCCACAGCCGATTGACAATTATAATATTCCTGATAGTCATAGAGTTGAACACGAACATCAGGGTAAATGGAAGCAACGGTATTAATATGCTGTCAATCATCTCACACGCTATCCAAAAGGATGAGGTATAAAACTCTTGTGTTTCAATGCAAAACCACGGTATATTGTCGATAGTTATGAAAGGAACAAAGGCGAAGTACCAGGGAATGGATCTCACACAGCTGACAACGCTCACAGTCCCTATAACCACAGTTGCTGTTCTCTTGTTGCAATATTTTGCTTTCTGTTTCTGACGGGAACTGGCTATAAATCGATCATAGCTAAAAGCAACTGTGAACCACACAGAACAGTGTAGCGCCGCAAGAGCCAAAACTATTTACAGTTTACACACTGGAGTGATGAATAAAAAAATAATTGGGAAATAGATGTTATTAATCCGATTCAGTATAACATCAATGGTGACGAGCAGCAGATCTGCTGTTATCATTGCCATCAGGTACTGTGTGATACATTTGGAAAGGCCACAATTCCCTCGTTTCAGGATCACAGTCACCATAAAGTTGAGTGCAGGAAATAGGATTAAACAACAACTTCTTAGTAGGCAAATTTCAGAGAAACATGGTATCAGTTAAAAGGGTATACTGTAAAAGTTACGATTATGCATCAATTGCAACAAATCTATTGTCATTCCACAGAACATTACAATGCTGCTTTAGGGTGTCATTATATAACAGGTATAAAAATTCAATGAAATAAATGGAACAACATTTCCATGAGTTACAAATGTTAATAATGAATAGAGAGATTATAGAAAATAAATAAAAAACAACAAGGGTCTGTAATGAAATTGAAGATTTTGGTTGGTCCTGTTATAATTATATTTAGGATCCACAAGCCCAATATTGTGCTTTCAAATCTCAAGTTGTAAAACTAAGTTAAATGAAGCTGCTATTGTCTAGAGTGGCACTAGACATAATATTGGAAGCTGATACTGGGACCTAAAAAAAAAATTCTGTTTCAGTGTGCCCTGAGGTCAAGGAACCAATGCCCTTATGGACCAGCACCCTCGAACATATTATCAGGGTAAATTATGGCTAATCGAAATTCAATGGACTGCTATCAGAACTGGGAGAAAACAAAACACACATAACATAAGGAATAGAGTCATGGAGTCATAGAGGTCCACAGCACAGAAAAAAGGCACTTCTATCCATCAAGCCTGCTCTGATTAACTAAGTTCCTGAATATTCTAACCCCATTTTCCAGCACTAGGCCCATAGGTTTGTATGCCATGGCATCGCAAGTGCACATCCAAATACTCCTCAAATGTCAGGAAGGTTGCTGCCTCTATCACCATTTCAGGCAGTGAGTTCCAGATTCACCCTGTGGGTGAACAAATATTTCTGCACATGCTCCTTACCTTAAATCTATACCCCCTGGTTATTGACTCCTCCAGCAAGGGGAAACTTTCCTTCCTGCCTACACTATCTATGCCCTCATAAGTTTATACACCTAAAATATGTACCTCCTCTATCTGCTTTGTTCCAGGGATAATTACCGCAGTCTATTCAATCTCTCATCATTACTAAAACTCTCCAGCACAGGCAAAATCTTGTTGAATCTTCTCTGCTCTCTGTCTAGTGAAATAGCTTCGTTACTATAATGTGGATTCCAGAAATGCACGCAGCACACTACATGGGGCCTAACCAGCCTTTTATACAGAGAAGGAGTAATCCATATGGCCCATTGAGGCTGCTTCACAATGCAGTATTACCATGGTTGATCTAATTATGGCTTTAACTCTGCTTTCCTCATTGACCCTCATAATACGCGAACCCCTTTACAAACGATAATGTGTGTAACTCAGCCTTGAATATATTCAATGACCAAATATCCACTGCTCTCCGGAGAAAGATATTTCCAAGGACTAGCGACCCCCTGGCAGAATTTATTCTTCCTCAAGTCACAGTCACAACCAGTTTAAGCAAATACAGGGACACGAAAGTGAGTGCAGGCGAACAACAGGAGGAAGTGTAGGGTAGATGAGTTGACGATCGGAATGAAGTTGTAAATGAAAAGCAAAGCTTAATGGTACAAGGAAATAAATAAAAGGTGGGCCTACAGTTTGTGTAAGTGGAAAAAACAGCATCACTAGCAACTGCTCCTTTATGTTTATCATGATCCCTGTCATCATTCATCCACTCATTCCTTCCACTCTATCACAAACATGCCCCATTGATCTATCCTAACTCTCCAATTTTCCTTTTTCGTCCATTGCTCGTGGAATGCCAGGAGAAAATTGGAAGTAGGAAAGGATATGGGGATGGGAAGGAGAGGTGTTAATGAGCAGTGTTAGTGTTAGATGGCAAGATGATGATGCTTTATAACAGATACAGCAATATGGAGTTTATTTTATGGGACTAGTCTAAGCTCGAATGTTTGTTTCCCGTCATGAATTTAATTTAAAAATAACTAATTTTCTCATTATCGAAGCTCATGTCATTAACGGCTCAGCATCAATGTGAATCAGAATGTGGCTGTGAATCAGAAAACTGAAAATATTACTAATTTGTTTCATTCCACTCAACGGGGTTACACACGCGTCTCGCCGTGTATCAAAAAAAACTAACCTTGTTGATATAAACTAATGAGTTGAATTTCGATATAAAGATAATACTTTCAAAAATTCAGCAGGTCTGGCAGCATCGGCGGAGAAGAAAAGAGTTGAAGTTTCGAGTCCTCATGACCCTTCGACAGAACTTGAGTTCGCGTCCAAGAAAGAGTTGAAATATAAGCTGGTTTAAAGTGTGTGTGTGGGGAGGCAGAGAGATAGAGAGAGAGAGAGAGGTGGGGAGGGGGTGGTGTGGTTGTATGGACAAACAAGCAGTGATAGAAGCAGATCATCAAAAGATGTCAACGACAATAGTACAATAGAACACATAGGTGTCAAAGTTAAATTTGGTGATACCAGCTTATATTTCAACTCTTTCTTGCACTCGAACTCAAGTTCTGTTGAAGGGTCATGAGGACTCGAAATGCCAACTCTTTTCTTCTCCGCCGATGCTGCCAGACCTGCTGAGTTTTTCCAGGTAATTCTGTTTTTGTTTTGTATTTCCAGCATCTGCAGTTTTTTTGTTTTTATAATACTTTCAATATTTACGAATGAGACAAGGAGTGGAATTATAGAAAATCGCGAAGAGAAGCTCTTCATGAGGACAAAAACAGAGGTGAAAGGTGCAAAAAACATGACAGGTCAAAGTTAATTTGGATAAATGTGGTGCTTCATCCTGGAAGAAAAAAATATATATGATAGGCTGTACTAACCTCATGGTGAAATAGAAAAACAGCTGGATGGATCCCTGTAGTGAACTAACAAATCAGTGATGATGGCAGGTGAGAAAGATGAGAAAGCCGCTAACAGGAAATAATAATGATAAATAGAGGCACAGAGAAGAACGTGTAAGCCACGTGAAACATTAATGAAGAACTTCAACAGGATTGATGGACTTCAGTTATCTGGAGGGTATGGAGATGCACGAATTATTCATCTTTGAGTGGGAAATGTAAAAATAATTACATAATAGAGGTGTTCAAATACCTTAAGTGCTTTGCTATTTAAGTTAGTTAGAAACGCTGCCCATTGGCACCAGTGTCGGTAACCAGAAGACACGGATATATGATAATTTGCAAAATAAATAACCAGCGAGGTCACGCAGACTTTTTTTCCCATTTACACAACATGTTGATTTGGTCTGAAATACTTATTTAAATTAATGGAGAAAGCAAATTATTTCGTAACTTTTGAGAAGTGAACTGACTCAACTTAAAAAACAAAGAATTTTTAGGCTACTGCGAAAGAGCAGAAGTGCGAGACGATTTAACATCTTTAACAAATACATTGGAATGTTGAAGAAAATGGCTTATTTCCATGCTGTATTATTTAATTAATTAAATATCTTCGAGCAGTAAAATTGACCACCTAGACTTTTGAATATGGTAAATACCTAAATGATGCGGTAATGCCCTTCAGGTAAGGAAATAAAACTTTACTCTCTAAGCTACCATCTGAAGTTGTCCAGCAATCCATTCAACTGTAACTAAAGAGAAGCAGCAATGTGGAATCACATTGACCTCGCGGACTGTAACCTTTAAAGATGGAGGGTCACAAGGTCTAGGAAATAAATATCAGTTCTGCCCGTGACGCGCATATCCCAAAATCAAATAAAATCAGGATTTTTTTTTCCAAATTACCAATTCGTTTCTCGTTCTTCAAATAAGATACAAATTAAGAAAGTTGTGTTTGGGAAGGTGTATATTTTAAATAGCCACGCATCCTACTTCCTGTATTAAGCATTCATTTAGACCTGCATTTGAAAAGAAAGCGCAGGACACACTTACTTAATCGCTTTCACGACCATAGGACGGCACAAAGTTCCTCAGAGCTAATTAAATTCTTCTGAACTGCTCCCACTGTCATATTTTAAGAAGCGCAGCGACGGTCAATTTGCGCTGAACAAACTCTCACAAACACCAGTTTTAAAAGCTTAGATAATCTGCGGTCTGTAGCATTTATTGCGGGGTCAGTATTAGCCAGGTTATTTGGGATCATTCGCCCTGTTTATTGGGTATTGCTATGAAATTCTGAAAACCCAATTCAGAGTACACAGGGAACTCCATTTACCGACTCGTCCGATAGACAATGTAACGCTCCCTCAATACCGCACTGAAATGTCGGCCGTTATTTTTGTACCCAAACCCTGGGGTCCGCCTTGAACACATAACCTTCTGACACAAAGTCGAGAAGGCTACCAATTTAGATATATTCGATCACAATATTTGCAACATTAAAGCGTTTTTGTAATGAATTAAATTCGGAAAATAATTCAAAATGTCTATGGCGCTCAGCATAGGAGTTAATATGTGGTGTCAAGTGTCAGGTCTGGTACTGAAGTGATGAGAAAACTTTCAAACTGCATATTTCTCTAGATGCGACTATGGCGCTGGTGTAAAAAATACTTGTTGCAACCATCATTCAGAATTGCTTTGTCCTCGGGCGAACTACTAATTTCACATGAGAGCTAAACGATGGAGGGATGAAATAAGCGGGGGTTTTCTATCTCAGAAGTTAGCTACAATTCTCGAGCATTGGGTTATAAACAACTTATCTTACCTTAATTTGTGGCCATTAAAACACATGTTGAGTGATAATGTTCAGTATCTTGCTCGGTGCTGAACGTATTTTTTTATCCTATTGCTCGTATAAAGAGTGCATAATATGTAAAGTTGATTAACTTTATTTAATTAATTTGCTATTGGCTTGCCTTTTGTATTTCAACAAGAAAAATATATATATATATAATGCTGCTTTAAACAGTGACCGGTGAAAAGTCGACAATAGCCCAAAATGAGTGAATCATGTCAATCGCCCATTGCAAGCAATGCTGGGTATTTGATTTCGTTGACAGTAATGGCCCTAAACATCAGACGTTGAGTGTGAAAGTCGGTTGATCCAACACCAACACCTGTGCATTACTACCTGAAATGAATTTCTATCTCTCAGAGTTTAAAACGACAGTACATAGTTACAGAAGATATGGAGTGTACAATTTCATCGGAAATAATGAAACATCTCGTGATGCATGAGTAAAGTTAGAAAGGTTAACATGATGGTTCTCAGATTTAAGTTAATATTGAAATTTAATTACAATTATTGTTACACTGTAGAATGACACCATGTTGTATTGTGTTATTTTCCTTTTCATTGGCCAACGAAATCAATCAATCAAATGAAAGGTCACTCCAACACACCTGCCGGCAAAGCAAATTAAATGTTTATTTATGGCATTCAAAAAATAAATTAAAAAAATCCAAACATAGAAAGTTCATTGGCCTAGATAGAATAAACCACTTTCAAGAATATGAGAATTAAAAACGGCACTTAACCATGAAACTACATTAAAATTCTGATTGTAGTATTTGTACTGGAATTTAGACTGTACAAAGGTCAATACAGGGGAATATTCCAGCAACATTAACTGCATCGAGCACTGAAGAAAGCCAAGAGTGTACCTAAGCAACCCTCCCACAGCAAACAGGAAAATTACACTTGGTTGAGCTAGTAATAATCAATTTGTGACTTCATTACACACGGAGCAATCTGAGTATGTTCCTGTACAAGGCAGGTAGCAAGAGTAGTAACAAATCAACATTGCTTAACAACATTAATTCAGGATCGAAAGGCTTACCAGTAACGCCCATAGCTGTAAGAACAGGGTAGAATATGCTTTCTATTTGCAAGATTAATGGCTATCCCATTGTCGAGGAGGTACGTATAATTGTGACGCCAACGGCTTACATATCATTGCGCGTTCGAAGAAGCCACCATTTATATTAGAGAGAATTCTCCGGCGAGGTTACTGGGCTGGTTACATCATAAACAGTATTAGTTACAGTTATTTAACAAACAATGAGGAAAAAAATGTCAACCAAAGATAATGATGATACGACATTTCCTCAGATAAGAGAACAGAACTGCTAATGGAAATATAGCCAATCTTATCCACACCTCAACTGCTGCTCCGATACAAATACTCTGAAAGCAGATGTAGTCACAGTTATTCGAGGGGATCTTGGCTTTGCAAATTAATTTGAACGTTGCGCCTCAAGCCACACGCCATCCAGACATTGGCATACATGGTTTTTCCGTCATCCTTTCCATCCAAACTCCTTGGAAATAATTTCCAAGACGACTAGCCACAACTTTAACGTCTGCAAAAGCACAAGAAGAAACAAGTGCTGGCCGGCAACGAGTGATGTTTAAGAAAAGTGGCCTTGCCAATATCACCCTCACCCTAAACACCAGGTTAAAGTAAAAACATTGACAAGAGCAATGCCGAAATGACTCCTGCTTTTTTTAATTCATAATAGTTCATTTAACTTGATGTTAGATTTAAATGGTCGAGCCTGAGGAAGACAGCAGTAAATGTTCAACACAACAATTTTGGCCAGAGTCTGCAGAACGCATATATCGCAATTGCGAACAAAAGTTCAAAGTGGGTTCAGCACATATAACTAAAAGCTAAAGTCGAGTCAACCAGATATTCCCTTCAAACGTTCCAGCCCTTTAATCCATAGTGTTTACTTCAACTCATATAGCCCATCTGCGTACAGTATTCCATTCAACCCATCTATATTTCTCACTCGAAATATTTCCTTCAGCAATCGTTTGCTGGAATAAGGCCTCTGGGTTTCCTGTGTTGTTAATGGTTATGGGGTTAATACTGACGCTAATGGCATTAACTGGTTCAAGATACCCAGCCCCTGACCCTGATCCCCTCATTCCGCCCCATTTTCCATCCACTCCCACGCAATCAGTTGGTCATCGAATTGCACATAAAGTTTGCAGCACAGAAACGGACAATCGTGCCTGCGCGGGCCAAAGAACAAGCTACCTTGTTTAATCCGACGGTATGCCAGTGTGCTGACACGCCTGGTGGGTCTGGCTTGCCTTAAATTTGGTTGTTAATTCGGGGGACTTGCAAGTGCAAATAACTGAAATATGTTTCCGACTAGATCGCAATGAACGACTTTAGGCGTTTTGAGCAAGGTAGAAAACCAGTAAATAACAAATATCAGGCCAACTGCCGTTGTGATTTATGTAATTATCTCAGTAACAAACATACAGCGAAGCTGCTTCATGGTGGGAAGAGCTCATTGTTATTTTCCCTCCGCTGGATGTCTTCGTAACAAGATTTTTTGAGAGATTTGGAACGACAGCAAGTTGCACCGGGAAGCATTGGCTACTCAGCGACCTAGTTTATGTCTCAACTACACGTGCAATGAGGAAGACGTTGCGCGGTTGGATATTTTGTTTCGTTCCTGGCATGTTTCAAAGTATTTAACAGCACATTAAGATGTCGTTGTGCAGCTTTAAAAAAAATACATCACCAAGCAACAAATGTATTTTGTCCTAGCCAGCAGCTGGCTGACTATTAAGAAATAAGCTTATGAATAGGCTTTGCTGAGAGAGCAATCGGAAATGAAATGGCTTCCGGCAGCTGCAGTCATAAACAGGGCCACAGCAAAACTCGAGCAAAAACAACTCAAATTTAAAATTTACAACACAGGCAAAATTTCGCTAATGAGAAATGTGCGCCGTAAAAATGTTCGCCCTCAATTATGGCAACTCAGCTTTGGAAGCCCGTTTTTTGTTCCTTCAACCTTTCACCACCAACGCATTTCAAAGTAAACTCATAGTTTAATGCACAGTTAACGTACACTCCAATTGTCTCAATAACAGTCGAAACTTGCGGTTGAGTATAATTCCGCAGATGATAGGATGCACCAGGAGGTGGATTAACGTAGCAGGTTGTGAGTTATCCATCGATTCATTCAACACAGATGGAAGTAATTGGACTAAGCATACATTCGACCATTTTTAAAATAACCGTTCCAATTGGTAGGAATGCAACTGCCTTGCACTGTTAGCGCTGCTTTTTTTCCATAATTCATGTCGGCGTTCGGACGCTCTCTTAAGTACATGTTTTCAATTGGCCGTACAGCTCCATCAACAGGAAGAAGACCCAATGATGTTTGCAGCACTATCGTGATGCATAAAACAAAACTCTGCATTATCCCTCCGGGGTTCAGAATTCTAAGGAATAGCTTCTCTTCCAGTGAAGGAATTTCTCTTCACCTCAGTCCTAATTTTCGTACTGTTATCCACACACTGTGGCCACAACGAACCCCCAATCCCCACCCCCGCCGGCAGTCCGCACCCACCCCACCCCACCCCGAACCCCATCCCCATATTTTGGATTCTCCTGTTAGCAGAAAAATCTCTCAGCCTCTCCCTTGTCAAGCCCGTTCAGAATTGTGTATGTTTCGCTCAAACTACCTCTCGTTCTTCCAAACACCAGAAAATATAGGCCCAATTATCTCAGGCTCTCATAATAGGACAAGCCTTCCTGCCAGGGACCAATTTAGTGACCATTCCCTCTAGCGTCTCCACTGCAAACATATCCTTCCAGAAACGTGGTCTCGAAAACTGCGCACATTATTATGGATGTGGTCTCAGCCAATTATAGAAAAAGTTCTTTATTGCTGTGCACCCCTGGCAATGATTGTCAACATGCATGTTGCTTTCCTAATTGGTTCCTATTCCTGCCTGCTAACTTCGTGTGTTCATTCAACAAGTACACCCAAGTCTCCCTGAACATCAATATTTATTATTTCAACACTTTAAGAAAACGGATTTTCTACACTTATTAACAAAGTGAATAAACTCTCACCTCTCCACATAACACTATCTTGCTGCTGATTCACTTAACCTGCCTTTTTATCTGAAGATTATTTCTGCCCTAAATAACTCAATAGCATTGTATCCCTCTCCCTCATCTCTCTGTCACAAACTTTATGCTGTTGCAGTTTCGGCGGATATTTTTTTTCTATCCATCTGAAACTTATTTTTCAAACACATCTTCTCACCAACATCCTACCCGACTCATTGTCTTTCACAGAAACTAACACAACCTGAATTAAAATAATACCTCAGAAACGCACTTTCTTCCTATAACACTCACAACACCCCGCCTGCCACCCACACCCCACACAGCAATTAACGATCACTCTCTCTTCTCTCGTTTCTCTCTCTCTTAGACACATACAAATATACACATAGAAACACAAACACACACACTCATACATGTTCTCTCCATTTTGATTTTCAAAGCACATTCTAAATATAAATCTGGCTAAAATCAGAAAATGCACTTTCAGGACACAGTTCAGTAAGTTGGCTCCAAAAGCAAAAAAGAGAGTCTTCAGTGACTGGCAGAAGGTAGCTTTTCGCACAAACCGATGCTTGGCCCACTGCCGTTCACCTTATAGATATGGAAACGCATTGGAGAGTCAGAATAATAATTTCAAAGTTTGTGAATGGCACGATTTAAAGGGAAGAGAACTGTGATGAATTATAGGGCGGCATTCATAACTGCGAGAATGTGAATGGAATTGGCAAATGTACTTCAATGTGAGAACACGAGAACTTGTGGAACAGGAGCAGGAGAAAACCAAACAGCCCATTGAGACTGCACTGATAGCCAACAGGAGAATGGCTGATCTTTGGCTTCAACTCCACTTTCCCACACGCTCCCCATTTCCCTAGATTTCATGACAGACCAAATTCGGTCTATCTCAGACTTCAATGTTTTCAATGTTGGATCATTTGGATCAGTTTCCGGAACAAAACATTTCAAAATTCATAAATTTTGAGTGAAGAAATGTTATCTCTTTTTTTCAAATAATTGGCCATTATCCTGAGATTATGACCACTTAGAGATTGCCCAAAAGTAAAAACTAACTGCATCTATTATGTCAAACCCCTACTTACGTGTTTCAGTCCGATCGCCTCTCATCCTTCCAAAACCCACAGAATATTAGAGAATATCATTAAGCCTCGCACAATATGAGCAATCTAGTTAATTTACGCTATACTGTCTCCAATGTCTATCCTAAAATATGATGACCAAAACTGCACACAATATCCCAGGTCCGGTCTCACACAAACCCCGTGCACCTGGAAAAGTGTGGTTGTTTCTTTTTATTGCGCTTGCAATATCCACTTGCACTAAAGGCCAATGTGCCGTTTGCTTACCGAATTGCTTGCTGTGCCTTTTCCTGAAGAAGGATGATGCCTAGAATGTTAGTGGAATTTATATTTTAAAATAGAGCTCTATGGGGACTTATTTAATAGAAGTAATTTTGTAGACATACATATGTAGACTTACAATCGTTCTTGCATTAATAAATGTTTAACTTAGTTTTAAAAATCCTCTAGAGAATCAGTTGCTCTATTACGAATGAATTCAAATCCTGCATCTTAAAACATGCAAATTGCAAAAATGGCTTATGACAGTTGTTTCAAGTTTCCCTCAGTGACTTGAATAACTCAGCCTTTACCATCAGCAGTGTCATAATGATTGGGAGATCCTTGCAGTATACATTTGTTATCCTTTCTGTTTTGGAATTGGTGAATCTAACGTCAACGAGTACAATAAGCACTTAGAATTCAGGAGAGTGTGTGAAGTAAATTCGAATTGGTGAGATTGCAAAAATGGCTGTATCCGTGACTAAATCTTTTTTGGAAGTAGAGGATATAAGCCTGGTTGGGTTACAGACAGTATCTAAGAGTAAGTTAAGAGAGTTAGCTGTTATATTACAATTTGGGTTACCTGTAGCAGCACAGAAAGCAGGTGAAATTGATATAATAGCGCGACATTTGAAATTGGAAGGAATGCCTGAGGTACAGAGTTCTCCAAGTGGGAGGAGCATTTGCTGCATCTAGAACAATTATTTACTCGATTATGAGAAGCAGATTTAGTGAGGAAGTTGCCTAAAGGTGAATTTGCAAAAGTGCAAGTTACCTACCTTGGCCTTACCATTGGACATGGTAAGGTAGCTCCAAGAGCTGTGAGAGTCAAGGCTAACGTGGATTTCCCAGTGGCTACAACAAAAAGGGAAGTTGTAACATTTCAGGGCATGAGTGGGTTTTACAGGAATTTTGCACCAAATTTTAACAGTGTGCTTGTACCACTGTCTGGACTGTTAAAAAGGAATAAGGAGTCTCAATGGACACTGGAGTGTCAGAAGGCATTTGATGGTTTGAAAAGTCTATTAACTACGAAGCCAGTTTCTGCAGCACCACATTACATCAAACAATTTAATTTGGCCGTTGACGAGAGTGATATAGGCACTGGGGCTTGACCGTTTCATAAAGATAACACTGAAATTGAGAAATCTTGAGAGTCTTTTTTTTCACCGAAGTTGAATGCGCAACAGAGAAAATATAGAAAGTGCTTATTTTTTGTCAGTTCACTGTTAAATCATTAGGTGGTTCTGCCCGGTTTGACTGAAGTTATTCATCAGGTTTTCTGAGGGATTGAAGTTGCACCTCTATATAATTGGCAGTGGGTTGTTTCCCCTGTCAGGAGGGAAGTGTAGAGCGTGAAGACATGGAACGAAAACCAGGTGCCAGAAAACGTCTCCAAGCAAGAGGCAAATTAGAAGGATCATATGAATGTTCCATTGATTCCCGACATGTCGATCTGAATGAAGGTCAACCTGTCTGGATTGCTTAGAGGTGAGGGAAGAGGTATTATGAACACTTCTGCCGTTTCGGTGTCTGAATTACTTTCTAACAGTCCTGTTTAAACTATTGGTCACCGATCAGAAAGGTTACATCTCCTTCTCTCTTCGCAGATGTTGCCTGAACTGCTGAGTATTTCCAGCATTCTCTTCATGTTATCTGGATTATAGAATATTAAAATGAGGTAATACAGCTTCCCGTAACTTTTTTATGATTACATTGCAGCAACATACTGGTATACATTTCATAATATTGGATTGCAATGTTTGCTTGCATGTTGTCACCGTGGCTTAGTTGTTGAAAGCGCCAGGCTATTAAACTGAAGATCCCAAATCTGAATCTCAGCACTGTGTCTGTTCTTGCAATGCATGGCTTTAAATTAATCCGGCAAAGAAGTGGTAATTTTCAAGACCGGAAGAAAATAATCACGTGCGCTTATAAAGAAGCACCATTGGATCAAAGTAATCTATGAAGCGAACGTGGACCGTAGTGCTAATATGTCGCGACCTCTTCAGTATATCCCAATGGGATTTGACACGCTCCGGGAATGACGGCAGCTTCGACGTTTTTTATTTCCTATCGTTGTCACAAAGCCTTTCGAAGTCGCCAATTTTGGTTATCTCTCCAGCATAAGCTGAAACTTGTCTGACATGTTGAGCCTTGCAGGAACAGTTGAGGGCCGAGTAGTTGAGAACAGTCACTGTGCTGTGACATTCTCCGTCGCAGTGCTAATTACCAGCAAATGCACTGTGAATCCGGATTGGATACATATCCTGCACTGAAATCGTAAAACCTGATGATCGGAGTTCTAGTGTCACGAATGGAATCAATGAGCAATATTATTTAATGATTAATATTCCACCCACTTTAAATGGACATAATTATTCAGGCATGTGTTGGCGACGGTCCGACAAGAATGGATACTTATTTTAGCAAATAAAAACGTTCATTGATATCACACTGTTAACTTAATATAACATCGTCGTGGTGCTTAACACGAGTGTATTTGGACAAATAAGGATACTGAGTCAGGTAGTTAAGCCATAGGACGAGGTGAACAGATATTAGTTTTAAGGACGATTATGAAGGAGGAGATTGAGTTTTTGGGAGAGGACTCCAGATTGTAGATCCTAGAGATTTGAAAGCACGTCCATTAGTTGTGGAGGGAAGGAATTATGGAGTGACAAGGGCGCCAGAATAAGAGGCATAAAGAATTTTCAGAAGCTTGCAGAGAAGGAGATCACAGGTGTTGGCAGGGACAAGGCCTTGGATGGATCTGAATACAGGAATGAAAAGTCTAAAATTGTAACGTTGTTAGACCGAAAGTAAGTTTTCATCGATCATTAGTGTTTTGTGAATGTGACGCAGTGCCAGTTACTTTCTGGGATTTAGGACCTTCCCTGACATAGCATCTCTGGACAATGGATGGTGGAAGGCCGGAAGGGTAATAATTTATAAGCAAGGCCTGGAGCAGACATAAGCATGGCGGGTGAGGTTAGCAGCAGAAAGGGCGGAGCTGCGTGATATAATGTAATCTATGCGATCGAGTCGATATATGGTCAGACGCTGACTTTATGCTCATATCCAGCATATGATGTCTTCTGTGACTTTGACAAGCACCTATTCAGTGTTGTCGCACTGGGTTCCATTGTGAAGTTTGACTTTTGGAGAATCCCAACATGAAGGAGAGCATGGCAGAGTGATGCTTAAAGTAAGCAGCTAATGACAGGCCATTCAAAAACAGCATAAGTTATATCGCTATTGAAGCGTAAATGTTTTAATCATGTTCTTGAGCAATGGAATCAATGCTTCTCTTATTGAGAACCCAATCCGTGCAATTATGTTTAAAATATATTTAAACGGTAGAAATTGCAGAAGCAGGCAATGATTTTTTATTGCGGCGGAGGCGGGATTGCGGGTGGGGGAGAAGCGTGGACGGATATAAATCTTGCATTTTCCAACATCTGAAATAATGCGACCACAATTTTACACAGTGCTGTCGATCGCTGTGCATTGTAATCCATTTAATTGTGCATTATATAATTCTGCAATCGTTACAATTCAATACCATATAACGCGAACTTAACTTGCTTTTCCTGTACAATGTTGGTAGTTTTCCTTATTGAACCAGCTGGTTTCCCCATCGGCCAAAAATATTATACCCTTAACTTGTTGTCTAATAGATTGTTTCAATATTGATCACTATAATTGAAATTCTACCATTTCTTGATGTATATATCGTGCTGTATTCCTGTTTCATTGCTACTAGCGACTTTCCTGAATTTTATGAATCAGAGTGCAACAGCACACCTTGAAATACGTTTAGTTTCACTTCACCCTGAAACTGACCCTGACTGCAAGTTCAGTATTGGCCCGCTAGCTCCGTGTTGTTTCAAATTGTCATATTCTTCGCTCCTCAGCAGGTAGTGGCTAAAGATGGCAGCTACTACAATATGAGAAGAAAACAACACGATTCAACATGGACAAACTTCATGAAAGTCTTATTAATTCCAATTGAGAAGGTCTTCCAGTCTACACCATCTGTTGGAAAGCAGTCTTGTAATTTCCGGTTATGTATTCCGGAGGGGTGAGCTTGCAGGTCTTTAACTGGAATCTCTCCAGCACAGTCCCTGTAATTTGAGCAGCTGCGAAATGTAAAATACATTTTTCTCTGGTCAGATGGTGCAAGGACACAGCCATCTCCTGCTGAAAGGTATTAATTAGCTGGTTTAATTGCAGTTTCTTGGCCTTCACTGGATTTTCAATTTGTATATGATTGATATAGTTTGGTGAGTTGCATACAGGTGATTTAACATAAGAAGGAAGGGAAGAAGCACATTCATTCCACGATTTGAAGGATCAGTAATGAATGGCCACAAATGAGACGATGTAACGAATATTAAACTAATAGAATAACCAATCCCTTTACCCAGTGAATTCTGAGGCTGAGAAACTTATGGAGGCGGAGCTAATACCTCAGATCTTCCGGACAGGTATAATGATGGGCACATTGCCACTGTCTGTGACGTTTTCTGATTCCCAATAATACTACCCATTTTCTGGCATGACGTCTGATACGAGCTGAAGCTATAATGGGCGAGTGATAATTCTCGAGGGCAAGTCCTAAGAGCAAAATAAAAGGTGGCGTAAGATAGGACATAAAGCCATTTTTACAACACAAGCTACCATAGTCAGATACATTTTTGAATCTCTCAAGTTTTTAAAGGAATGCATCTGAGTTATTGAGTGTATGGGTGAGTGGATCAATGGGTGACTGGCTGGCTGCGTGATTATGTAGTGGGGTCGATCATATACATGGATGGGCTGGGCAGTCAGATAGGTTCGGCAGTCGGGTCGGAGGTATAGTAAGGATGGCTGGGCAATCCTGCTGGTGGTGTGGTAGGGCTGGGTAGGCAGTCTAGTCCAGATGCAAAGTGGGTAACTCAATAGCTTCAGCTGTAGTTGTGTCCTGATACAGAAGGTTCTGAAACTGAACTCTAGCTTCAATCTCACCATCTTGAACACATTCCACCAGTTCTTATAAAGCCACTAAAATAAACTGTGCTTGCGCCTCTTAAAGAGGTAGAAACCCTTCATAGATCGCAGGCCTTTTGACCCAAATCACAGAGAAGTGCAGAGAGGTAATGACAACCTTGGTTCAGATTATCCTGTCCTCCCAGCTGAATTGTTAAATCAACACTTGGGGAGCAGCAACTCAGATGTCGGTTTGTGTGGGCTGTCGGGTTGGTGGCAGGTGGTCGGATCGTGGGGGACTCAGGCTGGTCGTTCGGTTGGATCAGGGGGTCGTCAGGCTGGACATGGGTACTTAGGCTGGGCGTGGGTAGTCGGGTCAGAGGTGGGTAGTTAGTTGGGTAGGATAATCAGTCACGTCAGGTGCGCAGTCAGGTCATGGAGGTGGGTGATGACATTGGGTGGGCTGTCAGATCGCTTAGTCAGGTACTCAATCTGGGTGAGTAGTTGGCTCGTGTAAGTGGGTAATCGGGCTGGATGGCCGTTCGGATCTGCCGTTGGGTATTGAGGCTGGGTAGGCAGTTGGGTCGCTTAAGTGGTTAATCAGGTAGAGTGAGCATTCGGGTGGGGTAGGCAGTCTGAGCGAGAATATTCAAAGTGGATCATTTGGGCCATTGTGTCAGTTGGGCAGTCAGGTTAGATGATTAGTTGAGTCGGGGAATGCAGCCGTGTTGTCAGGCAGTCAGTTCGAGAAAGGGCATTCAGGTGGTGAGAAGGGGGTGGTTGGGAGTCTAGTTCGGAGGCAAATAGGCGATTTGGAACTGGAAGTCGGAGCGGAGAGACATCAGTCAGGCGAGCTGGGCAATTGAATTGTTGAGCCATTGCGTCCGGTGGGCGGTCGGATCACTTAGGCTGTGAGAGTTGGGGAACAATTCAGGATATTTGGGGGTGGTGAGTGGGGGTGTTGAGCTGGAGTGTTGGATGTAGGGTTCAGTTCAGTTATGTTTGTTATTCTCTGAGTTAGACCGCGTTTTAACCAGCGTAACATTCGCAGCGGAAGTATGCAAACAAGTCCGGTGTATCCGACCCAAAGCTCTGACACTGAGCTCAGTGTAAGAGACATTGACAGAGCGCCCAGGACAGCGCAAATCAACCAATCAGGAATTTAAACTTCCGAGGTAATTTCAGCGCGTGCGCACGTGTCAGGACTTCCTCAGTGTCCGCGATTCGCAACAACAGCTTATATTAACTGCTGTGGACATTGGAATTTTTTGGATCTTAGCTGTTTATTAAACTGGCTCTTTTTATTGCAGTTGTTGCTGCTCAAGGGAGTGAAGGCCAGCACAGAGAGGTTTTACTCCACTGCTGGAACATGTTAATGACGGTTCACTCTGTACCCTGAGTGACAAATGCACCGCTATGGCAAGAAACATTTATAACCCCAGTGGAAAATCAGCAGCCATAAAACACATGACACAAAGTGCAACAATGTTTTCTGATACCTTAAAAAGAAACTGGCAGCAGAAAGGCCAACATTAAAAACTGGAGCATTAGCTACAATTTAAAAACAGAAGAGGAAGACTTGGTTTCATTTTGCATTTTTTATCAGTATCAGTATTATTGTCCACGGATATTTCATTATCTTCTTCAGCTCTTCCCGGAATTTAGTTTGTGTTGCTGCATAAAGAAACGCGTTTGTGTTGGAACTCAAATACATGAGCATGTATCCGGTTTCAGTAGCGATGTATGCAGGAGCTGCATAATCTGGTCGTACATGAATGACCATACCATTGACTAACGGACAAACGACTGTTGTCAGCCACAACAGTATAAAAGTACCCGATACAGTGAACAGTAATGTAATCGATTTCCTTCGGTTCTGTATTTCCGGATCACTGATTCTCGCTGCTGTGACCCCGGAGCTCCTTACGGGCTCGACTGGCTACTAAAATCCGTCTGACTGTCAAACAATTAAAAAGTAATATCAAAGTGAAAGGAATCCAAATCAATAAAATACTTTGCAGCCAAGTAAATGTTACACCAAAAGGAGATGTATAAAAATCCAGGCTGGGCTGGAAACCCCAGTGTGCATTGTTAATTATTTGCGCAGGTTCAAATGCAAACCAAAAGGGGATGCACTGTAAACACGAGAGGACAGAAATTGCTGTTTGAACTGTAGCCGCAGTTCTCACTGTGCAATACCTTGTTCTGAACTTGTGACTACAGATAGATACAAATCGGTCAAATGTGAAGCATACTGTATACCACACCGTTAAATACAGATTCAAATTATTTGTGTACATTATGAACTTGAAAATGGCTGTACAGGCCAGGATTATACGTGGAAAACGCTTACTCAGGATTTTATACACGAGAACATTGTTCAGCATAACCAGCAAATCGGCTGTTGCCATGGACACCATATAGAATGAAATACATTTTGAAAGGCCGCAATTTCCTCTGCAGAGGATCAGGATTGTCATCAGGTTCGCTGTGGGAAAATAAGGAGAAAGTTGGTAACAGGGACACTCAGATACTTTCCACAGAATATTATGGGAAATGTCACTGTGCATTTCTGCCTCGCATTATAAACAGGTATCCAATTTACAATATTGGACAATGTTGATGAAATTTTTAAAATAAATAAATGAATATGCACTGTACTGTGATTATTTTCAAGGGCAGTATTTTTGATATTACTCCTAGCTGAAGCAGAGACCAGAACCAGATTTCTGGGGGAGGGATTCCCAAATTGGTCACCAGACTTCTGAGAAATTAACCTGTGCATATAATTGTTAAGAGAATAGAACCGGATCGGGAAGCATAAACAGGTTGGAACTAGGATTTCAGTCTGTGACCAGACGAAGCAGGTGTCTAAAAAAAAATCATTTTTTTTTTCCAGCAGAAGCTTCTCAGGCCCAGGGGCTCTTGCTGAAGCTGTGTCTGGGAGGAATCTTGAAAGACTAAAACCTGAGAAAATCAGTGAGCCACCCAGGCACGCTGAAGAGCTGGGAGATGTTCTTCTGTTATTTTAACCAGACCTGATCATACTGTGTGCTAGAGTGCTATTGAATGGTGAGTGACAGTGCCTCTGGTAAAACTCCGCCATCAGAACTGTGGTGACGCGGGTGAAAGTGGCTCCACAGAAGTAAGCCTTGTTGATGATAGTCATATCCGTGGACCTGGGATGGAGTTAATTGGCTGTTGGAGGCCAATTGGGAAACAGACCCTACGTGAAGAAGAGTAATTGAGCACTGCTCAAGCAAGATGGAGTTTTGAGAGACTTTGGCACTGAATACAGAGCCAAATATGTGCTGAGTGCTACCTGAGAAATCCGTGAGACTTACCATTGTTGTATCAAATAATTAAACTATAACTAATATTTTCTACTGAATGCAATTAGCAGTTAATTATACATTTTGTGCCTTTGATTTGCATTTTAAAGTAAAAGATGTAAAAAGTGAAATCTTCTCCATTATTTCCTTCCATTGGTGTCCTTTAGGAAGTTCGATTCTTTCAGCTAATTGATCCTCAAGTGGTCAGTAACACCGTGTACTGCTAGTGAGACTCTGCCTTCCTCCCGGTAAATTTCAGTCTGCTGTTTTCACGGAGCTGAGTGAAGGCTCACTCGTATTCAATCTAGAGAATTGGTACAGGAGAGTCGCCCCAAGCTGCTCCAACTGCTACCTAGTCTGATTCTTTGATGCATCAACTGGGGCTAATGTTGGCTTCTCATAATAATGTAAAACTGGCAGTCAGATCAACCGTCCGTCATACATATCACCCAATTCCCTTTCAAAGTCCATCGCCCCTGGCATTGGATTGAGGCTCAATTTACATTTAAACTGTACAGTGCAAGCCACCCGTGAGTACCTCACAGAGGCGGTCCAGTTACAGAAAAAAGTTTCGTAAAGGGAAAATGGGATATTTCTATAACTTGTTGAACTTAAGTTGTCAAATAATAAATATGTTTCCTTACGTACAAACTTCCTGTCAACAGACCGATACCGTGTGACACACCGTGTGAAATTGATAAATTGCCCCTGAGGATGCACGTTACATTAAATATAATTTTACAGCCAGCTCCTCCTGATAATTTGGAGATGGGAATCTCGGAAAGCGCATCAGATGCCAGCGGTGCTCAGGAAAATTTCCAATCCATTGTAGGAAGCATAAATTCAAATAAATCTTTCTGTTGAAGAAAATAACTATCCAGTTTAATTCAAAACATTGCGCATTGCCAATTTATACTGGCTCTAAAAGAGCCGCTCAGGAACTAAACAGGAACCGATGGATCCACAAAGAGGGAGGAATGACGGGCAGCTTCCTGTTCTTCAAAATATCTTCCCTTCCCCTGCTGGGTGGAGGAAGCTGCAGAGCTAGGAATTATCCTGTAATGTAGACAATGGGCAACATGAAATATGAAAGTGTTACCATGGACACAAAGCAATAATTTATATAATTATATATGAACTGTTAACGGGAGGGAATTCAAACTCCCTCTCCTTCAGTAAGAGGAAGAATATGAAGCCCCAGGTGCCCACAATCTACAGAGCAGAACTGCCGATCACGGGCCCTGTGAACAGCTGTAATTCCCGTTTATATTCAGCAATTCATCCCGCTAGAAATATGACTCAGCAGTGAGACATTCCCGCAATCAGCCACATAATCTCCAGCAGTGAAATACTCAACAGCTACCAGGTAACAATGACTTACCGGGAATACCAAAGGCTGAGAGAATTGGGTAGTAAATTTTTGTTACTTGTAGAATCACTGAGCTGATCATTTTTGTAGAAGACTGCGATAGATCACTCCGCTTTCAGAATTATATTGAAGATATCTATCTGTTTCCCCCTTTATAGGCCAATTGGTGTCCCGATGAGGGAATCAGCTTACACAATAATTCGTATTAGTTATAGTTTCTTAACAAACAAGCGGTAATTTACCTCTTCAGAAACCCCGGTCCCCAATGGGGAAATTGACCAGCTCAGTTCCAGAAACTTTGTCAATTAAAATTAATGAGGGGAAAGTAGTCCCAGGGTGAATGTGTGCTGTGTGTGCCCCCTGAAATGTTGTAAAGAACACCCCTCCTGTACAGTGTTGTTTTCCTTGGGCTTCATGCCATTCTTTTGCGATATTGTCTCATCCATTGCAGAATATAAACCAGCTATACAGTGTAATTACTTCTTTTAAACTTCCTATAGTCTGTGGTGAAAGCTCCTGATGACGCTGCATTATTATTACTAGCGATGATATTGTTGTGACATTATGAATGCTTGCGATATCCGTATACTAATGTTGTTGCAGTCAGTCAAGAGTGCCAGTCATTATCTAATCTAACATGAATAGAGGGAAACATATTGGAAAATAATCCATGCTGATTTTAATCGATTATTATTGATGCAAACGCCATTCAACCATAGGGATGCACTGCTCCAACATTATTCGTTGGGAAATACAGAGATAAAATGCTGGGAATGCTTGGCAGATCTTATAGAATCAGCAGAGAGTAAATCAGAGTTAATCCTTCAGGTAATGTTCAGCGTTGACTTTTATAATTTCAAATTTCCAGCATCGTCATATATTGTTTTTGGTTTATTGCTTTTGATTCTTTTCCAGAATTTTCACAGTGACTCCATTCTAGTGCTGATGATGGTCATACTGGCATATGATCACATAGTTTCTTGCTCCTGATCAAATCAATACTCGTCATATCCTTTCCATAACATGACTGTTGGTGACGTCACCGTATCTTTATGTATGGTGATTTTAACTTCGCTGAGGAAGGCCTCACACGAGCATTAATCATTGTGTCTTTGCAGAGAATCATTCTAAACTTTCGAGCTGTAACCCTATCCTAACGTTACTGTTAAGGCCTGAACACTAAGCTATTCGTGATGACATGACTCAAATATTGTTGGAGGTGATTCAGTGCCTCCAGGTTTTTTGTTCATCGTTTGTTTTAGTTCCTTCTGAGATCCAGCCATCTGATGTTCCACATGGCCGGAGTAATGCAGTTATATTTTAATAAAGCAAACTTTGTGAAATGGAAAAGCCCATATTTAATGAAAGTGATGCTGCTTGCAATCCTCTATTTCACATGTGGAGCATTTTTAATGCTTTGGCTCAGTATCATGACACACTTCTGTCGATGTCTTTGGTATAGCACAAAGAGGAATATTGAAAATTCTCAGCTAGATTATGGCTGAAAGTGGGCTTAGGAATGATATGGGGACATTACATTTCACTGAAACAGTTGCTGATCGATCAGAGAAATCTACTAATCGTTCAGATTTAATGCAGCAGGAAACACTTTGTCCTTGAATATGCACCGTTGATATTGACGTTTAAATCGTACACACAAAGCGGAGTCACAAAATGAAATGGTACGTCAACCTATGGAGAATATTACTGCTTCCAATTGGCTTACAAGCGAAAATAGTCGCTTTCAAGAGGGGAGTAAAATGCAGCCGTTACCCTAAGGCAGATGCAAGGGAATCTGCCAATTGCAATCAATGTTATACAAGATAGAGCAGGTGGGAGAACAACAGCCATATGCTTCTCAATCATGCATCAATCACTTAAAACGTGTTTAGTTTGTTGTGAAGCAACCATTTGTGGCATGTGACAGCGGTTAATTTAAGGACTCTGCCCTTTTTATCTAGCAACGAGGTGAAAATTCTTCTTGTGTTTAAGAAGAAAGCGGTACTAATTGTTTAATTTAAATGCTGTTTCTTCATTCCACCTTCTATAAATCATTATGAGTGGCGATTGCCATCCGAATTTAAATTGCGTTTGCAACATTTGTTACTGCATTTACTGCAATCAGAGGCGACGCCTGTATCAGTTTCTGTGTAAATATAATTTTCATTGTCACACTTGCGGTGACGCATCGAATTCGTAAACGGAGACCCCGTCTTGCACAAGTATCATTGTTTCCAAAACAGGCCACAGAAACGAAAGGAAACTGGTATTAAATTTCTCCTAGTGTTTGTTCTGTAAACCGATCAAAAAAAAAAATGAGAGGGGGATAGGGGAGTGGGAGGTGGTGTTGGGGGGGGGGGGGAGGGGAGGGGGGTGGTGTGGGGAAGATGGCAGCAGGGGACAGGACAATCTTTCATCCCACAGAAACATACAGGAAAAGACTATACGCAGCTGTATTTAATACAGGAACAGAGAATGTTGGAAATACTCGGCGGGCCGGACAGCTTCTGTGAACAGAGGCAGCAGGATTAATATTTTCAGTTCAATGACTTGGTCAGAACTGACATATTTATTTTGTGGGTAATGGGCCGCAAACCTGATTGTCCACAAAACAATCTGAGGAATTACTCACTCGTTGCGATCAGGTTTCAAAGTTGTTGGGGGCTCGGCGGACGGAACGGTTATTGGTGCGAGCGGGGGACAGGGGTACGTGGGAAATGTATTAGGGCTGGGAACATCCAGTCTTGCATTAAATTTTGTGGAGCTACACAGCAAATTATAGCCTATTGGCTGGTTATAAATAATCTGAAACAAATGTTGTAGATGCACTTTGTGCAGAGAATGTATGCTAATCCCTCCGAGTGGGGCTGTCTTCCATTGTAATGATTATTTTTGGTGTCACAATAAGGTTTTTTCCCCGAGGTACTGTGTAGTTTCGGTGGCAGTGTATTAAAGCAAGGTTACCCATAGAATCATAGAACAGCTCGGAAGGAGGCCATTCAGCACATTGATAAAAACTAAAAACTGCGGATGCTGGAAATCCAAAACAAAAAGGGAAACAGAAACAGAAACACAAACAGAAAAGGTAATTCTGTTTTAGTTTTCCTTTCAGCACATAGCCTCTCTGTCGTTTCTCTGCAACAGCAACTCATCCTGTCCCAACACCTCCGCCTTTTACATGTAGTCCTGAAAATATAGTTTTTCTAGATAATTATCCAGTTCCCTTTCTAAAACTGCAATTCAATCTGTCTCCATCACGCTTTCACGCACTGGCTTACTGATCCAAAGCACTTGTTGGATAAAACCAATTTTTCCCGGCCCCCTTCCACAACTTTTTCTCCGGTACATCGATGATTACTTCGGTGCTGCTTCATGCTCTCGTCGGGACTTGGAAAAATTTATTAATTTTGCTTCCAATCTCCACCCCTCCAACATTTTCACGTGGTCCATCTCTGACACTTCCCTTCCCTTCCTTGACCTCTCTGTCTCAATCTCTGGTGATAGACTGTCCACCAATATCCACTACAAACCCACCGACTCCCACAGCTACCTCGACTACAGCTCCTCACACCCCGCTTCCTGTAAGGATTCCATCCCATTCTCCCAGTTCCTTCGCCTTCGCCGCATCTGTTCCGATGATGCTACCTTCAACAACGGTTCCTCTGACATGTCCTCCTTCTTCCTTAACCGAGGTTTTCCACCCACGGTCGTTGACAGGGCCCTCAACCGTGTCCGGCCCATCTCCCGCGCATCTGCCCTCATGCCTTCTCTTCCCTCCCAGAAACATGATAGGGTCCCCCTTGTCCTCACTTATCACCCCACCAGCCTCCGCATTCAAAGGATCATCCTCCGCCATTTCCGCCAACTCCAGCATGATGCCACCACCAAACACATCTTCCCTTCACCCCCCTTATTGGCATTCCGTAGGGATCGCTCCCTCTGGGACACCCTGGTCCACGCCTCCATCACCCCCTACTCCTCAACCCCCTCCTATGGCACCACCCCATGCCCACGCAAAAGATGTAACACCTGCCCTTTCACTTCCTCTCTCCTCACCGTCCAAGGGCCCAAACATTCCTTTCAAGTGAAGCAGCATTTCACTTGCATTTCCCCCAACTTAGTCTACTGCATTCGTTGCTCCCAATGTGGTCTCCTCTACATTGGAGAGACCAAACGTAAACTGGGCGACCGCTTTGCAGAACACCTGCGGTCTGTCCGCAAGAATGACCCAAACCTCCCTGTCGCTTGCCATTTTAACACTCCACCCTGCTCTCTTGCCCACATGTCTGTCCTTGGCTTACTGCATTGTTCCAGTGAAGCCCAACGCAAACTGGAGGAACAACACCTCATCTTCCGACTAGGCACCTTACAGCCTTCCGGTCTGAATATTGAATTCAATAACTTTAGGTCGTGAGCTCCCTCCCCCATCCCCACCCCCTTTCTGTTTCCCCCTTTTTTCCCCCTTTTTTTTCCCTATAAATTTTATAGATTTTTCTTTTCCCACCTATTTCCATTATTTTTAAATATTTTAAAATCTTTTATGCTCCCCCCACCCCCACTAGAGCTGTACCTTTAGTGCCCTACCATCTATTCTTAATTAGCACATTCGTTTAGATAATATCACCAAATTTAACTTTAACACCTATGTGTTCTTTTGCACCATTGTCACTGACATCTTTTGATGATCTGCTTCTATCACTGCTTGTTTGTCTACACAAGCACCTCTGTCTCTCTCTCTCTCTCCTCCCCCCCCACACACACACCTTAAACCAGCTTATATTTCAACTCTTTCTTGGACTCGAAATCAAGTTCTGTCGAAGGGTCATGAGGACTCGAAACGTCAACTCTTTGCTTCTCCGCCGATGCTGCCAGACCTGCTGAGTTTTTCCAGGTAATTCTGTTTTTGTTCCTGATGTCACCTCTGGTTATTTTGTAAATCACTTCAGGTTTCTCAACCTCCGGCCGAAGAAAACAGTTTCTCAAAAGTTGCAGTATCCAGACACATCACGATTTTCAGTACGTCTAAGAAATCTCCTCTCAACCTTCTATTCGCCTAGAAGAACAGCCCCAACTTCGCCCATCTATCGATACAACAGAAATCTCCCATACTTGAAACCTTTCTGGTAAATGTTTCATGAACCCTTTCTAAACCCTTCGTTTAAGTTGAACCAGCAGTTTATAAAGGTTCACAACGTTGTCCCTTTTGCATTTTGTGCCCTGATTCATAAAAGTCAGGTTTCAGAACCCAGCACTGCTTCCTCAAACTACCTTGCCACCTTCAATCATTTAAGCAAATTTACACGCAGGTCCTTCTGCTCCTGCAGCCATTTAGAATTATAATCTTCATTTTATGTGACCTCTCCTCCTTCATCTTGCCAAAATGTATCACTTCACTCTTCTGTTCACTCAATTTCACCGACCTCTTGTCTTCCCATTCCACCGGCCAGTCTATATCCTTTTGAAGTCTGTCACTATCCTCCTCACAGTTCATAATGTCGAACTGCAGGTGCTGACGTTGTAGCATGATACTGGTGCTTGAATATATTATTTCTTAATTTATAGCCTCAAATAACCAATCTGCGTTTCGAACCACATTTCAATCTTTGTGTATGTGAAAACGAATTTCTCCCTGCCCAATTACAAAAATCTCGCACTTGCAATGTAGAGACTTTCAATATCAGTCCTCCCAAAGTTCATAATTTCATTGCTTACTTTATCGTATTGAAATGTTTCTACATTTTTAACGTGTTATTATTGTGCACGTCTTACTTTCTGAACTCCTTCATGAGTAGATCATTGTTTCTCTTGAAGCCTTTCACTTTGCCACTTGCAATTAATGAAGGGATAGAATTGCAGACCTATCCCAGTCCTTCATTCTCTACCTCACAATTTTTGAATATCTGTCTGCCTCTCTGTTTCCGTCTCTTAATCTCTCTTTGGAAAAAAAAAACATTCTTCTAATCAGACTGACGAATAGGCGCAGGACCATTCACATATCCTGTGATCTCCTCTGTATTCAATAATCTGTGGAATTCAGCTTTGAATATATTGAGCTCTCCCAGTCCTCTGGGGTTGGAAGCTTCAAATATTCACGAACATTAGAGTGAAAAAAATTCTACTCTTCATACATTGTACTAAACTCCACAGAGAATGGCTTCATTTTACTCAAGCACTCGTCTGAATGCAGGAATGAATCTAGGGATCCAGCTCTAATATCAACACGTGCAGTTCGACATTTAGTAAATGTTGGCTTTATTCAGCAGGTCGGACAGCACCTTTGGCTTTCCGACCTGAAAGACTAAAATTCTTTCTCTCCAAGGAAACTGGAGTGTTTGCAATGTATAACATTGCTTTTCTAATTTCCCTTCTCATTTCTAACATCTGCAGTTGCTACGAACACAAAAAATAGGAGCAGAAGTAGATCAATTGGCCCCTCGAGGCTGCTCCTCCGTTCACCAAGATCATGGTTGATTTTTTTTTCCTACTTCCACATTCCCATCTGCCGCCAAAACATTTGAATCCCTTGTCTTGCAAGTATCTGTCTACTTGCATCATTAAAATATTAAATGGCACCGTCTCCATTGCTTTCTGAGACAGCGACTTCCAACATCAACTAACCGTCTGAGAGTTAAAACAAACTCCTCACCTCTCTCCAACAAAGAACGCACCTAATTTTGAAACAGTGTCCCCTAGTCCTGGACTCACCCACAAGAGGAAACATTCTTTCCCCGTCCTCATGGCCATTCTGGGTCTTATATACTTCAACAAGACACTCCTCTCTCTTCTCAACTCCAATGGAAACAAACCCAAAATATCCGGCCAGTCTTAGCAGTTCCCAAAATTGTTAATTAAGCAGGTTGCCAACTCTACTCCCCCAAAAAGGCAACAGCCTGAAATAGAGTTGAAACTACAAAATCAACTGAGCAAAGACAGCACATTAACCAGTTCAAAGTGGACTCCCAAAGTTTTGTACCCAATTATTTTTTTTACTGGGCACAGCAGACTTCTGCTGAAGTGACTGGAAGCCTTTCCCCAAGGATTGCTTCACACAGAGTACCGTTCAGCTCACCCGGCCAAATCAGTAATTTATCCATCTTTATATATGTTTCTCCCTCTTTAATCCCTAAATTACATTGTTCTGCAGGCCTTTCCCAGTGTATAAACATATTTCATAATGACAAAATGGCCTCTTTCATTTTTGGAAAATTAAGCATAACAACCTTGTGCTATTTATCTTTTTAGTTGTAAACATCCTACTATTCCTCTGAAATCGAAGCACATTTCCACTTATTTTAAAATGTTAATTTCCTTCACACCCTTCATGCTGCCGTCATCCACGTTTACTCAGTAGCATTTCAAATGTATTTTTGTACCTCGCTTATTTTGATAATTTTAACCTTAGAGTCTATCTGAATCTAATTCAATTAATTCAGACAATTAGGCAGAACCAGCAACACACACATATTAGCCTACAATAATACTATGACAAGTATTATCGTTTCATAATGAATTCATATCATTTTCTTTTTCAAATAGATAGGCCAAAACTGCACACAGTGTTCCAGGTGAACCCTCACCAAGCTCCTGCACAGCTGCAGTCAAACTTCATTCCTTTTATGTTCTATTCTGCCTCAAAAAATTCAACACTTCATTTGTTTTCCTAATCACTTGCTGGGCCTGCATACAATCATTTTCAATGATTGTACTACGATGCCCAGATCCCCTTGTACGGATACAGTCACCTGAAGAAACTTTTTCCACTCACTTGGAATCTTGGACGAAGTACCACAGTTAACAAAAAGGCAGATTTCAACATTGAAATTATGCAACAGTCCGATACACTCGTTCTGCCGCCTCCAATGCAATTGTATCCTTCCTTAAATATGGAGGCTGAAACTGCAAACAATATTTAAGACATGGTGTCAGCAAAGCCCTGTGCTATTTCAGCAAGACTTATGTATTCTTGTACTTCAATCCCCTTGCAATACAGGGAGATTGCAATTTGTCTTCAAATATACAAAATATGTGTCTAAGGAAGGTGTGGGGGCAGATGTGCGGAAGATGGGCCGGACACGGTTGAGCCTCATGCCATCTCCTCCTTCCCAGCAACATGATAGGGTCCTCCTTGTCCTCACTTATCACCCCACCAGCATCCGCATTCAAAGGATCATCCTCTGCCATTTCCACCAACTCCAGCGTGATGCCACCACCAAACACATCTAACCTTCAGCATCCCCCTTCCCCCCACTCCCTGGTTGCATTCCATAGTGATCATTCCCTCCAGGACACCCTGGACACTCCTTCATCGCCCCCTACTCCTGAACGCCCACATTTGTCACCTCCCCATGCCCACACAAAAGTTGCAACACTTGCCCCTTCATTTACACTCTCCTCACCGTCCAATGGCGCAAACACTCCTTTCGTGTGAAGCAACATTTCACTTGCATTTCCCCGAAATTAGTCTACTGCATTTGTTGCTCCCATTGCGGTCTCCTTTACAATGGTGAGCCCAAGCGTAAACTGAGCGACCGCTTTGCAGAACACCTGCGGTCTGTCCGCAAGAATGACCCAAACCTCCCTGTCGCTTTCCATTTTAACACTCCACCCTGCTCTCTTGCCCACATGTCTGTCCTTGGCTGGCTGCATTGTTCCAGTGAAGCCCAACGCAAACGGGAGGAACAGCAACTCATCTTCTGACTAGGCACTTTACAACCTTATGGACTGAATATTGAATTTAACAACTTTAGATCTTGAACTCCCTCCTCTATCCCCACCCCCTTTCTGTTCTTCCCCCTTCCTTTTGTTTTTTTCACAATAATTTATATAGATTGTTCTTCTCCCTCCTATTTCCATTATTTTTAAATCTTTTATGCCCCGCTAGTCTTTCCACCCCACCCCCACTATAGCTGTATCTTGAGTGCCCTACCATTCATTCTTAATTAGCACATTCATTTAGATAATAACACCACCTTCAACACCTCTGTGTTCTTTTGTTCTTTTATCTGTGACATCTTTTGATTATCTTCTCCTATCACTGCTTGCTTGTCCCTACAACCACACCACCACCGCCCCACCCCCGACTTCTCTCCCGCTACGACCCCCCTACCTTGAACCAGCTTATATTTCACCCCTCTCCTTTTATTCACTCATTTCTGTGGAAGGGTTGTGAGGACTCGAAACGTGAACTCTTTTCTTCTCCGCCAATGCTGCCAGACCTACTGAGTTTTTGCAGGTAATTCTGTTTTTGTTCTGGTGTTGAAGATCGCCGAGGAGGTGAGCAAGAGTGGGCAAGTGTTTGCAGTGCCAAAAAAGGATCAATACCGTAATGTAATCTGGCAAGCTGAGTTCAGCATACAATATTAAACTTACAATCGACTAAGCTTGTAAGGATGAAAATAATATGAGTAGAAAAGTCATCCCCACCCCCACACTGACAACGCCCACGGAGCAGCATTAGCAATTAAAGGCTTGTTAGCTTCTCTGTCAATCAAAGTTGACTCCTGCACTATCATGGCTGAGTGGCTGTATGCAGGAGGTATCTCTATGATGCCATGATAGGTTGTCTGATTGTTCCAGCAAAAGCCAGTCTGTGACATTTATGGATTAGTGACAACTGAAATATATATGTTTCTAGAAGACAGCACTCAATGTAAGGGAACGAGCCAAGAAGGGTGTCATTGTCCAGTTGCTGCCACCCTTTGGGCAATGGGAGATGAAATGCTGAGGCTGGGGTACCTGGATGCTGGGCAAACAATCACTGATGGTGAGATGGGTTGTGGAGCTGCGAGAATGATATATGGACAGATGGATGGACACGTGGAAGCCTCTGGTGACCACAAAAGATACTGTTTGTTTGTCCATCACCAGTCACTGAGTTGTTGGAAGGATATGTTGCAATGCGCATTGCCCTCAAATCACTTTTCCCTGTCATGGAAGTCAAGGGCTGCTTTACCAGAAGACAGTCGTGCACTTCTGACAAGTAACAGGGGGCCTCAGAGTCTGTGCTAACACATTATTCCTCCCCACCCTCCTGTGCAGATACTGTCACAATGGTGAGTAGTCTCACACAACTAGCAAGTTCGTAACAATCTGATGAGCACAGCACCGGCATGCCCTAGCACCTGATAGAGACAGTGATAGCCAAGGCCACTCACACTCTGGAGGCAGATTGGATGGCAGGGCAATTCCAAGCTTAGCTCTGTCTATTATATGCTGCATCTGCTCTTTGGGAAACAAGTCGTTGAGCGTTGTTGCATCATGAGGTTGCACCTCATTTTTGGTACTGTTTCTGACATGCCATCCTACCATCTTCCATCATCTTGATGCAATCGACAGTTGCATATGTGACAGGTAAATTGCTGAGGAAGTCTTCCCTCTTGCTGGATCACTCACTATTTTCCAGAGGTCCATTCTGGCAGATTGGTCCTTCAGGAGTCTGCCAGCTTGTTCAGTAGAGGTGTTATTGAGCCATTCCTGATGATGGACAATCAAGTCACCCACGAAACGTATAACCTATGCCTTTGTCACTCGCAGTGCTTCCTGTAAATAACATTCATCATGTAGACCTAATGAGGCATTAGCACTGGAAAGTGGCAATGACTTAGGAGGTTTCCCTGCGCTGTTCAATTTGATGACATGAAACCTCCACGGGCCTAGAGTCCTTGTTGAGGGCGCCCAGCGCAACTCGCTAACAATGTTATAGCTCTGTCTCACCACCTCTGTGAGTCTGTTCTGGCAGTGGGATAAGACATAGCTTGAGGAAGTGATGATGGTGTCTGGAACATTACTAGGCTTTGGTAGGATATGCTCTGCATATGAACATCTCAGGCTGTTGCGTCACTTGACTTTGGAATAGTTTTTCCAACTTTGGCACAAGGCCTCAATTATTCGTTAAAAGGACTTTGGAACCTCGATAGAGATGGATTTGCCATTTCATTTCTAATGCCGACATTGATGGCATGTCGTCCATCTGGGCATATTTCCTTTTGAACTTTCTAAAATTGAATGGCTTGCTGCGGAATTTCAGAGGTCAGTTAAGGTTCAAGCACATTGTAGGCCTGGAGTCACACGTAGTCCTAATCAGGTAAGGGCGGCAGATTCCCTTTCTTAAAGGAGATGAGTAAACGATATAGGATTTTTTAAAATAAAAATACTTGTATAGCAACATTAATGACACCAACATTCAATTGCAGATTTTATTAACTATTTGAATTCATTAATTGAATTTGAATTAAAATTCCAGATGCAATTGTTCCTCATGCAAATGGGACATTGTCTGGCCCTCTGGCTTCCTGTCGCATTGACATCAACAGTCCGTCTCTGCCATCATGTAACCACCCTGAATGATGAATGGGGAGCCTGTTAAGATCAGGCAGCAGATTGTATTGGCTTGTAGGCAACATGGTAGCCTCCCAGGGGTTTAGCACAGACCGCAAGGGTATGTTTGTGATGGTCGCAAGCCAGTTGTACATTGTGTGAATGAATTCTTTTCTGCTGATGAAGGCTGCTGCTTGTTCTATGGGGGTCTTAAATGCCTCATCCGTGCAACCAATGCTACTAAGGAGCTGGGGAGTCCAACGATGGTCTGAATCCCTCCAGTCTGACTCTCTGGATAGCAGTGGTGGATGGCGTCCTCTTTAAGGTTGTGCTGATCACCATATTGATGCAGTGAAGAGCCAATATTGATATAAAACACAGGCACCTCGAGATGAACCCTGGAAATATCCTGAGGGGCAGAACTTCACTGTTAAAGGGACCTTCATTGTCTCAGGCATTGGGTGCTCCCCATTTCTTATAGGCTGCTGCTGACCCTCTATCATATCTCACAATGCGAGAATAGTCTCCTTGGAGAGGTAGTCCTCAGACACAATAATTAAGGCGGCTTCCAGGGTGAGTTGGAACTGTTTCAAAGGGGAGGAAAAAGCTATCTCCTCATCGGGAGGAACTGAAATACCCTGTTAGGGCAATAGAACTTGCATGACACACATTGACCACTGACATGTGGGTGAGTTGTTACGAAATTTGTGGAGCCTGTTCTGGTGGAGTCGGCCATTTAACATATAGCTCGTGGTGTTTTGAAGCACAGCCTATCCATTAAGCATTGTTTGTTTCATGTGAATTTGGATTTCCAGATCATAAGACAGGTAACATCGATTGCTTGTTTTTTTGATTGCTGAATAGCAACATTTCCTCTTTTTTTAAAAACTTGAAATATTGAGGCTTTGTTCTCCTACCAAGTAGCGGGGATTTTAAACTTATACTTTAAAATAAAATTTACTGCTACCTAACCGGACTGTACACTCTCCTATTCAAATTATTTATTTTCTCAATTAATGTCTTAAATTACCCAATCGCTTCATCAGAGTGAACCTTGCACAAAGTATGAGGCAATCGAGTTAAAGAAACCATTCGTTATATCAAAGAGAGGGTTGTGAATGAACATCTTACAGGAGTATTGAAGTCGAAAGGCGGATGTGCTAAGCGGGGAAATTATTACTTTTTAAAATTCAGCGACGGGATGTGGGCTTCGCTGGCTGGGCCAACATTTATTGCCCTTCCCTAGTTGCGCTTAAGGAGGTAGTGGTGTAGTGTTTAATATGTGAAGTAACTCCTGTGTTTAAGTGTGATTGTGTTTTAGTTTTTCTATTCTTTTTATTCATGTTTACTTTGCTATAACGTTGTTACAATTAGCCGAGGACATCGTTCTGTGATTTCAGAAACTCTCCTCATACTATACAATTGGGAAAAACCGTGTTTGCATCTCTTCGAACTTTCCCCCTGGGAGTTGTGCAGCTCGGTATTTAGCATCCAAAGTGCCGTAACAAAATTTGGGGATTATTTGCAGGTTTTTAAAAATAAAAATAATTCCTTAATTGGCTTGGAGTTAGTGAACTGAAAGACAACGAGTGTGAGTAGTACACTGAACCAGAAGTGGTATTTTTATATTTTAAAGTAGAAGACTGCAAAATGGTTTTCATAGCTGCTGCAACTTGAATGGGAGCAGAAGTTTTAATTGTATGCTTTACAAACTATATCTAAAGCTAGATAAATACAATTTTCAGCTGAGATGCATTTAGGATTAACTATATTGGCAATGGAACAGACACAACTGAAATTATAACATAACATTTGAAACTGGTAGGGTTACTGCAAGGTCGAGGTTCCGGAATGGATGAGTCAGTTGAATTTGCTAAGATCTAGTTGCAGCGAAAGAAGCTTGAACATGACAATGAGCTTTAAAAACTTGAAATGGAAACAACAGAAAGAGAAAAGGAGTGATAAAACGCACTCCATTGGCAACAAGCAGAAAGGCAGGATAGAGAAATAAAACAGGAAAGGCAATAAGAACTGAGGAAATTAGCAATGGAGAAAAGGAGGAAAGGAAGATAACTGGAATATTATCTTAGAAAGATTGAAGTTAAATAAATATATCTCAGTGGCTGAGGGATTTTTTGTGGATGAAATTATTACTTGCAAAGCAATGCCCTTTGGAGATGTGATTAGATTTGCAGAAACTCTGCTTAAGTTTGAGGAAAGAGACACCAAAGCATTCATCCCAATTGCAAAGACAGCTAAACAGATGAAATGGCCAAATGAACTTTCGACATTGCTAGGGATGTGGGCTTCACTGGCTGCGCCAGTATTTAAGACACTTCTCTAGTTCCAATTGAAAATGTGGTGGTGAGCTTCCTCCTTGAACCGTTGCAATCAACGTGCTGTGGCTACATATATATATTGCTGTTAGGAAGGGAGTTCCACGATTTTGATCCAAAGAGAGTGAAGGAGTGGCGATATATTCCCTAGTCAGGATCACGAGTGACCTGGATTGGATCTTTCAGGTAGTGGTATTCCCATCTATGTGTTGCCCTTGTCCTTCTGGATGTTTGTTCCTGGAGTTTGGAAGGTGTTGTCGAAGTAGCCGTGTTGAACTCATGCAGTGCATCTTGTAAATGGCATAGGTTAATGCTATTGTGTGTCGGTGGGGAAGGGTGTGATTGTATGCGGGTGTGTTGCCAACCAAGAGGGCTGATTTGTCCTGATTGATTTAAAATTCCTGATTCTTGTAGGGGATCCGCTCCTCCAGGCAGTGAGCACTATTGCATGACTCTCCTGAATTGTGCCTTGCAGATTTTCGACAGGACTTGGTGTTCTGGATTTGGGTTACTCATCACATTATTCCTAGCCACTGACCTCTTATCGTCAGCACATCAAATATACGTCTATTCCAGTTCATTTTCAGGTCGGCATCAGTGTGAAAAAAAAGAATAAAATAAAACAGGGCAATATGATTTTTCAAAGGAGGCTTTTTTGAGTGCGTATGAGTTAGCCCATGCGGCATGTAGGTTGAAATTTTAGCATGTAAGGTAATTGCCTGCGCATGCCTACATTGAGTTTGACAGGTTAAAGCAAAGCAATTTTGATCAGTGGAAAGGGGCATTAAGGGTGGATAAATCACATGCATCTCTAAGAAAGGTAACTAATTAGGAAGAATTTAAAGATTCAATTCCAGCACTTGAAAGGCAGCATGTGGAGGAACAAATGGCTAAGATCGCAAGGCAGCTAGGAGAGATAACAGATGATTTTGAGGTGGTTCATGGAACTGAGTTCACATGACCAGTTTTGGGATATTTGGTTAATTGTTTTCAGTGAGGATGTTGGAGATTGTTCATCTGTCTTCAAACCTGACTAGGAATACCCTGCAGTGACACCGCTGGTGGAAATGCTCCAGAACTCGGAGTTGCCATTGGTAGGTTACCCAAGACTCAGTTCCATATTCGGCCTCAAAGGGTTTTGTAAACAAAAAATTGGAGAATCATACATCGAGAGTTTAATGAGTTTGGTTTATTGTGTCTGCACTATGAAGGAGCGATTCTCTATTGTCCCTCTTGTCTGCTTTTTACCCATAGTTCTGTACAATGACACCGCACCCCTTTTCAGTATGTACCTACTTCCGTTTTAATGCTCACTATTGAATCAGCTTCCATTCTGTCATCAGGCACTGTATTGCAGATTCCAACAATTCAGTACAAAGATGTTATTTTTATTTCTTTCATGGCTCTTTTACGAGAGGAAACAGTCTCTCCTTACAATCTTAGAACTCCATGTTAATTTGGAGACATCTATTCAATTCTCCTTTAACATAAATCATCTATGAATAACAATCCCAGCTTTTCCAGGCGCCCATGGAACAGAAAACACTCATCCCTGACCCCATTCCTCTAAATCTTTTCTATAGTCTCTCCAAGAACGACAAGGGCAGAAGGCACATTGAAACTCCACCAACTGGAAGCTGCTGTCCAAGGGACCTGCCATTCTCTCTTGGAAATACATCACCGTTCCTTCACTGTCGCTGGGTGAAAATCCTGGAACTACTTTCCTAACAGTACTGTCAGCGTACCTACTGTTCAAGGAATGCAAGGATAAAAGAAGCTAATTCACCACCACCTCCCAAAGGGCAATTAGAGATGGGAATTAAATGCTGGCGTAGCCAGCAAAGGCCACACTTGATGAATGTTTTAATAAACATTCAGTTTCAATACGTTTTTTCCAGATTTTAAATTTTCTACGTTTCCCCAATGTTTCACTTTCATCATTCTGAGAGCTATGTGGTTCCAGGGAGTATCCGTCTATCCTGTAAGAAAAAGGATGGAAAGTTAACAAACCTCCAGTCCACTGACAGCACTCCCATATCGAAGGCGGATTGAAAAATTATGCTCAGAGCTTCAGCTATTTGCACCATTCCTTTCCTCTGTGACCCCCGTACATCCCATCCAGACCGGGAAAATGTTCTACATTACAGTGATATATAAGTGACGGATTGAAAGGGGTTAACTTAACCTGTTTGTTTAGTGGCTGTAACTAACTTCAGACTCCATGGATCCTAACTGTGTCTCTGGAGGGTTTCCCTCTTCTATTAATAAGGCAAACCTTCCAATGCGTTATTTCACAGTGTCAGCGGTAACATCACCTCCAGCACCCAGAGGGAGCAGCTGTTTCACTGAGACGGAGAGGGGTGATCAGAATCCGAGAACAATGGATTGGGTTGTTCCAATGGATTGGAGCCTGGGAACAGTCGTTTGGAATGTTCCAACAATGGGTAGAAGTTTATCCTGGGTTATTTTTTGGCTTTCACAAGGTTCGTTACCTTTAGCATGGCGCATCCAATATGTACTTCAAGTTATTCAAGCAGGTTACTATCCCATCCTGGCTGTTTTTGGTGTCCCTGGTAAGTCTCTCTATCCTGTTATGTATTCTATCAGATTTGTTTAACTATATTACTATTCTTGTCAATTGAAAGTTTGAAATATTGAAGCCTTTCTGTTCGGTTCCTGTTACTAAATCCATTTACTTGCCTTCAGCTCCACTTCCCCCTCCAGCTGATAACTGAGGCTTTTCACAACCTCCACGATTCATTTGACGCTGAGTTGATTTCTGAACCTATAACCTCACTATTCCCAATCCTGGCCACTGCACCTCAATAAGATCACCCATCAGCACCTCTGCCTCAGCCCAACTGCAAAATAAACTCTCAACTGTGCTTTTTAAAAATCCAGACAAGTCTATTCCAATGTTATCCTCGGTCAGACAACTCCTGTTACAAACCTCCATAAACTTCAGCTAAAGCAAAGCCCCACTGCCCCCATAATAACTCACACAATATACCATCCAACCATCATCCCTGTGCTCACTGACCAACGTTAGTTCATGCTCTTACAGCAGATCCATTTTAATATTTTATTCTTCACTTAGCATTTCGACATGACCTAGTGCTCCAAATATTAACATTAACCTGCCTATTTCCATGATCCTGCGAATAATTTACTTATCCTTATTTACCCAATTCTGTGATTGAAAATTAGAGGTGGTGCTGTGAAAATTTTGTTTTTCTGGAGGCTGTTCTCTGAGCAGCTGCATACTTTCAGGGAGGAAAGAGGATTTGATGATGCAACTCTGGGAGAGTAATGTGGCCTGAGCTTACAATGCATGTGAGTCTGTAGCATGACCATACAGAGAGCAGGAGCTCTGCAAAGAGGGAGGTGGAAAATGTTCTGCCCTAACCACACCGGTTCCTCAAAGAACAATTTAGCAACCTACACCTAAGCCAGAAGTATAACGTGAGGCGCCACAGATTCAACCAGTAGTGGGTCACAGAGCTGTGTAATCTTCTTCACCACGACCTGGAGTCTCACATCAGGATCTGCACGGTGCTGCAAGGGGCAGTTATGGTCACAGTTTCATTGAATATCTGTGGATCTGGAACTTTCCAGACCTACCCATCTTCTTTCAATTTGCTGTCCATCGATGTATCCGTTAGGTGATGGATTCCACCTATGCAAGGTGTGGCGAATACATCATTTTCTCCCTCAGCATGGAGAAGCAGAATGTGATCTGTCTTGATATTTCCAGAATAGCCGGGTTCCCGATGACATCCTTGGCGCAGCCAAGTCTAAATTTCAATCTTGAGTGGTACAGCATATGAGAGCACACTAACTCCATTCAACTGCAGTTGTTATGAGACTATGAACACTATATCGTACTGGAGAACGCTCACTACATTCGCTGTAGCTACGATACCTTCGTTCCGAAGCTTTCAGCCATGCCCTCCGCCTTCAAACATTCACATGGATGTAGATGGAGTATTTTCAGATATGACTCCAGATATGTGCTTCAAAACACCAGCCCCACCCCCGTGCTCCACCCCCGCCCCCCCTGCACAACACCATCCCCCTCCACCGCCCCCAACCTCCCTCCGCACTGACGATACCCACCGCCAGGCAACCACTTGAAAATAGATCATGAATGCCAGTTTTATGGTGCCCCAATAGCATCATGTGGCAGACCATCTGTGTGATGAAGCAATGCCTTTTTCCTATACCGCTCTAAGTGAACCATCGACATTGGAGGAGGTGTTAATTTTTATGATTTTCTGATGAATTCATATCATCAACATCATGATGGCACAGGCCTTGTCGCCAGGAATCTAGCAGAAGGAAGAGTAGCATGCAGGGGTCATAGTTCCTCGACGCCTTCGACCTGGACAGGCTTTCAGAGAGCGATTGTTTTACTTTGGTTCCCATAGGGCAAATGCATTTTCCCAACATCTATCCCCCATTCCCCACTTTTTCATGAGACGCCACATCACAGCTCTCCATGGCCACCATCCTGTAATAAAAACTAGCAACAAAAGTCTTTATTAATTAGCATCTTTACCCAAAAAACACGACCAATTATACAAACAAACGGTTCTACTTGCCCTTGTTTATTCCCTTAGTCTTTTGTGTTCCCACGACTTGCCTTTACTTCATATACGGAGCATCCGTGGTTATTGCAACAAGGCTGGTGGGAGGATGTTTACTTTCACTGGGGAAGACAGGAGATTGACTGGCAGGGCAGCCTCGAGCAATTCTGGGGTTTGAGGGCTCAGAATCTGACCGCACTATCTCTACATGTGTAGCTGCAGTGTTAGCTGGCTGATGGGTAACAGTAAGGACACTGATGGAGCGGCAGAAAAGTGACAGCAAATACTGCATCCCTCTGAGATGACTGCTAGTTCGGGCTCCATTGACGGACTGCCACTCCTACGTGGCAGCACCTCAACCTTCCTAATAATGTGATGGAGTACATATTGCTGGACTGCTGATAGAATTTGCTTGTCCCTTTGAACATTGAGATTCCTCCGTCTTGATGACAGCAGCCTGAGCCTGCTTGGCAGCGAACATGGATCTCATGAGCGCAGCCTCAGTTTCCACTCCAGCACTGGGATTTTGGATGTTTCAACCTGTGTTGCAGTGGAATATGAGACAATGCCGACACCCTATCACTGGTGGGCCCACTTGTGATGTCATGGAGTTAGTGACCGTCTCCACATGCCACAGAAAATTTATCATCCGAGTTCCATCCGTCAGAACACGTCTGTGACCTCACCCTCCAGTGATCTGGAATGCAAACTATCCATTCCCTCTCACTTGCCTGAAACTCACTGCTGCTCGTTGATTTACCACATATATATTCTGACTCTCACCAGGTTAGTCATGTAAACTGTATGAACTGCCGGCTTTGAGTGCCAGGCCAAGTGACTGTGCTTCATCATCAGTATTGTGCTGTTCATCTCTCTCTCTCTGAATTCTTTCCTCCTTCTCTATCTTCCTCCCTCCCTTGTCATATCCCACTATCATTCTTTTTCACTTTGTTTCCCAGGATCTTATGTCTCTCCTGTCCTCAGCCCCTCTCTCTTCCTCTCCTGGAGATGCTGTAACTGGGACCCTGGCCGATTTTGAGTAGTGTAAAATCTGGGGTTGTCATGCAAAGCAAGAGGCCCATGGTGCCACAGCTGGCACATCTTTCCTGATCTTAAGATAAGGGTCAGCTGATAGTTCAGAAGAGGCATTTGGCAGCAATGTTAGATCATCCCGAATGCTCTGTGTGGCATCGAATGCTGCAAAACATGTCACAGCCGCACGCATGACACAGAGGAGCATCTCCTTTCCCAGGGTTAGGGGATGAAGATGTACCCGATCCCCAGCAAATCTCTGCCGTCTCCCGTGATTATGGAGACACGATTTCCTGCATGGAATGAGAGGGCAAAGATGTCTCTATCCTAATTTGTGACCTCCAGGAGACAAAAATGTGGTCAGGAATTTCCAGAGCTTAGGGTGAAAATTTTCAGTCATTTGCTGGCGTGCATGTGTTCATGTATTAAGTGATGCAGGCGGGGGTTGTCCATCACCTACATATTCACCAATGATGTTTACGCTATTTCACCTTGGGCCTACCGAGTGCCTCATCACAAATCTTCTGCTATTTTAAGGACGGCAGCTGGAGCCCCGTTCCAGCAAATTAGACTGATGACTCAACACTGTGCAGCCACGTGTTCGTTTATTGGGACATGCCATCCTTTGTGAGGCTAGGGCTTGTGCACATCGGAGGCGTCACCCTCAAGATTATACCCGCTGTACACATCACACTCAGCCTATAAAACCAATACCTCACCCCTACCTCATATTGCTGGTTCTGATAGCTGGGCCTTGATAATTCCCAGGGATTCTCATCCATTCAGCTTTCCTTCACTCCTCCTATTTGGGGACTGTTGCCAGTTTTTCTCTCTGAGAAGGGAAACAAAATGAAATACAGGGAAATTAGAATTTTGGTCAGAACTAGTCTTGTAAACCTTAAAATGTAACATCAGTAAACCCTGGGAAATAATAATGCTGGTCTGAACTGTCTTATATTTCCTTATGGGCTGGTGGAGGAATATAGTGGTGTCCTGCGAATGTCACTGCACGAGTAACTCAGAGGCCCGGGCTAAGGGTGTGGGCACACGAATGTATTTCCAGTGAAAAAAATGTTACTTGTTGGAAAACTCCAGTGGGTTCATTAAAAATCATTAGGCATTGAAATCTGCCACCTTTAACTGGCCTGGCTGAAATGTGACTCCAGACACAGTTGACACTGAAATGGTCTAGAAATATTTTCATTTGCATCAAACCGCTTTAGACTCGGAAAACAATGAAGCTGAATGGGCCATTAGGCCTTGAACCTGACATTGGGAACAACAATCACATAACCAGCACCATCGATGCTACAATTTCATCCCTCGCAACATCTGGGCTGGGTTGCAAGTTTGTACCAAAATTAGGAGAGCTGCCTCGCTGCTCTGTTAATTGGGGGCATTGTGCCTCCATTCGAGCAATTAGAGATCACGCAGTGAACGGGGGAGGCTCCGACTAGGGAGCTTAGTGTGCTTGAAATCGCAGCGTTTGTCCCAGAGTAAAGTCTAGAAAGTGTGAGAATACTACTCTAAATTTTTATGTAATATGGTAAGTGTTTCTACTGGGAAACTGCCTTCTCTGTCGAGTTATCACAGCAGCCTAGTCAAGCAACAACACGTCATAGTCACATTCACGAAATCATACCTTGCATGTAATGTCATAGACACAACCGTCACCACCCTTGAGAATGCCCTGCTGCACCAGCACGAAAGACCAAGCAGAGGTGGCGGCAGAGTGGTATACAGTCAGGAGAGAATTTGCATGGCAACCCTTAAAGTCCCATGAAGTCTCAAGGCATCATGTCAAACATGGGCATGGCAACCACTGCTGATTTCCATGAAGAGTCAACCGTCTCCAAATACACACCGTCTGCTGACGAAAAGTGCCACATAGATGAAAGGTTATGGGTGGCAGGATTGTATTCTGGGTGCGGGCCTTCAACAACCATCACCAGGAGTGACTCTGTAGCACCAATACTGATCGAGCTGACCGAGTACTACAGAATATAATGCTGGACCGTGTCTGCAGCAAGTGGTGACGGCACCAAGAAGAGGGGAAGAAAATATAATTGACCTCATTCTCAGCGGCCGCATATCTATCTGTCCCATGACACTATCAATAGGAGTGATCACTGCACAGACGTTGTGCAGACAAAGTCCTGCCTTCATATTGAGAATAAACTCAACAGTGTTGTGTGGCACTATAATCATGCTTAATGGGATACATTTCAAACAGATCTAGCAACTCACGGCTGTCCAGCAAAATAGATGCTTTGGGCCACCAGTTGCAGCAGAGTTGCACTCAAACACAATCCGTAACCTCTTGGCCTGGCAGTCACCAAACTCAAACCTTAACAACAAGCCGGGCTATGAACTGGTAGAAGACTGCAGGGGGGCATGCCTGGAGCAGCACCAGGAAAAAAATGAGGTGCCGACCTGCTAAAGCTATAACACCGGGCTGCTTTCGCAATAAATGGCATAAGTGGCATGTGATATACAGAACTAATGGATCTCACAACAAACAGATCGGATCTATTCTCTGCAGTCCGAGCAAATGCAGTCAAAAATGATGTTGGGCAATTCTACAACTCAGTCGAAGTGGATGCTCCTCAAGTGGCCAGAACCGCATTGGTGGGGAAGTCCAGCACATCCATGCAAAATATAAGGCCGATATGCTTGCTAAAAATAACAGCCAGAAGTGCAGAGTGGATGATCCACCTTGGCCTCCTCCAGAGGTCCCCAGCATCAAATATGTCACTCTTAAGTCATTTGCTGTCACTCCAAGTAATATCATGAAATGGTTGTAGGCACTGGACATTGTAAAGTTCTTGGGCCTTGGCAAGAGTTTGCATAAGAACTAAAGACTGATGCTCCAGAATTAGCCACCCACAAGCCAATCGAGGTGGAGTTGTTGTCTTAATGCTTTTGCTGCACTAATGATTTTGAGAGGTGTATTCAAATCCCATCATAGCTCTATTTTGTAAAATGAATTCAGTTAATACATACAGATTTGAAAGCTCAACCCAATAATTGTTATTATGGCTTAAACGTCATCTGGTTCACTAAGAGTCTTGAGTGAAAATCATCTGCCGTCCTGGTCTGGCCAGCATGTAACTTCAGAAACATAGCAAGGCAGTTGACTCTTAAATGCCTTTTGTGTTCTGAAAAGGGCAATTGTGGAAAGTCATACAATGCCTTGCCTGAGACATTTCCAGTGCATGACAACAATAGGAATATAAGTTCCAGGACAGAAAACAAAACTGGGGCCCACCCAGCCAAATGGAAAATTGGCTATTTATGTCTAGTAGACAAAAAGGACAAATCTAACCTGACAACTTCCCGCCACATCTGTCTAATCTCGACCGTCAGTTAATTAATTGACAGGGTCACTGGCCGTGCTCTACGGCACCTACTTGGCAATCATCTGCTCACTGAGGCCCAGTTTGTGTTCCGCCAGGGCCACCCACAGGTCCCGCCATCTTCAGTAGCTTCATCAATGATCTTCTTCCATAATAAGGTCAGAATTGTGATGTTCACTGATGATTGCATAATGTTCAGCATGACATGCAACTCCTCAGATAATGAAGCAGTCCATCTCCAATTGCAGCAAGGCCTGGGCAATGCTCAGGCTTTGGCTGATAATTGGCAAGCAGAATTTGCACCACACAAGTGCCAGCCAATGAACATTTTCAGCAAGAGAGAAGCTAACCATCATCTCTTGACATTTAATGTAATTAGCATTGTTGCATCTCCCACTGTCAACATCCTGGGGGTTACCTTTGATCATAAACTAAACTGGTTAGCTGTATAAACACCCTGACAATAAGGGCATGTACGAGACTAGGGATTCTGCAGGGAAGAACTCATCTTCCGACTCCCTGTCCACCATCTAGAAGGAACAAGTCAGGAGTGTGTTAGAATACTCTCCACCTGCATGGTTAAGTGCAGGGCCTGCAACGCTCAAGAATCTTGACGCCACCTCGAACAAACCAATCCACCTTTTGACAATATACGTAAAAAAATATTCACCTGCCATTCAGGGAGACTCAGGAACTGTAGCAGCAGCTGGAAGAACGGATGGTACCACGTTGACAGGCCCATAGGTCAGTGGAAACTCAACGTCCAGTGACTTGAACAATGAAGCTGCGGAGTTTCAACCAGTGCACACTGCAAATGGTGCACCGAGACAGGCTCAATTACCCAGACATGTGTTAGAGGCAACACAGGAAGAGGTTGTCATTCTCCGGGTCTGTCATGTGGGAGTTGGTGCATTTCTCCTGAGGGACCAAAAGCAAAAGTCCCTCCAAAAATACGCATTAACAGTGGCACTGAAGGTAACCGCGACTCTGAACATTTTCACAACAGGAACTCCCAAGGTCCCATGTCTGACTTATGTGGAAGCTCCCAATAAGGTGCTTACAGGGGTGTCCACGCACTTTGCGATGCCCTTTTATCCAGAGTAGCTCAAGAAATCTCTTATAACACTGACACACATCTCGGACACAGAGGGTGACCGGGTGTGCCTCCACAGCTGGATTCTCACAGGTACAGGACGTGGTTGACAGCAGTCACGTTGTGATAAAGGTTACCACACAGAATGTAGACTGCGGCATAAACAAAATGGACTCCCATTCTTTGAAGGTGCAGCTACTCTGTCACCACAACAAGCGACTCCTTCATGTATGTGAATGTTACCTTGACAGTCTTCAGAACTCGTTTATTCCTCATGAATGTGGGATGCCCTGCATGTTCACAACAAACTCAGAGCTGCACGGGTGTATGCTCGGACATAAGGGGGACCCTCCGAGGAGGGGGTGCTCAAATCTTAAGTCATTTTTTTAGCCAATTATGAAACTCATGCAATAAACCGCCAACTTGTGTTAATAACATTTATACATAAATGCATTTCCTAGAATTACTTTCCAATGAACATCAAAAGGCCAGTAGAAACTGGGCAGAATATAACATTTTCCTCAAAGAGCATTAAAAAAGCAAATCTAACATTGTAACTAAACACGTGTGAATGTATTTGTCTACAATATTTCATTTGTAAGTTAATATCCTTCAAATGGGATTCGTGGGTGTCAGAGTTTCTGAGTTGTGAGTGAGGCGTGAAACCTTTGAAATGTTCTCCTTTGGTCACCAGCGGATCTTTTCAAAATGCAACATAATACATATATTTTTAAAAGTCAGTGTATTTTACAGGTGAGCTGTAAACGTTATCTTACAGCAGGATACACAGAGGTTTAAATAGATTGACAACATTAGATTGAAGAGTGGACTGAACAAGGGCCAATGAGCTAACAAAATGAAATGTTCTTAATGGGCCAGCTCTCATAGGACAACAATGTTTCAGTCATCAATAATATGGATAGTAAATAGTTACAGCCAGAGAGGGAGAATCCTGAAGCAAGGTCTCATGCCGTACATACAGGGGTAAAAATCCCACTACGGCCGCTGATGGAATTTAAATTCGAATAATGAAATATGGCATTGAAATAAGAGACTCAGTAATGTTGACCATGAAACTAAGAGCGATTGTTGTAAAAAGCCTTTTGGTTCATTAATGGACATTAAGGAAGAAAATCTGTCGTCCTTACATCGTCTTGCCCACACGTGACTTCAGCTGCACAGTGATATGATTGGCTCTTAAATGCCCTCTGAAATTGCCCATCATGTGCCTCAGTTCAAAGACAATTGAGAATGGGCAACAAAAGCTGGACGTGTGACCGACACACACCCACCATGATAAAAATAAATAAGACATCCACATCCAAGCTCACCTGGGCCCAAATCCGAGCCCACAGCCAATTGGGAGTCGGGCAAAACCCCAAGATCCTTAACCCTCCACTGCTCTCTGAGATTAATCTATGACAGGAATTGGGCGAGCAGGAGAGTGTAATCTTCCAAAGTTGGGACAAACACCGAGCTGTGTTATCAGAGCCAGCAACACAGAAACCATCTCTCTCCGTCACTGCACCTGCTTTAAGTATTATTTTCTCAGTTACAATGTTCTCCTTCACATTTTTGTCAATTGCTTAATTTGTGTGTGCGTTTGTTCCTGTGCGTTTCACAATGTGTTTCCATGGCTGTGTGACTGTGTGTGTTTGTGATAATGTGTGTTTCTCTTTGTGTATATATGTGCATTTCTGTGTTTGTGTCTGTGAGTGTACACATGTGTGTTTCTGTTTATGTGTGCATGTGTGCGCGTGCATGTGTGTTCATATCTGTTTTTTGTGTGCGTGTGTGATTATGTGTGTCTTTCTCTTTGTGTTTTGTACATGTGTCAGTGAGCTTACGTGTGTGTGTCTTTGTTAGTGCATCTGTGTGTGTGTCTTTGTACGCGTGTGCATACGCGTTTGTGCATGTGAGGGAAATGGCCTTTGTGACTGTGCACGCGTGCATGTGATTGATTGAATGCATATGTCAGTGCCTGTGTGAGTGTGTATGTGAGAGACATGTACATATTTCTGTCTGTGTGTACGTGTGTACATGTGTGTGTGTCGTTCTCTGAGTGCACGCGTGTGTGCGTGTGTGTGCGTGTGCTTATGTCTGTGTATGCTAGCATGTGTGTGTGTTAATGATTGCATGTGTGTCTGTGTGAGAGAGCGAGAAATTAGCTGTTCCCCTTTATGGCGGGGGTATTTTGGTCTTGAATGGACAATATGGTGGGAAGGACAAATTCGGGTTTGCACCATTGGTAAACAGGATGTCAAACGCCCGCTCTGCCAGTCAATGCTAGACCACATTTCCTGCAGCCGGACATTTCTGCATGTTAGTAAATGGCCAGCTCGCTGGAATCTCCCTCCAAGCTGCTCATGGAAGCAACACTCATGCAGGCGTATCTCAGAATATTTATATACGCTGTGCATCTGGTGTGCGGCACTTCAATGCAGAAAGTGTAGGTGCGTCCAAACGATCGTTGGGCAGCACAAAATATGTCACCTGTTGGACCTCAAGTTTGATGCACCACATGATCAGGTGGGGGCAAAGGGAAGTCACTTTCTCCAGGTGGCACGAAAATGCGTTACTGCAGCAAGGACTGAACTGCAGTTAAGGTAAATTGTGCGTGAGGGAAGGGCTGGACTGAGGTTGCGGTAAATTGGACTTGGGGAAAGGGCTGCACTGCAGCTGAGGTAATTTGGGCGTGGGGGAAGGGTTGCAGTAAGCTGGGTGTGAGGGAAAGGCTGCACTGTGGTTGAGGTGAATTGGGGGTTGCGGGATGCCTGTACTGGGTTTGACGTTAGTTCGGCTGGGAGAGGGGCTGCAGTGGGGCTGAGGTCAGTTGGGCGTAGGAAGATGACAACACATTAATTGAGGTGAATTGGGGTGGGGGCAACTGCATTGCTGTTAATGTCATATGGAGAGATCCGGGAAGGAATGTATTATGGTTGACGTGAAATGTGTGAGTGGGGGATGGTTGCACTGCAGATGAAGTGAGCTGTGGTTGGGGAAAGGATACACTGCGCATGAGGTGAGTTGGGGCTTTAGGAAGGCGTTTAATTGGTTGCCCTGGACTGTGGAAGCTCTCGGCTGCTTCCCCAATGTGCCTGCAAAAGAAAGGAGATTTAGTTAATGTATAGCAATGGCTTGTCAAAAACGCGACATCACTAAGAGCATGGTTGCTTGATGGACGTTGCACTTTTTGATCCATACTTGTGGGAGCACCACCGACCTCACAACCAGAGCAGGAACGGTCCAGACCTCTGCCAGCCACGTGCATTACACAGATTTCTAAGCCCGTGAGGATTTGATTGCCCCCATTTCTCCAGCTGTCAGAGACCTCTCCCTGTTCTTGAATGCCCCCTTATCTGCATGAATAAACTTTCTAAGCAAGACGCCTGCTAGGCCAGTTGAGAGATCTTCCTGACATGTGTTGGTGTGAATACTCCCATGGTCGGGATGAGGGAAATGTAGTAGAGAGTGAGAAAATGAATGGAAATAACCATTGAAATGGCGAACCCTGCGGACATGTGATGGGTTTGTCAGTGTGTGAGCTGAGAATGATGAGCAGGGTGACCTACACTCTTGGAAGGGAAGAGATCATTCCTCCTCTTGCGGCACGCGGGGGCTGTCCTGTCTAACAAGAGATGGGAAATGATCATTGCTGCCAACGCCTCCCGAGGCCGATTGGCAATGATTCACCCCTTCCACTGGCCGGAAGGGAGGTCGAGGACATCACAACAGGAGGCACTTTGTGTGTGTGTGTGTATAATTACACAAGTATTTGTGACTGTGTCGTTTTGTGTAGGTTCTTTGCGCATCTGTGTGTGGGTGTGTGTTTGCTTGTATTTGGGAAAGTATGTGCATGTCTGTGCAAATGTGTTTTTATCTACATGTGCGAGAATACATGTGTGTTTGTGCATACGTGCTTCTATGTGTCTGTGTGAGTGTGTGTGTGTGTGCATGTCGAAGTTTGTATATGTTTGTGAGCACAAGTCTTTTTTCTGAGTATGTGATTCTGAGTGCACGTGTTTTTGAGTTGCTTGTGTTTGACTGTTTTTGTGCGATTATTTTTGAATTGTTGTGAGTGCATGGGTGTGTGTAACGTCTATGTGTGTCTTTCAGATTGTGTGTGTGTTCATGTGTGTTTTATGTGTGTGAATGTGTGTAAGAGAGACAGAGGGAGAGAGAGACTAATACCATGTGTGCTCTGTTTGTGCATTTGTGTATTCGTACGTTTCTATGTGTCTTGCTCAGCTTTTCTTTGTTTGCGTTGGTCTGCGTGTATGAGGGTGTTCATGTGTTTCTGATTGGATGTGTGTGGCTGTCTACCTGTTTGACTGTGTGTGCACATGTGTCTGAACGTGTGTGCATTTTTGGAAAGTGATTATGTGTAAATACCTTTGGGAATGCACGTGTAGGTTAGTGCCTTTGCATGATTAGGTATGAGCATGTGTAAATATGTGTGTGTAAATGTGTGTATTTGTGTTTGCATGTATGTATGTATGTATGCCCTGTGCGTATCTTTGTGTGTGTGCTTGCTTTTATTGGTGTATTTCTGTGAGTGTATTTGTGATAGTGCGTGACTGTGTGTTTGTATCTCTGTGTGTGATTATATAAGTGTGTGTGACCGTGTTCCTGTTTACAGATTATATATGTGTCAATGTGTGTGTGCACATGTGCGTGTGTGTGCGTGCGTTGTTTGTTTAAATATGTATCTGCCTGTGTGAATGTGTGTGTATCTATGTGCTTGAGTATGCATGTAAGTGTGTGGGTGTGCGTTTGCGTGTGTGTGTATATATATGTGTGTGTGTGTGTGTGTGTGTGTGAATGTAATTGTTTTTGAGCGTGTATATGTCTAATTTTCCCTGCCTGTGTTTCCACCTGTGTTTCTACATGTTTCTGTGTTTGTGTGTGGCAGTATATGTGAGAGTGTGCATGTATTTCAGATTGTGTGTCTGTGAGTATGAGTGTTTGTCTAGGTGCTTATCCGTGAGTGAGAGTGCATGTGTTTTTCTGAGTATGTGATTATTTGTACGTTTGTTTGTGAGTGTGCATGTGTGATTGTTTGTGTATTTTTATTTATGAATCATTGCGGGTGCATGGATGCGTGTAAGATCTATGTCTGTCTATGAGACTGTATGTGTGTGTACGTGTGTGTGGATGTTTGTGCATGTGAGACAGAAAGAGAGAATGAGATTTTGTGTGAGAGAGAGAGAGTCTGGTTGTGTATGAGTGTGCGTGTGTATGTGGGTGTGTGTTCATGTGAGCCTGTATCCTTGTGTGCATATCTAATCGAATGTGAAAGTGCCTGAGCATGAGAGTGTCTGAGTGCATGTGAGTGTGTGTATACGTATGTGTGCTTATGGGTGTGGTTCTCTATGTGTGATTGTATTTATTTGTGGGTGTAGTGTTTATGCTTCTGTATGCTTCTGTGAGCATGCTTGAGTGTGCGTGTGTGTGTGAGAGAGGGAGAGGGAGAGAGAGAGAGAGATAGAGAAAGATAGATGGAGGGAGAGAGAAGAGAGAGAGACAGTATGTGTGGGTATGTGAACGTGTGAAGGATAGAAAGTAGTTGTTACAGTGTGCGAGTGTGTATATTTATGACCTTCTGTTCATGTTCATCTGATTTTCTATTTTAGTGTGTGTCTGTGTATGTGAATGTGTGTGTGCACGACTTTGTGTTTGTCTGCACCTGCTAGTAACTGTGCACCAACGGGTCTCTGAAAACATCAGCGTTTCTGAATATGTGAATTAATGTGTCTGTGAGCCACGGTGGCTGATTATGTCTGATTGCATGCGAGTGTGTATGCATGTATGTGTCTTTATTCTGTGTGTGTGTGTGGTTGTGTGTGAGAGAGAGAGAGAGAGATGGTGAGAGATGGAGAGAGAGAGAGATAGTGTGTGTGTTATGTTTGATCTTAGTTTTTGTGTTTATTTGAGTGAGTGCTTGTCTGTGCACATGTATTTAGAATGACAGTGAGAGTGCATGTGCGTGTATGTGTGTGAGAGCACACGCATGTGGGAGAGTGTGCATGCATGTTTCTGTTTGTGTGCGTGCTTGTTCCCTTGTATATTTACGTGTGTGTGCCAGTGAGTGTGTTTGTGCTTGTGTGTGTTTGTGGTTTCGGTGTGTGAGATAGGGACAGTATGTGCATTCGTGAGATAGACAGTTTTTGTGTGCATGTTTGTGTGAGTCAGAGTGTGAGTGCACGTGCATGTGTGTTGGTGTTTGCTTCATTTCATATCTGTTTCTGTGTGTGTGCAGTTCTCTATCTGTGTGCTCTTTTGTGCGTTTGTGATTTTCAGTGTTTATGTATGTGTGAAAGTATGTGCTTATTTGTGAAAAATGCAGTATTTTTTGGAAACCTGTGTCTGCAAGTCACTCTGTTTTTGCATGTGTTTTGTTGTCTGTGTTTTTCATTTGTGCATGTGTGTGGGCATCAGTCTGTGTATATGTGAATGTGTGTGAGAGAGCTTGAGTATGAGAGTGCCTCCGTGCACTGAGTGTGTGTACATGCATGTGCACAAGAGCATGGCACTGCAAGTGTGAAAGTCTGTGTGTATCAGTGCATGTATGCTTCTGTATATTTCTGTGAGTATCCTTTAGTGCGTGTGTTTATGCGTTTGCATGCGCATGCATGTGTTTTTTGCTTGCATGTGTTCGTCTGTGTGTGTGTGTCTGTGTGTCTCTGTGTCTGTGTGTTTCTGAGTGTGCGTGTATGTGTGAGCGTGTGTGTGCATGTGAGAGAGAGAATTTGTGAACGCTCGTGAGTATTTTTGTACTTGAGTGTGCCCGTGCCTTCTGAATGTATGATTCCATGCCAGTCATTCAGTGTGAGTGTTCCTTTCATTGTGTGTGTATGTGTGTTTGTGTGTGTGTGCGAATGCCCTTTGTGTCCGACAGTACTTGAGCATGAGAGTGTCTGTCTGCATATCAGCGTGTGTATGCATGTGTGTTTCCTGCATGCGGATGTGAATGTTTCTGTAATAATGTGTCTGCATGCTTGAACATGCGTGTGTGTGTGAGAGAGGTAAAGAGAGGGAGTTTTATGTAAGTGTTCATGTGAGCTTGTTTGTGTCCGAGTTTCCGCCTGTGTGTGTGGGCGCTATGCGCCTGCATGTGCAGGTGTGCGGTTGTTTTCTTATATTTGTATGTATTTGTTTATGTGTGTGTCTGAGCATTCCTATGTCTGTGTGCTTTACTATAAGCCTGTGCTTTTTAATGTGCATGTATTTTTGAGTTTGTGTTAATGTGTATGAGTATGTGTATTTGCGAAATATATAGTGCTCGTGTGACAGCATGTGTTTCTGTATGTGCGTGTTCTTCTGTGCGTGCCTATGTGTGTGCATACTTGTTTGCATATAGGAATGTGCGTGACAATGCTTGAGTGTGAGAGTTTCTGTGCGCATGTCATTTTGTGTATACACATGAATGCTTATGTGTGCGTGAGTGTATGTGAGTGTCTATGTGAGAGAGAGAGAGAGAGAGAGAGAATGAGGGAGAGAGAGAGAATGAGAAGGAGTGTGCGTGTGTGTTTTCTTCTTTTTTTGTTTTATGTGTGTATTTGATTGAGTGCGTGTACATGCACGTGGATGCACGTGTCAGATTGAAAGTATATGTTTATGTTAGTGTCTGTGTTTGTGTGTATGCGTCCGTGCATTTCTGTGTCTATGTGCTTTCTTGTATATTTGTGTTTTGTTGTGTGTGTGTGAGACAGAAGCAGAGAGATAGTGTGCGTGAGAGAGACTGTCTGTGTGTCTTATTTTTTATGTTATTTTCGGAGTGCAATTGAGTGAGTGCATGCGTGTCTAGGTGCATGTACGTATGAGAGCGCGAGAGTGTGTGTGTGTGTCTGTGAGTGTGTGCGTGTGTTTGTGCGCGTTGGTGTTTCATTCAGTGTTTCTGTGTTTCTGTGGGAGTGCATTTCTGTGTCTGAGCACTTCCTTGAGTTTGTATGTTATCGAGCGTTTGTCTATGTGTCAAAGACTATGTTTATTTGTGAAATAGAGAGTTCTTTGTGGAAGCATGTGTACTTAAGTCATTGCGTATTTGTGTCTGTTTGTGCTTGCGCCTATGTGTGGGCATACGTGTGTGCATAAGTGGAGGCGTGTATGGGAACCTGCTTGTGAAAGTGTCTATGTGCATCTGAGTGTATGTATACATGTGTATGTACATGTGTGTGGCATTGCATGTGTGTAAGTGTATGTGCTTCTGAGTGTGAGTTCATGCTTCTGTATGCGTCTCTGGGTGTCCTTGAGAACGTTTGTGTCTGCGTGTGTGCACGTATGTATGTGTGCATTTGTCCGTGTATGTATTAGTACAAGCATGTGTGCATCTGTGCACGTGTGTCTGTATGTGTGTGTGTTTGTGTGTGTGAGAGAGAGATAGTGTGTGAATGCCTGTGTCTCTTTTTGTATCTGACTGTATCCGTCAGTGAGTTCGTGATTGAATCCCAATAATTCAGTGTGAATGCTTATATTATTGTTTGTGTATGTTTGCGTGCGTGTGTGTCTTTGTGTGTACACTTTTTCATGAGTGTGTGTGCATATGTGCGTGTGTGTGAGAGTGAGGGCTGATGTGCTTGTACACATCTCTGTGCGTGAGTGTGATTGTTTCTGTGTGAGTTGTGTATCAATGTGCCAGAGAGTGAATGTGTGTGCGTCTGTGAGTGCAACTGGGAAAGTGTTTATGTGAGGCTACTATTCCGTTTGCGTCTGGAAGATAGAAAGCCTGTTTGTGTGTGTGTGTGTACATGTGTTTATTTCAGTGTCTATGTGCTTTAATGTTCGTGTGCGTTTGTCTGTGCATATGTTGGTGCACTTCTGTAAGTGTTTATGTGGGAATGCGAGCATGTTTGTGGGAGAGATAGAGCCTGCTTTTCTGTGTGTATCTGTGGTGTATTTCACTGTCTGTGCGCTTTATTGTGCGTGTGTGCTTGTGTGTGAGTGTGTGAACAGGAATGTGTATTTGTGAGATAGATGGTGATTGTGTGAAAGCACGTGTGTGAGTCAGTATGTGTGTGTTCCTTAGTGAGCATGTGTGTGCACATGCACTTGTGTGTATTTAAACGGGTGTAAGAATCTTTTAGTGTGGGGCTGTCTCTTTGCATGTCAGTGCATGTATATATGTGTGCTTATGTGTGTTTGCTGTATGTGTGCGGTTGGGATTGTTTGTGTGTGTGTGTGCTTGAGAGTGTATGAAAGAGAGTGAGAGAGAGAGATGGAGAGAGGGGGTGGGGTGATTTATTTGTCCCTTTGAGATTGAGTGATTCAGTATTACTGTATGTGTTTGTGTGTGCGTGTGTATGCGTGTGCATATGTGTGTGTGCCTTGTGTTAGCGCTTGGGTGTTTGTGTGTGTGCTGGTGAGTGCAGCTGTTTGAATCTGTGTAAGTGTTTGTGTTTTTGAGAGTGAAGTTCTGTGACTGTCCACTTTACTGTAAGTATGTGTTTTTTACGTGTATGTGTGTGCGTGTGTGTGCATGTGTTTATTACAGTGTGTGTTATTGTGTGTGTTTCTGAGTGAGCATGTGTGTGCGTCTGTGTGTGCTGCTTTTTGTGCAGTGGTGTGTGTTTATGTGTGCGCTTATGCATATGCATGTGGGTTGGCGTGTGTAAATTTGTGAGAGAGATCTTCAGTGTTATAATGTCTATTTGAAAGTTAGGGTGTATATACGAATGTGTGCTAAGGTGTGTGGTCATGCATGAGATCTGAGTGTTTGTTCTAGCTCTTTGGGCGTGCTTCTGTATGCTTCTGCATGTATTCTTGATTGTTTGTGAGACTGAGGGAGAGAAGTAGAAGGTCTGCGTGTGTGTCTGTGTATGTGGGTGTACGTGCGTGTCTGTGAGGTCGAGATTATGTGAGGCAGTGTGTTTATGTGTTTGTGTGTGATTGTGTATTTATGTTTTTCTCATTGTAATTGGCTGTATTTATATGTATGCGTGTGAGTCTGAGTTGATTTGTATGTGTGCATGTTTGACCATCTGTGTGCGTATTTGTCCTGAATTTGTGTGTGCATATGAGCATGTGATTGTGTGTAAACGTCTTTGTGAGTGCCTGTACTTGATTATGTATGTGTGAGAGAGTATGTGTGTTTGTGCATGTATATATGCATCTTGGCATTGACCACATCTCCATGGGCGTGTGGGTTCATGTTTGTGCGTGTGTGTGCATTTCTCTGCCTGTGCGCTTAATTAAAAGTTTCTGTTTTGGGTTTGTGTGTGTGCGTTTACATGTGTGTGTAACAATTTGTGCAATTGTGCTCATGTGATAGCATCTGTGCATGTGTGTGAGTGTATGTGTCTTTCTGTGCGTGCATGTGTGTGTACATGTGTGCTTGCATAGTTTAGTGCATGTGAGACTGCTTGAGTTTGAGAGTGCCTGTGTGCATGTTAGTGTGTATACATATGAGTACATATGTGTGTTGTCCTACATTAGTGTGTGTTCATGCTTCAAGCTATTTTTGTATGTTTCCATATGCTGCTGTGAGTGTGCTTGCATGTACGTGTCCGCGTGTGTGTGAGAGAGAGAGAGGGGGGGGAGAGTGAGAGACTTTTTTATGTTACTTGTGTGTATTTATGTGAGTTTGTGTCTGTGCGTGTGTATGTATGTATGTGTGAGCGTGTGAGTGTTTGTGTGCATGTGAGTGAGTGTGTGTGTGTGCACACTTCAGTGTCTTGTGCTTTATTGTAAGTCTGTGCTTTGTGTGTATGTGTGTGTTTGTGTGTGTGCTTGTGTGTTCGCATGTAGGCTTGTGTGTAATTGTCAAACAGACAGTGTCCGTGTGATGGCATATGTGCGTGTGATTCATTGTGTGTGCTTGTATATGAATGTGTTTGTGTGGGCGCATGTTTGTGTGTGCACTTGAGTTTGCATCTGTGAGTGTGATTAAGTGTGAAAGAACAAGTTTGAATGTTAATGTGTATATACGTATGAGTGTTGGTGGCGTGGCCCTGCCTGAGTGTCAATGTTTTTGTTCCTAGCTGTTTGTGTATACTTCTGTATCGTTCTGTGATTTTGCTTCATCATTTCTTTTTCTGAGGGAGATAGAGGCAGAGGGAGAGAGATAGTGTGACGGAGAGAAAGCATGTGCAACAGTGTTTGTGCTCTGTGTGTGCGTCTGTGTTTGTGTTCCTGCGTGTATTCATCTGCATTTCCAAGTTTGCATGTGATTGTGTATGTGCATGATTATGTGTGTGTGACTGTGTATGTGTGTGTGCGTGTGTGTGTGTGTGTGTGTGTGTGTGTGTGTGTGTGTGTGTGTATGTGAGTGAAACTGTGAATGTGTTTATGTGAAAGTGCGTGCGTGTGTGAGGGTGAAAAAAGCTTGTTTGTATGTTTGTAAATTTCCGTACCTGTGCACTTTTTTGTTTGTGTGTGTTTGATAACGCGTCTGTTAGTGCAACTGTTTGTGTGTGTTTATTTGAGAGTACGAGCGTGATATGGGAGAGAGAGAGCTTGTTTACATGTGTGTCTTCCAGTGATTGTGCGCTTTATTGTGCGTGTATGTTTGTGTGAGAGCATGTGTATGAAAGAACAAGTCTATGCGTGAGATAAGCGGTGATTGTCGGACAGCATGCGTGTGTCTAAGTCAAGATGGGTGTGTGTTTCTGTCTGTGCATATGTGTGCACATGCATGTGTGCGTATGTGAATGTGTGTAAGAGTGTTTGAGTGTGTGAGCGCCAGTCTCTCTGTCAGTGTGTATATGTGTGTGAGCTTATGTGTGTTTTCTGCAAGTGTGCGGGCATGATTGTGTGTGTACTTGTAGGTGTGCATGAAAGAGAGAGACAGAGAGAAGGGGATGGGGTTCTTTAAGTGTCCAAGTGAGATTGCATGAGTCATTGTTTCTGTATGTGTTTGTGTGTGCATGTGCATGCTTGTGAATGTATGGCTGTGTCTGTTTTTGCGGTAGTGTGGATGTTTGTGCGTGTGTAGCTGTTAGAATCTGTGAGTATGTGATTGTGTTTGTGTGTGTGAAATTCTGTATGCTTCATTCAAAGTCTGTGCTTTCTGTCTGTATGCATATATGTGAGACTCTGTGCGTGTGTTTTGTGTGTCAGTAAGAGAGTATGTAATTGTGAAATAAACAGTATTGGTGTGGCAGCATGTGTGTGTGATTCATTGTGTGACATTTGTGTGTGTGTTGGTGTGTGTTTCTGTGTGTGCTTGTGTATATGCATGTTTTTGCGTATGTACATTTTTTGAATATGCTTGAGTGTGAAAGATGCTGTGCACAAGTTCATGATTGATACATATGTGTGCTTTTGTGCTTGGTCCTGATTGTGTGTGAGTGCATTTGTTTCTAACTCTTTGTGTATACTTCTGCTTGTTTCTGCTTATTACTGAGTGTGTGTGTGTGTGAGAGAGAGAAAGACTGAGTGTGCGTGTGTGTATGTGTGTATGTGCGTGTGAATGAGAGGGAGAGTATTGGCAACACTGTATGTGTTTGCTTGTGTTTGTGTGTTTGTGCATTCTTATGTTTTTGTCATTGTAATCGACTGCATTTGCATGTCTTGGTGTAACTCTGTGTGTTTGCGTTTGTTTATTTGTTTGTGTGCATGTCTGACTGTATGTGTGTGTATGTGTGCCTGAATTTGTCTGTTTATCTGAGCATGTATATGTGTGTAAACGTCTGTGTTAGTGCCTGTGGCCGATTATATATGTGTGTTTGGATATGTGTGTAATTATGAATGTATGCATGGTTGTTCTGTCTGCATCAATGTGGTTGTGTGTGTGAATGCGTGTATGCGTCTTTGCGTATGTGTGTGTGGGAAAGACAGAAAGAGAGACAGAGAGAGAGAGAAATAGATAGTGTGTCTGAGAGAGAGTTTATGTGTATCTTATTTTTGATGTTATCTTCTGGGCGTATATGTATATGAGTTTTTTGTATTTGTGAAATAGACTGTGCATGTGACAGCATGTGTGCATGTGTGTGTGAGTGTTTCTGTGCGTGCATGTCTGTGCATGCCTGTTTGCATATGTGAAAGCATATGAGAATGCGTGAGAGTGAGAATATCTGTGTTCATCTTTAATGCATTTGACGAATGAGTGCTTATGCGTGTGGTCCTGCATCAGTGTAAGTCTGCTTGATTGTGGCTTTTTTGTATGTTTCTGTTTGCTTCTGTGAATGTGTGTGTCTGGGAGAGAGAGAGAGAGAAAGAGAGAGAGAGAATTAGAGAGAGAGATATTGAGAGTTCCTGTTTATGTGTGCGCCTTTCGACCATTGGGTGTGTGTGTGACAGAGAGAGAGCAGGGGGTGGGTATAGACCTACAGAGTGAGAGCGAGACATAGAGAGAGAGAGAGAGAGAGAGGGAGAGAGAGGGAGAGAAAGAGAGAGAGTGTGCTAATGTGCGTGCGTGCCTGTCAGTCTCTCTGTTTGTTCATGTGTGTCTGAACGTGTGCTTGTTTCTGAGTGCGCGATTGTGTGTACACGTTTTTGTGAGTGCATGTCAGTGTGAATGCCTGTGGCTGATTATGCATGATTACGTGGGGTATGCATGTAAGGATATTTAAGCTGCTTGTATCTGTTAGGGTGCGCATGTGTATGTGTGTTTGGCAGTGAATGTAAGTCTGTGTGTGTTTTTGTGTGTGTGTGTGTGTGTGTAGGTATGTGGTTCTCTATGTGTGTGAGTGAGGGGTTGCCTATTTTTTTTAGTTTTTGTGTGTTTTTGAGTGATTTTCTGTCTGTGTATGTATATCTGTGCCCTTTAATTGAAGTCTGTGTATTTGTGCGTGTGTAAGTGTGTGCATTTGTGAAATAAATAGTGTTCGTCTGGCAGCATGTATGCATGTGTTACAGTGTGTTTATGTACGTAGAAGTGTGTGTGAGCACACGTGATTGCTTAAGTGACTGTGTATGAGAGTGCTTGAGTGTGATGTTGTCTGTGTGCATGTTAATGTCTGTGTACGTTTGTGTGTGCATTGCGTGAGAGTGGATGTGTATTTACGTCTGTGTGAGATTGCTTGAGTTCGAGAGTGTCCCTTTGCATGTCAGTTTGTCCATATATGCATTTCTGAGCATGTGTGTGGCTCTGCGTGAGTGTGAGTGTGTTTACCTCCAGCTGATTTACTTCTGTGATTGTGCTTGAGTGTGCGTATGTGTAAGGGGGAGGGACAGATAGTTAGAGAGGGATTGATAAAGGGAGAGAAATATTGACAGAGAGTTTGTATACATATGATTCTGTGCGTGTGTGAGAGGCAACTATTATTATACGTAAAACTGTGCGTGTTCTGCTTGTGCTTCTGTGTATGTATGTGTTACTGTGTGTGTTTGCCTGGTTTTGATATGTCAGCATATGTCTGTCTGTCTGTCCATCTGTCTGTGTGCCTAAGTGAGTCTGAGCATGTCTGTGTTTCGGAGTGTGTGACTGTGTGTATTCGTCTTTGTGATTGCATGTACGTGTGAGTGCCTATTGCTGATTATTTCTCAGTGGTTGTGAGTATGGATTTATCTTTGTTAATTCTGTTGGTGTCTGTGTGTCAGTGTGTTTGTCCATGTTTCTGAGAGAGATAGAGTGAGATATAGTGAGAGAGATGGAGAGAGAGAGAGAGAGAGCGTGAAAAGAGACAGAATGTGAGCATGTTTCTTTTTTCTACGTTAGTTTCTGAACGTACTTGCTTCAGTGCATTTATTTGCATGTGTACTTAAGTGTGAGAATGAGAGTCTATGTTTGAGTATGTGTGCAAGAGTATATGCATTTGTAAAATAGATGGTATTCCTGTGATAGTTTGTGTGCGTGAGTCATTATGTACGCGTATGAGGCAGTTTCTGTGTGCTTCTGTGCGTATGCGTGCATGTGTTTGCCTTTGTGAGTGTGTGTGAGAGTGCTACAGCGTAAGGTTGTCTGCGCAGGTTAGTGTTGGTATACGTATGTGTTCTTGTGAGTGTGCTACTGCATGAGTGTGAGTTGTTTGCTTCTAGCAGCTCGTGTATGCTTCTGTATGCCAAGCTGAGTGTGGTTGTGTCTGTGTTTGTATGAGTGACAGAGAGCAAGAGAGAGAGAGAGAGAGAGATAGAGAGAGAGACGGATAGCGAGAGAAAGTGTGTGCTTGTCCATGTGTCCTGCAGAGAGACTCTGTGTAAAAGTGTCCATGCTCTGTGTGTGCGTTTGTGTATTTATGTGTTTCTGTCTGTTCTCTTCTGCTTTTTTATCTCAGCGTGTGTCTCATTTGTGACTGTGTGTGACTGAATGTGTGTGTTTGCGCATGTGTGCCTGTCTGTCTCCCTGGGAACGTATGTCTAACGCGTGTGTTTTTCCGATTATGTCATTGTGTGTACATGCCTTTGTGAGTGCACGTGTGCGTGATTGTCTCTATCTGATTATGTATGAGTGCGTCTGTATGTGATTGTGTGAGTATGGATGCATGTAACTTTGTTTATTACCATTTGCCTGTGTGTCGAGGTGTGTATGTGCGTGCTCCTCTCTGATTGTACTTCAGTAAAAATGGGTCTGGCTTCTGATTTATTTCCTTCTAGTGTGCTGAGTACATGTTACATTTCTAGAAAGTTTATTTTCTTATATGCATCTGTATTTCAATGGACTAATATTTTTAATCTTTTGCCTTTCTAATTGTGTACTGAAGAATTGTTTAACCCTTGATATGATTTTTAACTTTACAAGAAAGCATGTTTTGCGACTGTTCCTAAAACATCACAGCAATGGAGGGGTCAACTAATCCTTGCCAGGAATACATATTAGTGCAGTTAGTTGAGAAGAGAGAAATTGAGATTTAAAAAACAAACATCTTTCCTGGGTCTGGTCACCCCCGGCTCACTGCCACTCGTGAATTTTCCCATCACTGCTGCATCCTCCAGTTATCCCATCGATACCAATCACCGTTTGTTCCGCACGTTACTTCTGACTCACCCGTCATTCATGCTTTTCCTCGCTCCTTAACTGGATTTTTCAGTTTATTTTTCTGCTTCCTTCCACTGTATCACTGACCTTCTCTGAAGTTTTATCGTGTCCATTTTATACAATACATCACAACAAGCAGTTTATCATTTGAAGCTGACAACAAATACTGAACCAAACTTGCATCTTCTTTCCTAGTCTAATATGTCACTTTATTTCCACCTTTCTCACAGCGAACTTAATCACAATTGTGATCCTCAAATGTAAAAACTGTGGTCTATCCAAATGTGTCACTTGTTACCTGGTGGCCATGGCAGTGGCGGATCTATTGGTCGTCATCCTGGACCTGATATTGAGACACATTCCGATTGTTTTTGGGGAACACTTTTACTTCCTGGCTGCCATCCCCGTGTGTAATATCCACGCCGTCCTGCTTTATTCAGCCACTGACTGCTCTGTCTGGTTCACTGTCACGTTCACCTTAGATCCATTTGTGGTCATTTGTTCTGCAAAGCTGAAAAGACTTTTTTGCAGCGAGAAAACAGCGTCTGTGGTCGTGGGAGCAGTTACTGTGCTGAGCTGTTTAAAGAACATTTTCTGGTATTTTATGTTAACAGGTCAGTATTGGCTGACGAACGCCCCCTGGTTTTGCAAAGTCAAAAGCGATGTTCAAATCTCTCCATTCTGGATAACAATCGAATTCCTCCACCACATTTTAACACCATGTGTCCCATTTGCCCTGATTCTGCTGTTCAATATTCTCACCATCAGGCACATTGTAGTGAGCAGCAGAGCCCGCAGGAGACTCCGGGCGTACAGTAATGTGGAGATTCCCAGAGACCCTGAGATGCAGAGCCGAAGGAAATCCATCATTTTACTGTTTATGATATCAGCCAATTTCGTACTGTTATGGTCAACTTTAATGGCCTATTCTGTGTGGAGGCGGCTGTGGAATTTGAGCTTTGTTTCTTTTCAGTTGCATTGGTTTCTTCAAGAATTGGGCTTCATGCTGCAGCTCCTGAGCTGCTGCACTAACACTGCAATTTACGCTACAACACAGACTCCGTTCAGACAACACTTGAAGAATGTGTTGAAATATCCCTTAACCTTAATACATCAATTAACTCACTGATAAGAATAACTCAATTACTGGGTGTTGCTATTGTCTGAGCTGCCTGTCCATTGTGGTTAATCCTCACTGACTGAACAGAAAAAGAGACACAACGCCAAACGTCACTGAACTCCCATTGGCCAGGCTGAATGAACATAATTACTACTCCTTCCTGATATGTCAGAAAAATACAGCCCTAACATCACTGCTTTCCTATTGGGTGGACTGTGTGTCCATCATTGCTACCTCTTATTGACTAGAAAGGATAAGAATTCCCTCCACCTCTGCATTCCATTGGCTATTCCTCATTGCTATCGATCACTGATTCGATGCAAAACACAACCACTAACAGACCTTCCCTCCCTTTAGGCGAGCTGCTAGCACATAATCGCGATCCATCACAATAATTGGATAGAAATACTTCTGTTGGAAACAACACGACAAATCCCAAAGAGCATTGGGGTGTCACGTCAGACCGAGTGAGTTCATTCAGATGAAGCGAGAGAGAGTAAGGGAGAGAAAGATAAAGATGATTGATTGAGGAAACAGGGATATGGAAGTAGAGAGAGTTTGAAGATATAGTGTGAAAGGCAGAGCCCAAGAAATAGAGACAGGTGGAGGGAGGGAGAGTCAAATTGGAAAATAATATTGTAACAACAAGAGGGAGGCAGAGAGATGGACAGAAAAAAAGCAGAGAGAAGTCATTGATGGAAACAGTGAGAGAGAGAGGGACAGAGGGAGGAACAAATGTAAGGAGAAGCGCTGAATGGCACAAATTATCTGTTGCCAATATGGAGGGTGCCTCCAATTTGGCAACGTGATACAGCTTGTGGGATCTTGCTGTTAGAAATTCGTCTGCAGCTTTTTATGCACGATAACTTTTAATGTAATTAATTATTTGACAGTGGAAAGTCGACAATGATTTGGAATTAAATTCTGAAATGTGAAGCGGCTCTATAAATGTGTGCTGGCTTGTTTCAATAATTCCTGGGTTTTAGCTCCAATCACACACTAGACAAACGATATGTTTTGGTGAGGTGGGGGATGTGGCTCTTCATTTGTTTTTTGGAATCTGACAGCAGCTATATCCCCCAACCCATTTATAGACGTGAAGTTAGATGCTTCTGAGGATTGGTTCGTGATGGAAGGAGGGCACATGTCTAATGACACCTCACAGCTCGTGTGGTCTTGAGGTCCAGAACTTACCTGCAGCCTCTCCTGCACTGTAACTGTTGCGAGGCAGACACAATGAATCTTACTGAAGAACTAATTGTAGATAGCATCCTTTGTACACAGCCCAATGCTCCTCACCCTCAAAAAACTCTAAGTAAGTCATCCCTAAATATACGACATGGCAATCGCTTTCTCTGTTGTTATTTAAGTCTGTGAGACAGGAAACACTTCAGAAAGCATTTCATTCAAGATAACCCTGAGGTAAGGAGAAAAACGGACAGCGACATTGACTGGAAAAACTGACTAAATAGTGGGGTGCAGTGAATTGGAGAACGACAATCCTGGCTGAGTGGCTATAGGATAACTCATCGACTCATAGACCTTTCAACAGAGTTAAAGATAATTTGCTCCTTTCATTTCTGCGGCCATCAGCAAAGGCCTGACTATGCTCAATCTATTTAGCAGCGATTGGCTCATAGACCTAGAGGCAATGGTAACAATAGTGAATATCTAAATACTTCTTCAATGTTGAGACATGTTGAATCAGCCACCTTTTCAGGCAGAGCATTCCAGATTCGCACCACCCTCAGCTTGAAAGAAATTCTCCTCAGTTTCCCGCTTAGCCTTCTACATCTTCAACTAAATATATGGCCCCTGTTAATTCACCCATCTACTAAGGGGAAAAACGCCTCTCCAGCCACCCTTACAATAACCCTCATAATCTTATACACCTCTATCAGGTCCCCTCTGAACATTCGCTGCTCCCTGAAAAACAACACCAGCCTAGTGAATGTTTCATCATTGCCCAGACCCTCCAGTCCAAGTAGCATCCTCATATATCCCTTCTGCACCCTCACCTGTTCTATCAAATTCTGTTTTTAATGTGATGACAAGGACTGCACTTGAAAACCAAACAGAATTGTGTACAGCTCCAGCAAACCCTCTCCACTATTGTATTCTGAGCTTCAGCTACTAAAGGCTTCTTAACAAACTTTTGCTCCTGCCGTGCTACCCTCATGGATCTGTGGAGATGCACACCAAGGTTCCACGGATCTTCATTACTTGCCAGGGTCCTACTGTTCATAGTCCATTGCATTGTGAGCCATTAGCAAGCCCGTTAACACACAATTTTGATGGTTGAATTCCATTTGCCACTACTCTGCCCATCTGCCAAAACCATTGATAAACTCTTAGATTTCACCGTAATTCTCCTCAGTATTTACCACCCAACAATTTTCGTTCCATCCACAATCACCTTGTTCAATTCTCCTAAATTTAACTCCAATTCATGTATGAACACCGCAAACAGCAAGGGGACCAGCACTAGGCCTTGTGAAACCGCACTGGAAAACGACTTTCAGTCACAGAAACAACCCTCTGCCATCAAGCGCTGCTTCTTGCCTCTCAGCCAATTTTGTATCTTGCCATTTTCCTTGGATCCCATGGGTTTTTCCTACTTGACCCATCTTCCATGAGGGGCCGCATCAAAAGCCTTGCTAAATCCCATTTCGAGCACATCAATTGTATTATGCTCATCAACTCTCCAAGTTGCCTCTTCAAAAAAGAACAATATCAAATAGGACGCTCTCTTAACAAATCTATGCTGACTATTCTGGATTAATTCGTTTCTCTCAAGTGCATTTGCATACTACCCCACATAATTCTTCCTAGTAACTTTCCCATCTACGAGGCTGTACTGATTAGCCTTTAATTTGCTGGTCTAAACCTTTCTTAGTTTTAAAATAATCGGTTAACTTTGACAGCCCTCCGGTTCTGTAGATAATGAAGATTTGAAAATTATTTAAAGAGCCCCTTGTTTACCTCCCTTGCCTCCCTCACGAGCAGGAGATACATTTCATCCGGACCAGCGTATTGCGCCACTTTTAAGTCCACTAACCTGCTAGTACCTCCTCTCTGTCTATGTTAATTTCGTCCAAAAATTCACAGCTCTCTACTTTGATGCAGATACCTGCGTCGTTCTTTTCCATTGCGAAAAAAAAATCACAGACTATTAGTTGAAAACTGTAAAGACATCTTTTGTGACCACACAGATAACATCTACGTTCCTTGATGATCCTATTCTTTCTCTCGTTACTTTATTGCTCTTTTTAAACTAAAAAAAAACTAAATAACCCTTTATTTCTTTTTAATCTAACGCTCAATGCTAAGTTACCCCTTGCAATTTTTGATTTCCTCTAGGGGGACTGTCATATTCAGCCATTGGTATCTGGCTTAAGCTTCTCTTTCATTTCTCAATCCTAACCCTGTATGTCCCTTGACATGGAGCTTGTCATTACGGAAAACTATTGGCCCTGTTCTCTCGCTATTTCCTGCTTGAATTCCAAGCAACTGCCCTGACACATTTTTATCTCCTATTAGGTGCTCACCGTCCACTTGGGCCAAATAGAACCCCATCCTATCAAAATTAGCCTTTCCCCACTATAGAACTTTTATTCCAAGGCGAAACCTCTCCTTTTCAATAACTCCTTTAAATTTGACAAAATTATGGTCATTTTTGCCAACATGTTCCCCCACTGATACGGCTTCTACCTGACCAAGCTCATTTACGAATATTTGATCCAAAACTGATCGGTCCCTTCTTGGATTGTCTACATATTTACCAGAAAAGTTCTCCTGGGTGTAATTTAAAAAGAATTCTCTTGCCCCACCTTGCACGATAATACTATTCCAGTTAATAGACATTTGTGCAGGTAAAATTTCCTACTACCACTGGACTATTATTCTTACACTTCTCTGAAGTTTGATTGAATAGTTAATCCTTTACCTCTCCCTTGACTCATTTGGGAGCTTATGGCACACACCCAACAGCGTGTTTGCACCTTTTGTGCTTTTTACTTCTACCCATATGGCCTCATTTGAGGGCCCTTCCAAAATAACATCCCTCTTTGCTGCTATAATTGATTCCTTGATCGATATTGCGACCCCGCCTCCTCTGCTATGCCCCTCGCTACCTTGTCTGAATGTCCATTTGCCAGGATTGTTGAGTTTCCAATCCTGCTCTTCTTTTAGCCAATTCTCAGTAATAGCATTGACATCGATGTGCCTATCTGTGCCCTCGGATCCTCTGGCTTTTTACCTCGAACTCCTTGCATAAAGCATACATTCTGTTTAGCCTTGCAAAACATACTTAATTGGTATCTAACCAATATCCTCTACCTTCGAGAAACACTTACTCACATTTAAAATTCTAGTTCCTTCCAAGCTGCTCCCGCATCAGAACTCTGTTTCAGGATTGTTTTACCCTGAGGATTTAGTTTACATCTGTCCCAAGGGCATTGGAAATTCTCGCTGCAACAATTTTGTACCCGTTCCTGTTCAGATATACCCCGTCTAATTTGATTAGGCCCCACCACCAACAGAAGCGTTCTCGATGCCCCCGGAATCCAAATCTGTCCCTCCTGCATCAGCTGTCAAGCCACGTATTACTCTTTCCTTTCCATCTATTCCTATTTTCAGTGCTGTGTAGCTCCAGGAAGACTCTGGAGATTAATAACTTTGAAGTCCTGCTTTCCAATTTGCTACCTAACTCCATAAAATCTGCTTCCAGGAAAACATTTCTTCCCGTATCAATAGTCCAAACATGGACCACGACATCTGCCTGTTCAGTTTGCTCTTTGGAATGCCCTGCAGCCATCTGGTGACTCGTGAAGGGTAAGGAAGGTGCACATACTGGCATACAGCCGATAAAGTAGAATGTATGAATAGGAGAAGAAGCTTCAGAATTCTGTTAAAAAACAACTTAGAAACATTGACATATGGCAGTGTTGGAGGAGGCGTGTGAAGGTTGTGTGAATGAAAACATACAAAGGTGGATAAAAAAGGGAGAAAACAAGATAAGACAATGAATGGAAGAAAGTGAAAACAGCTATAGTATAAAATTTATAAATATAAAAACAAAGGGATTTTAAATGGTGTTAAAGTGGAGGAGTGTGCTCATGGTCCAAACTTGTTTAACTCCTTGTTAATTTTGGAAAACTGCAAAGAGTTGAATTGGAACTTTGCGTTGGGCTAGACTGGAACATTGCAGCAGGCCAAGCACGGACATGTAGGCATGGGAGTAGGATGATGTGTTGACATGGTAAGCGAAAAGAAGACCTAGGTCATGTTTTCTGACAGACCACATGTGTTCCATGAATAGTCAACTATTCCAATTTGATCACCAAAATGAAGAGGAGACCGCAATCTGAGGAGCGAAAGTTTTATTCTGCATCTGGCTCCATGCTGCACCTCCCCTGTGATTGGTTGATTGTGACAATTTAGACGAAAATGTATCCTGTATGTAATCCCATGCTGTACCTGATGAGGGAGCATTTAATGCAGAACGTGCAGAGGAAAGACAAGTCTACATCTAAACAAGTATTGTTTTTGTAGAGGGAGTGTTATATGTGGACATTATAGGGGGAGTGTTACCCTCTATCTAACACTGTGTTGCACCTATGAAGGTTTGTTTGTTCAACACAGTGTATATGGCGCTTTAATCAGTATCTAACCCCATGCCGTATCTGTGTAGCGTGCCTTTGAGTGGACAGTGTAGAGAGATACTTGTACTCCATCTAACCCAGTGCTGTAATTCTAATGCAATTGCTTGTTGGAGACAATGTAGAAATAGGATTACTTTATATTTAACCCTGTGCTGCACCTTAAGTTTCCACCACCACCAAAAGCACCACCACCACTACCCTACACATTAAATGGAAATGAACCATCTCTTCACCGTTCCTGTATCAGGTGTGCAATTCCTCTTTCCAAACTGTGGGATCTAAATCTTACTTTACAGTAATCGCTCTCGCTCTGTTGTGCATTCCGTCTGTACGCAGGCCTGACTGTCACTAATCTCAAGATGTAGTCTGCCATAGAACCCAGGGTATTTGCCATGACGAATTTCATCTTCATATATATATATATATCATTCATTCAGTATAAAAAAGACCAACTGAGTTATGTTGACTCAAAAAGCCAAGCTCTCCTGGAAATACATTTTTATCAGCTGTTTCCAGGTCTCTAAAATTTTAATTCAGGAATCCACTTCCCTGTCCTCTTATACCTCTGTTGGCTGAGACCCACAGTCCTGCATTCAGAATCATGACATTTATTCAATAATTATCCATCTTTATTATGAAATGTTTTGTTTCACTTTCACTGTTGTTGGGGCTGCACTCATCTAGGCAAGAAGACAGATTGTGTACGAAATAGCCCAGGCAAATATGATCATTTTTTAACCAATAGTTTAACATTGACATTTACATCTGCATCTTTTGGACATAAGGAGGTGGAGATAAGACTCTCTCCGGGGGATGGGGAGGGGGTGGTGTTTGTGGGGGGGCGGTTTTGTGGGGGACGGTTGGGGTGCGGCGATACAAAACTGGGCTGAGAAGGAAACAACATTTTGTGTATTTCTGAAGATTTAGATTTCGTGCCTGATTCTCTCGTTGCAGATAACGGTGTTTCCATGTGTGGGATACTGAGGCCACAGCTGATAAAGGGTGAATAAGTCTGTGGAATGAACTGATTACATGAAGTGACGCAAATAATCTTAAATATGTAAATCAATCAGCTCCCACTTCACATCATTACTGTCGGGCCGAGCATTTCAAATCAGCTACTCCTTTGAATAATTATTACAGTGATAACGTTCTCTGGTTGGCGTATCTTTCAAAATTTGTTTATGTATAATTTCTGGCTTGAAGAAGATATATTGATGATGAGTTATTATTTGTTGTTACACTTTCATGGGATTTGGTGCTTGATGGCTGAACCAACAATTATTTCCATTCATTAGTTGCTTTTATGAACATGATGGTGAGCTGCCTCCTTCAACTGCGGCAGTCCATGTGGTGGAGGTACACCAACAGTGCTGTTAGGAAGGCAGATCTCAGGATTTGAACCTTTGATAGTGACAGGAAGGGGGACTATTATGAAGTCAGGATGGTACATTGATCGGATGTAAAATCCACGTGATGATGTTCCCCCATATCTGCTGCCATTGTCGTTCGAGTTGGTAGAGGTACTTGATTTAAAATGTGCTGTAGAGGGAGCCCTGGTTTGTTTCTGCAATGATTCTTGTGGATGATACACACTGTTTCTACTGTGCATAGTTGGTGCAGGGGGTAGATGTAGATGGTGGTAGAGAGGGTCTAAATTTTCTAGAACGTTGTTGGAGCTGCTCTCCTCCAGGCGACTGCGGAGTTTCCATCACACACCTGGCTTGAGAATTATTGACAGGCTTTAGGTTGTAGGGAGGTATGTTAATAGTTGCAGTTTTCCTGGCCTATGAACTGCACTCGTAGCCATATTTTTTTTTTATATATACAGCTGACGTAGATCAGTCTCTAGCCATTATTATCTCTCAGGCTGTTAATAACGAGGGATTCAGCGATGGCAATGCTTATAAAAGTCAAGGGGCCATGCTTGCACTCTCTCTTATTGGAGACTGCCTTCGGTGATGTGATGTGTTTCCCCTAACAGTCAGCGTAGTCCTGGGTAATGTCGAGGTCTCTATGTATTTTGTAATTTATCTGCTTCGGTTACTAAGGACTCCCGAAAGGTGCTGAACATTGTGCAGCTATCGATGAACATCACCCCTTCGGGTCTTTTGGTGGAAGGCAGTTCATGATAAAGCAGCTGAAGGTGGTTGACCCTCCATGAGAACTACTGCAGTGATATCCTGGAACTGAAATGATTGACCACTAACTACCACAGCATCGTTCCTTTGTACCAGGTAGGAAGTTAACCAGTGGAGAGCTTTCCCCATGATTCCCAATGACATCAGTTTTGCTGGGATCCTTGTTGCGACATTTGGTCTATTGTTGCCTTGATGTCAAGGGCGTCCACTTTCACCTCATCTCGGGAGGTTTGGTCATTTGTCCATGTTCCAGTTAAAGAGCGTGATGAAGTGAGGGGCAGAGTGATCCTGGCGGAACCCAAACTGAGAGTTATGGAGGAGCTCATTGCTGAGTAAATCAAAAGTAAATGTGTTGAAGATGCTTTGCATTAGTTTGCTTACACCGAGTAGCCCCATCATAGACCGGCGACTGGACGTGTTGTATTCGTCCTTACATTTGCTTGGAGGATATACCAGGACAATTTTCCACATGGCCGGCTAGATACCAGTATTGTAGCTGTACGGGAACAGCTTGGCTAGGCGGGTAGCAAGTTTTGGAGAACAGCTCTTCAGCACTATTGCTCTAATTTATTCAGGGCCCATGGTCTCTGCATTGTCCAATGTCTTCAGCCATCTCTTGCTATCACGTGGACTGACTCAGTTTGGCTGAAGGCTGACATCGATGAAGGGTTATGCTCACGAGGGTGAGATCGATCAACCAGTCGGCCTCCAAGTGCTAAGAATTTAAAGTTTTACAGCTGTTGACCAGTGATTGGAATCATTTTTACTCAAGTTAGAACACCATCATCTTCCCAAAATTGATCTTCATGGATTGTGAGGAACATCTCGCAGTTTTGTACCGTGTTTGATCATCAAACAAAATTAATTGAATTGTTAATGCGAGTAAATCAAGACCTATAAAATATTTCTAACCTATTGCATGATAATAAAGAATCGTAAGACTTCTGTGTAAATTGCTGAGTTCAATTAAACGGAATCTGTAAGTAGCAGAGGCAGCTATTTACCTTTGAGATGATATAACAATTACAGTCAGTGCCAGGGCAGCATCATCCAATGTTCAATTTATCTTTGCAAAACTGCATACTTCCGCAGCCACATAATGCATTTTACTGACCACACAGTAAATGCCCAATTCAATACATTAATGCCCGACCTCTTTTATGTTATTACATGTTCAATCACAGGACTGACTACATCTTTTAAAAATATTCCTCTTTTAATCGAACACACCCTCCAGCAATGAGAATATGGTGGCCGTGTGTGGTAGATGTGGAGGGAGGACAAAAACCTTTTTTTTCCGACGTTGGGAGACCTGGTCGGGTTCTTCCCGTCTGAATATAAGGCAGTTTAAATGTGGCCACCATTTCCCACGGTTAAAGTCGGGAGCACATGTTTCATCTCATGAATGCTCATTAACTTAGCATCAGACGAGAGCATAGTGGGCTTCACGCCCTAACCAGTATAATTCTCACCATTCGGATTCCAGGCCTGGCGACCTGTCGTGCATGGTGTGAGTGAGAACTCTCTCTAACCAAACTGATCGTGCAGACACCGTTCAACCAACTTTGTTAGGTGCCTGGGTCTTGGGCCCAGCTGATGGTATGATGGCAAGGAATAGGAAAAAGACACAAAGGGAGTTGGGGGAGGCGTGCGGAGGGTTGCATCCTTAAAAAGCACCTGAGGGTCTGAATGGAATTCAGAAAAGAGGTGGCATCGAATGTGGTTTTTAAAAGAAATCCTGGATGGTAATCTCTGAAGGGAATTTTGGGGGTTTGCCTGTAAATGGCTGAAGAACGTGGCCTGCAAATGGTAGTGGGGAAGGTGCTCTCTAAAGGTAGGGCGTCAATGGTTTTCTTTTTGGGTTTGGGCTTGTGTTTTGTGGTTTAGAGTCATTGCCTGTTCTGGACTGGTTAGCGCTGTGTTGAGGTCCTGCAAGCTACCTGAGGGTTTAATTTCTTAGTGCATATGGTTACAGTGACATTGAGTAGAAAGATGACTTAGGGTGGGATGATAAATATGCATCTCTTTCTCAATTGCAATGTTGGTAGGGAGGGTGATGGAGGGCGACTTTAGAGGTGGCATCAAAAAGGGGTTGAGCAGGGCGAGTATGAGCTTGAGCAAAGTAACGTGTCTGGGATCAGGAGAAGGGAAGGTATGTCCCGTTTTAGTGTTATAGGTTCCAGGGAGATGCGAGAAGGTTCAAGACTGCGAGAGGGAAGTGTTGGTTTCACATTGCAGAGTGCTGAATGGTGATTGGGGGAAGATGCTGGGTGACAAGCTATAACTTGATGGATCATTCAGAAACTGAACATCTAATGACAATCAAGTTGACAAAATGGCCAGTGTCTAATCATACATCAAGTAACTGACTGATTATTAGCTGACCAGGTACCCAGCAAAGTAAGGGTCAGAATACAGTGAGACAGAACTGCAAGACATTCCAGAACTGAAGATTTAGTGACCGGAAACAAAGCAGTGTATATACATATGACAGGGGATCCAGGTACTGACCAATTCTCCACGACCTGTTAGAAAACGTCCAATATCCCAGAGCAGAGCTAAATTCCCATAAAGTCGATGGAGACTTGGGCCTAGGAAATGAAGCTGGATAGGTGGAAGATGGATCAGTGCAGAACTATTCAGTGATAATTATCATACTGACTGCAAACATAGAGGCAGAGTTCAGAAATAAGGAAAGGTTAAGATTATCAGATGAGTTGTGATTTTGACTGGAAGGAATGGAAAGCATCTTCTTCAATATCATAGTAGGAACAGTGGAAGTTTTCAAGGAGCACAGAGTGACGTTAAAGACTAAGTATGCCCCTGGAAAGTGATATAATATGGCAGAAGATGTATGCCGGACGACGTAAATCCCCTATGGAAACTTGATTGTGCTGCAACAGCCGTTTTGCAATTTGCACTTATTAAGAGACAGGTGCACTGATTTCAGAAGCAATAAGTCCTCCAACACCTTTCGAGGTTTCAAAAATTAAATTAAATTATATTTTAAGACAATATAAAGATTTCAGTTACATCCATAAAACTACAAATTGCTTTTTGGCAGAGGAACTACTGAGGTTCCTAAAAAAACTAATCCCCAGTCACACCCCCTTTAAGGCAACAGTCCAAAATAGATTTCAGAATTAAAATGGGCCTAGCACATTAAAAAAAAAGATAGTGGAATTCCAAACGGCTTTGCCCCAACCCGAGTTTCTGCAGCCTTGCCCCCTCCTCAATACTACCTGTGCCTCCAGCTATCTTTGTATCTTCTGTAACCTTAACTACGATGCCCTCAGTTCCTTCATCTAGAACTTTAATGTATAAAGTGAAACGTTGTTGTCCCAACATTAACCCCTGCGGAACTCCACTAGTCACCAGCCGCCATTTTGAGAAGGACCTCCTTATCTCCACTCTTTGTCTGCTTCCAGACAGCCAATCTTCTATCCATGCAAGTACTTTACCTCTAACACCATGGGCTCTTATCTTACTGAGGAAACTCCTGTGCGGCACCTTGTCAAAGGCCTTCTGGAAGTCCAAGTAGATAACATCCATTGGCTCTTCTTTGTCTACCCTACTCGTTAGCTCATGAAAAGAATTCTGACAGATTTGAGTCAACTGAAGTTACTTCAGCCTATTGTCCAGCCTTGAAATCTCCAATTTCCCTATCATCTGTAAGCATGAATGCAGCTGCAATTAGACTTTCTCAAACAGTCGAATGCACTGATTGTGCTTTGCATGATGGCCGTTAAAAGCTTCATCTGAATACTATTGCACGTCGGCCTCGAAACCTGTCCAGATATTTTAAAGGATTGTTCTTTGTATAAGCAATTATTTCTTTTGAACTATTTGCAAATAAACTTCAATATTTTGCAACGCTAAGACCAGGCCTTGTGTCTCCTTTTCGATCGTTTAACATATTCTTTGATGTGCATTTCCACTTTCTTTATTTTTATTTTCGGTTCCATATTCTTGCAACAGCAAAGCGCCATTGCCTGCATGAGTTGCGTCAACAGCCAACTTAAATTACTTGGCATTTTTGCCTACTGCCAAAACTGGTGTCGTAGTTGATACAGTTTTTAATCTGTCACATGACTTCAGACTCTCCAGTGTTCATTGAAACTACATGTTGTCTTCTTCATCGGTCAGCTAATGGAGCAATCGTACACTTACAATGTGGTACAAACGTCCAGTAAAACCCATCATTGCAGAAATCTTAGAACTTTTAAATTTGTTGTCGGAACGGGGAATCCTGCATTGGCTTTGACATTCATTGCTCTTTGAGCCACCATTAGAGGTCAAATGAAATGTAACTTGTACTTTTGTAAATCCGCTTCGCCACCAAATTGGATTCTTGCAATGGTTTAAGTAATTCTTCCAGTTGTAAATGCTCTTCCACGCCTGGCTGAAAACTGTCAAGCCATCAAAATCGATAGTCCAATTGCTCAGCCGTGCAATGACTTTCTCAATGTTTGAAATGATGCTGGTGCATTTTTCATACCGAATGGCATTAATTAAACTGATGTAATCAACTTGGCAAAACAAAAGAAAACAATATCTCCTCTGCCTTCTCTGATAACTCTACTTGCCCATATGCTTCAGCCAGTCAGATTTTGTGATGAAGATTGATTGCTCCGATGCCTCAAAGCAATTTCCCAACTATGGTATGGGATAGAAATCAACTTTTGTCACTACATTCAACTTAAAATAGTCCCCTCACAGTTCTGAGTTCCACCTGGTTGTTGTACCATCACAATATGCAAAATCTAATTACAGCACTGAGACAAAATAATGTAATTTTAAGAATGAATTCTGTTACTTTCTCTTCTTGCGATAACTTTGGTGGGTTTAATCAACCAGGAAGTTTATTTTATTGAAATTTACTCCCCTACACCAAAATTATGTGTAGCTAAATTTGGCCTCGTTATCTTTTCCTGTAGTAGCTTTGTGCGAGTGCAATACTTTCTCCATATCATTTCAAAGCTTGTTTGGAAGATAACTCTGTTGTACCTTTACATTTGAGGTATCCCATATGAAAAATGTGGTTCGATGAACTTTCAGAATCCTTCATTTATAACTTTCTCTCTCTAAATCTACCACAACAATGCCTCAATTTGCTTCTCTTTGTCATAGTGATATTTTAGCATATTTGCATGACACACGCACTGTGTCTTCCCTCCAGCTGGAGTACTAATTCAATAATTTATTTCACTCAGTATCCTGTCAATCCTGTAACGCCCAACAAACTTTCCTTTTAACAATTCACCCCGCACTGGTGACAAAACGTAAATTTTGCCTCATTTAAAAATAAAATACAAGCAGTGGCTCTCCTCTCTACCTTTACTTTAATCACATGTTCTGCTGACTTTAAATGTTCCCTAGCTTGCTAGCATGCTGTGGTCAATATTTCGTTGAAGTTTGATGCATAATCATGGAGAGTATTTTCCGAATTTTGACCAACAAATTTTCGTTTAATGAACTTTACTCCTACATTTACCTCTTGACCATAAACTAATTCGAACGGTATAAATCTAATAGATGCATGAGGAGCAACACAAGGAGCAATCAGCACGAGTGGAACACCCCTAAACCAATCCATACTTGATGATAAGCCGTCATAGTTGTTTGTAAATGTTGGTGCATTTTTTCCAAAGCCACTTACAATTCAGGATGATAGGTTGTTGACCTTATTTTTTTTTATCCCCAAGAACGTTGTTACTTCTGAAAACAGCTATGACATGAATTTTGACCGCTGATCGGATTGCATTTCTTTAGGTAAAGCATGTTTCTTGGAAAAAAATGTCACTTCCTCCAAAATTCGCTTCTGTAATGTTTCCCGAAGGTATCGCCTGTTCAATCCATGTTGACATATCCATTATTGTTAGCAAGAACAGATTTCCACTTTTCGCCTTAGGGAGCTGTCCTGCACAATCATCCATAACACTAGAAAAAACGTTGCTGCAGTGATGGAATTGGTGTTCAAGATGCCTGCTTGATCACTGCTTGTAGGTTGCCTATCACCTGCCATGTGTGACATGATCTATCGAATTTCATTACATCTCTATGCAATCCAGAACAATGGAAATATTTTTTCTCTCTTCTGTGTATTTCTAATTCCTAAATTCGCCCTATTGGAATTCCCAGAGCTACTCTTAATGCCCAATTTATAAACCCAGCTGGTATACCAACCTGGTGCACTTACATCCATTTTTACCCGCCAGAACTTGATATGGTCACAATTTCTTTATTAACATATTGCCCTTCAGGTAGTACCATTTTGGAATACATTCTCCCTCTGTTTCTGAGTGAGCTGTCTGATGTAACTATGCCATTCGTGGATCTTTTAGTTGTGGCTCTACCAAATGGCTTAAAGTAAACACTTTAGCTTCATTATCTTCCATTATTTCTCCCTGAACAATTTTATCAGAGGTCGTGTCAGTTGATTGAGCTTTAGCATGTTTCTCCTGTCTTTAACCTTGCTCTTCTTCCTGTTTCCACGTGTGAACTAGTGATCTTGTGATTGCACAATCTGGAAACAATCCAAAATGCTCTTTCTTCAACATTTCTGTTCAATGCATAATACAGAATGCTCAAATAAAGTATGCTTCACCCATCCCAGCTGCCCAGCTATATAATAAAGTGTACCTCCACAATGGAAAATTTTGCACTCCAACAATCTCCTCATCTTTTACGGATACACTGTTTAAATTTAACTTCCGGCAAGGAAAATGTTTAGCATCTCTACAGCCCCGCTTTTTACCATTTGTTCCTGCATTGCTCCCCTTGAGATACAAATAACACTACCCAATATCAGTTCGTATTGACTATCCCCTGTGTCCCTTAAAATGTGAATATTTTGACCTGCTCCACGCTGCACAAATGTAAAAACTAACCCTACACATACAAAACGTTTAAACAGTTCTGCAATCAGGAATTCAGAGCTCCCCCGGTGTAAATTGTTCACACACTCCTACTTCTTTATGCATCACTGATCCTTCCTGTTTTATTTGTACGCAAACCACTGTTTTTTTGTCCTTTGTTTTTCTTCCTGTGTCTGGACCACAAGAACCACGGTACACTTAATTCCAGGATTTTTCTGCATTCGTTATTGCAGCAACTTTTCCCGTTAATCTCCAGTGCATTGTCTTCGTATGCCCAAATTTGTTACAATGAAGATACCACAGGTTCCATGGGCTGCTTTCATACTCAGAACCTTCCTTTTGTGTTATGTGACAAAACTCCCTAGGAATTCCCAAATACACCTTCTCTTCCCTTATTACTTGCATTCATTTCAGCTTCTGACTTTCTGTGGTTCCCTGATTTTATAAAACCTTACGAAATAAGGCTTATATCTATGAACTAACTGATAAACATCAGATATCTCTGTTGCTTGTTATAGTGCGTTAAGGCTTTGCTCTTTCACATGACTACTCCCGACTAATGGGACTGAATCTCAAAATTTTTCCGAAAGGATTATTTCTCTTAGAGACACTTGTGTTGTCTTTACTTTTAATGCACTTATCCACAGATCAAAATAACTTTGTTTTACGATCTCAAACACAATATAAGTTTGTTAAGAGCGTTTTTTTCTTGCGAAAGTTCTGCTTGTACCCCCCAGGAACCAATTCTTCTGCACTCAAAAAAACCTGTTTTATTGCAACGTAATCCAATTAAATTCTTCTGACAGTGAAGTACGAACACCATGATGTCTACCCAGTAACATATTCTATAAAAGAAACGCACAATGTTCTTGTGGCCTTTAAATATTCTTAGCTATCCTTTGACATAAACTCAAGAACGCCTCTACATCCCCGTCCTCAAAATTCGGAAGATTTTGCACGAATTTGAACCTCTCCCCAGTGGGTTTTGGTTTGAGGTTTTTCTCATCATGGAAACATTCGTCAGCTCAGGTCTATGCTTTATAGTCCAGATGTTAAACAGGCATTCTCATTCTCCCTCCTTCTTCTTCTCCATTGCCCCCTTTTCTCTCTGAAGGTCGAATTTTCACATTTTTTATTTATCTTTTAAATACACTTTATGTTTCTCTTTCTTTCTCTGCCCCTTCTTTTTATATTATCTTCAGTCTCAGCTTTTTTTTTAAATGAATTTCCATTGCTGGTTCAAATTTATAATTATTAATTTGTAACATAAGTCTAACTTTCTCCAGCTTTGACTAGCTCGTGTCAGGTATGACTACCAACTTCAAATGCTGAGCCATACCTCGGCAATTTTCCACATAGCCAGATAGATGCCGATGTTGTAGCTCTACTAGAACAGCTTGGCTAGGGGTGCTGCAAGTTCTGTTGCACATGTAATCAGGACTGTTGCTGGAATATTGTCAGGCCCATAGATTTTGCTCTATGCCATGCCTTCAGGAGTTTAACTTAAAATATACCTGTCTGCTTTGTTGCTACCTATAGCCTCAACAGCAATGTATTCAACAATTCTGCTAACTTGCACTTTGGTATTTTTTGTAACGCCATCACAATTATAGTTTCTACTCCCAGAAAAGTTTTAATTATGGATGCAGCCATTGTGTGTAGTTTTCTCTCGTTAAAATCAGTCCCACAACTCCTGAATTCAATGTGCTTCTTGTAATCATACACTTTCTATTCACCAACTCCAAACCAATCAAGGACCTTCAAATATTCGGCAAAACAATCCTAATATTTTATGAAGTGACTGAAGATGTGTAACCGCGGACCAAATCCACGATGGAATCTTGATCAAGCTATCAGAAATGAGTTACCATTTATATTTACTGCAAGCTGTGTGCACTGAATTCAAAAGTAATGAATCCACAAAGAATTTTGAGATGTAGAAAAAAATCAACCATTTCTAAGCAAGATACAAAGCATGCACGTCATAGGAAAAAATACTTTCCACAATAACTCGTCAAATTCCAGGATAGCATGACTCCCAAATGTACTTCATTTAAGGCAGCAGTCCAAAACAAAATTCTGAATTGAAATAGGAAACGCAAATTTACCCAACACCAACGGGACAGTGCAATTCAAAATTAATCTTCCCCGACTTCCATTTCATTATATAGCAGACTTATGAAAAAATTCTGGAGATGTCATTACGTCTATTTCACTCAGTCCTGTTGGAATTTTCACCCACCACATAACCTTTCGTTCACCTGTATATATGTTCGGATCTTATAAATATGTAGGATTTGTTGTTCCATATGTCTTTGAATTTCTATATTCCTCATAACATTAAAACATTTATATTGCCAACATATATTTTCAGCAATGTCTGCAAAAATTAAACGCATGCACTTGCATTGATTACCTCGGTAATTTTAAACACACTAACATCCTTTTAAAATCATTTAACCCTTAATTTATCTAAAAATGCAAATTCCCTTCATACCTTACGTGCTAATGCAGCGTCAATGGTTACTCTTTAGTTATGAAGCAACTGCATCTTTTGATGTTTTAAAGCCTGTAACCTGTTTGATTACAAATGTAATTAATTAACACAGAAAACGATCTATATTTACCCGTATAAATGTACTTTACAATAAAGGAGAAAAGAATTGTGAAAAATATATAATTTCATCGCAAAACAAATTGGGTATGAATGACAAATCTACCGACCCAAGCAAGTCAATTTAATTCTGAATCAGATACTGAGAGATGCATTCTGATAAATGTCTGATGAAAGAACTGTAGTTGAAAGCAAGCAAGGAAAATTAAAAAGGGAACAGAGGACATGGCAATGTCACCGATAAAGTTCAAACATAACTGGCACATGCATTGCAATTACGAGAAAAAAAAATAGTGGACGATTGTTGAAAACGAAGGGCCTGACAGACACTAAACAGGTGGCTAGTGCACAAAAATTAAAATGTAGACATGCCTCGTAATGAAACATTTTAGAACAGACGAATGAGGATCCGAATGCAATATCCAACGTAGTGGGGGGGGGGGGGGGGGGGTGGGGGGGTGGGGGTGGATGAGGCCTTAACAGCACTAACTGCCACCTAGCAGATATGGTAAAAACAAAACCATGTGGAGGTAAGAAGCGCACATAAATGCATGCGAAAAAGGACATCAAGGCAAATTAGAAATTTTTTCCAATCCATTCCTTTCAGAGGTTCCAGAATGGAGCAGTCGCATTCTTAGAGAAATCAAAGTGTGACATCACACATTTATTCATTTTCAGAACTGATGTGCTTTGTGAGAAATTGCAAGGACACGATAGTTGTAGTAATGTTTACAAATTTCATTGAAGCAGTGTTCATTACTTACAAATTAATTAAGAAATTATTTATTATACAAAATAAAGAAAGCATGGCAGGTTATATGTTGCGACTGCAGAATATGTGATTTTCTGGTAAACAGAGTGACCCAGGGCGTTATTGCCTGTACTGTCTGTCTAAATCTCGAGGCAATTGGACGCATTGTCAGTGACCTGGAGGTCGACCTGCAAACACTGCTATGCTACATGGAAGGGAATATTTACTTGGATGGTGGGGCTTTCCAAACCCGTTGTAAAGGAGCCCGCCACAGGGAATATAGTGGAATATAGCGGTGGATGATCCGGCCTGCTGGTGGTGCAGGATAATCCTGCCTTATTTACAAGTAGTCAGTCACACAATTTGGGATAGCATCTTCTGATTGGATCAGTGGCAAGGGCAGGAGGACATGACTGCAAGTGATGCTGGTGTGATGACCAAGAAGGTTGAAGTGTTGGAGCCTCAGCTTTTCAATTGTCCAAGAGTTTCGATGCTCTTGCAGCCTATATGGATGGGTATAGTGGATTCAGGATGGGGGAATAAATTGAGCATCGTACACAAAGTTATTCAAGCGAGAACAGAAAAAACATACAAACATTCTGAATATGAGCACAGGTTGGCCGTTCAGCGTATTGAGCCTGCTCTACATTTCAATAAAATCATGGCTGATATGGTTTTGTTTCGATATCTACATTCTAAGCAATACCGACAATGTTTGATTTATTTTCTTAACACGGAGCCATCTACCTCTGCCATAGCAGGTACAATGAATTCGCTTCCACCAGAGTCTGGGAGAAAGGAAATCTCCTCATCTCTGTCCAAAATAGTCGGTACTAAGATTAAAAAGTCCCCAAGTTCTGGATTCAATGACAAGTGGAATCATCTTTTCTACGTTGACATTTTCTCGATGGTTCAGGATATCAAATTCTTCAAACAAGTCACCAATCACTCTTGAAATCTCCAGTAGAAACAGGCCCGGACTGTCGAGCATTTCCTCGTTTGAAAACTCGCACATTCCAGGCATCAATCCAGTGACCCCCTTCTGAAACGTTACCAATTCATGTACATCCTTCCTGAAACAAGGAGACCAAATTTGCAAGCAATCCTTGAGGTGCGGTCTCACCAATGCCATATTGAACTGAGGAATAACATTATTGCTCCCATGCTGTATTCCTCTCATAACATGGTACATCATTCCATGAGCTCTCTTATTTAGTTGTTGTACCTGCATGCTAATCTCCTGCTACACAAGCATGAGAACATGTAGACTCCTCTGCACTCAGAAAGCTGCAGCCGTACAACTTCGCATTTTCCCACACACGATGGTACACTGGTGTTGTCGCTGGGCCAATAATGCATAAAAAAGGAATATGCTCTGGGGACCAGTGTTCAAATTCCATCCATACCTGTGCTGCGATGGCGAGCGACATCCATCTCCCATTAATGAATATAAAACACTCTTTCTGCCATATTTTTGGCCAGTTACTCAACCTGTATATAATCTGTCAAATTTAGGTACTACACCTTCACTCGCCACATCCATGTCATTGATGAGCACTGAAAAGGTTAAGGCTCCAGCATTAACGCCTGCTGCAATCCACTCGTCACATCTGGTATGTCAGAAAAAAAAACGAAACTTCGATGCATAATACTTTGTTTTTTCCGGGTAGAACAACCTAGTATGGAGACTAATCTGTTAACGCTACGCCATGAACTTATACTTTTCGTTATTTCCTTTGATGTGGCATCTTAGATGAGGTAATGTGGAATTTGATGGACAGAGTGTGCCACGAATGGGGAAGGTCCATTTCCTTATGATAAGGCTTGAAGTTACAAAAACATGAAATAAAAGCTCTGTGTCCGAATTCACAATGCGTTCATAAACAAACAAAAATATTGGCAGCACAAATAGACATAAACATCCATAATCTTACAGGCATTACAGAAAAGTGGTAGCTGTATCTTTCGAGAAGTCTTTACCTGAAACTAGATGGCACGAGCGTTCTGCCAAGGCATATACTTTGGCCATTGGAATTAGCTTTATATTAAATCGTGTGGGCAATGGGTCAGATTTTGGAAGATGTGATAAAACAAGTAGAGAAGCCAAGGCAAAATGACACGGTTGTGAGAAGGAAATGATGATCAGGACATGACGTTCATGAAAAAAACAGAGAATTGACATTAAAAATCGAATTCCATATGTGTGTTCTGGCAGCCATTACAGAGACATGGCTGCAGGATGGCAAGGAAAAGGGGCTTAATATTTAATGTTACTTTGCAACTTGGAAGGCCAAGAAGCTTGGCACAATTGGATGGAGGTCCTGTAAATTAAGTAAAACGTTGGTGCAACATGAATTATACATTTGCATGAATGGTAGGACCTGTGGAATAGAGGGCTTGGATGAGCTGCACACTCCTCCAATCCGATGCAAAATATATTCAATATGCACAAAGTTTGCTAATGACCATCAGTAGCAAAGGGCATCCCCCGACCTGATCTAGCCTGGTCTCCTTGTCAGTCGAAACGCCTGGCAATGTGTTTCACTATTTACTGTCCCCTCGCAAGTCATTCGATTGAACTAAACTCCCACAGAATGGACTGTCGTGATTCAGGAAGGCTGTTCATCAATAGTTTGTCAATGGCAATTAGAGATGGACAACAATTGCTGAACTTGGCAACGATGACCTAGAAAGAATTCTAAAGAAATTTAAGGAATCAGTAGGTGCTAATCTGTGGGAGGCTTCCTTGTTGTTGTTTGCAGTGGTTTTACGAGACTTCATGGGGTCCAAGATACAGTTTGGTGTACTCCAAAGCTAACTCCTTGTTTAATGCACGCCACTATGCTGCCTGCTTTGGTGTGTGTGTGTGTGTGTGTGTGTGTGTGCGTGTGTGTGTGTGTGTGTGTGTGTGTGTGTGTGTGTGTGTGCGTGCGTGTGTGTGTGTGTGTGTGTTTGTAGGACACGGTGGGGTCGTGGTGTTGTTGGCCCTGCTGGTGGAGCAGGACATGGCCTGCAATGGTTTCTAGAATATTGCAACGATTCAGTGTGTATGACTATGTCAGCCTTTTGCTTGATCAGTTTGTCTGATTGTTCAACCATTCATATCGTGGAAACATTCTCGTGAGTCTTTTTTGCATTCATGTCTTGGTAATATCATCCACGAACGAACATTGCAAGTCTGTAGAGATGGAGGGACATCACAGAACACGACAGGATTCGAATCATCTTGATTTTAAAAAGGGTCCCAGTCTGTAATGTTAGCCTAGTGTAACTTCCATTTACGTTTGTGTACGAACACTGTCAGCAATCAAAGAGATTACTCATTACCAGCAATAATACAGTAGGTTCAGGAATATTAATACCACAATAGCATCATACGCAATAAAGTTAGAATAGGATCAGCATCAATAAAGCTAAATTTGGGTTGCTAACAAATACGTTAGTGTAGCGTTGGCGCCAATAACAGAAAGATCTAATTTTAAATATAGAGTGAATGATTACACTGTTCAAAATTTCTGTTGTGCATCCACCCTCAAAAGTTTAACCCAATGTCCAGGAGGAACTTGCACTCAAGAGATTTGGCCTGTGCACATTAAGCATTAACTCTGCGCCTGTAGTACATTCCATTTCGTGATTGTAAAGGATGGACGTTCATGAACTGAGATGCGCCATTTTCAATTGCTGCTCCCGGGTGCGCTGAAGCAGAAAATCTACCAATAATTGTTCAGTGACCGTATGTAAAACGATGTTTCATTTTTTCGTGCTCGGGCATCGAGTAACCAAAAAAAAAATGCGTTTGTTAATGAGTCTAACATGCACTTCAGTTGGATCAGAATTCACCTGTTCTTGATAAAATTTTACAAGCGGCAATCCTCCTGATAAAGGACATGTTCTATCCTCTTCTCGCAACCTTTGGCGTTCCTGGTCAGTCGGAGAATCCTGTTGATGAAAATTTGTTCGACTTCATGACAGTTTTAGCCCCTATTAGGTAATTTAATAACTTTCTGATTGCACCGTCATTATATAATCACAGAGACGTTGGAGTAAATCACTAATACCAGCAGAACAGCAAATTCGGCGCGGGAGGCGAGGCTCTATGCATTTAATAAAATATGAGCGTCCTTGAAATTTATTTCATTATCGCAGACTTCTCACTCGCTTTTAAAAATGAGCTGCTCATTAAACGATATCTGGTTGTTTTCCGTTTGGAACCTTGCTAACTCTCCTTAATATGGAAATTACTCTGGCGACAGGTGAAGTTTTGGAAAATCACTGAAAGGTAATTTGTAAAACATATGTTTCAAGAACCAATCATGCAGCTCCCAGAGCTTCCACTTTCTACAAAGCATCCCTAAAGAATCTCTTAGGTGCCTCAATGTCACCAGAAAATCCCTCTGCCACATTCTGGGATGTATTCCTGATTTAGCTTTGCCAAAGAGGAGCGTTAGGTGAAATAGGTGAAAGACTTTCCTTTGCACCTTCCGTCCAGGCAGCCTGTTTAAGCGTGAGGTGTTCAAAGTGCATTTATATCATTCAATATTCTTTTCCGAATTGCGTGTAATTCGTTACTGAAACTTTGCAGAATGAGGAGAAGTATAAGCAAAGCCTAACGGGCCAGCGGCATCACATGAGTTGCACGAGGCATGGGCAGTGTTGAATAACATTTGGCAGCTATTTCCGGAAATATAAAGATTCAAATTAAATTTTGGGCAGCTGAAAAAAACACAAATGATTGGGGCGCAAAATTGGACCGGCGGGTCCACCTCTGATATTGCAGTCAGTGGAACTGAACATCAGGAAGTCCTGTGAAATGCCTCCAGATGCTCTACCGCTTCTCTACAGCGGCCTGAGGCAAATTTGTAGCTAATTTCCGAGCTCCTACCATGAAAAGGAGCATAATGTACTGGGCTGTTAGTTTACAATAGCAGATAAGAAATTGGGAAATGTGGCAAGGAAGACCTTGGCATTTTAGATCCCCAGCGACTATTCCGCATTATTCTTGGATAATGTTTAATGCTCCCGTACATTAGGTCATGCGAACACAAAGAAGAAAATAAATTCTGTGGATAGTGCAGTAAATATGAAACAAAAAGGACAGATTTCTGAAACAAAGTAGAAAATGCTGGAAATGGAAACAGGTCAAGCAGCAGATGGTGGGCAGGGGAGCATGTCAGGAGGGGGACCGATATACATAAAAAGCCAACTTCGTGAGACTACATGGTGAGATTATAGGCAAGTTAACAGGTCAGACAAGGAAGAAAAATAAAATACGTTTTGGGTTCTGATGAAATGTCACAGGCCTGGAGAGCTAACTCTGTTTCTCTTTCTACAGTCACCCCCTGACAGAAATTACCTTTCCAGCATTTCTGCCCTGCCTTCAGTATCAAGTACCTATGTTTTGCAAGGTGTCCGCTGCCCGTCCTATATTCCTCTACAATTCTTGCTTATGACTAACAATAAATACGCCTCCCACTGTGTTGTCCCTGTGCACTTTACGTGATATTCTACTTTTCAGGCAATGTTTGATGCTTCTGCCTTTGTGGTCTACATTTTATTTTTTATTGAATCACGGGATGTGCACTTCGTTCGCTGTGCCAATACTTATTCTCCCACCTAGTTGCCTTTGAAAGGTGGTGGTGACTTGCATTCTTGAAACGGTGAAGTCCATGTGGTGAACGTACGGGCAGAGTGCTGTGAGGGAGGGAATTATAGAATTTTGAACCAGCGACAGTGATGGAACAGTGCTGCATTTCCAAGTAAGGATGTTGAGTGACTTGAAGGGACACTTCCATGTGGTGTTGTTCCCGTTTAACTGCTGCACTTGTACTTGCAAATGTTAATATTTGTGTGTTTGGGAAGTGCTGTCGAAGGAGCCTTGGTTAATTCCTGTTGTGTATCTTATCGATGGTACACGCTGTTGCGACTGTGTGTCCTTGGTGGGGGTGGGGGGAAAGTGACTGTTTGCGAGTGTGGTGCTAATCAAGGGGAATGCTTTTTCCTTAATGGTGTCAAGCTCCCTGCCTGTTGTGGGTGCTGCACTCGCCCCGGCAAGTGGGGAGTATTCCATCACACTCCTTACTTGTGCCTTGTAGATGATGCTTTGGAAGAAAAGAGGTGAGCTACTGGTAGCACAATTTCTATCCTCTGACCTGCTCATGTTGCCACAGTATTTACGTGGCAAGTCCGCTTCCATTCCTGGTCAATGTTGATAATGGAGGATTCAGTAATGGTAATGGCATTGAACATCAAGTGGCGATGGTTGCATTATCTCTTGTTGGAATTGAGCATCGCCTGCCACTCGTCAGCCCAAGCCTGAATGTAGTTCATGTTTTGCTGCATTTGGACGTGGATTGTTTCAGTACCTGAGGTGTCGAGAATGGTGCTGAACATTGTGCAATCATTCACACCATCCCCACTTCTGACCTTACGATTCAAGGAAGATCTTTGAAGAAGCAGTTTAAGAAGCTTGGTTCTAGGACACTATCCTGAGGAATTCCTGCGCTGATGACATGGAGCTGAGATGAGTGACCTCAAACAACCAGAAACATTTTCCTTTGTGTCTGGTAAGCCTCCGACCAGAGGTCAGCTTTCCACATCATAACCATTGACTCCAATTTTGCCAGTGTGCCTTGACACCACACTTGGGCAAGTGCTGCCTTGATGTCAAGGGCACTGACACTCACCTCAGCTCAGGAGGTCTACTCTCTTGCTTGTTTTTGAAACAAGGGTGCAATGAGGCCAGGAGCTGCGTGGCCCTGGCGGAACCCTAACTGCGAGTTGGTGAGTAGGTTATTGCTAAACAATTTCCACTTGATAGCACTGCTGATGACCCTTTCCGTTGCTTTATTGATGACCAGTGTAGACTGGTGGGGGGCGTAATTAGCTGGAGTGGATTTGTCCTGCTTTTTGTGTCAAAGACATACCTGGGCAACCTTCCATATAGCTGCGTAGATTACCATGTTGTCGCTGTACTGGAACAGTTTTTCTTGACGATTTCTTGGGCACAAGAATTCAGTATTAATGCCAGAATATTTTGAGGGCACACAATGTTTCCAAAATGCTGTAAAACATTGCATTCAAGAACATCTCCCTCCTTCCCTCCTCCCCCAACCTTATTTCCACTCGTTTCAGGCTGTGGGTAATGTCTGAATCAAAAACAAAATGTGCCAGGAAAACTCAGCAGGATAGATAGCATCTGTGGAGAGAAAGGCTTTGTTAACTTTTTGAGTCTTTGTGATTGCAGCTTCAATATTCAAAGGACGGAAACATACATCAGACCATTTAAGCTAATATCACTCATTGTGAAACTACCAGAATGCATTATTATGGATGAAGAAACAGGAAATGAAGGGAAGAAAACATAATTCAATCAGCCAGTGACAGCATGGCAGGGAAATGTGAATGATGCATTTAGTATAGCTCGATCAGGATGTAACAAAGAGGGTGGCTAATGGATTACTAGCAGATGTAGAGCGTCTGGGCTCCCAAAACAGATTTTGTAAGGTACCACATTAAAGCTTAATATATAGATAGTAGGCAGTGAGGCGGTGAGGATGGGAAAGAGATGATATGTTAGCAATGGAAATGGGCTGAACAACTAACAGATCACAAAGACTTGTGATAAATGGACCAATTTCAGGATCACAAATTGCACATACTGAAGGACCACGGAATACCTGCAGGGTCTTCACTATTTACGATTGGTCTTAATCAATTCGATGAAGGATCAGACTTGGTTCGAGCTAAACTCGTTAACATACAAAGGTAGATAGGATATTAAGCTGTGGGGACGATGCAACGGGTCTGAAAAGGGGTTTTAATCGTTACATTGCGTTGGGAAACAATTGACAGATTTAGGACAACATGCGGAATTCCGAAGTCATTCAGACTGTAAGGAAGAGAAGAAAAGAAGACGATATAAATCAATACCAAAAGAAAAAGTGCTGGAAAAAGTCAACACTACTGACATCAACTGTGAAGTGAACGGTAGAGCTAACGTTTCAGCTCCATATGACTCTTCCTCAGAACGTTCGGAGTAAGTCATATGGTGTCTAAAAGTTAACTCTGCCTATCTCTCCATAGATGCTGTCAGACATGCTGAGTTTTTTTCACCAATGATTGTTTTTGTTTCATAATTCCAGCCTCCGTACTGTTTTTCCTTCATCTTATGATCATTGCCTCCCGCTCAGCGCTGCACCTAGACCAACTGAACATTTGTGTAGCATTTCTATCTTACTCCGCTACTTTTGTGATTCTCACAATTTGGAACACTTCCGCCAATGAGCCTTCTTGCTTTAAAAGGGTTAACATCACAATTTCCAAGAACAAACATCATATAGAATTGTTTACCCATTCGCAAGATCCATCTCTAAGGGTTTTGATCTTCCCTCTCCAATTCCTACAATTCAACACACCGCCGAAGTAAACACAATCAGCAAGGGTCAGTGCAGATAGTCGGAAACAACAATCCTCACCTCCCAAGCCACGGGTTAGGAACAAACAGTTGGAGTAAATTAGGTGATTTGATAAACGAAGCCAAAGAGACGCTGCTGATCTGCCTATAAAGGAAATGCACTGTCGAGGATGGATTAGCAAACAAGGGAATGAAAGCAAAAAGTGGTTGCAATGCCTCATGTCAGGTGGCGAAGGCAGCTATTGGAAGAATGATTATTCCAGCTGGATGTCTCAATCGGTAAAACTTAACATATGTAATATGCGGGTCTACTGTTCGAGTCCAGGTTTGGACGCTACATTTTGACTTGAGGTGTTTTCCCCCCTGTAAAGCAACAGGAAATAAAGGAGTCAGGGATGCTCAGTTCTTCAAGCGAGCAGAAGAGGCAGATATGTCTATTCGATTGGCAAAAACATAGTGTCTTCTAGAATTTATTGTGGATTCGATCAACTTTTTAAAATTCTTCCTAAATTTCCAGCTGCCCTAACTGTGAAAAATGCTTCCTGTTTTATTTATTTATTTATTTATTAATCTTTGTTGGCTTAGACCTCATCTCTCTGCATCAGTGTCAACAACATGACTTGAATCAGTCCCATTTTTTCCTCCAGGGAAAGCGATTTCTCCCTTTATAACCTAACACGTGGTTTAAATGGAATAGAAAATTCGATTAGATCACCCTTCATTTTATTTCTAAAGAGACTAGAAACAGGCAAAAGACCTGAAAAGAAGAAAAATGCACGGGAGAAGGCGGGGGATTGACAATGGTTGCATTTCTCCATAAGAGAAACAGAACAGACAGGACAGGACGAATGGTTTCATTTTGTGCTGTATCCATTATATGATGATACCTTTCTACGATTATCAAAACTAAATTCGTAAAGTAAACGATTGCAATCCGAAATCCCATTGGTGAATCAGCCGTTTTTTTTTTGCATTCTGGTGCCAATAGGGTGATTCCTTCAAGTGTTATCTACAAGAACACGAGAAAGAGAAATTTGTGCCTCATGAATTTAAAGGCTTCACGACCATTCCAGCTGAACCTTTTTTCCACAATTGCAGCTTCGTGAAAATTCTCATTTCCCCCCGTCCTACATCACAATCACAGATAAAGAATTCCCAAAGTTTCACGCCATAGAAGAGGTGAACAACTATGCACATTGCAAAATATTGGCAAACAATATGGAAAACAGCATGCTTTAAGCCTCTCCGTTAGTTGCATGGATCTGTTTTCTAATTTAAGCTACAAACTCAGGTCAGCTGTCTAAACATTGATTGTAAGGATTGTTAACTCGGATATGAAAATCTTGAAATGGAGATTAAAGATGGTGTTATTTGTGCATGCATACTAGCTGTTTGTGAGCCCTCGTCCTGGAGATCGAAACCAATTTGCTTTTCCACAGCCCCTTGTTTCTCACCACCTAGAAAATACACTCATTTCACAAATGGTACCTGAAATATATATTCCTTGTGTACTCTCATATACTTACTGACTGGCTCTGCATTTACTGTCCAATGTCTTGCCATTCTGTCTCCTGTGTTCTGTGTACACACAAAGTCCAAGGGAGCAGTTCCTTTCGATCCATCCTATCGAATCCACAATCGCTATTCCTGGTAGTTCCTCAAAACTAAATTGCAGAAAGAACACGGAACATGATAGTAGAATATAATTAGATTATCTCTGTGTTTCTGTCAACAAAATATTCATTTGCTGTTGCACCTTTAAGGCAGCTATTGCGACACCTCCGAGTTGAGTTACAGCAGGTTCTGAATGTCCGAATATTTATCATTAACATTGTGATGTTTGAAATTGGTTGTTATGTTTATCGGTGTGCTCGTTCTGAATGAATGTGTGTGTGTGACTGTTTTATCTCTCAAAGTATTTGTGAATATCTGCGTTGTGTGTAAATATATTTAGGAATCATTGGGAAAAGGAAAGAAACAGACAGAAAAAATATTTCTGCATCAAAACAAGTTCAGAGGACAAATCGAAAATACAGCTCTGCAACCAGCAGAAGGATGACACGCATTTATTTTCAGCAGAAGAAGTCAAAATCATACGAAAGAGAGACAATTAATGAGAATTGTTTTGGACGGTGATCAGTCTGGTTTATATACTGCTAAACTGCGTAGTTGTGGCCGAGTGCGGAAAGCAAATACACATGCATTAGGGTGCCTTCGAGCAGATTCAAATCCTTGCGACTACGCAAATTCTGTTCTTCGTTCAGTTTCAAAATTTGACCAATTTCCTTAGAGATGAGTTCTGCCTTATGCGGTATCATATCGCAAACTTTTCAACAACAGAAGTCGCTTTCCTCATTCTTATTCATCTCCGTTTGCTCACGAATTTTCTGTCATGAATACCACAAATATCAGCTAAATTAATGCCACCCTTCTTTTTCTCCCTCTCTCACATTGTCGATGTCACTTTAAGCTTAATTAGATGTGCCCAACGGTATGTGCAGGCAAATTTTCCCTGCGCTTGTATTTGTGCATGTGTGCGTTGTTTTTGTTAATTGCTCCCGCGTTATTCTTGTTTATTGTGGTTTTCTAAGATGCTCGTCTGCAAAGGCTTTTACAATTTCTATCTAAAATTATTCACGAAAATATCTTCTGACACCTATTCATGTCAAGCCTTCCAGATCCCACCAACTCCGAATGGAAATGTCTCGGCTCCCGTCATCTGCATAACTTTGGTCAACGAATTTGAATCCATGACCTTTAGTTATTGATGTACACACAGAGGGGATTTTTTCCTTGTTTACCCTCCCCAAATCTCGCATGATGTGGAAAACCACTATTTGGTGATTTTTCAAAATGTTTTGTCCAAAGTATAACAACCCGGGGTTGTCCAACAACACCTCATAATATAACAATTTCATCCTTTGAAACGCCCCAGTGAACGTTCTCGAGCCCCTTTCTGATGCCTTGCTGCAGAGTGGTGAACAAAACTAACAAGATTGCTTACGAATGTGTAAATGCAGGACTTCAAGTTCTAGCATGACCCCGGTGGCTTAACATGCTCTTTCTCCATTTAGAAACCAAAATATTCAATATGCTTATTGAGCTACATTATGAGCGTTGTGTATATGGAGGGAAATGTCTCACTGCCCATCCACACTTTACAAAAACCTCGCTTTTACAGTGTAGCGACTTTCCATATTGGTCCTCCAAAAGTTCGTAATAACATTGCTTACTTCCTCGTATTGAAATCTATCTCCACTTTAAACGTGTTTTATTATGTGTGCGTCTTACTTCCTGAACTATTTTCTGAGCGTGTCACTGTTTCTCTGGAAGTCTTTCTCTTTGCCATGTCCAACTAATGAAGCAAAAATATTGCGATGCATGTCTCTGCCCGTCATTCTCTACCTTTTGAATGTCTGTCTGTTTGTCTCTCTGTTTCCCTCTCTTTGATCTCTATGTGCAACATTTTCATTTTCCCATCAGACTGATGGATAGGCGCAGGGCTATTCTCATATCCTCTTATCCCCTCAGTATTCAATAATATATTGATCACAGGTTTAAATATTTTGAGCTCTCCCAATCCCCTGTGTTAGGGGACTTCAAAGATACATAAACATTTGTTGAATAGGTTTCTCCTCATCACTGATTACACTAAGATCCAGAGAGTATACAGTAATCTTGCTGAATCTCTGCTTTGAATATTGAAATGAATCTAGGGACCAAGCTATAATTAAAACATAGGACTTTCAGCCTTTAGAAAATGCTGGCTTCACTCAGCAGCTCAGACAACACCTTTGGTTTACAGAGCTGAAAGATTGAGATTTTCTCTCTCCCAGGAAGCAGTAGTGTCTGGAGAGCATAACAGGAATTTCTGTTGTTACTTCAGATTTCCAATATCTACATTTGCTGCGAACATAGGAAATAGGAGCAGAAGTAAATCAAATGGATCTTCGAGGCTGTTCCTCCGTTCACCAAGATCGTGGATGATATGTTTGTATTTCGCATTCCACATTCCCATCTGCGCCGAAAGCCTTTGAATCTTTTGCCTTACAAGAATTTATTTACCTGTATTTTTTTAAATTTTAAATGACAGCACCTCCATTGCTTTCTGAGGCCGAATGTTCTGAAGTCGCATAGTCACCTGAGAGAAAAAAAAACATCTCATTTCCACTGTCCTACAAGGAACACACCCAGTCTGTCCGACCAATACTCATAAGGCACCCGCTCATTCCAGGTATCAACACAGTAAACCCGCTCTGAACCGCCTCAAACTCACTTACATCCTTCCTAAAGTAAAGGGAAAAAAAGGCATACAGTACTCCAGATTTGGATTCATGATTACCCTGTATTACTGAAGCTTAACAGCCTTTCTTTTGTCTCCAATTCGTCTAGAAATAAAGGATAGCATTGCATTCGACTTCTACATTACGTGCTGTACCTGCATAATAACGTTTTGTGACTCATGAACCAAGGCACCTAGATCCACCTGCAGCTTGGAACTCTGCAGTCGTTCTCTGTGTAATTAATAATTTGTTTCTTATTATTATTATTTTCCCTACCAAAATGAACAACTTCATATGTTCCAAAATAATTATCCATCTGTAGGTTTTTGCCCAAAAACTCAATCCATATATTTCTATTTGCATGTTCCTTTTGCAACCTTCAGAACTTTCCCAACTTTATCTGTGCCAACTGAAAAATTATCTATCATGACTTAACTCTCCTCATCTAAGCGATTGATATAAATTGTAAAAAATCATGATCCCAGCACCTATCCCTATCCAGTCGTATTTCCTGCCAATCAGACAAAGACCCACATATGCATACTCTCTGTTTTCTGTCAGCCAGCCAGCCTTCTCTCCATGCCAATATCTTAACCCTATACCATGAACATTTATTTTCTGCAATAACCTTCGATGTGGCAGCTTGTCTAAGGCCTTTTGAAAATCGAAGTATATTAAGCATACGTGCTCCTCTTCATCCATAACACATGCTTATCCTTCGAAAACCTCTAATAACTTGGTTAAACATGATTTCCCTTTCGAAAAACCATGCTGAGTCTTGCTTTCGCATGAGGCTAGTGAACGCGTGTTCTGTCATCTCTACCGGATGCATTTCCTCTTTCGGATAGGGACTCCATACTGACAATTATTCATTTTGTTCAGGTCCCTTACAATAAATATTGTCCAGAAGAAAGAGAAAGATGCCGATGTGAACATCCTGCAACTCCATCTCTCACTGCACTCTGAGTGCACCTACACCACATGGACTTTAGCAGTTCAAGAAGGCAGCACATCACCAAGTTCTCTAGCGTAATTTAGGAGCAGCTGTAGATGCTGGCCTAGCCAGCGACGCTCACATCCCATAAATGAAAAATAAATCATACCGACCTGGGGTGGAAAATGAGCAATATGATTGTGGTGATTATTTTTTTAAGACAGGCAGTGCTGGATGCATGTAATAGAGCACCCAGCAGAGTCATGAAATACATCAAACAAAGCGAAAAGGACATCAACATGTGAACTGGTCGGTTAAATTGTATTTGCAATGTTCGCTGAAGTAAAAAAAGTGCATTTTACAAAAAAAAACATAAACCGTTTGATCATATTTACCAGTGAATTTCAATTCCCATCACAGCAGGTGGAAGAAAATGTTTGTCAAGTGAGAAAGAGCCTTTTGCGTGTCATGAACATTCAGGACATCCACGCAATGCAAACGCCTAATTTCCGGGCCTTGGGTGAAAGAAAGTGTTCATGGAGACAGCAAAAAGTAAAATTACACAGAACGCCGCTCTACGAGGAGTAAAAAAACCTCGTATTTCCTCTTAAAATGGAGACCTCTCCTTTTTCTACACTGTCCCCTACTTCTCGACTCCATCCGATCATGTCCCTTCGGGACCGGGTATGATTCAGGAAGGTCTCCTCGCTTTCTTCTCAACTCCAATGGAAACAGGACCAAACCGCCTTGATAAGTGAAACCCGTCATCCTCGGAAAGAATTGACTGACCTTTCTCTGCAATGCTTCTTATGCATTTGGTATGACAGGTGATTTATGCCAGGTGGGCCAAATGCACAAGGGAAACTTAGCCATTTATCACAAAAGTTCAGGCAATTTGTATTTATTCCGAGAAGGCTTTTGCACTGAACTCCGAGGCTATGAATCCAATAACACCTTAAGGGATTTTTAATTATCGTAAAACATTTATTAACAGAAGGAAAAAAAAAGATAAATACACACAATATTAGAGTTACACGGTTATTTAAGTGTAGCATTTCCCAAAATTCTTAGTTAAACAGGTTGCCAACTCCACTCCCCCTATAAGGTAGCAGCCTAAAATAGATTTGAAACTACAAAATCAATGATGCAAAGATACCACACCAAGTACTCGGCATTGGATTACCAAAGCCTTGCAACGCAACTCCTTATATTTGTATAAGTAGCAAACGTCTGCTAAAGAGGCTGTTTCCCAAGGACTGCTTCACATAGTGTACCTTTCAATGTGACATGGCAACGCTCTCTATACAGTCTTTCATCCGTTTTTTATACGTTCCTCTCATTCTAATCTCTAAATTCCATTGTTCTACAGGACTTAGAAAGTTTAATTTTCTCGTTTTGTAAAAATCATTCAGAAAGTCAATAAAGTCCGTTTCCTTTTAGGAAAAATAAACATAATAACCTTGCCCTGTTTATCTTGTTAGTTGCAAAAATGCTACTATCCATTTGATACCCAACCACCTTCCACTTATCTGAAAATGCAAATTTCCTTCACACCCTGCTCCTCATCCATATTTAGATGTCTTCCTGCTCTTATTTTATTTCGACAATTTCAAACCTGCAGTCTATCTGACTCTAATTCAATTACTTCATTCACTTAGGCAGGAACATCCACATTCACACATATAAGCCAACAATAATATTACGAAAAATATTATCGTTTCATGACGATATTTTAAAAATATGGTGGCCAACACTGTACACAGTTTTCCAGATGTTTGCTCACTAATCTTCTGTGCAGCTGCACTAAAACTTCCATTCTCCCTCAATAAAAGCCACCATTTAATTTGCCTTCCTAATCACTTGCTGGACCTTGTATGCAAGCTACTTTAATGATTTATGTACTAGGACCTCTGGTGCGGATATGGTCAGTTGAGGAAACTATTTCCGCTTGCTTGGAATTTGGGAATAAGGAACACAGGTACAACAAATGGACAGATTTCAACATTGAAATTAGGAAACAATAGAAATAATAGAACAGAACCTGGGGAATAAATGGCCTCACCAAAATCAAAGCTTATGGAAAAGTGGTTCATCTTCTGACTCAGGACGCTTCAGCCACTGAACCCAAAAATGAGTTCATCAATTTTAGTTCTTAATATCCTTCTTTATCTTCTTTCTTGTTTATTTACTTTGCGGGCTGTGTTCGGTCTCCTTTACTTAATTGTTCCTTCATGTTGCCTTTGGACGACTTCTATGCCACTTTTCATAACCTCACTTAGACACACATTTTGTTTATTTGAAGACAGTACATTTTAGACTGTATTGTAAGGGGATCTCAGTTCAAGAATTAATAAGTCTTGCTAAAAAAACAAAGGGCTTTGGTGACATCATTTCTTTAATATTATTTGCAGTTTCGATCTTCATCTTTAAGGAAGGATACTAGTGATTTGGAGGCGGCACAGCGAATCTTCACTGATTGGTCCTCAGGATGAGGGGACAGTCCTATGATGAGACACTGAGTACAATGGAGTAGCATTCTGGCTCTGCCACGTGGTTGTCACATATGTTACTTTCCGGAACCACCAAAACAGCCACCCATCATGCTCCCGGCTTAATTTCCATGGCTACTGATCCTGGCATGAGGCTCAACATTTACTTGCACTATCACTGTGCAGATTAAGCCATTCCCAGTTAGCTCGCAGGGACATGGTAATTTTATCTATAAAAGTCCACTTAAGGGAAAACCTGGATTGTTCTATAAATTGAACATTCTCAGAAGTCAATAAGTAATGGACTGATAAATGTTTCATCACAGTATTCAGCGCTAAAACCATCCCACAACTGGGCTGGTGCTATGAGATGTCATTTTAATAAATTACACCCGCAGCACATAGAACAAATGATGGATGCTGTCATTTAGTTCCCTGGTTTTATGTGGCGGGAGAGGAGAGGGGTCGCAGGAGCAGCATCAGAGGTTAGCAGTATTGTATATAAATTCCAAATATTTACTGGAAAGATAGGAATTTTTATAAAAGGGCTTGCACAGGAAAAAAGTACTCCTGTGTAAAACCTGCGCTCCATCCGCTTAAAGCGGGTCACCATCTTGCCGAAAGATATCCAGCTGTCCCGCCGCATCCGCGGGGAGCGACCCTAAAACTGCTTTCAGCACTATATCTAACAATGGCTCTTTTCAGAGCCACAAAAAGAACAAAAGGGAAGGGCTGTGATCTGTGACTGCTGAGACCAGCATTTCCTCAGCCCCTAATTGCTCTTTGCAACTGCGATTTTAATAAGACCCAGTGCTTTGCTAGACCAATTCAGGGGGACAGTTTAGAGCTCTGTGCCTGGAGTCACATGTCGACCAATCCATGGTCGGAAGGAAAGACCTAGAACCAGTGATCTGTGTTTGAGTCCAGAAATGAGGTTGATCTTCAATTAACGGAGGGTGAGTCTGCTATCTGACCTACAATAAAGCAACAGCATCTCCGGGACCTGCCAGGACTTCACATTCCCACAACAGGCACTATGTGAAGCAGTTTCTCAATTCGCAAAATCAATCCCTCTCCCTTTGTACCTCTCACTGGAATTTATCTGACTTAATATCTCACCGAAAGAAATCGAATCTTCAAAGCTTTGAAAGCCCTGTGCAGATGAACGTTCTCAATTCGAACTTTTCATACAGCCCAATAAGAGATGAACAATAATGTTTGCAGCAAAGTAGTGGGATATAATTTTGAAGTTTACATTGCAAAGCTCTAGTCAGTGTTGGCGTTGTGACTTAGTTGGTTAAAGCGCTTGTTTAATGTAAAAGCGATTCTGCTTTTCATTGTCAGATGTGTCTTCATCGATTAAGTCGATGCATGTAATTAAATAAAACCATTGACGTCCAGAGGCAGCATTGATAATTAGGCGACTATATAATGAAGCCGGATAGGATCATTGTTTCCTTGGGAAGTCATGCGGGAAGAACATTTTAAAATATTGCCGGTGATAACTGTGGGCAAAGTTTGAATGATTTATGTTACTGCGCTTTAGGAAGGAACAAACGGGGAGAGATAAATGTTGGTGCTTTTTTGATGAAGTCCTTGGGCTGGCAGATCTATTTCCATCCCTACAATTTGTGATTTGGACTATTTAGAAGCTTTGTTTTTTCAATGTGATGTCATCACACGTTCCCCCTACAAACACCGTTAGAAATTGTTTATTCAGTTTTCAGCTTCCGACTCCAATTATATCTTCCCGAAACCAATGCAATCTTCAAAGCTTTAAATGCCCAGTGCAGATAACTGGCTCACAACAGTTGCGAGGTCACACGCCATGTGTCAGGAGTGAGTAGTAGGTGCAAATTAGAATAATTGTAAAATGAAGACAAAGGGAGTCTGCTGGTCTGCTTGTGAGGAAAAAGGAGCTGCAGAAGATGAGTCACCTCACAAGGGAATGCATAAAAAGCTTGTGACGCCTCTTTTTAAGTAGTGATGGCTGCTCTCACTGGGCAGCTCTTTCGTTAGGGCACCAGAATTTTAATCTGAGTGTTCAGGTGATAAGTCCATGTCTGGCTGTTCACTTTCGGCTTAAGATGTTCACGGCCGGTGAAACGACCAAAGAGACAGCCTTGGACGCTGAATTCTTCACGGGGAGCTGAGGAACTGGTGGCGTTACTTTGATTTCCAACAAAGGATCCACTGACTTGGAATTGTGGTAGCCTCGATCAATTTAAATTCCTTCCTGGGTTTCCAGGTACTCCTTATGTGAAGAATGTTTCCTGACATTCCTCTTGCTTGGCTGGCACCTGCGCTGTGGAACTGTGACCAAAACAAAAGTCAACATTCAACCCCATTCTTCCTGCCGGGTGAAATGGCTTCTCTGTGTTTAAACTAACAATTCACTTTAACAGGGTAGAAGCCTCGATCAGATCATTCTTCTATAATGAAGAAAAGAGAAAAAACATCTAATCCCTGAAAATAAAACTGACGATTTCGTAAGGATCGGGGAGATGGCCGGTGGATTGATTGAGGCAAATTTCTCCTTCAACGAGCCAGCACAGACAGGATGGGCCAAATAGCCTATTTATCGGCTGACCCCATTGAATGCTAATACGAATCGTGGATGATGAAATTTAACTCCAGGTGTAACCTGCTGAACTCCAGAGCCGACTGGTCAAACAGTGCTGCTTCCTTTCCTAGCTTAGCATAATCCTGATGTATCTTCTGAGCAGTGTCTGCAACAACATGAGAAATAGGGGCAGGTGTGTCATGTGTCTCACGGCTTCACAAACCGTCTAGAACTTCTTGGTTGAATGTCCACCTCAATTGCTCCTTCCTCAAAAATCTTATTTCGCGCTGCCCTACAGCCCCGTAACAGATGAAGAATTCTCAATGAACTTACAGCAAAATAGTGAAATACGGTTCAAAACATAACTGTTGTGACTTAGCAGTGTGGTAGAGTGGGTCATGTCTTACATATAGTCTTGCAGACGATCCTGAGTTCAGATGTCAATGGTGCTGTTATTTATTTAAAATTAATCAGGCAAAGAGCTGAACATTTTCATGTCGTGAGGAAGCATATGGAATGATTGTGAACATAAAGAAGCACAATAGGATCGAAATTCCCTTTGAAAAGAACGTGCACTGGTATGCTTATGTATCGCTCCCTTTTCAGTTCATCCCAATGTACCAGTGGGTTTGCCATATTACATGAATGAAAACTGCTTTGGGGTCAGTGCAGAAGTCGTGCTGGATATAACATTTTCTTTTCCTCTCTGTCTTCATCCACTGCGTGCACCTACACAATGAGGGACACCATGGATCAATCTACGAACGTCTCAAGGGATTTGAGACGTTTTTCCAGCAAAAAAAAACACAAGGTTTTAAAGACATCTCAATCAACCACTAAATTTTGTAAAAACAAATGTTTTTCTCCGCTTTCATTCCATCTGGAAACTGTTGTTGGGATGAACCTCACTGAATAGACGGTGACCAATAAGGTTTGGTCCACTATGGGAAGCTTTGAACTGAGGATGACACAGGACACCAGGGTAGGACTGCAGCGACCCTCGGAACACATTGACAGCTTTTTATTTTATTGCTTCCTGAATTTAAGATTCGCTGCTGAGGTCATCATTTATATTCGGGGCCTCGTTCCCAATTAGTGTTTAATTGTCCACCGCCTTTCACGACTGGAAGTGACCGAACTGCACAGCTTAGATCCGATGTGTTGGTTATGGAATCACATCGAAAGCGATTGTCTATGAGGACAACAGACATGGCACAAAAAAACGAAGAATGGTGTAATGGGAATAACATAAGTAGGATTTCTAAGTGTCCCTAAGAGTTCAGCCTCAGCTGGTGCATCTCGTCTGGTTCTGGGCGCTACAATTTAGGAAGGATATTAAGGACGCTGGAAGGAGTGCAGAACAAATTCACGAGATGGCTGCTGAGATGAGGAACTTCAGTTAGGAAGATAGATTGTAGAGGTGAGGACTGTTTTTCTGGGAGAAAAGAAGGCTGAATGGAGATTTGATAAAAGGATGGAAAATCACGAGGGGCCTGAGCAGATTTGATGGGAGGAAAGTGTTCCCGTTCGTGAAAGGATCAAGTTCGAGCTGTTGCAGATTTAAAGTAGTTGCTAAAAAAAAACTGAGACGAAGAAAAATTAAACTTTATTTTTTCTCGCAGGAAGAGGTTAAGGTCTGGAATGCAGCGCCTGTGATTGAGGTGAAATGAACTGCAAGGGAAGAATTAAGAAGGGACTGTAATCTGGAAAGGAAGAACGTTCATGCTTGCAACTTAATATCTCACCTGAAGAAATAGAATCTTCAAAGTTTTGAAAGCCCCGTGCAGGTGAAAGTTTTCAATTCGCACAAATGAACAATAATATGTGCAGCGAAGAAGTGGGATGCAATTCAGAACTTGCTTTGTAAACTCTGGTCAGTATTGGGCTTGTGACTTGGTTATTTAAAACGCTGCTTTAATACACATGAGATACTCTGTTTAAATGTCAGTGGCACCTTTATCCTTTCAGTCAATGCATGGTTTTAAATTTAACCAATGACGTCCTGAAACAGAGTAGGGAATTAGGAGCCGATGTAATGAAGCCAAACAGGATCACCATTTCCTTGGGAGGTTCAAGCGGAAGGAGCAATTTGAAATATTGCTGGCGAAAATGATGAGCGAGAGTTGAATTTTTTGCGTCACTGCATGTTCGCCAGGAATGAATGAGGAGGAATACGTGTTGCAGTCCTTTTTGATGAGACCCTTGGGTTGACACTTTCGTCAACCCGACACTTTGTGATTTGCACAATGTATAGCGTTACTCCGAATGAGCTTCGTGGTTTTCAGTGTGACGGTGTCACTGGTTCCCACAACAAGCACCATATGATTTTTTTAATCCACTTGAGAAATCTACCTCTGTCCCTTTTGTAGCTTCCCACTCCAATTATATCTTACCAAAACCAACGAATACTGCAAAGGTTTAAAGGTCCAGCGCAGATGCCTGGGCAACAGGAGTTGTCAAATCATACATTGCTGGTAAGGAACGAGTAGTTGGTTCCAATTAGAATAACTGTGAAATGAAGCCAAAGGGAGGCTGCCGGTCTGCCTCTGAGGGGAATTCGCTGCAGAAGATGAAATACCTAACAGGAAAATTGAACAATAGCTTGTGATATCTCTTGTTCGACAGTGATGGGGAGTAGAGGCCGAGTAGCTCTAGAGAGCTCTGCAGCGCATCAGACATACAAGCTGAGGGTCCAGGCTTGAAGTCCCAGTCTGTTGGTTGCCTTTTGGATCAAGCTGTTGATTGCAAGTGAAACGACAAAAGACAAAACAATGGACGCTGACATCTTCAAGGAGAACTGAAGTAACGTTTCGTTTATTTGCAAGGAAAGATCCACCCTCTCGAAACTGGGGTAGCTTCGATCAATTTATGAATTGTTACTGGGATTCCTGATGCTCCAAGTTTGATAAGTGCTTCCTGAAATATCCGTTATTTGGCACAATCATTGTGGACCTGTGGCAAAACAAAATGTTAAAATTCAATCCCGTTCTTGCCACCAGAGGAAACGACTTCTCTGCGTTTAACCTAACAATTCATTTTAACAGGTTAAAAACTTCAACCAGATCACGCTTCATTCTCCTGTAATCAAGGGAACAGAAACAAATATGAATCCCTGAAAGTAGAAAAAAAATTGTGCAGGGTTGGAGGGAAGTCGGGGGGATTGACAGTGGGCGAATTTCTCCCTCAAAGAGCCAGTACAAGCAGGATAGGGCAAATGGCCTCTCGCTGTTCTGTATACATTCTATGTTTATTCCAATCTAGGATGATGAATCCTTAACTCCAAAAAAAAAACCCTAATGAACTCGGGAAGCGCACTGGTGAATCAGCACCGCTTCCATTCCAAGCTCAGTATAATCCTAGTGTTCCCTCTGAGCGGTGTCTGTAAGAAAATGAGAAAACGGAGCAGGTGTATCATGTGTCTCACGTCTTTTTAAACATTCCAGAACTTTCTGTTTGGATATCCGTTTCAATTGCTCCTTTCTGAAAATTCTCAATTCGTGCTGCTCTACAGCCCCATAGCAATTGAATAATTCCAAACGTGTTTGCTGCAAAATAATCAAACACAGTTCAAAACAGGGCTGGGTGATGTTGCTTGTAACTTAGCGCCGCGGATCGTTTCTTACATTTCATATTGCTGACTGTTCAAAGTTCGGTTCTCAATAACGCGGTTATTTATTTCAAATTAATTAGGTAAAGAGCTGAACATTTTCAAGTCGGGAGGAAGCATATACAATGACGTGCAAATATAAAGACGCACAGTAGGGTCGAAATTCTCTTCGAAGCGAACATGCACCCTTGTTCTTAAGAATTGCTCCCTCTTCTTTTCATCCTAATGAACTTGTGGGTTTGCACTGTTACCCGAATGATAACCGGTTCGGGGTTATTGCAAAAGTTATGCAGTGGATGCCATTTTCTTTTCCTGTTAGACCTTTATCCGCCGCACACACTTAAAAAAAACGATATTACGGGTACATTTACGAAAGCCTTAAGAGATTTCGGAGGTAAAGGGTGAATGGGAGAATAGACTAGCAGATGTTTTTTTTTTTTTATTCTATGGATATAAATATAAAAGGTTGCGAAAACAGGAACGGGCCGAATAAGGACTAAAACGGAATTTCACGCCTGGACCAGATGATTATACCGTGTTTGCCAAGAAAGAAAAACACGGCCAAAGGCAGAGTGAAACTCGAGGTAGTTGTGAAATTGGATGCTCAACAATTGTTGACAGGGGAGGCATTATAAACCTGGCTTTACTTAAATGTTGATAATACACCTGGATTGGTTCAGGGGCAGGTTGTTGAGGAAAGAAAGTTTGGAAATTGTGGAGGGTAGTGGGCCGCAAATTTCCAATCCTGCTTAGTTATAACGGACGATGCTAGAGAATTTTAGAATTGCAAATGTTATACCATTCTTCACAAAATTTAACTAATTATCATTTTGTAAACCACACACGCACCCTCCCTTTGGCTTCATTTCAGAAATCATCCAACTTGCATCAACTATTCATTTTAACCAGTGGAGTGTGACGTAACAATTGTTATCCTGGTCTGTGCAATGGACCTTCAAAGCCTTGAAGGGTGTATTTAATTCAGGGAGCTATTATGTTGCAGAAATTGAAAACGTAAGCTCCAAAGGCACAGAGATGGATTTCTCAGTGTGTAATCCATTTATTATGGTGTTTGTTTGGGCAAAGTGTGATACTATTCCCTTGAAAGCAATGCAGCTCATTCGGAATAACGTTTAAATTGTGTGAATCACTAAGTTTAGGGAAGTAAATGTATCTGCCAACCCCAGACCATCATTAAAACGATCCACCATTTAACCCTACCCACTCTTTCTTGCATAACGTGCAGTAACATAAACCAGTGAATCTCTTCCCTTGGTCTGCTAAACCTGTAATAAAACAAAGTGCTTCCTTAAGTAAACACCTCTAAATGTAATGTTGGTCCATTCAGACTTCTTAATATCGGCACATAAACGCAAATTTTTTTTTTTCGGACGTTGTTACGTTGATGTAACCTTCATAACATCTGCCTCCATGTTATTTCTTACTGGGTTTAACAGGTTTGGTTTCGTTACGTTTCTATATTTGCCCCTTCATATTACATTTGGGCGGTTGCTATGCAGCCATTCACAACCCCATCTGGACATACCTTTTGATTCTTTACCATAACCATTACAACTCTCTGTGGATGTTGCATGAAGAAACGTGTTCTCCCCTTCCCTCCACCATCACATACATTCGCCTTTGTAAAGCCTGCCCTTTCCTGCTCTCCACGTTTTTAATACTTGGTATATTTCTATCTTTCTTCATTTCTGATGATAAGTCATCGACCTGCATAGTTCACTCTGATACCTCCACTGGTGCCTCCGACCGCTGAGGATTTCCAGGATTTAAAAAAAAAATATTCCCAGCAATCACGCTGCATTGATTTACTATCTGAAAGATCGGTGGAATGAGATTCAATCTGAATATAAAAATAACTAATTTACAGGGTGACTTGGAAACTTGATTGTGGACAAAATTGACATCTCTTTCCAAAAACAGGCACAGAGTAGATTGGCTGACAGGCCTCCTTCTGAGCTGCAGGATTTGATGAATCACGGCTTTAATTTCTGCGTTGACTGGGAGATTAGAAAATAGCTGAACACGTTAAGCTGAGGAATGAACGGTTCCAGGTAATTGTCTGATGTTTTGTACCGAACATGTAACATATGTAAGAGGATTTCAAGCAGAACATAGGTCTACAAATTTCTGCTATATTAACTCCGAAAACCCTTAAATATCCTCGCTTCCACTTACACTCCCGTTAAGGAAATAGTAAAAATAAATATATTTAAACAGACCCAGCAAGTCGACACAATACCCTGGGCAGAAGTATTCAAAGTGGCTATTCCAAGCTTCAGTCTGTGTAGACAGCAGGCTTAATGCACAAATGCTGAAGGCTGTTTACACTTCCAGTCGACCTTAGAATGTCTTCCCTGTCATCGTTCTCCTTTATACATGTTTGTACTTTTTAATGTGAGCCCCATTGTTCCCCGGTGTCTTTGGAACTTTACCTTTCTCATAAAATGAACCATATTGCTGATCATAGTGCTAATATTATCTGGAACCTTTGCGAAAAAATAAACACGCTGATTGTTTGCCTTCTCTGGCTAGGTGTAACATCCAGCCATCTCATTGAAATTCAAAGTACTGCGATTTAACTGCAAATTCTGCTCAGCTCACATTCTAAGACGTCAGCCATGTTTTCCCATTTAGCATTTAAAACCTAGCTTCATTGATGATTTAAAGCCTCCAGACAAGCTGTCTCCAATTCAATTACATCCCCCACACACTCAGAGAAACTATCAAATCCGACGATTACCAACGTCTACAATAAATCGCAATAATGTTATGAGAATTATGGTACGTTCGTGACATCAGGAATTCCGTCCCTTAAGCTATGAGCCCCTCTAACTCTTTCTTCTTTCAAACACTCAAATCTACTTATTAGGTGAGACAGTTCGTCATTTTCCTAAATAGCTCCATATGAAGCTTGGGTTTAAATGTTGATATATAACGCTCCTTTCAAGCACATTGGCAAGAGGAGGGGTGTGGATTGTTATTTTGTGAAATGCAACAGATACATGGGAGATTCTGCTATGTTGTTCAGTTCAGCGGGTTTCAAAATGAAATTGTGTGGATCCCTTAAATGTTAATATATCCCTCCGGTCAGAGCTCGGGTTGTGGAATATTGATGAGGGCCACTCCTCAATCTGGGATGACGAGTTTTATCTAACGTTGGCTCCCATTTTTAGCAGCAGATACCACAGGATATCCACGTTCATCATGCCGGACCTCCACCATCGATTTGTAATTTGGTAATTTCCATGATGTGACCAGGAATGCACACAGTACTCAAATTGTGGCCTAACTAATAATTGATAAAGTACCTCCATAACCTCCCTGCTAGTATGTGTTATGCCTCGTCTAATAAGCGAAATGATTCTACTTGACTTCTTAAACACTTCATTGGTCTTTCAATTAACATTCGGGAATCTGTAGAGATTCGATCCAATGTCCATCACTTCCTCTATACCTCCCAATACTCTCTTCATTAATTGTGTATTCCCTTCGACTTGTTTGAGTTCCCCAGCTGTATTACATCGCTCTCCCCCGGGTTGAATTCCATTTGGCACTTTTCCGACCATCTAACCAGTCAATTGATAACTTCCTGCTTTCAAACCTCGTCACTATCAAACACAACCACTATTCTTGTTGCCTGAAAAGTTCATGAAGATTCCCCCTATATATATTGCCAAATAGCTAATATGTGCCATGAAGAGCACGGCTAAATATGCATGTGGCTTTTTTTCAGGAGAGAAATCTGGTTGGTACAAATCCATCTCCCAAACACCCGTAACGCTGATGTTTTCAGGATTCACTTCGGTGCTCGGGCGCTCTTTAAAATGTAAGTTCTCCGTTCGCTCTGCCATACAGCCTGATAAACAATTCCCAGTGATGTTTGCAGCAAAACAGTGCAACGGATTGGAAAACTTTGCATTATAACTGCGCACCGTTGATTGGTGACACATAACCTCCTGGGATCAGAAATCAATGCCGCCCCCGACTAATTCCAACCAATCTCGAACGCTTCGTTATGAAATCAGCCAGAAGAGGGTAAACGCGAGTCAAAACAAGAGTGAGCTCCCCCAACAATGTTGCTCTGTGACTTGGGAAGCGGCGCTGTTGCATAACTGTTAATCAGGTAAATACATCAATCACACGGGCAGTTGGCCTGTTACTTACCACTTTCCCAACTTGCTCTGATCGCCTCAAGTCATCGATTAAGGGCCAGGCGGAAATATATTTCAGTTCCCTGACATTGCAACTCCCCTGAATGATAGCACGAAGTGTAAATTTCAACAGGCATTCGGTAATTTCTCGTTTAAGCCACCGTCTTGCATTTACCATGAAATCCACACGCTTCAGTTCCAACATCCTGGAGATACGGCAACAGTTCGACACTATTTTTACTTCAGTGTTTGAAGTGCTTATTCTTATTAAATTTAGCATCGTTCTTAAGGCAGTTGTGAATGAACAACTTGCACTGGTCAAGCGCGACATGCCCATCATCGCAAGAAATAAATAGAAAAGAGATTGCATAGATATCAGTCTATTGATGAAGGGAGATTTTGCAGCTGAAGGTTTGCTTTGGACAGATTATTTTCATCATTGACAAGAAGGGGAGAAGGTATCTGTTGCGGAACAGCTTTGTGAGGGTCGGATCATTCAGCAGCTCTGGGAGAAACAGACACTCACAGCTCGCTGGTAATGTGAAGTTTCAAACAGGAGTTCCAGACTGTGCACAATCAATCAGCAAGGAATAATGCTGAATCCTCCACTCACTGCCAGTTGAATTTGAAAACCAGATACTAGAGGGAAAGCTTTAAGTGGCCGGTTAGCTCAGCTGGTTAGAGCGTGGTGCTAATAACGCCAAGGTCGCGGGTTCGATCCCCGTACGGGCCAACCGCTTTTATTCGACTTCGAAGGAATTCAAGTTATTAACAGCCCTCTGCACGACAACAGTAACTCGCTTCGCAACAATTTCACGCAAATACTGCATCTGTCAGCAAAGTCTATCCATTACCAAATTTCTCAACAGTTGGTCAGCTGCTGGCCAGGCCAAAAAGGCATTTGCTTCTTCGAGATGTCTTTTAAAAAAAGCAGCACAATATACTCCTAATTTGTTGTTAATTATTCTCAAACATGACCGGAACGAAGTAAAATACTGATCTGCGCAACGTCTACTTCGTTTCTGAGCTACGTGTAAGCAACGGCTAAACTAGGTCGCTGAGTAACCAATGATTTCCCGTCTAACTTGTCGTAATTCCAATCTCTGCCTGACAATGTAGCCACGAAGACACCCAACAGAGGGTAATCCCAACGCAAAATAACTGGGAGGTCTCCCCATGGTTTAGTAGCTTTTCTGCATGACTGTTCCTGGGATAGATTTGTAAATCACCAAGGGCAGTCGGCCTGTTATTTGTTCTCTCGTTTACTGGTTCCGCAACTTGCTCTAATCGCCTAAAGCCGCTTACTGAGAGCCAGGTGCAACTTCCCCGACCTTTACTACCAAATTTAAAATTCAACAGGCACTCGGTCATTTCTTTCTAAAGAACCCGTCATAATTCGTAAACACTGTGACAGTCTTACTTGTCATTCGCAATTCAGTTCCAATTGCAAGCTTCACTTGCATCAACCTGAGGACAGGACAACATCTCAAAACTAATTTTACTTCAATGTTTGAAGTTCTTTCACTGTGTCAATGTAGCAATCCTTCTCAAGGCAATTTCGGATGAGAAACTTATACTGGTCGTGGAGGCATATCCATATCTCATTAAATAAATAGAAAAATTTTGATTGGATAAGATGTCAGCCTGTTGATGGCCAGAAGTTTTTCAGCTTGAGGTTTGCTTTCGGCGGAATATCTTCAACATTCAGAGGGGGAGCGTTGAAGTTGCTGAGCAGCTTTGTGAAGATGGGAACAATGAGGCAGCTCTGGGGAAAACTCATTCCCTTCCAGCTCGCCGGTCACCTGAAGCTTTCAATTTACAAATACGGTAGTTCCAATGTTCCAGCTGGTGCGCGGTCAGTCAGCAAGGACTGAGTGTCGATGGTCCTTGGGTCATTCTTCAGTAACATTCCAGGCACAGAATCCGAGTGACACCCGCCCCCCTGCTGCCTTGATACTGTGTCAAAGAAGTTTACTGGAAGGATATTGAGCGTATATTGTTTTCATGCTTTGAAAAAGTGTCTGTGTGTATGATAGGAAAAAATCATGGCGCATAATTCTCAGTCGGAACACATCTGAACATTCCCTCTACATACTGTGATAATTATCTGGCTGTCGCTATTACTGATCACGATTCCCTCTTTCATACGGAGAACCTATTGACAATCATGATTCTCGCCTGAAGAAATTCCGGCCTTTCCAAATGTACCTCTGTCAGTATGGTGTCCGGCAAAAACTGATCTACTGCTCATCTTCTTCATATATTAGACTATCAAACTTTCAGCAAAGTCTAACACATTCATTCCTCTCCAACACTGTCATTGTTATGGCAGTACCAAACTTCAAATGGAGCAGGCACTCCGTCATTTCGCGCTGAAGCTCCCGTCATAAATTGACACTGAAGTGGCCGCATTACTTCTGATTCGCAATTTAGCTCCATTTCCAATCTTCAGTTGTCACTGTCACTGTCAGCGATATATGACCAGAATTTTAAAGCAAACTATGTCACTGTAAAAACTACTACAGTGCCCATAACAGCGGTCTCCGTGCTGATCTATGGGGAGAATTTGCCATTTCGGTTGCCTAGGAACACAAATGTTCATTTATCAGCAACCGAACAAACTGCAAAAACGGGTGATCAACAAACTGATCAATAACAATGTTCACTAGGATTCCCGCCTTGGCGCGGATTTTGTTTCCATCGTCTTCCGGGGTAGCGGACTTTTCGCATGTATTCAGGTGAAGTTCCAGGCCGCAAAATTTTGGATAAGCTTAGGTATATATGGGGTAGAAGATGAGAGGCCGGCCAGGTGAACACTGGAATAGTCAAGCCGAGATTGAACAAAGGCATGGATGAGGGTTTCAGCAGCAGATGAGCTGAGGCAGGGTCGCAGTTGGCCGATGTTTAGGATGTCCCTGTACAGTGTGTTCATCTGATAACAGCCTGTCAGTCTGTCTAATATCATGCAGTTTTATCAGAGCCGTTAGGGGTAAAATGGATACAGTGTCAGCCATTATTGTTCAATATTAGGATTGTTATTGTACCTGTATCTCTGAAACATTATGTCACTGCGGGACTTTTCACATTTCACTGCAATCAGAAGCTGAACAAAATGTCCCAAACTGTGGCCAAGCAGTGAGAGCCTTGAAAGCTGAAATTTGCCCCTTTAAGTGGCCCAATTGGGATCATTCCCTGCAGGTAGTTCCTGTCATGCACCATTCATATCAATCTCTCTTGGCACTGGATTCACTGGGAGGGATGAAGAGTCAGTGAACAGAGCGGAATGTCACAGTTGTTCTGTTCCTGACTCTCCCCCTCCCGGTAGTTTAGTGAGGACTCGGTCTCCCAGGGAATGTGTTGTTCCCAATTCCGCCCGATTAGCGTCGTTTAGCACTGAGTGAACTGACAGCTGTCAGTAACTCCAGTATCCGGATCCTGGTAAGTTCATTGTGGTTCAGTGTTTAGAAAACACAATAACAAGCAAATGTCATGGAAACTATCATAACTCAGATTCAGTAGAGGATCAGACATGTGGGCAATGTGCGCTGTCTACCTTCTGATTCAGGTTCCTGAATGATACTGAAAAAGACATGATATCTGTTGCATTGTTGCTGTTATGGTCGTATGGCCTATTGGATGAGGCGTTTTATTTTCATGTGTCGTGCAAGGTTATCAAAAGATTGGAGGTTGGAGTCCTGCAGTTAGTCTTGTGTTCGTTTCACGCAGATAGGTTCCCATGTACATGAGTTCCCGCACACTCTGTGTGTATAATTCTTTTTCTAATTCCCGCTATAAAATCTCTGGCTTTAATTCTTTTACGGTGGCGCTGAGTCCTAGGTTCCCAGTCAGCGGGAATAGGTTTGGGCTGATCTTACCTATTCAAAGTTACAAAAAAATGTATCGAATCCCTTCTGCAATCGTGGGGAATGACCTCCGTAAAGCAACCGTCAGTGGGTTAAATGTAGGCACTGAGTTGCTTCGGGAATTGAGGAGGGTTAGGAGTGAGTTCCAGAGACAAACAGATGCACAGAGAAAGAAAACGGAAAGATTGGCGAGGAGGAAGAGAAAGGAATATGAATGGCGTTCACCATCTTTCAAATTTTACTCAATGAAACATCAAAAGAGAAAAATAATCTCTGTTCCAAGGAGCTGCTAATAGTGCAGAAAGCAGTAAATAGGGCTGGATTTAGGAGAATCATCGTGTTCATTGAGGGAGAGGCAATGGGATGAGAAGCTAAAAATTACGAGGGGGCCGGGGATGAAAGGCAGGATCCTGAATAGCTGCTGTCCGAAACCAAAGGAAATAAAGGGAAAAAATAAATTTTCAAGCTGAACAAAATGGTGGCAGAGATTGCAACGTAAATTACTGTGTGATGTTACAGTCACTCTTTACAAGATGCGCGTTTAATGTCAATTATTAATGAATTCTGCTTCGTTAGTCATTACTAAATCGAGTGTGGCCGGTTCTTCTCGGTTTGAAAATTTCTTCTTTCAGCTAGCTGTCCTAGTTTCAAGGTACCAATTAACAGATTTCACGGAAATTCCGATTTAGCCCAGTTTAAATGAAAGAGCCAGCTTCGGTGTTCGGACACATACGGAACTGTGGGCTGATTTGGTGTGAAGGGCCGTTCCTGTCAAGGAACTCCCATATTCCGGATCTCTGAAAACAGCCGCGTTTCCTGAATCTCCCTGTCGCTGATACGACATATTTATCTGCACTGTCTCCTACATCTGAATTTAAAAGTACATTTCCAATTTCGTGCGTTTTCTACTTTAAAGATAATAAAAGCACTCCTCGTCGGGGAATTGAACCCCGGTCGCCCGCGTGACAGGCGGGGATACTAACCACTATACTAACGAGGAGCTACCTGATTTTATAATCGACAGGCGTGGATCTAACTTTACACAGTAACAGAAGAAAATGCTGAATGTGGGAATGGAGGGGTTGCGGGCTTCATTCAGTTTTTTCAGAGACTTGAAGGATGACCGGATACCTTATCTGATTGAACTCGCTGTTCTTTAATTGCTATTAGGAACCTTATGATGCGTAATAACCCACAAATTGATAGATTTGTTGAATGAAAGAAATTGAATTGTCCTCTGATTAGCACGTTCATATCGTGAAAGATTCCTCTGTTGTGTAGTGTCTCGATTTACCAATGGGGAAATCTGACCGCCAGTGAGATCAGCGGATGTAATACTCACACCAAACTTTCAGTTAAATTGCCAATATGGGAATTGTCAGTGAATAAGCGGCACACCCCTGTGCTCAGTAATGCGCATGAGTGACGAGAAAACGTCAATCCTGCACCTGCAGTGAAAGTCTAGGAGAGTTCGGAGACAATGAAATGTCATCAATTCAGGTTATCTGTTTTGTGGCAAATCCTGTCAAAATAACACTTCTTCTGACCCCAATTTGGGACTTTTTAAACGGATAGGGATTTATTTTTCCTCTTGAATCATTTCCCGACCAGGAACACAATGAGGGAAAAATACCCAAATGTTAAAATGGAAGGTGAATATATAGATGTTCACCCTGCAGTGACCTGCTGAGTTTTTCCAGGTAATTCTGTTTTTGTTTTGGATTTCCAGCATCCGCAGTTTTTTGTTTTTATCCCACTCTTATTGTGTCCAGCCTCCTGCTGGGCCGCCGTCTTGCATTTGTGCAGCAGCTGTTTATTATTCGGTTCAGCTCCGTCTCTCCCGTCACTGGTTCTCCATCCTGTCGATGGTGCTGTCTCATGAACTCCGAGAAGGTAACGCATTCGCTTATTAAAATCACAAGAGAGACGCTCTTTTACTGAAACATTTGGTCCCAGACCGAATGTTTAGTTCACTATCCAGCAGCTCCTGGGAATTACATGCAATACATTTACTTTCTTTATAAATGCCTGGCTACTGGTTGATATGTGCACTCACCGTTGACTGTCCCAGTGACCTTTAAGGGTAAAGGCTTCCTCCCGTCTGCTGCAGAAGCTGTGCCCCTGCAGCTGGAGTTCAGAAGGACATCACGAGTGAAGAGTGCATGCACCAGGCGGCTTATAACCAGATTTCTCTTTTCTAAATATTTCAGAATCTCCAATTTTTCCAGTGCAACAAAAAATATTTGACGATGTTGCACTTTCACTTTCTCTTGCCCAGGTTTCTGAAAGTTAGGGAATTAATTTGAGATCCTGTTAGTCTGATGGCTGCAAATGCGTGTTGCTGCTAAAACACGATAGGATGTGACAACTAGACAATGTGCTTTCATGTCCTGAGTGAATTGTACTTGCCTCAAATCTTCATTCCCACTCCCATTCTTCAATCCTGCCTCCAGGAGGTATTCTTTGTGTGAAAATGTGGCTCTGCATCTATGTAATTTCGGCATTAATAGTTGGTTGATTGGCAGTTACCCCCTGAGGTCGGCATAATGCTGGGAATAACTGCTGGTAGCTTTGAAAAATATTATTCAAAATGTTTCAGTGATGGACATTGAACCATCGTAAAGAGCGAGTCAAAGCTTGATCGCTGCGATTTCTCATTTAATTTCCCAACCTGGTGACAAGAATCACTCAAACCGTTGAGGCTGAACTAGGCAGGCCACTATATGCCTTATAGAGCGCTAGAGCAAGGACTTTCTTCATTCTCTCCAATGTAACATCCCTGACAAGGCCGGCATCGCCATCCCTTGAGAATGGTTAAGTGTCAACCACATTTCTGCAGGCCAGGCTGGGCAAAGGGCAGCAGATTTCCTTCCGCACGGGACATTTATGAACCGGCTTTTTTTTACAACAACCGACGATACACTAATGTTGGCCAGCATTATTTAAATTAGTTTTATATCCCAGAATGTCTCAACTGATTTGAAATTCGATCAGCTGCCATAGTTGGATTTGAACCTATGTCCCCTGAGCATTATCCTCTCTGGATTACTAATCCAGTGATGTCACCAGAGAACAAGGCCAGTCAATTGATGTAGGTACCATTGTCTCTGACCCATTGCTTGTGAGTATATTCTTGGCAAAGTCAAGGGTGAGAACATGATGTGATCTCTCAGTTTGACCTAAATTCACATATTGTTGGGAGGGTTCCACAAGCACTCACCGAATTTTCATCTTCACGCCTGCTGTCAATTGCCACTGGGACCAAAGGGACCAAAAATCTCCCACATGAGCTTTCCAGGATTCACAGCTTCAATGGAAAGGGGAAAGTCGCTGGTTGCTTTATCTTGCTCTCCAGAGGAATCCAAGGGCTATAGATTCAGAAGCTGTGGAGGGGGCAGAAGGGCGGGGGCCACGTGGGGATGATCCACGTGAATTTCCTTACATTCAATTGCAGGATCTCTATTCACACAACTCTGTTTTCAGGTGCCTCAAACAATTCATCATAATGTGCAGGGACCCGGCAATCATTGACTGTAGAGGAAGCTGCTGATTTGTGGAGTGCAGCATGGAACAGGGAATTCTTACCCAGCTTGTCACACAGAGGACATGCTAGTGCCTTGGTCCAGCTGTTAAATTGAGCCCGCGGTCTATGGTACTCTGCACACAGGATACCATTCTCCTGCCTCTGGGCTTCTATTTCAGCCTGTCATACTCGCTGTCTGACCACTGATATTTATGGAGATGGATAAAGTGATGTTCGATCTGCGATGCTGGACTGTGCATGTGCATTACCCACCCATGTAAGTTCAGCTGTTACCAAAGGAAGCTCAGCAGAATGTGACTTTCAAAGCAGCTGGTGAGGGGCTCTGATTGGCCTGATGTGGCTGTTGTCATTCTGACTGGGGGCTAAACTTTGAGACTCAGCCTCATGCTGCGATTCGTCCTTCCCTCTGGCTGCCTCACTTAGCTCCTTTCCTCTGTCACTGTACAGAGTGGCAGTTTTCACCAATGCTGACCACTGCTTGGTGCCACTGGTGGAGGTTCACACCGTCCTGTTGGTAGGTCCTTCCTCCTCCTGATCATCCTCCAGCTTGGCCATTAACCCTGCACACTTCTGTCGGCTAGTCTACAACCTAGGCCCAGGTGAATGACACTACTTTCCCTTTTTTCTGCACTGAGCCACCCCCATTGCCATGGAGTCCAGCGGCAGGAGGGTGCACACTGCCCTTGGTCTTTATTCACCTTCTGTGCGCTCGCTCCTGCAGCATGGTCAGCAGCAGCGCCCAGCTGCAGATCAGCAGGTTGCTGAGCATTCCTCAGCTCCTTCTTTAACTCCGCAAGAGTAATATTTGAATGTCTCAGAAATCAGTCAATTCACAATGAATAGGATTGAATAAAAGGGTTCTTTGTTTATTGCAGCTATTAATATCTGCCTCTGTAACAGTGCAATGATCATTGTTTGTGCTGCACTCTGACGACAAGAACCTAAATCATTTACATGATTTCACTATTGCAGGCGGTCAAGTTGATCCTCTGAGCAGGGATGGCTCATACCAAACAGATAGCCTGGATGTCCACCAGCGGCAACGCGCCCAGGAAGCAGCTGGCCTCCAAGACAGCCCAGAAATATGCCCCCTCCACTGGCGAAGTGAAGAGATCTCATCGCTACAGGCTGGGTACAGTCGCACTCTGAGAAATCTGCCGATGCCAGAATTCCATATAGAGTTGTTTATCTGCAAAGTGTCCTTCCAGTGCCTGGTGAGGGAAATTGCCCAGGGCTTCGAAACTGACCTGAGGTTTCAGAGTGTGGCAACTGGAGCATTGCAGGAAGCCAGTGAGGCCTACTTGGCTGGCCTGTTTGAGGACAACAACCGGTGTGCCATCCATTTCAAAAGAGTGACCGTTATGCCCAAAGGCACCCAGCTGGTACAACGGATCCGGGGGAGCGTGCTTAAACTCTTTGCTTTATTACATCACCTCCAGACTATTTTGAAGTGATATTCAAACATTTTTTAAAAACATTATTGGACTGTAGGTTTGGCTTCTTGTGGACGCTGGGCCTTTATTTTGTATTTTTGTTAGTTTTGAGTATTGATCGTGTCCTAAAGTGGAAATAGCGAAGCATTTTGTAAACATTCCTTCGAACTCTTGCTCAGGTTGGAAAATAAACTTTAGTATCTTTTTAAAAAAATGAAATAGTCGTGTTTGACCTATACACTCCCAACTAAACGGGAGCATTGAAGAAATTATTGTGCAGAGTGATTTTTTTTAAAGCAGTTTTCTGGCTAGTTTTACACTCTACATTGTTCGCCATGACACCAGGCCTATTTACTAACCTCGCTTTTCCCTGTCACTGCGGCCTACCCTATGTTACAGGAGGAGAAAATAAAGAACAAATGCTTCCACTTATTCTCAAAATTTTTCCCAAGACCTTTCCTCGCCCCTTCCATTTGACACAGAGCGTCCCCCCTTCCTCTCGATCCTTCTTGTCGCTCATGGCAGACAGCGGCTCAATCCTGGTCAGCAGCCCTGCGCTCTAGAAAACCAGACATAACTTTTGGGTCACTGTGGCTTGCTCTGCTGGGGACGCTGAGTCATTGGTAGCAATAAGGTCACTGATGTCCAGATGGCCAAAAGGCACGGTAATCACAGTGGACAACGCCTGATATGAACCTGCTGAGGGACTGAGAATGGACAATGGTCAGAATGGCAGCATTGGTCAGAAAAGACTGAAAATTAGGGGCGGGAAGCAAAAAGATCTGGGAACATGTTATGACAAGGATTGATGACTACACCAATGTAGAGTTTTGTTTGACCTCTATTGTACTGCAGATGTTTCTAGACCATTTTCAAGTGGGTATAATTATTAAACCTCAAATGGACATTTTGTCCACTGTAAACTAAGTTGAAGAAAACATCTCCCTATGTGCGGGGGTGGCACTGAGAAAGAATGGAAACTGAAACAATTCTTGAATAAAGCACGAGCGGCAAATGAAGAGACTTCCGCGGTTGAGATGAACATGTCACAGGGATCATCTCCCAAATGTGCTGGAGGCTGTGCAGATCCCCTTGAGGTGATGGCTGGCCTGTGGTCATATTTTCTTTTCTCTCTACCCCGAAAGCAGGGAGTCCAATTTGTAGCCCAGGATGCACCATGCAGTCTGACTCAGCACAGGGCTGAGTGCTGCATTACTAGCGGCCTCATCATGTGGAGGAGGTTTCAAACTGCAGCAGCCATGTGCCCCGTCTCCCTAAAGATCACATTCAGAGGATGAAGCAAAGAATTCTCTCACTGTAACAGCTCTTACACGCGGAAAGATTCTGTTAATGGGCCACTTATTTCAAGGAATATCCCAAAAAAATCAGGGTAGAAGTTTCAAGCCGGTTCTTCCCCCCTCTCACCCGCCTCCCCCACTAAAAACAACTCCAGGCCGGTCTCGCTTCCCTCCGCCCACCCTCTATCACCATGCCATCCTGGCTCCCCGTTCTCCGTCTCCATGCTTGCCTGACTCCCCAGTTACCCCCATCCCCTCACCCATACCATGCCCCAATATCAGAATAATTGTTTGCATTCACCAATCTTCGCTCTCTCGGGAGCCACATGGTTCTGGAATCGCCCTTCACCTCTGCCCGACTTAAAACGTTGTGGCCTCTCCCAGCTCGGGCCAAAGGCTCCAACCGTTCGTATTCTCGGTCCCGCTCACTCCTGATTCACCTGGAACTTTTTCAATTACCGATAACAAGCAGAAAAGGGGCATCGAACAGTACAGGATGTGGAAATGCCCCTGGGAGCAGCAGGTACTGTGGGTGAGGCCTCTGGACCACACATAGGGATTTTAATGTGCCCACCTTTGTGCGGTCTGTAGGGGCAGAGGCCAATCCTCTAATACTGACCATCCCAGGTACAGGTTGCATTCCCACTTCCTGTCCCAGAGCAAGAGGGGATTAGACGATTGTTGGAGAACTAACAATGCGCGGGGTTGCGGGGAGAAGGCAGGTGAATTACACCAGGTGAAATATTCATGTTTTAAAATCCTGTATAAATTGTGGTTCGTTCTGCTATCGCTTTCAAAAATTAATGGCGGGAATCGCTCCCCATTCACAACATTCTAAAAATGACAAATGAGACTTGAACATGTGGCAAGGCTGTTAAGCAAGTACGACACAATTGTAGGTCGTAAACTAAGTTGTGAAGAGGGCGTAAGGATCTTGATATGTTACGTGATTGGACAAAGATCTGGCAAATGGAGTAGAAAGTAGTAAAACGTCAGGTTGTCCATTTTGTCAGCACGGACAAAAAAGAGGCACATAATCCAACCGGTGAGAGGTAGCAAAGCTCTGAGATGCAAAGGAGTCTGGGTGTCCTAGTGCATGAAACTTTTGGTTTCCGTGTGCTGCTAAACTCTCATTGAAAATCGGACAGTCCAGAGTCCCAGGCGAGATCCTTCCTGTCTCTGAGACCAGAATGGTTGCTTTTGAATAGTTCCCATTCGCTGAAAAAGCCTCAGTTTCGACTTAAACCGATTTTATTGCTGCAGAGATCGCGCTGTCTCACTCATTTGCTGACATGTTCTCTACTTTCCTACTGAAATCATAAAATCAACTAAATCTTTCCGTTTAACTCCCACTTCAGAGGTGAGTAAGTATTAATTATTGCCCTGTCCCAGCAAATTCGCTAGCCTCCTCAATCCTCCCATGTTTCTGCAGGATTGCTTTGTGAAAATGGGCTCGTAAAAAGCAAATGCCCTGTGGGGAATGGTCACAAATTGAGCTTCCTAAAAGGACAAGTCCGATTTTTTCATTCTTCTCTGAACTTTCCCCATCTCCAGTTCTTTTGTTCAGATGCTGATCAAAGTGAATTGTAGAAAATGTTGATTTCAGTTGCTGATTTGCAGCGGAAAACCACGCATGAGGTATTTAGTCCCATACCGAACGCTGCTTGTTTGAGTCGGAGACTGAAAGATACAGAATCAATCACACACTCACAGCTAGTAGCAGAAATTGATATTTACCGAATCAATCTCAGACCCACCGATGGAAGCAAAGACTGATATTCATCGAATCAATCACACATTTGCAGATAGTGCCAGGGATTGCAATTGATAGAATCAATCCCTCAATGACAGACAGTATCAGAGACTGATATTTACAGAATCAATTCCACACTGGCAGATAGTGCCAGGGACTGAAATTGATCGAATCAATACAACAAATACAGACAGTATCAGAGACTGATAGTCCCAGAATCAGTTCCACAATCACAGACAGTACCAGTGACTGTTATTTATAGAATCCATCCGCACTCACATGCATAGAAAAACATTGCAGGGTTACGGGGAGTGGCAGTGGGTGAATTGTTCCTTTAGAGGGCCTGCACAGATTAGATGGCCCAAATAGCCTCTTTCAGATTTGTTGCCATTCTATGATTCTAATGGAAAATACTGGAAAAACTGCGTAGCTCTGGCAGTATCGATGCTTCGATAGCGGGTCTAATTGTTAAAACTTCTATCAAGGTGAAATGTGAAACCCCATATCCTGTCTCCGGAGATTCTGCAGGACCTGCTGAGTTTTTCCAGCACCTTCTGTTATTATTTCAGATTCCCAGCGTGAGCAGTCTGTCACTTTATGAACAATAAAACAATCCCTGTGCAGGAATCGGTATTCAAATAAGATATTGGAAGCAGCAGATGGAAAATATTCAGAGAATCGCTGAATCTTACAAATCCGAGTAATTCTATCCCGGCTCCACACTACAGCTCAGGAAAAGCCTTTATTATCATCAAGAAGGAATATATCTGAGCTACATTTTAAATGGAAGATAAGTGGAGGTGGGAAGTAATTATATTTCTATTAAACCCGCCCATGTGTTCGAAGCAAAATTTCATTGAAACGAATCAAATTCAGCTTCATGTTTGGGGTTTCCGATTTGAGAGGTTAAAAAAAAAACAAGAAATTGCGGCTGCTGGTAATCGAACTGGGGGTCAAATACTTGGAAAGCAGCTACGCTCACCACTGTATCACCATCGATAAATACTGATATTGACACATAGCCATAAGTCACAAAAGTCTTAACAACAGGGTTATAATGACAAATAAAGCAAAAATGATGCTGAGCCACAGAAGGAGATATTAGATCAGATGACAAAAGCTTGGTCAAAGGGGAAGCTGTTAAGTAACATCTTAAAGATCAGAAGGAGCTGTAGAAGTAGAGTAGTTTAGGGAGGAAATGCAGAATTTTAGACCAGATCGGCATTAAGGACGGTTGTCAATTTGTAGAGAATAAAATCCCATCTCTAGTTTCCCTTGAGAAAATGCTGCCGAATTGCCTTGTCCATTCCACGTGGTGTATGTACACCCACAGTTCCATTAGCGGTGGGGTGAGGGGGGTGGTGGGGGAGGGGGGTTTCTAGGGTATTGATCCAGAGTTAGTGAAGGAACAGCGATATGTTTCCATGTCAGAATGGTGTGAGGATTGGAGGAGAACTCTCAAGTAGCGGTGTCCCCGTGCATCTGCTGCCCTTGTCCTTCTAGATGGTAGTGTTCGTGGGTTTGGAATTTGTTGTCCAAGGAGTCTTGGTGAGTTCCTACAGTGCATCGTCTGGGTGAAGAACACTTCTGTTACTATACTCTCGTGGTGGAGGGATGTTGGGTGGATAGGGTGCCAGTCAAGCGGGTTATCTTCTCCTGGATGATGTCAAGCTTCTGGAGGTGTGTTGCTGCACTCATCCAGGCCAATTGAGAGTATTCAAACACGCTCTTGACTTGTGTCTTGTAGATGGTAGACAGTCTTTGTGAGTCATGAGGTGAGTTACTCGCTGCAGGGTTCCTCGCCTCTAACCTGTCTTGCAGCCATTGCATTTGTATGGCTACTCCAGTTCAGTTTCTGGTCAATGGTATCCCAGGATTTTGATAATGAGAGATTCAGTAATGATAATGCCATTAGACTCAAGGAGTAATGGTTAGATTCTCCCGTGTTTGAGGTGGTCATTGCCTGGCGTTTGTGTGGCACGAATGTTACTTGCCACTTGTCAACGGAAGCCTGGAAATTGTCCACGTCTTGATACATTTGCACGTGGACTGCTTCAGTGTGTGAGGATTTGCGAATGGTGCTGAACATTGTGCCATCATCAGTAAACATCAGCACTTCTGACCTTAAGATGAATTGAACGTCATTGATGAAGCATCTGAAGATGCTTAGGCCGAGGTCTCTATCCCGAGGAACTCCTGCAGTGATGTCCTGTAACTCAGATGATTGACCTCCAACAACAACTTACATTTGTGATAGTATGACCCCAAGCATCGGAATGTTTTCTCTCTGCTTCCCATTAACTCCAGTGGTGCTCGGGATCCATGACGTTGCACTCGGACAAAAACTTCCTTGATGTCGACGTTAGCCAAGCTCATCACACCTGTAAAGGGGAAAGTACTGAAGACAGTCATAATGAAGAAGGGAAAAAAATATCTCCATAAATCAAGGCAGTCGGAAACATTGAATCCCTGAAAAGAAAAAGAAAAAGAAAAATTGTGCAGGGATCACGGAAGGTGGGGAAATGATAGTAGAATAAATTCTCCTTCAGAGAACGAGCACAGACACGATGGACCAAATAATCCATTCTATGCTTATAAGAATCTGGGATTAGGAAACTTGAACTTCAAATGTAATTTACTGAACTCCGGAATCACAATGGTGAATCAGCATTGCTTCCAATCCAAGTTAGATATAACACCAGTGTTTCCTCTGTGTGGTGTCTGCAAGAACATGAGAAATAGGTGCAAGAGTATAATCTGTCTTCCAGCTTCTCAAACATTCCACAACTTCCTGGGAGAATATCCGCCTTAATTTACCTTCCTGCAAATTCTCAATGCTCGCTGCCACCCAGCCGCTTAGCAGATGAAGAATTTCCAATGTGTTTGTAGCAAAATAGTAGAATATGGTTCAAAATATTGCAGCCTGGTGTTGTTCATAACTTTGTGCTGTGGTTTGGTGCATGATATCTTGTATCAGTAATGCAGGTGATCCTGAATTCTAATTTCAATGGCGTTTTTACTTTTTTCAAATTAACCAGGCAATGAGCTGAGCATTTTTAATCAGGGGAAAGCATTTAGAATATTGTGTGAATATAAAGAAGAACAATAGTATCGGAATTCCCTTTAAACTGAGTGCACACAGTTGTGCTGAAGCATCTCTTCCTCTTCAGATCATTCTAATGAACGAATGGGTTTGTCTGGTTAAGTGAATGATAACCACTTCTGGCTCAGAGCAGAAGTTATACGGGAGATCCCATTTTCTTATGCTCTTTGACCTTGATCTGGCGCACACACCTTCACAAAGAGGGATATAATGGATTAAGGGATGTCTCAAGGGATTTGAGAAGTAATTCTGGCAAAAAAACAATGCTTTTAAGGCATCTCCATCAACTACAATTTATTTCAGTATTTTTTGTTCCCCTGTTTCATGCCTACTGGAAACTGTCCTTGACATGAATCTCAGTGAAACAGAGGGTGACTTTGTGATATCTGTCAACGTGTCGGAGAAGCGGATTGGGCCACTGTGGAACCCTTTCAACAGCGACTGGAATTGGACCTCACAGTAGGATTGCTGCGATTCCCGGAATACATTGACAGCTTTTTATTATTGCTTCGTGGATGTGACAACCACTGGGAAGGCCAATATTTATTTGTGGAGCTTCCTTCTCCAGTCAGTGTTTAATTGTCTACCACTATTCACAACTAGATGTGGAAGGCCTGCACAGTTTATGTCTGATCCGATGCTTATGGGGTCACTTCAAAAGTCTGAGCGGGCAGGAGTCAAAGGTGTTCAAGACACTAAAACCAAAGAGTGTTGTAATGGGAATAAGATAAACAAGATTTGTAGAAGGCTCTGGTTCAGCCTCAGCTGGTGTATCCCACCCGGTTCTGTTCGCTTCTCTTTCGGAAGATGCGAAAATGTGAAGGATGTTGGAAGGAGGGCAGAAAATGTTCACGAGAATGTTTCCTAGGATGAGGAGCTTCAGTTGTGAGGATAGATTGGAGAAGTTAGGACTGATTCCCTGGGAGAAAGGAAGGTTGAGAGAAGATTTGCTAGAGGGATTGAGCATCACGAAAGGTCTGGAGAGGTTGGAGGGAAAGTAAATGTTCCCATCCGTGAAATGATCAAGTTCGAGCTAGCACAGTTGTTTAAAAAAAAACAAAAGAGACACGACGAAAAAAAAAGACATTTCTTTCTCGTGGAAAGTGGTTAAGTTCTCGAATGCACCACCTGACAGTGTGGTGAAGGTAGGTTCAAGGGAATCATAAAGAGCGGAGTGAGACTGCTATCTCGAAATGAAGACCGCCAATACTGGGAGAAGGCGGGGAACGGCACTAAGTGAATTGCTCATTCAGACACGATTGATCGAATGACCTTCTCCTGTGTTGTAATATTTCCAAACCTTTGTGATTGTGGGAGTATAATAAGGAAAGTGAAGGTGTGTCCAGTTGAGGTGTGATTGGAGGCACAGCAAAGGCCCGAATGTAACATGGAGAATAAAGAAAGAAACGTCACAAACCAAACCAACAAGAAGAAAAAAAAATACACTCTCGAAACAACATTGAGGCAGATATTAGGATCAAAATTTGTTGAACTCAACGTTGAGACCAGAAGGCTGCAGATTACCCAGTTCGAAGTTGATCTGTTGTTCCTCGAATTTTGTTGCTCTTAAGGTCATTTAGTCCCTAGAACATGTTCAATGATGTTGTGTCTGATTGGTGACTATCGCCATATGCTCGCCTTGGCCCCATAGCCCTTAATATCTTCTAACAAAGCTCTTGCATTCTTAGAGTTAAAATACAACAATCGATCAAGGATTAATTTCCTTGCACTGAAGAGAGTTCTGACGTTCTGCGACCCTCTGTCCATAGAATTGTTTCCTAATTTCAATGCTGGAACTCTTGGCTTGAATATTTTCACCGTGGACCTTAATCGGAGATTCCCAGGAAACTGAAATAGGTCTTGGATTGATTTTTTGTTTCCCTTAGCATTCCAGAATTGTGGATCAAATCAGTGCAAAAATCAAGGGGGAGAATTCGTTACAGGGGTAGCCACTGTCTTCAACAAAGGGACTGAGCTGTATTTTGGTGTCCGGAATTGAGGGACGTTCAGACGAAGCTGTAGCAGCAGAGTTGCGGAGCAAGAAAGCTGAAAGATTGGCGGAGAAGAAATTGAGAGGAATATGAATGACGTTCAAAATTGTTTCCAAAATGCTTTCAGATTGTAAAGGAAAGTAGTACAGACACTGGAAAACCGAAGTTAACAAAACATTGTGGAAATATTCAACAGTTCATAAAGCAGCTGTGGAGACAAATGGCGAACTGTTCAGGTCGATGATTTTTTTTATCAAAATGGGGGAAAGATGTAAATGTAACAAGGGTTTAAACCAGTGGAGTGCGGGAGGAGGTTGGATGTGCAAAAGAGAATGTCAATGAGGGTAGAGAGCAGGAGGAGAGTTTCCATGGTTACAAACAAATTGTAGTGGCTGTAGGAAAGAAATAAAAAAAGAGGTGTCCATCTGAGTTTGTGAAAGGCTGCTAAGGCACGGTCTGAATGTAACATGAGGGAGTAAAGAAAGAAACGTGACCAAACAATATTGAGGCAGATGTTCTGATCTAAAATTGTGTTGAGTCCAGAAAGCTGTCTCCTACCCAGTTGGAAGGTCAGGCACTGTTCCTTGACCTTTACTCTTGTTGAGACACTTTATTCGGTGGAGCATGTTCTGGTTTTTTTCTGTTTGTTTGGTGACTACCTCCATATTTTCGCCTTTCCCTCATATTTCGTAATAATCTCTTTTAAGAATACTCTTTGAATCTCAGATTTCAAAAAAATCCATGGGTGAAACATTTATTGCCGAGTAGAGAAATTCTAGCTCCCTTTGTGTGTAGAATTATTTTCCCATTCCCGCAGGGAAATCTCTGGCTTTAATTCTTGGACTGTGACGCTGGGTCAGTGGCAGTAGTTTATGAACTGATCTTACCCATTCAACATTATAAAAAATATGTGTTGAATCCCTCCTGCCATCATGAGGAAAGACTTCAGTTATGGGACAGTCAGTCGGTTAAATGTAGGGGCTAAGCTGCGGTTTAGTGACAAAAATTCAGGAGGTTTAGGAGGGAGTTCAAGGGGCAAATAGAGTTACAATAAAATAAAACGAAAGATTGGCGAGGAGGAACAGAGAGGAATATGAATGGCATTCACCATCTATCAGATTTTCACAGAATCACAGAATCACGGAATTACAGTGCAAAAGAGGCCCTTTGGCCCATTAAGTCTGCACCGGCATGTGAGAAGTGCCTGACCTACCTATCTAACCCCATTTACCAGCACTTGGCCCATAGCCTTTTCCCAAAGTAACCAAAGTAAAGAAACCTAGTGTTAGCTTCTCACATTCACAAATGAAAGTGAAGAGGTGGGTTCAATGTGGTACTGTAGGGGTGCCGCCTTCTTTCAGTTACTTCAGAGGTGAAGATGAATGGATACCTTTTCTCAGTGAACTCACTGTGTTTCAATTAGAATATGGCTTTATATTGCTTAATAACCCAAAAAATGGCATAATTGTTGAATAATAAAAATTGAGTTGCGCCCTGGTCTGGACAATTCCTCGTGAGACTAGAGGCTCCATTTCTCAATGAGAAAATGTGCTAATAGTGAAATCTGCGCATTTAATACTCACACTAAACTTAGAGGAGAGCAGCCAGTGTCGGCGATCGCCAGGCTTCCGATTTATTTCTCTATTTCAATTTATTTATTTCAGGATTATTGTTTGCCTAAGCTTCCCCGCCTTATGCGTGGAACAGGCTGGCCGGCAATAGGCAGTTTAACATTTATTCCATTTTTTTTGAATCTGGATGTAACATTTTCAATCATCCACTCTTCTGGAAACAATGGGTGACTGTCGCTCCCTCTCACCAAAATTTCGATAGTTACCTGCCCTTCTATCTCACACATTTTCACAATTGCACTTTGCGGTTTTATATATAATTGATTGTTTTTACGATTATTCTCATTTGAGTGAGTCGGATTTATGAGAACACTGTACACAATATAAATACGACAAATAACTGTGCATTATAGTTATGTGGATGAACGTTGCTCCAGTATTCCAAATGCAATTAATTTTGAGCTCGCTATCTGTGTCAGGAGGGTACAAAACACATTTGTATGGGGGGCTGTCGGTGATCACCAGTCCAATGTTTGTCGCAGAAACTGTCTGTAGGGACTTCAGTCTGGCTCGAATTGTTTAGATAACAATTTACTTTTGATCTATCACATTACTAATTCAGTTGCATTACAAGAGAGAGATGCCATCCAATTGGCATAAACCCTGGTCTCTCTGATCCACTGCGTGTGAGCAAGTTCACGGGAAAATGAAGATTGAGGGCATGATGTGACCTCACAGTGTGACCTAAGTTCAAAAAGGGAGAGACAGTTCCACAAGTATTCAGCCCCTTTTCACCTTCAGGCTTGCTGCCGAAGCCACCATTACCCTTCAAGAGATCAACATTGTGCCACATGAACTGCAGATTTCCAGGATTCACATCTTCAATGGAAATATTAAAGTCACATATTGCTCTCTATTTCTACCCAGAAAAATCGAATGGCTATAGATTCAGCAGTTATGGGGCGAGGATGGTTAACGAGGGGACAGGAATGATACACAGTCATTGCATGACATCCAATTGCAAATCTCTACCAGGGTTATGGGTGGTCAGTTCCAAGTTCACAGTTCACTGCTTTCAGGTCCCTGAAACAATACATCATAATGTGCAGCAATCACACACTGTAGTGCAGTGTCCTTACCCAACTGCTCAATTGAGCCCGCCGCCTCTCATTCTTTGTACGCAGGTTACCATTCTCCTGCCTCCAGGTTTCCATTTCACCCCAAGTCTCTCGTAGGGCCATGTGCGATTGTCCATCTGCCACACCTCGGAGTCTGACCCCTGTTATGTATGGAGGTGGGTAATGTGGTCTTGGAGCTGTGATGCTGGGCATTCCTTGTCCATTTAGCACCCATGTATGTTCGGTTGTTACCAAGTGATGCTCAGCCTTTTTTGGCTGTGAATGCAGCTGGTGAGCGGCTCTGTGTCTCATTGGCCTGATGTTGCTGTTTTCATTCTGACTGAGGGTAACGTTGAGCCTCAGCCTGATGCTGCCTTTCCTCCTTCCCTCTGGCTGGCTCACTCAGCTCCTTTCCGCTGGCACTGTGTGCAGTGCGGTTATCATCAATGCTGATCATTGCTCGGTTCCACCGGTGGGGTTTGACACGGTTCTAGCTGTGGGTGGTTCCTCCTGCTCCTCGTCCTCCAACTTGGCCATTATTCCTGCACACAGCATTCGGCTAGTCTCCAACCCAGGCCCGGGTGAATGACACTGTTTTCCCTTTCCCTGTGGAGGGCCACTCCCAGTGTCATGGAGTCCAGTGGCAGGAGGGTGCACAATGCCCTTGGTCATCAAATTCCTCACCTACAGTGCGCTCGCTCCTGTAGCACAGTCAGCAGCAGCGTCCAGCTGCAGGTCAACAGCTCCTTCCTTAACTCTGCAAATTTAATATTGCAATGTCCCAGAAATCAGTCACCTCACAATGAATATGATTGACTAAAGGTTTCTTTATATCATTCTTATCGCAGATATTAGTATCTGAATCTTTAACAGTGCAATGGTCACTGCCTTGGGCTGCGCTGTGCAGACAAGAACATAAATCATGTACCTGAGTTCATTACGAAATGATCAACTTTGTCCTGTAGATACTCGCCTAAACGGAATTATTGAAGAAACAATTGTGCAGGCTGAATTTTAAACATTTTTCTGCTCAGTTTTACATTCTAACTTGTTTGGCATGATCCCAAGCCTATTTATTTGTTTAGTTTCATCCTGTCAAATGGGCTCAAGTTCAGCTTCTATGTGCTATAACAGAAGAAAATAAAAATCCTACCACTTACTTTCAAGGTTTTCCCGAAGAACTTCCCTCTTCCCTTCCATTTGACCAGGCCCGTCTAACCTTCCTCTCTATCCTGCTCACTCATGGCAGACAGCAGCTCAATCCTGGTCAGCAGCTGCGCGATCCAGAAAACCAGACATAACTTTCGGCTCGCTGCGGCTCGCTCTGCTGGGAGCGCCAAACTCTCAGCAGCAATAGGATCACTGAAATCCATTTGAGAGGTGCTGATATGGCTGTAACAGATGACAATAAAAGCGGAGAAGTGTGGTAAGAAGCAGCTAATGGAGTGAGAATTGTCAATGACAGAAAGGACTGAAAATTAGTGGCGGGAAGCAAAAACATCTGGGAACACTTAATGACAAGAATTTGGGTGACTGTACCATATTTTGTGACCTCGATTGGAATGCAAATGTTTCTAGGCCATTTTTAGCTGGATATAATTATTTGACTTCAAGTGGGTAAAAACAGTCTGTCTACTCTTGACTGGGAAACAGTCTGTCCACTATAAATGTAGTTGAAGAAAACATCGCTCTGTGTCCGGAGATAGCACGGATAAATGATGCAAACTATGATAATGTTTGAACAAATATCGAGCAGCATTTGAAGAGGCTCCTACAGTAGAGATAAAAACATGTGGCGAGGAACATCTCCCGAATTGAGGTTTTGCAGGTCCCTTTGTGATGAGGACTGGCCTGTGGTCATGTTTTGATTTTTTTGCCCCGCATCCAGAAAGCAGAGAATCCAAGTTCTATACCAGGTTGCACCATGCAGGCTGACTCAGCACTGGGCCGAGTGCTGCATTGCCAGCGGCCTCATCGTGTGGATGAGGTTCCAAACTACAGTAGCCATGTACCCCACCTCCTTAAAGATCACATTCCAAGTTAAAAGCAGAGAATTATCTTACCTTGAAGTATCAAGTTAATGGATCATTTATTTCAAAGAAAATCCGAAGAAAAGCACCATGTTTGCTTCAAACCAATTCTTCCCCCCACCCCGTCACTGCTTACACCTGCCCCCACAAACCCACCCCCCCACCCCCACCGCCGGACCCTCTGAAGCCAACTCCATGCTAGCCTGGCTTCCATCTTCCCACCTGTTATATTCGTGCTGGCCTGACTCCCCCCTCCCCATTTCTATGGCCTGCCCACCCCTTTCCCAGAAACTCCATTATAGGCCCCAATCTCTCGCATTCTCGACCCCACTCACTCAGAATCCATATGGAGTTGTTCCACTTACCGATCACAAGCAGTAACGTAGCGTACACCAGCACAGGAAATTGAAATACGCCTGGGAGCAGCAGGTTCTGAGGGAGTGGCCTCGGGACCACAGAATGGATTTTTAATGTGCCCACCTTTGTGCGGCTAGGAGGAGCAAAGGCCACCCCTCCAATACCCTCCTTCCAACATATAGGCTGCATTCGCACTGCCTGTCCAGGTGCAAGAGGCGATGAGATGATTTTTGGAAAACCATCAATGCCCAGCGATGTGGGGAGATAGCAGTAGAATGGACCTTGTTGAAATGTTTATGTTTTAAAATCCTTCCTTGATTGTGATTCACTCTGCTATCACTTTCAAACTTTACCGGGCAGGAATAATTCCCCATTCACAACAATGCCTGAGCAGAAACATTTCTAAAAGCGACACATGGGACAGGAACAACTGTCAAAGTAGATGGGGAAGTAAGGATCACACAAATGGAGGTAGGAAAGTTAGTTGTGAAGGGGACGGAAGGATATAGATAGGTTACATGATTAGACTAAGAGTTGGCAAATGGGGTGTAAAGTAGGAAAACATGAGTTTGACCATTTTGGCAGGACAAACAAAAAGGGGCACATATTATAAACGGTGAGAGACTGCAGAGCTCGGAGTTACAGAGGGAACTGGGTGTCCTAATGCATGAAAGATTTTGTTCCTTTCTGCTGTTAAACTGTCGAAAGCCATTGAAATTCGGACAGTCCAGAGTGCCAAACTGGTTGTTCTTGAAAAAGGCTTCTTTCACTGAAAAAGCCTTAGTTTCGTTTTAAACCTCTTTTACTTCTGCACTGGTCATGTTGTCTCATCCATTCGCTGACACACTCTCTTCTTTTCGACTGAAATCTCAAAATCAACTCAATCTTCCCATTTTATTCTCACTTCAGAGCTGGCAGCAGAGTGATCATTTTGGGAAATCATTTTGTTTCACACAAGAGGGGCACAGAAATCAGGCACTGAGGGCAGACACAGAAACACAGGGACATCATTTTAACCCGCCAGCCCCTTTCACACTCTCTGTCCTGCATAATGTTCACGTTTGCACATTCACAGGACAAACCTCCCGCAGACTGACAGTTCCCGGGATAGGCTTCCGACTCCGCTCGGCCTCTGCTATGGATTCTCCGGGGTTATTTGTAGTTTTGCAGCTCTGCTCACATTGTCTGGTCCCCAGATTCGGGCTGAAACGCATCGCAGCTCTGGCTGGATTAAGACAGGTCTAATTTTACATTATTAGATCATTCACAACCAGCAATATGTTTAATTAATATGGAAGTGCAAATGTGCGCTTTGGCCCTTCAGTAAGCGTATCCCACGTTGTATTATAGGGCAAGGGAGAAAAGGGAGAGAGGGCGGCCTAAAAGAAAAAGTCAGGGTGAGTTCAGGAAGTGAGACACAGACAGTCAGGCAAAGAATGGATTGCAGAATACATTGTTCAATCCAGTTTTACGAAGCTACAATTGGAAAGGCAGAAGATGCTGTCTCATTTTTCACTGTTATTTTATTGGAGAACAATACATTATTAATCACACACTCAGGGTCAGTGCCAGAGAGTGAAACAAAGCCTCATATTTAAGCCCATTTCCCCTGTTGTAATCTCTGCAGTCTTGCAGGACAGGGCTGCTAGGTATTGCTGTCAGTAACGGAGTGCTTCCCTTCGATTAAATGAATCTAGGGGTCTCCCTGTCAGATATTAACTGTTGCATGGTTCCAACAAATCCCTCATTGCTCCCATGTTTCTGCAGGATTGTTTTGTGAAGATGGGCTCTTGAACAACTAATCCCCTGCAGGGAATGATGCCAAATTGAAGTTGGTAAAGGGTCAAGCCCCTTACTTTTCAATGTTCTGTGATCTTTTCCCAATCACAACCCCTTTGCGCAGATAGTGATCTAAGTGAATTGCAGAAAAAGTTGATTCTAGTTGCTGATTTACAACAGACATCCGCACATGACTTATTTAGTGGAACCCGAACGCTGATTGTTCGTGAGTGAGAGACTGTCAGATACATAATCAATACCACACTCACAGGTAGTAAGTGAGACTGATACTTACACAACTAATCCCACAATCACAGATAATACCAGAGACTGATATTGATAGAACGAACCCACAATCGCAGGTAGCAACAAAGACTGGTATTTACAGAATCAATTCCACAATCATAGATAGTGCCAGAGACTGATATTGATAGAATCAATCCGCACTCAGATGAATAGTGAAACGTTGGAGGATTACAGGGAGCAGCATTCGGTGAATTGTTCTTTGAGAGGGCCAGCACAGATTGGACAGCCCGAATAGCCTCTTCCTGTGTTGTTGCATTTCCATGATGTAAATGGAGAAAAACTGGAAGAACTTTGTAGCTCTGGCAATTTCGACGTTCCGATAACAGATCTATTCGTTAAAACTTCAATCGACCTGAAGTGTGAATCCTCCCTTCCTCTCTCCACAGCAAATTTTCAACCTTTGATTGCAACAGTTTTTTCGATTATTTGAACGGTAGAAGCAGCGGAAAATGAGGTGGAAATGAGGACTCGAGTTACCTCGTTTTCCAACAGGAAGAAGGGCACCACTTTGAATTCGGCAGCAGCAGGAAACAAGATTAGGGGTCAATTATTTTTGGAGGTGGTTTGGACACTGAGAAGGGATTAAGTCTTCTGTGACAATTGTTGGATAGGTTTTATATTGAAGGTGATTTGTTAGAAGTCTACGTAGCTTGGTCAACGTTTGATAAATTAACGATGACAGACCATCAATCCATGGAAGAGTATATTCTAGAGTTTAATAGGTGTTATGAGAGATTGACAAATTTTGCCCTAGATGTTCCGAGTCTGTGTTTCTATTAAAAGTACGTGATTGCACCCAAATTTCACATATTTCTAGAACTGACGGGGATTCCATTTCATGGAGGAGACTCTTCTAGAACAAATGGTTACTTTCCTAAAAAGAAGGCGGGCATTCATTCATTTCCGACCATTTTCAGTTCAAATGCAGACGCTTCTGCATTGATAAAAAGTATGGAGGCCTCCATGATTGCTGAATTTGGAGATCGATTGAACGTAGGTGCTGGCATCAGTACAATTACAAGAGTTGCTGATAGGCAAACTGAAGGTGGTTGCTCTTTTAGCCAATTTTGGAATTCTGAGCAAAGGTGGGCCTAAAATGACAGTGGAGACGATTGAACCCTAGAAATTCATGGGGAATGATCAACAGTTGTTTGTTGTGATTACCAATATATTGTCCAAAGCACAACAATCACATCTTTTCGGCAACGTGTAAAATGGAGAAGACTGACGTTGAGTATGATGATGACTGGCCTGAGAATTTGGATTGGTTGATAGAAGATTGAGGCAGAGATGAACGTTTTGGTAGATGTGCGGTGCTGCAGGAAGATACCAGATTCTGCCTCGCATATTCATATGTCTTGCGGTGTAGAGAGAGAATCACAGAATTGTTACAGTGCAAGAATTAGGCCATTCAACTCATCATGTCTGCAGCGGCTCTTGTGAATGAGCACCTTATCTAATGCCATTCTCCTGCCTTCTCCTCGTAACAGTGAAATTATTTATTTTCGAAGAAAGCACCAATTCCCTCTTGAATGCCTCGATTGAACCTGGCTCCACCTTCATGAAGTCCATTCCAGACCCATCCACTCATTGGTTAAAAAAGTTATTTTTTCCTATTACTTTTGTTTTTTTTTTGCCAATTATTATAAATCTGCGCTCACTTTTTTTTATATTCCTTCCACCAATGGGAACACTTTATCCCTAACTTCCCTCTCCAGTCTCCTCAGGGTTTTGGATACTTCTATCAAAGCTCCTCCTAGATTATTTTATCCAAAGAAAAGTGTTTCAATTTCTCCTACCTCTCTTCATAACTAATGAATCCTACATCTTAATCCCGTAAACCTCTACTGCTCTCTCTCTCCAATGACATAAATCCTTCCTAAAATGTGAGGCCTAGGACTGACCGCAGAACTCTAGTTGAGGTCTAAATACAGCTCAACATATCCTCCTTGCTTTTGTAACCTATGTTCTTATTAATAATGGCGAAGAAACTTTATACTTCATTAACTGCCCTCCCAACCTATCCTGCCACGCTTAACTATATATAGACATATACACCAATATCCCTCTGCTCCAGAACCTCTCTTGCACTTGTATGCCTTACCTTATATGCACTTTTTACCGAAGTGTACCGGCTCACATTTTGCTACTTTGAATTCATCTGCCACTTATAAACCAATTCCAGCAACTTGTATATGTCCTTTTGCAGCTCTAAACTGCACTCCCCACAGTGCACAATGCTTTCAAGTTTTGTATCGTCCGAGAAATTTGAAATTGTTCCCTGTACACCAAGGTGTAGATCATTAATATTTTTTCAGGCGAAAGCAATGATGCCATGCAGACGTCTGGGGAATTCCAACACAAGCCATCATCCAGCTTGAAAAATATGCATAAACCATTACTTCCTGTCACTCAGCCAGTTTTGTAAATATGTTGCTACTGTCCCATTTATTCCATTGGCTACATGTTTTTTCTCACATGACTGTTGTGTGGCACTGTATCACCTGTGTTGGGAGTCCATGCACAACAATAGTTTTGCCTTTATCGACACTGTATGTTATTTCTTTAAAAAAAAAAGTAGGTTAGCTATGATTTCCCATTCAGAATTCTATACTGGTTTCCTTAATTAACTTGCATATGTCCACCTCTATTAATTCTGTCGCTAATTGTACTTTCTAGAAGTTCCTGATCAGCGAATTTAAACTGACAAATCTGTAGTTTAATCCCTTGACGCTTCTTTGAATAAGGGTGCATTGATTGAAACTTTCCAGTCATCTAGGACGATCCTTGAATCTACATAAGACCGAAACTTTATAGGCAGTACCCCTTAAATTTTTACTCTCCCGCTTCCCTCATTCGACGGCTTTCAGTGCAGCTAAACTATCCAATACTTCCTCCTTCTCAATTTTAACTCTTTTAGTGACTTTATTCCTTCCTGTTTCACTATGGCCTAGCCAGCATATTCTTCCTTCATAAAAACAGGTGCAAAGCATTCATTTATTATCTCACATGCCCTGCCGTCCCCGGAATCCTCGTTCTGGTCCCTAAACGCCCCTGCTCTCCTTCCGCAGAGGAACAATTTATGATGGATCAGGGCTTAGTTATCGATAGAAAATATTGTCAAAAACGTGTCAGGACGTCCGCGCAGTTTGGGATGTGTAACAACAACTTAAATTCACTGCACTGGACATTGGAAGTTTTGGGACCTTAGCTGTTTACTAAACTGGCGCTTCTTATTGCAGTTCCTGCCGTTCACCGGAGTTAAGGCCAACACAGAAAGGGTTTATTCTACTGTTGTAACATGTTAATGACTGTTCTCCACGTACCCTGAGTAGCAAGCACGCTGCAAATGGAAGAAACAATTCTAATCCCCGTGGAAAATCAGCAGATATGAAATACATGACACAATGTGGGACAAAGTTTTCTGATATTATTTAAATAAAACAACATGTTGTCGTGGCAGCAGAAAGGGCACGTTCTAACCGGGAACACTGGAGAAAATTTAACTATGGTCAGAATAGGAAGAGTTTGTTTCATTTTGCATTTTGTTTTTATCAGTATCAGAATAATTGTCCAAGGAGATTTCACTATCTTCTTCAGCTCTACCCGGAATTTATTTGTGTAGCTGCATAAATAAACGCGTTTGTGCAGGAACTCAAATACATGAGCATTTGTCCAGTTTGAGTGGCGATGTATGCGGGAGCTGTATAATCCGGTCGTACATGAATGAACATACCATTGACTAATGTAGAAACGACTGCTGTCAGCCACAATAGTATAAAATTACCCGATACAGTGAACAGTAATATAATCGATTTCCTTCGGTTCTGTATTTCCGGTTCACTGTGATTCTCGTTGCTGTGACCCCGGACTCCTTACGGGCTCGACTGGCTACTAAAATCCGTCTGACCGTCAAACAATTAAACAGTAATATCAAAGTGAAAGGAATCCAAGTCAATGAAATACTTTGTAGCCAAGTGAATGTTACAGCAATAAGAGATGTATAAAATTCCAGGCTGGGTTGGAAACCCCAGTGAACATTGTCAATTATTCGCTTAGGTTCATATGCAAACCAAAAGGGGATGCACTGTAAACACGAAAGGACAGAGATTGCTGTTAGAACTGTCACCGCAGTTCTCATTGTGCAATATCTTGTCTTAAACGTGTGAATACAGATAGATACAAAGCGGTCAAATGTGAAGCAGATTGTAAACCAGACCGAAAAATACAGGTTGACATTATTTGTGTACATTATGAACTTGCAAATGGGTGTATTTGGCAAGATTATATGTGGAAAATGCTTACTCAGGATTTGATACACGAGAACATTATTGAGCATGACCAGTAAATCAGCTATTGCCAGGGACAACATATAGAAAGAAATACATTTTGATAGGCCGCAGGTTCCTCTGGAGAGAATCACGATTGCCATCAGGTTCGCTGAGGGAAAAAGGGAGAGAAAGTAGCTAGCATGGACACTCACAAACGTTCCACAGAATATTACTGAAAATAGTACTGCGCATTTCTGCCTTGCATTATATACACATATCCGATTTATAATATTGGACAGTGTTCACGAAATTCCTAAAATAAATAAACGTATATGCACTCTATTGAGCTTATTTTCAAAAGCAGTATCTTTGAGAAGCTCCTAGCTGAAGCAGAGACTGGAACCAGATTTCTGGCAGTGGGATCTTCAAATTGGAAAACAGACTTCTGAGAAATGAAGCTGTGCATGTAATTGGTATGGAAATGGAAACTGATTAGGGACTATAATCAGATTGGGAGATAGGATTTCAGTCTGTGGTCAAAACAAGCAGGAGTCTAAGAAATTGAATTGCTTTTCAGCAGAACCAATGCAGGCCCAGGGGCTCTCGGTGAATCTGTGAATGGGAGCAATCTTTAAAGACTAAAACCTGAGAAAATCTTTGAGCCAACCAGGCAAGCTGAAGAGCTGGGAGTTATTTTTTTAAGCAGAGCTGATCATACAGTGCACCAGAGAGCCATTGAATGGTGGGGTGACAGTGCTTCTGGGAAAACTCCGCCATCAGGACTGTTGTGACCCGAGTGAAAGATGCTACACAGAATTAGGCCTTGTTGATGATTATCGTAATTGAGGACTGCAGGAGCAAGGTGGAGTTGTGAGAGACACTGGGACTGAACACACTGCCAAATATGTGCTGAGGACTAGCCGAGAAATCCGTCAGATTTACAACTGTCGTATCAGCTACTCCAACTCTAATAAACGCTTTCTACTGAATACAATTATCAATTAATTATATATTTTTGTCTATGGTTTGTTTTTTTACAGTACATGTTAAAAGAAGTGAAATCTTGACCATTGTTTCCTTCCATCGGAGTCCTATGAGAAGTTCGGTTCCAAAAGGTAATTGATTCTCAAGTGGACTGTAACACTTTGTACAGGGACTGGGACTCTGCCGTCCTCCCGGTAAATTTCAGTCTGATGTTTTCATGGTGCTGAGAGAAGGGTCACTCGAATTCAGTCTAGAGGATGGTAACGGAGAGTCGCCCCAGGCTGCTGCTACTCCGACCGACACTTATGTATTGATGCCTCAACTGGAGCTAATGTTGACGTAGCTTAATTGTGTAAAACAGGCAAAATGTGATCCAGCGTCCGTCATACATATCTCCCGATTCTCTTTCAGAGACCATTGCCAATGACATTGGATTGAGGTTTAATTTACATTTAAACTGTACAGTGCTAGTCACCCGTGAGTACCTCACAGAGACAGTCCACTTACCGATAAAAAGTTTTGTAAAGGGAAAATGGGATATTTCTTTAACTTGTTGTATTTAAACGGTCAAATAATAAACACATTTCCTGACATATAACCTACCTGTCATCAGGCCGTTCCCGTGTGATACACCGAGTGAATTTGATAAATTGCCACTGAGGCTCCATGTTACACTAAAGAGAATTTTACAACCTGCTCCTCCTGATTATTTGGTGATGGGAATCTCGGGAGGGACACCAGATGCCAGCGGTGTACAATATAATTTCCAATCCAATACAGGAAGCAATAAATTCTAATAAAATATTCAGCTAAAGAAAATAACTCTGCAGTTTAATTCAATACATATCTATTTGACTTTTTATAATCGCTCTGAAGGACCCGGTCATGAACTAAACGGGAACAGATGGATCTGCAAAGATTCTTTGCGAGGGAGGAATGAGGAGCAACTTCCTATTCCTCAAAATATCTTTCTGTTCTCTGCTGGCTGGAGGATGCTGCAGCACTTGGAATTATCAGTGTAATCTCGGCAATAGGCAACATGACATCTGAGATTGTTAACATGGACACTAAGCAACACATTCTTTAATGATCTATGAACTGTTAGAGTTGCGGCAATTCAAACCCCCTCTCCTTAAGGGTGAGGAGGAAAATTAAACTCCAGGTGCCCATAATGCGCCGAGCAGAACCACGGCTCACAGGCCCTGTGAACAGTTATATTTCCCGTTGATATTCAGCATTCATCCCGGTAGAAATATGACTGGGCAGTGAGACATTCCCACAATCAGCCACATAACCACTAGCAGTGAAATACCCAGCAGTTACCAGCCAATAATGACTTACCGGGAATACCAAAGGCTGCTAGAATTGGATAGTAAATTTGCTTTACTTGTAGAATCGTTGGCAGGATCATGTTTGTAGAAGAATGCGATGGATCACTCAGTTTTCTGAATTGCATTAAAGATCCGTAACTGTTTTCCCCTTTATAGGCCAATTCATGTCGCGGTGAGGAAATCAGCTTACGCAATAATTCATGTTAGTTATAGTCACTTAACAAACAAGCGAGTAATTTACCTCTTAGAGACCCCGGTCCGTCAATTGCGAAATTGGCCAGCTCAGTTCCAGAATCTTCGTCACTTAAATTAATGTTCAGGAAGCAACCCCAGGTGGAATGTGTTCTGCGCATGCACCCCTTGAACGTGGAATGCAATACCCCTCTGTACAGTGTTGGATTCCTGGGGCTTCATATTATTCTTTTGCGATCTTGGCTCATCCATTGCAGAATGTAAACATGTTATAGACTGTAATTCTTAAACTTAAACTTCCTGTCTTCTATGGCGAAACCTCGTGATGACTCGGCGTTATTATTGCTGACGATGATATTGCTCTGACATTAAGAATACTGCGATGTCCGTATATTTATGCTGTTGCTATCAGTCAGCTGCTACTCATTATAAACTCTAACATTAATAGTGGGAAACATATTGGAAAATAATCCGTGCTGACTTTAATCTATCATTAGCAATACAAACTCCACTCAAACATCGGGATGCCCTGCTCCAACATTATTCGTTGGGAAATACAAGCAGAAAAAGCTGGAATTCTCAGCAGATCCTGCTGCATCAGTGGAGAGTCAATCAGAGTTAATATTTCAGGTAACGGTCAGCATTGACTTTTTCAATTTCAGGTTTCCAGCATCGCCGTATTTTGTTTCTGGATTATTGTTTTTGATCCTATTCCAGAATTTTCATGGTGACTTTATTCTAGTGTTCATGGTGATATTGGCGTAACATCACTGGTGGGTACACAACTGTCGGGTTACAGGACAGGCTGCTGCTCAACTCTTACTCGTGATTTCCTTTCCCTAACAATACTGTTGCTGAGGTCACAGTAGCTTTTCTTACGGTGAATTTAATATTAATGAGGAAGACCCTACTCGAGCATTAATAGCTGTGTCTGTGCAGAGAATTATTACAATATTTCGAGCTGTAACCCAATTCCAACGTTATTTTTGAGGCCTCTACGCGGTGTTATTCGTGATAAAATCATTCAAACATTGCTAGGGGTGATCCAGTGCCTCCAAGTTCTTTTCTTGTGTTGTTTTATTTCCTCCCTAAATCAGAGCGCCCGATTATAAGTAAAAATTCCGCATTGCCGTAATTAATGCGGTTATATTTTAATCAATACTCTGGGTAAAATGGAAAGCCCCTATCATATGAAAGCGATGCTTCATGCAATCCTCTATTTCACATTTGGAGTATTTTAATGCTTTGGTTAAGTATCATGACACACGTACTCTTGGGCATAACTAAAAGAGGAATAAGAAAATTTCTCAGATACATTTAGGTTGTAACTGCGCTTGGAGAATGAAAGGGTAGCTTGACATGTCACTGAAAAAAATTTGATAGATCAGAGCAGTGTGTTATTACCTCAAACCAAATGCAGGAGGAATGTTTTTATCCTTGAATATGCACATTTGATATTGACGTTTACACCGTACACACAAAGCGGAGCCACAAAATGAAACAGCACGTCAACCTATGGAGAATACGACTGCATCCAATTGGCGAGACACCGATTGTGTATCACACCAATCGACAGCGAACAAAACAGTTATAATTCACTTAAGCACAATGGATTTACGAACGACAATAGTCGCTTTAAAGAGAGCGGCTAAATCTAGCTATTAAACTAAGAGCACATGCAAGGGACAGCTGCACCCCATCTGCCAATAGCAATCAGTTATGCAATAGATAGCGGGTAGGAGAACAAACTCCACATGTTTCTCACTCATACACCAATCACTTAACGCATGTTTAGTTTGTTGTGAAGCAGCCATTTGTCGCATGTGACAGCGGTTAATTCAAGGACACTGCTCTCCACATCTTGCAATCAGGTGAAAAGGCTCCTTGTGTTGCAGAAGCGAGAGGTCACTCATTCTTTCATTTAACTGGTGTTTCTTCATTCCACCTGCTATAATTCAAAGCCATTTTGAGTAGTGAGTGTCATCCGAATTTAAATTGTGTTCGCCGCACTTGTTACTGGTTTTACAGCATCGGAGGCGACGCTTGTATCAATTTCTGCGTCAATATTATTTTTATTGTCAACCCTGCAGTGATGCATAGAGCTCGTAAACAGAGAGCGTGTCTTGCACAATTATCATTGCCGGCAAAACAGGCCACAGCAAAGTAATAGAACTGGTATTTCACTCCTCCCAGCGTTTGTATGTAAACCGATCAAGAAAAGAGAGGGGCATGGTGGGGTGCGGTGTGGCGGGGGAGCGGGAGAATTTTTCATCCCTCACAAACATACAGGAAAAGACTGGCCACAGCTGTCCTTACAGGTTAAAAATAAACAGAGAATCCCGAGAATACTCGGCGGGTCTAGCAGCTTCTGTAATGAGTGAAAACAAAGTTAACGTTTTTAGGTCGATGACTTGGTCAGAACTGACATACTTATTTCGTGTGTGCAGGGAATGTGCCGCAAGTTTGATTGTCCAAAAATCACGCTGAGGAATTACTTACTATCGCGATCAGGTTTCTAGGATGCTGGCGGAGGGTGACAGGGATACGTGGGGAAGCTGGTGTGGCGGGGAACTTCTAGTCATGTCTCACATGGCGTGGATCTATAAAGCAAATTATTCCCTATTGCCTGTGGATAAATAATCTGAAGTAAATGATTTAGATGCACTTTATACATAAAATATGTGCTAATCCCTCGGAGTGCGCATGTCTTCCATTGTCCTGATTCTTATGTATAATGCAATCAGTTATTTTGTCCGCAGTACCTGCATAGTTTGGGTAGCAGGGCATTAAAACAGGGTTACCCATAGAGTTATATAACGGTCATAGCACAAAAGGAGGCCATTCAGCACATTGTCTCCCTGCCGTTTCTCTGCAACAGCAACTCAGCCAGTCCCACTCCTCCGCTTTTTCTATGTAGCCATGGAAATATTGTGTTTTCAGATAATTACCTACTACAATTGAATCTGCCTCCACCACACACTCAGCCAGTAGCTTCCAGATCCAAATCTCTTGCTGCATAAAGAAGCTTATCTTCATGTCGCCTCTGGTAATTTTTAAAATCAGTTTAGGGTTCTCGACCTCCCGCCGATGGCAGCAATTTCACCATTTTCATTATCTAGATCCCTAATGATTTTGAGCACGGCTGAAAAATCTCCCCTCAAACTTCTCTTCTCCAAGAAGAACAGCCCCAGCTTCACCCATCTATCCACATATCTGAAGTCTCCCATCCTCGGAATCATTCTCGTAAATCTTTTCTGAACCCTTTGCAAAACCTTCGTTTAAGTTGAACCAGTATTTTATGAACGTTCACAACTTAGTTTCTTTGGTACTCTATGCCCTGATTAATAAAACGCAGGATTAGGGGCCCAGTGCTGCTTTCACAAACTGCCCTGACAGCTTCAATGATTTTTGCAGATACGCACCCAGGTTCTTCTGCTCCTGCATCAATTTAGAATTACGCCCTTCATTTTAGGTCACCCCTCCTCGTTCATTTGACCAAAGTGTATCACTTCGCACTCCTGCACATTAAAGTTCAGCTACCCCGAGTCTTCCCATCCCACCAGCCTATCTATAACCTCTTGAAGTCCATCATTTCTCCAGAAAGTTCACAATACTTCCAAGTCTTGCATCATCCTCCAATTCTGAAACTCTGCCCTGCACACCCAGGCCTAGGTTATTGATATCAATCAAGAAATGCGGTGGCTCAGCTACATCCCGCCACCACAGTCAGAATTAAATAAAATTTTCTGTAATTCACGCTTTAATAGTCTTGAAATATAATATTGAGCTGTGGCATAATGAAATTCTAGCTATTCTAACGACTAACCGTTCACAACACAACATGGTTCGAAATGAACTCTTTCAGGGAACTGATCGTGTTCACTAAAAAGCATAGGTTCACTGAAATTTGGGGGCTCAAATGATTAACACAGAGGGAAAGAACGTAAGAGTCGATTTAGAAATGATATGGCCAACTCGTTTGATTAGCGCTCCTGCACCTCAAAATCTCCCACTTCATCACTGCATTTGTATCAGTCATAGTGTTATTAACAACTGCATCAAGTCGCATGTATATATCACCTCTAAAATAGCTGATAAGAAGGACTTGTGGACTCAACCAGGAACACGGGTTATAATTGCCACTCATGGGTGTGATGACCACTAATTATTTTTATTAATTTACAGGATATTGTCTTTGCTGGATCAGCCAGCATTAATTGCCCATTCTTAATACCCCTTGAGAAGCTGGTGAGCTGCCCTCTTGAACTGCCGCAGTCCTTGTTGTGTAGATACATCATCAGTGCTGTTAGGACTAGAGTTCCAGGAATATGACCCAGTGACATTGAAGGAAGGGCAATATATTTCCAAGTCAGGATGGTGAACGGCTTGGATGGGAACATCCAAGTAGTGCTGTTCTCATGTATCCGCGGCATTTCTTGTCCTCGATTGTAGTGGTCATTTGTTTGGACTGTGATGTTTAAGGAGCCTTTGTGAATTTCTGCATTATATCTTATAGATGGTACACGCTGCAGCTACTCTGCTTCGATGGTGCAGGGTATTCATTTTTGTGGAAGGGGTTCCAATCAAGCGGGCTACTTTGTATTGGTGGTGCAAATCTTATTGAGTGTTATTTGAGCTGCACTTATCCAGGAAAGTGGAGAGTATTCCATCCCACACCTGGCATTTGCATTGTTCACGGTGGGCAGGCTTTGGGCAGAAAGGAAGTGAGTTACTCGCCGCAGGGTTCCTAGCCTCTGACCTGCTCTCGTAGCCACAGTAATTATATGGCTAGTACAGCTCAGTTTCTGTTCGTTATTAATTCCCAGGAGGCTGATAGATGGGAATTCATTTTCATTTTGCCATTAGACGCCAAGGTGCAAAGGTTAGATGCACTCTTGCTGGAGATGGTCATTGCCTGGCGCTTGTGTGGCGTGACTGCTACTTGCCACTTATTAGCTCAAGCCTGGATATTGCCCAGGTCTTGTTGCATTTGGACATGGGCTGCTTCAGTGTCTGAGGAGTTGCAAATAGCGCTGAACATTATGCAATCATCAGCAAACATCGCCACTTCTGACGTCCTGATGGAAAAAAAAGCCACTGATCAAGCAGCTGAAGATAGTTGGGCTGACAACACTGCCCTGAGGAATTTCTCCAGTGATGCCCTGGAACTGAAATTGTTGACCTCCAACAACTATAATCATCTTCATTTGTGCGAGGTATGACTCCAATCAGCAGATTTTCCCTGCTGCTACCCATAGACTTCAATTTTGCAAGTGCTCCTTTATGCCACACTCGGTCAAATGCTGCATTGATATACTGTGCAGTCACTCCCACCTTACCCGGGGAACTCACTGAAGACAAACAAATCGAACAGTTCAAGCCAATGACTTTTCATCAGAATTGTACAAAGCTCCGAATGAGGTTTCTTGCTTTCAGCGGGATGGTTTCACACTTTCCCAAAACAAACACCATATGATATCGTTTACTCACTGGCGAAATAAACCGCACTGGTATTGTATCTTCCTGGAATTTCTGCAAATTAATATCTCCCCTAAAAACATGCAATATTCAAAGTTGTTCTTGTCTCTAGTGCTGTTTGCTGGGTGAGGTGAGAGTGACAGCATTCTATATCAACGCAGCATTTGACTGAGTGTGGCATTAAACAACCCTACACAAATTCCAGTCAACGGGAATTCGGGGTTAAACTTGCTGCTGAATTTCGTGCTGGAGCTTTTTGAGGAAGGCTTTGGGATTTTTATTATTCTCAGAATTTAGAACCTTATTCCCAATGAGCTTTCTTGTTTTAATAGGGTTAATATCACACTTTCCCACAACAAACACAAAATGGATTTTTTTACCAATTCGCAAAATCCAACTTTGTGAGCTTGGAGTTTTCTCTCCAATTTCTTCAACTTAACTTTTCGGCACGATAAACACAATCTTCAAAACGTTGAAGGTTCAGTGCAGACAGCTGTGTAACAACAGTTGTCACATCACAAGCCTTGAGTGAGGAGCGAGTAGTTGGTGTAATTTTGGAGATTTGTGAAATGAAGCCAAAGGGAGGCTTCTGGTCTGCTTGTGAAGGAAAGGTGCTGAATAGGGTGAATTACCAAACACGGGAATGCAAGCAAAATATGGTTGCAGTGCCTCGTGTCAGATTGTGAAGGCATCTGTGGGAAGCACGTGGGATCCAGCTGGATATCTCAAACAGTAAAACATAAAATCTGCGGGTCTGTGGTTCAAGTCCCGGTCCAAACACTGCCTTCTGACTCCAGGTGACTTCCCCATCTGCGCCCCCTTACCGCCACCCCCGCCGTGAAGCTACTGGGAGGAAAAGGTTAAGGGATGCTGAATTCTTCAAGAGAGCGGAAGAGACATATACTTCTTCATTTGCAAATAGATACTTCCTTCTCGAAATTATTGTAGATTCGATCAACCTCTAAGAATTATTTCTCAATTTCCAACTGCCCTAAATATGAAAAGAGCATCTTCATTTTCCTCTTGGTTGACCTAGACACCATTGCAGTGAATCAGTGGCAAAAGTATAACCTGATTTCACCTCACGCCTACCGCCAGGGAAAGCAGTTTCTCTCCTTTTAACCTAACTTGTGGTTAAACTGGAATCGAAACTTCGATCAGCTCACCCTTCATTCTTCTTTTCTCAGGAGAAAATAAACAGGATGTAGCCCTAAAAGGAAAAAAAAAATGTGCGGGACAAGGTGGCGGATTGGCAATAGGTGAATCTCTCTTTCAGAGAGCAAGCACAGACAGCTTGGAACAAACGTTTTGTGCTGTATCCATTCTATGATTCTGCCTTTCTAAAATTATCAAACCTGAACTCCTGAAGTAATGGACCGAACTCTGAAATCCCACTGTTCCAACTCCAAGGCCAGCACACTCCTTGTTGTTCCTCTGAGTAATGCCTATAAGAACGTGAGAAACAGGAGCAGGTGTATCATAGATTTCACGGCTTCTCAACCAATTCCAGATCTTTCTGGTTGATCTTCTGCCTCAACTGCACCTTCCCGAGAATTCTCAATTCCCCCTGTCGTACAGCGCCATCCCAGATAAAGAATGTCTGATCAATTTCAAGCCACAGAAGAGGTGAACAATAATGTCTACTGCATAAATAATAGGCTACAACTCAAAACATTTTATGAGAATACTTGTTTCTTGGTTTTTATGCCTGTTTTAGTGGCATGCATTTGTATTCTAATTGCAGGAGCAAATTCAGGACAGTTGGCTGATTATCGATTGTAATGAGTGTTAACTCAGATATGACAGCCTGGAAATTGTGGTCTTCAAATGACTTCTTCGTGTACATGTGCACTGTGAGCACTGCACCTGTAGACTTAAATCCCTTAGCTTTTCTACAGCCCCTTGTTTCTCACCATATAGAAAATACTCTCATTGCTCAATTGGTCCATGAAAGATATGTTCCTTGTGTATTCTGCTTTACCCTTACTGACTGGCTCTCCATCTACTGTCCATTGTTTTCCCATTCCGTTTCTTGTGTTCCGAATACACACACACAGCCTGAGAAAGCAGATTATTTCGATCCATTGTATCGATTCCGCAAGCACATTTCTTGGTAGTTTCCCAAATTTAGATTGCAGAATGAACACGAAACTTGAAAATGATAATCGAATACAAATAGATTATTTTTGTGCTTCTATCAACAAAACCTTTATTTCCTGTTGCAGAATGGGTGACAGCAGATTCTCAATGTATAAATATTTATAATTAAAATTGTGATGTTTGAAAATGGATTTCGTGTTTCTTGGTGTGCCAGTTCTGAATCAATATGTGTGTAACTGTGTTATCTCTCAATGCACTTGTGTGTATCTGCGTTGTGTGTAAGTATATTTAGGAGTGATTGGGAAAAGAAAAGAAACAGGCAGAATAAAATATTTCCACATCAAACCAGATTCAGACTGAATGAGGAAAATACAGATCACTGTAACCAGCAGAATGATAAAGTACACATAGGCAGCACAATAAGTCAAGATCACACCAAAGAGGGTTACTTTCTGAGCGTTGTTTTGGGCGGAGATCAGTGTGGTTTATTGATTACCAAGTTATGTAGTTGTGGCCAAGGGGTTGACGCGATGAACTAGAAATCCATTCGGGTATTCTCGCGGAGATACGAATCCTGCCGACTGCACAGCTTCTTTTACTTGCTCAGTTTCAAAATTTGATTAAGTTCCTTTTACAAAAATCATATCTTAGGTGGGATGATACCCCACACCTTTCAACAACAGAATTCGGTTTCCTTGGTCTTATTCTTCTGCGTGTATTCACGAAATTCCTGTCCTGATTACAGCAAATATCAGCTAAACTAACGACACCCACATTTTCGACCCTCTCTCACACTGCGAAGTCACTTTATGTCTAATTATAAATGTCATATTGTGTGCGTGGGCATATGTGTGTGTGCATTTGTACTGTACCTTTGTGTGTTGTTTTTGTTTATTGCTTCTGAGTAGTTCTTGTTTATTGTGCTTTTGTAAGACCCTCGCCTTCAAAAGCCTTTCCAATGTTCTTCTAATATTATTCACAAAATTATCTTCTACCACCTTTTCAGGTGGGGCGTTGCAGTTCCCACCAACTGAGTGGAAATGTCTCTGCTAACGTTCTCTGTATATATTTTGGTCAATCACTATGTATCCATGTCCCTTATGTATTGACCTACAAGCAGAGTGACTCTTTTCCTGTTTACCCTCCCCAAACCTCAGGTGATCGGAAAAATAGGTGATTTTCTAATCTTCTATGTCCGTAGTGCAACAGCCGGAACTTACCCAGCAACACCTCATGACTGAACTATTTCATCCTTGAAAACCTCCCTGCGAGCATCCTTTGCCCCCTTTTGCATGACTTGCTGAAGATTGGTGACCATCCTTATCCACAGGGTTCCTTACTAATGTCGAACTGTAGTTGCTAATGGTCTAGCAAGATCCCGATGCTTGAATACACTATATCTCGATGTCTAAATCCAAATAACCAATATGCTTTTCGAACTACATTGCAAACTTTGTGGTATGGAGACAAATGTCCCTCTGCCCATCGACAATTTACAAAAATCTCGCACTTAGTGTGTAGTGACTTTCCATAATAGTCCTCCCAAATTTGATAATTTCATCGCTTACACCCTCGTATTGAAATTTGTATAGTTTTTAATGTGTTATTATTATGTGTGCGTCTTACTTTCTGAACTCCTTTCTCAGCGGGTCTTTCTTTCCCTGGAAGCCTTTCTCATTGCCACTTTCAACAAATGAAATGGTAGAATTGCGCGGTGTATCTGTGCCCTTCATTCTCTACCTGACACGTTTTGACTGTCTGTCTGTTTGTCTCTGTTTCCCTCTCCTTGACCTCTCGATTTAACAAAAACAATCTTCCAATCGGACGGATTAATAGGCACAGGATCATTCTCATCTCCCGTGATCTCCTCAGTATTCAATAATCAATGGATCTCACCTTTGAATACATTGAGCTCTCCCAGTCCTGTAGGATAGGGAGCTTAAAAAATTCACAAACATTTGAATGAAGAAATTTCTACTCATCACTAATTATACTAAACTCCAAAGAGAATAACCTTATTTTACCCAATGACTGTCCTGAATCCAGGAATGAATTTAAGGATCAAGCTCTAGTATCAGGACGTGCAGTTCGACTTTCAGAAAATGCTGGCCTTATTCAGCAGCTCAGACAGCACCTTTGGCTTTTCGTCCTGAAAGAATAATATTGATTCTCTCCATGGAAGCTGTCGTGTTTGCAGAGTATAACAGGAATTTTCTATTCTTACTTCAGATTTCTAATATCTGCAGTTGCTACGAACGTACGGAATAATAGCAGAAATTGGCCAATTGGCCCCTGGATGCTGCTCCTCCTTTCACCAAGTTCATGGCTGATTTGTTTGTATTTCGAGTTCCACATTCCCATCTACCCTGAAACCTTTGAACCCTTTGTTTCACAAGTATCTATCTACCTCCATCTTTGAAATATTAAATGACACCGCCTCCACTGCTTTCTGAGGCAGGAATTTCCAATGTCGCATAACATTCTGAGAGAAAAAAATCCTCATTTCTGCCCTACAAGGAACACACCTAATTTTGAGGGAGTACACCCTAGTCTTGGGCTCACCCATAAGAGGAAGCATCCTTTCCATGTCCTCAAGGCCAGTTAGGATCTTATATGCATCAATCAAGACACCCCTCACTCTTCTAAACTACAATGGAAACAAACATAGCCTGTACAAACTATCCTCATAAGAGAACCCACTCGTTCCAAGTATCAACGTAGTGAAACCCATCTGAACAGCCGATAACTCACTTACATCACACCTTATGTAAACTGCAATACAGTATTACAGATGTGGCGTCATCAATGCCCTAGAAAACCGAAACATAGCATCCTTACTTTGGTGATTCATTCCTGTAGTAATAAAGGATAGCATTCTATTAGGCTTCTGCATTACTTGTCGTATTTGCATGCTAACTTTTTTGACTCATGAACTAAGACACCTAGAGCCCCCTGCACCTTGGAACTCTGCAGTCGTTCATTGTATAATTAATGATTTTATTTAAATTATCCGTGGCAAAATGAATAACTTCATGTTTTCCAGCATTATAATCCATCTGCCAGATATTTGCCCCCTTACTCAACCCGTCTAATTCAATGTGCAAATTGCTTCGGCCTTCTTCACAACTTTCCTACCTATCTTTCTGTCATTCGCAAATTTAGCTTCCAGGCCTTCACTCCACTCATGTAAGCTATTGATGTAAATTGTAAAAAGTTGAGGCCACAGCATGTATCCCTGCGCTACCCCACTCGTCACATCTTGCCAATCAGACAAAGGCCCATTTACACTTACTCTCTGGTTCTGACAGAAAGCCAGCCTTCTCTCCATGCCAATGTGTTACCCCCTATACCATGAGCATTTATTTTCTGCGATAACCTTCGACGTGGCACGTTCTCAAATGCCTTTTCGAAATCGAAGTACAGCACGTCTACTGGTTCCTCTTCATCCACGAAACAAGCTTCTCCTTCAAAAAAATCTCAAATAAATTGGTTAAACATGATTTCCCTTTCAGAAAACCATGCTGAGCGTGGCTTTTGCGAAGGTCTGGTGAACCATCGTTATATCACATCATCCGGAAGTATTTCATCCTTCAGGGAGGGACTCCATCCTGACATTTATTCGTTTATTTCAAGTCTTTTGCAGCAAAGGCTGCCCATAAGAAAGAGAAATATGCAGATGTCAACATCCTGGGACTCCCTCCCTCGCAAAACGCTTAGTGTACCCACTCTGCTAATATTCAAGAAGTCAGCACGCGACCAGGTTCTCTATGAGAATTAGGGATAGGCAATGAATGATGGCTTAGCCAATGACACCCGCGCCACATCAATGAATTAACAATTACACCGGCCTTCATTATAGAATAAGCAATATGATTTTGGTGATTTATTTTTTACACAGACGGTGCTGGGTGTGTGTAATGGAGCAGCAAAGGAGGCAGTGGGAGCTGATTGTTGCAAAAAATTCGCGAGAGTTGTTGAAGCCCTTCATAGCAGCGACGGGCAATGCCTTGGGTTTGACTGCCTCGAAACTGGGAGTTTAACAGTATTTTTCGTACACATCTAGAAGTACAGATTGAATTTTGTACTGGGAGACCAATTCCACTTTGCTTCCTTGCTCCATGGTTCCTAGTTTCGCATCGCTGAGAAAATATTATGCCGGTTTATCACCATCTGCTCTTTCTGTAAATCCAACATTCTTACTGATGGGCTGTGCTTCTACTGTTCACTATTCTTCCCTTTCGCCCCCTGTGTCCTGTACACTCAGTTCAAGGAGGGAATTATTTCCATTCATCCTAGCAAAACCTGTAGCCATTTCAGCTGGTAGGCTTTCAAATCAAAATGATACAAGGGATACGGCTTTGCTTTCAATATGTAAATGGGTCCCCTACACATTTCTAGAAACAAAAACTGGCATCTTCATAGCTCTTTTAACAAAGCTGCTGTGGTGTCTCCAATCTGGATTACACCCGCTTCGAGGTATGTCTATTTATGAATGATATTCTAATATTTGCAAACGGATTGTGGGTGTTCAATATTCGGGAGATATGTGTGAACCTGTGAGCTAGTTCTCATTGTACTTATGTTTTGAGGGGTATTTCAATGTAATTGATCCAAATGAAGTCAGATCAGGCGAATTAATGAACAGAAAATAGAAATACATCTCAGTAGAACTGTAACCAGCTGAGTCATAAAATACATCACATAAAGTCAAAAGGATTTCAAAATGAGCTCTGGTCAGTTCAATTATATGTTCGATGATCCCTGAACGATCAGAACCGTTTCCTGGTGACGTAGTACTTAGGGTTTGTGCAATTTCGCCACCTCTGCCCAATCAGGAAAGTGCATTTTACAGAAAAACTAACCTCTTAGATAGTTTTTGTCGCTGAAGGCCAATTCTGTTTACAGCATGAAGAGCCGCTCTACATGGAACCAAACATTTGTCAAGTGATAACGGACCTTTCACGTGTCATCAACATTCATAATATCCACACAATGCAAACACTTAATTTTATGCTCACGGGTGAAAGAAAGTCTTCAGGGAGACAGTAAAATTCAGAATTCCACAGATGAGCTCTGCTTTGGGAGAAAAAAGAAAACCTTCATCGCCTCTTAAAATGGAGACCTCTCATTTTTCAACTGTGCCCCCAATTCTAGCCTCAACCCCGTCAAGTCCCCTCGGGATCGCCTATGAGTTCTCTAAACTCCAATGGGTGCAGGCCCAGACTGTCATCATAAGATAAACCCTTCATCCTAGGAATGAATTGAGTAAACTTTCTCTGAAATGCTTCTTACGCATTTGTTATGACATGGCTGATGTTATGTGCCAGTTGGGCCAAATACACAAGGGAAACCTGGCCACTCTATGACAACGGTTTTGGCAATTTGTATTTATTACGAGAAGGCTTTTCCAATGAACTCAGAGGAATTGATTGCAATAACACATTTAGATATTTGAAATTAAGTGAAAACATTTATTAAGGAAAGGAAAAAAAAACAATGAATGCACAAAAGATTAGTTACACCGATAGTTAGTATTAACATTTCTCAAAATTCTTAATTAAACAGGTTGCAAACTCCACTTCCCCTTTAACGCAACAGTCCAAGATAGATTTGCAACTAAAAAATCAACTGAGCACACGAACCACTGGACAGTGGATTCCCAAAGTCTTGTAACCCAACATTTTTGTTACTGGACAGAGCAGACTTCTGCTAAAAGGGCTGGAAGCTTTTGCACAAGGACTGCTTCACACGGTGCAACTTTCAATCTCAAAAGGCTAAAGCCCCTATCCAGTCTTTCATCCATCTGCATATATGTTCCTCTCTCTTTAATCTCCGAGTTTCATTATTCCACAGGTCTTTGGAAGTTTAATTTTCCCGGTATGTAAAAATCTTTCATAAAGTCAATAAAAATAATAACCTTGTCCTATTTATTTTGTCAGTTGCAAACACCCTACTATACCTTTCAACTCCAACCACCTTTCCACTTGATTCAAATTGCAAATTTATTTCACACTCTACATGCTGCTCTCATTCATGTTTATCCATTAGCATTTCAAATGTCTTTTTGCACCTCACATGTTTTGATCAGTTCAACCTTACAGTCTATCTGACTCTGATTCAATTAATTCAGTCACAAAGGCAGAACCAACCATACACACACATATAAGCCTACAATAATATTATGAAACATATTATCATTTCATGACGAATTCGTATCTCTTTTTTTCAAATAGGGAGGCCAAGACTGTACACAGTATTCCAGATTAATCCTCACCAAGCTCCTGTACAGCCGCAGTAAAAGTTCACTACTTTATACTCCATTCTTCCTCAATAGACGTCAACATAGCCTTTGTCATCCTAACACTTGTTGGACCGGCATACAAACTTTTTTAGTGGTTCCTGTACTCGGGCACCAATATCCTTGTACTGATATGGTCAGTGGAAGAAATTCTTTCTCTTCGCTTGGAATTTGGGACTATGGGCGACAGTTAAAAGAAAAGATACATTTCAACATTGAAATTAGGAAACAATCCCACACACCAAGGGTGGTCTAAGTTCTGAGCTCCCTTCTGTACACGATAACTGGTGGTTTTAATATAAATCTGTGATCGATAGTGTTCTTGCAAAAAAGTCATTAAATTGCAGAAGCGACTTGGTTCCCAATCGACCACGATATCTCTGAATAAGCGAACACAATCTAGTGACTAAATCGGCCCACCAAAAGCAATATTGAGGAAAAGCGGATCATCATTCGGCTCAGCGCTCTGCAGCCTCCTGAACTCAAAACTGTGTTCATCAATTTTAGACCATAATATTCACCTCCATCGTGTTTACTATTTTTATTCCCTTTGCCGGCTTGGTTTGGTCCCGTTTATTTAATTATTCCACCATATTGTCTTTGGGCGGCTGCTGTGCAGCCATTCATAACCTCACTTTGACAAATTGCATTTTAACCTATATTGCAAGGGAATTGGAGTACAAGAAGAAATAAGTGTTGCAAAAATAGTACATGGCTTTGATGACACCATAACTTTAATATTGTTTGCAGTTGTGGTCTCCCATTTAAGGAAGGATACAATTCATTGGAAGTGGCACACAGAATAGGTCACTCATAGGTCCCCAGGGTGAGGGGACTGTCCTATGATGAGAGGCTGAGTAAGATGGAGCAGCATTCCGGCTCTCCCATGCGGTGGTTCCATATGTTACTGTCCTGAGCTACCAAAGCAGGCGTCCATCATGCTCCTGGATTAAGTTCCTTTGCCATCGCCCTTGACTTGAGGTTCAATCTCTCCTCGCACCATAACTGTGCAGATGAGGCCATCACGAGTAGCTCGCAGGGACGGCATAGTTTTATATGTAAAAGTCCGTTTAAGGAAACTTTGGATTGTTCTATAAATTGAACATTTTTGGCCGTCAATAAAATAATGGAGTTACTTACATAACTCCACATAGATATTTCATTGCAGTATTCAGCACTAAAACCATTCCACAAAAGGGCTTGTGCCTTGTGAAGTCATGTTATTGGTTACCCCCGCCGTCTCAGGATTAATAGATGGCTTCATTTAGTTCCTAAGTTTATGTGGAGAGAGTGAATCGCCGGAGCCGGAATCAGAGGTCATCCCATGTAATTTCCAAATCTTTACTGGAAAGACAGGATTTTTTTGAAAAGCCTTGCACAGGAATAATACTCCTGTGCACAACCTGTGCACTATCCATGCCAAGCGAGTCACCATCTTTACCAAAGACATCCAGTTGGACGCCGCATCCGCGGGGAGCGAGTCTAAAACACGGCTTCAGTACCAGGTGGAACAACGGCTCATTTCGGAGCTACCAAATGGACAAAGGGAAAAGGCGTGATCTGTCAGTGCTGAGAGCAGCATTTCCCCACCCGTTAAATGTTCTGTACAACTGAGTGATTTTAATAAGACCCAGTGCTTTGCAGGGCCATTTCAGGGGGACAGTTCAGAGCCCTGTGTCTGGAGTCACATGTTGACCAATCCATGGTCTTGATGACAGATCTGTAACCTGTGATCTGTGTCTGCTTCCGGTAATGGGACTGATCATTAATTAATGGAGTGTGAGCCTGATATCTGGCCTGGAATTCAGAAGCAGCATCTCCCGCACCTGCTGGAACCACATTTTCGTACGAGAAACAGACTATGAAATTGTTTCCCCATTCGCAAAATCAATCCCTGTCCCTTTGTTCCTCTGAATGGAATTTCAGCAACGTAATATCTCACCGAAAGAAGCGCAATCTTCAAAGCTTTGAAAGCCCAGTGCAGATCAACGTTCTAATTTCGCACTCTCATACAGCCCGTAACAGATGAACAGCAATGTTTGCAGCAAAGCAGTGGGATATAATTCACAACTTTGCATTGCAAAGCTTGGGTTAGAGTAGGCGTTGTGAATTGGTTGGTTAAAAAGCCTGTTGAATACACATAAGATTCTGCGTTCAAATCTTAGAGGTTCCTTTATCCATTTTGTCGATTCATGGTTTTAAATTAAACCAATGATGTTCAGGAACAGCATTGAGAATTAGCCGCCTATATAATGAAGCCGAATCGGACCATCGTTTCCTCGGGAGGTTCATGCAGAAGGAACATTTCGAACTATTGCCGGCGATAATTGTGAGCGAGGATTGAATGATTTATGCAACTGCGCGTTAGGCAGGAAAGAGCGGGGAGGGATAAGTGTTGGAGTTTCTTCGATGAAGGCCTTGGACCGACACTTCTATTTCCACTCCACACGTTGTGATTCGTTCAATTTAGAACATTGCTCCGAATGAGCTTTGATGTTTTTTCGTGCGATGGTATCATACTTTCCCACAACAAACACCGCATGAAATTGTTTAACTACCTGCGAAATCCATCTCGGGTCTTTTTAGCTTCCCACTACAATTGTACCTTCCAGGAATCTTTGCAATATTCAAAACCTTAAAGGACTAGTGCAGATATCTGGGTATCAAGAGCTGTCACATCGCATGCCACTGGTCAGAGCGAGTAGTAATTGCAAGTTAGAAGATTTGTGAAATGAAACCAAAGGTAGCTGCCGGTCTGTCTGTGAGGGAAATACTCTGCATCGGGTGAATCAACAAATAAGGAAACACATAATAAGTTTGACTTGATTCTTGTTAAACAATGAAGATGGATATCGGGAAAGGCAGAGTGAAGCCTGGGTTGCTCAGTCGGTAGAGCATCTGAGGGTCCAGGGTTCAAATCCCTGTCTATGCGCTGCCAATTGACAGAAGGTGCTCGCTACCCGTGAAATGGCAAAAACCAACAATGCTACCTGAATTTTTGAAGGAGAGCTGAAGAAATGGAGTCATTGTCTTGATGTCCAAGAAAAGATCCAATTTTAAGAATTGTTCCAGATACTCCAAGTGTGGAAAGTACTCGTTGACTTTCCTCTTCTTTGGCACTATCGCTGTGGAGCTGTGGCAGGAAGATATGTTAAAATTCAGCCCGGTTCCTGCCGCCGGGAGAATGGCTTCACCGTGTTTAACCTAACAATTCATTTTAACAGGTTAGAAACCTCGATCAAATCACAAAGATAAAAGCAAACTACCGCAGATGCGGGAAATCTGACACAAAAACAGAAAATGCTGGATCAGATCACACTTCATTGTTTAATAATCAAGAGAATAGAAAACAGTGAATCCCTGAAAGTAAAAACAACGAACAAGGAATGAGGAGAAGGCGTGGGATTGATCGTGGGCCAGCACAGAAAGGATGGGCCAAATGGCCTCTTCTTCTGTTGTACCCATTCCATGATCCTTTGAATCTAGGATTATGAAACTTGACCTCCAAATATAAACTACTGAATTCTGGAATCCCACTGCTGAATCAACTCCGCTTCCATTCCAAGGTCAATATATTCCTCGTGTTCCCTGTGTGTGGTGTCTGTAAGAAAATGACAACAGCGGCAGGTGTGTCATGGATTTCCCGGCTTCTCAAACATTCAAGAATCTCCTGATTGAGTATCTCCATTCATTGAATGGATCAAGTCTCCATTCCTGAAAATTCTCACTTCACACTGCCTTACAGCCCCGTAGCAGGTGACGAATTTCCAATGAGTTTGCAGCAAAATAGTGGAATACGCTTCAAAACATCGTTGCCTGGTGTTGTTTCGACTTTTTTTTGCCGTTGGTTAGTGGATGATATCTTAGATCTAGTAATGGAGACGATCCTGTGTTCAAATCTCAAATGCGCTTTTACTTATTTCAAATTCATCAGGCAAAGCACTGAGCATTTTTGAGTAGGTGGAAAGCGTTTAGAATGACGTGTAAATATAAAGAAGGACAATAGGATTGAAATTTCCTTTGAAGCGAACGTGCACCGTTGTCCTTAAGTATCGTTCCCTATTCAGTTCAGCCGAATGAACCAGTGGGTTCACGTTTCGAGTCTTCATGACCCTTCAAACCTTCATGAAGACTCGAAACGTCAACTCTTTTCTTCTCCGCCGATGCTGCCAGACCTGCTGAGTTTTTCCAGGTAATTCTGTTTTTGTTTTGGATTTCCAGCATCCGCAGTTCTCTTTGTTTTTAACCAGTGGGTTTGTCGGGTTACACGAATGAAAACCGCTTTGGGGTTAGCGCAGAAGTTTTGCAGGAAATCCCATTTTTTCCCTCTTTGATCTGGATCCGCCTCACACACTTTCACAAAGAGAATCATTACGGATCAATCTTCGAAAACCTCGAGGGTTTTGAGAAGTAATTCTGGCAAAAAAAAAACACCAGGCTTTAAAGACATCTCGATCAAACGCAATACATTTCAGTGAATTTGGTTCTCCGCTTTCAATCCACCTGGAAACTGTTCTTGACATGAATCTCACTAAAATAGAGGGTGACCGTGTGGAATCTGCCAACGTGTAGGTGATGCAATTTGGGCAATTGCAGCACTCTCAATTGGGACTAACACAGGACCCCAGGCTAGGATTGCTGCAATGCTTGGGACACATTGCTTTGTGGATGTGAGAATCGCTGGTAAGGCCATCATTTATTTGTGGAGCCCCTTTCTCCAGTCAGTGTTAAATTGACCACTATCATTCAGGACTGGATATAACAGGATTACAGAGCTTCAACCTGACCTGTTGGTTATGGGGTTAATTTGAAAGCGATTGTCTGTGAGGACAGGAGTCAGAATTTTCCTGGCTCAAAACTCATTCGGAGAAGTGGGGCAGTCAAATTGGTTCGAATGACCCCCTCCTGCGTTGTAACATTTCTGAGTTTCTGTAATTCTGTGAGTAAAATAAGGAAAGAAAAGATGTGCCTAGGTGAGGTTGCGAATGGCAGCACAGCAACCGCCCGAATGTAACATGGAGAATAAAGATAGAAACCTCACAGACCAAACCGGCAGGAAGAAAATAATACACCCTGGAAACAACATGGAGGCAGATGCTAGGGTGTAAAATCATTGAACTCAATGTTGAGTCCAGAGGGCTGCAGTTGGAAGATGAGGTGTGCTCCTTGGAATTTTGCTGTTGTTAACGTCATTTAGTCCCGAGAACACGTTCAGTGACATTGTGCCTGATTGGAGAGGAGCTGCATATGTTCGCTTTTGTCTCATATTCCCTCATACCCTCTCATAAAACAATACGAATCTTAGGTTGTAAATACAACAATCGATCGATCATTAGTTTCCACGTCCAGAGGGAGCTCTGAAGTTCCAGCGCTCTTTCTGTGTAGAATTGTTTCTCAATTTCCATTCTGTCTTTAGATTTATGACTGTGGCCCTTAATCCAGATTCCCAGGAAACGGAAATAGGTTCTGGCACTGATTTTATGTTTCACTTGGCATCTGGAATTCTTGGATCAAATCAGTGCATGAATCATGAAGGACGATTCGTTGCAGGGACAGCCAGTGTCTTCCACGGGTTTAGCTGTGTTTTACTTTCGGGAATTGAGGAGCACGAGGAAGGAGTTCAAGAAGCAAACGGTTTTGCAGAGCAAGAAAGTTGAAAGATTGGCGACAAGCTAGAGTGAGGGATTTGAATGGAGATCAGGATTTTTTCCAAAATGCCTTCAGATAGAGAAGGAAAGCAGTACAGATACTGGAAAACTGAGATCAAAATAAACAGAACATTCTGGAAATATTCAACTGCTCATAGAGCATGTATGGAGACAAAAGGTGACCTGTTCAGGTCGATGACTTTATATCAAAATTGAAGAAAGATGTGAATATAACAGGGTTTAAAGCAGTGGAGTGCGGAAGTAGGTGGAATGTGCATAAGAGAATTTCAATGAGGATCGAGGGCGTGGGAAAGGATTCATGGTTACAAAAATACACAATGGCTGTTGGAAAGAAAGCAAAAGAGATGCGTCCATATAAGTTTGTGAATGACCACTTAGCAGCGGTCCGAATGTAACATGAAGGAATAAAGAAAGAAACGTGACCAAACAATGTTGAAGCAGATGTTCTGATCTAAAATTGTTGAACTGAATGTTCAGTCCAGAAGGCTCTATCCTACTCAATTGGGTGACCAGGGGCAGTTCCTCGAGCTTTGTTCTTGTTGAGATCCTTTATTAGCTGGAGCATGTTCTGTTATTCTGAGATCATGGGTGTTTGGTGACTACTTCAATATGACCGTTTTTCGCTCATATTCCTTTAAACCCACTTTTAAGAAGACTCTTTGAATCTCAGATTTAAAATAAAGCAATGGGTTCGATATTCATTACCGTAATCAGAAGCTCCAGCGTCATTTGTGTATAGAATTACATTTTAATTCCCCTGTTAAAATCTCTGGCTTTAATTCTTTGACTGTGACCTGGGTCCTAGATTCCCAGTCAGCAGATGTAGTTTGTGGGCCGATCTTATCCGTTCAACGCCACAAATAAAAGTATCAAATCCCCCCTGCAATCATGAGGAAGGACTTCGGTAAAGGGACAGTCAATGGGTTAAATGTTGGGACTGAGCTCTTGTTTAGTGTCGGGAATTGAAGAGGGTTAGGAGGGAGCTCAAGAGACAGAGGTACAGAGGAAGAAAACTGAAAGATTGGCGAGGAGGAAGAGCGAGGGATATAAATGACGTTCAACATTTTTCAAATATTGCTCAATGAAAGACCAAAAGAGAAATTAATCTCTGAGCCAAGGAGCTGCTGATCCGTGCAGTGACCATAAAATAGAATTGAAATTTGCAGAACCATGGTTTTTACTCAGGGAGAGGTAATGGGAAAGCAGATAAATAAAGATGGAGGATGATTGGCAAGATACTAAACAGCTGTCGTCCGGAAACAAGAATAGAAGGGAGAAAGTAAATATTAAATCCAAAAAAGAAAATGGTGGCAGAGATTAGAATGTAATTCAATCTGTCATGTTCATGTCACCCTTTTCAAGATGCACTTTTGCCATCAGATTATTAATGAATTCTGGCTCGTTACTCATTACTAAATAGAGTATGGCCAGTTCCTCTCGGTTTCAAAGTGTCTTGTTTCAGCAAACTGCTTTGGATTGAAGCTACCGATTCACCGATTTTTCGGATATTCTAATTCAAACCAGTTTAGGTGAAATAAAAACAGTTTTTTATGCTAAAACACACACAGGAATGTCGTCCAACTATTGACACACATTTTCTCACACTCTCAAACACCTTTGAAAACAACTGCTGTTCCTTTATTTGCACAAAATGTTTACTTTATATCAACAAATTTCCAATTCTAAAGCCGTTTCCAATTTTGTGTGCTTACTTTGTGTTAATTTGTAATAAAATACCTCCGCGTCAGGGAATTGTCTCCCCCTTGACAGGCGGGGATACTGACCACCATTGTAACGAGGAATACACAGAAATTATTCGAAGTAAAGGAACCTGGGGTTAGCTTCACACATTAACAAATGAAATTGAATAGTTGGTCTTACGTAGGGCTGCAGGGGGTGCCGGCTTTCTTCAGTGATCCCAGAGAGAAGGATGGCAGGATAACTTCCATAAGTGAAGTCACAGTGTCTCATTTCCAATCTGGGTTTTATGAAACAAAAACAAAACATGCTGGAAAAACTCAGCAGCTCTGACAGAATCTGTAGTGAGAAAGACAGAGTTACTTTTTCGAGTCAATAGCGTCTTATGGACTTGAACCGTGAACTCTGCCTTTGTCTCCACAGATGCTTTCAGAGGTGCTGAGTTTATCCAGCATTTTTTGTTTTTGTTTCAGATTTCCAGCGTCCACAGTATTTTACCTTTAGCCTGGACTTAATGATACTTATAACCCACAGATTGACAGAATTATTGAACAATAGAAATGGAGTGGTCCCATGCTCAATACAGTTATATGGTGAAGAATTCCTTGTGAGTATAGTGGTTCCATTTCTGAATGAGAACATGCGGCCGACAGTGAGACCTGCGCATATAATACTCACATTACATTTCCAGGAAAGTTGCCAATTTCGGCGATCGCCAGACTTCCGATTTTATTTATTAATTTCAATTTATTTATTTCAGGATTTTTGTTTATCAAAGCTTCCCCGCCACTGATTGGTCTGTAATAGGCAGGTTGATTTCCTCCCGTTTTTTGAATATGGATGGAACATTGTCAATCCACAAGTCCTCTGGCACCAATGAATGACTCTCTCTCTCTCTCTCTCTCTCTCTTACCACATCGCTATCGCTACTTCCCTTTCTCCCATATATTTTTACATTTGCAGTTTGAGGTTTTATATGTACTTGATAGTTTTTACACAGAACGATAATTATTCTCGTTTGGGTGAGTCAGATCTATGACAACACATTCTGCAATATGATTATGATCAATAATTACTTATTCTAATTATGTGGATGAATATTGCTTACAGTATTCCAAATGTGATTAAGTCTGAGGCCGATATCTGTGGCACGAGGGTACAGAACACATTTGTAGGGTGGGTTGTCGGTGAGCTCCAGTCCATTGTTTGTTGTAGAAACGGTTTGTTGTAATTTCAGTCTGGCTAGAATTGATTAGATGAATAGTTTACGAATGATTGATTAGATTACTAATCCATTGGTATTGCAATCAAGAGTAATGGAGAAACCACAAATTGGCATATGAGTTGTTCTCTATGATCCACTACTTGTGAGCATGTTCACCAGAAAGTCGAGGGCGAGGACATAATGCGACCTCTCACTGAGACCTGAGTTCACATAATGGAGGGAGGGTTCCACAAAGACTCACCCACTTTTCATCTACAGGCCCGCTGTCAGTGCCAACATTGCCCCCCAAGAGAGCAACAATGCTTCGTATGAACTGCAGCTTTCCAGGAATCACAGCTTCAGCGGGGAGAGGAAAGTCAGAGGTTACTTTCTCTGTCTACGCAGAGGAATCCAAAGGCTATGAATGCAGCAGGTATGAGATGGGTGGTGAATGGGGAGGTGGCGGGGATGATCCACATACATTGCACGACATCCAATTGCAGAACCTGCACCAGGTTTAGGGGTGGCCAATTCCAAATCACACAACACCGGTTCAGGTGTCTCAAATAATCCATCATAATGGGCAGGGAGACAACAACCCCACACTGTATTGTGTTGTCCTTGTCCATAAGTTAAACTGGAGCTGCAATATCTCGTTCTCTGTAAGCAGTACATCATTCTCCTGCCTCAGGGTTTCCATTTCACACAGAATCTCTCGTAGGCCAGTATGTGCTTGTCCACCGAAAACACCTGGGTGTCTGACGCCTGGTATTTAAGGATGTGGCTAAAGTGGTGTTGGATCTGTGATGCTGGCCCGTCCATGTCCATTTCCCACCCATGTAGGTTCAGCTGCTGCCAAATGAAACTCAGCCTGATGTGGCTGTGAACATTGGCCTGATGTGTGACTGTTTTCAATCTGACTGACAGCGGAACGTTAAACCTTATGCTCACGTTCCCTTACCACCAACTCTCTGGATGGCTCACTTGGCTCCTTTCAGTTGTCACTGTACACACTGTCCGTTTTCACCAATTTTGACCACTGTTCGTGCCACTGCTGGAGGATGAAACAATCCTGATGACAGGTAATTCCACCTTTTCCTCCTCATCTTCCAGCTTGTTCACTATTCCTGCACACAGCAGTCGGCTAGTCTCCAAACTAGGCCCGGGAGAATGGCAGTATTTGACTTTGTTTCTGTGGTGAGCCACATCCAGTGCCATGTCGACAAGAGACAGGAGGTTGCACACTGACCTTGGTCTTCAATTGATTCATCTTCTGTCTGCTCGCTCAGCTGCAGATGAACAGTGTGCTGGACAATCGTCAGCTCTTTCCTTAACTCTGTAAATGTAACATCGGAATGTCTGAAAAATCAGCCAATTCATAATGAATAGGATTAACTAGAAGGATTATTTGTTCATCGCTTATTGCAGCTTTTAGTATCTGCCTCAGTAACAGTGCAATGATCATTGCTTGTGCTGTGTTCTGCAGCCAAACACATAAATCAGGCATCCGAGTTCACAATTGCAGGTGGATAAGGCCATTGTTTGAGCGGTGTTGGCTCATATCAAACAGGTCGCCCGTAAATCCACCAATGGCAAAGCACCCAGGAAGCAGCTGGCCACCAAGGCAGCCCGGAAATGTGCCCCCGCCACTGGCGAATTGAAGAAACCTCATTGCTACAGGCCGGGTAAAGTCGCACTCTGAGAAATACGCCGATACCAGAATTCCATATAGAGTGGCTTATCCAAAACCTGATGAGGGAAATTGTCCAGGGCTTCTAAACTAACCTGTGGTTTCAGAGTGCTGCAATTGGGGCTTTGGAGGAAGCCAGTGAGGCCTACTTGGTTGGCCTGTTTGAGGAGACCAACCTGTGTGCCATCCATGTCAAAAAGTAATCGTAATGCCCAAACGCCCCCAGTTGGCAAGACTGATCCCGAGGGAGCATGATTCATTATATTTTCTCCAGACGATTTTGAAGTGACATTCAAACAATTTCTAAAGCATTATTGGACTGTAATCTTGGCTTCTTGTGGAGGCTGGGCCTTTATTGTATACGTTTGTTAGTATTGAGTATGATCATGTCTTAATGTGGAAGTTGCAAAATGTTTCGCAAACATTCCTTCGAACTCTTGGCTCAGTTTGAAAAATAAAACATTTTATCTTTAAAGATATAATAAAAGAAAATTGTGGAGTGTGATCTATACATGCACGTCTAAATGGGCATATCGAAAAAAACGATTGAGCCGAGTTATTTTGTAAGCAGTTTTTTTGGCTAGTTTTACACTCTACATTGCTTGCCAGCCCCCCAGGCCTATTCACTAACCTTGCTTTCCCCTGTCAAATACGCTCAACTTCACTGCGGCCTTCCCTATCTTACAGTCGGAGAAAATAAAGAACAAATCTTCCATCTTAGTCTCAAAATCTTCCCCAAGAACTTCCCTCGCCCCTTCTATTTGACCAGGCCCGGCGCCCCTTCCTCACGATCCTGGTCGCTCTGGGCAGACAGCGGCTCATTCCTAGTCAGCAGCTCAGCGATCCAAAACACCAGCCACAACTTTCAAGTCACTGCAGCTGGATCTGCCGGGGGCGCCGAGTGCTCGGCAGCAATAAGGTCAATGATGTCCAGGTGGACGAAAGAGATGTTAATAATAGTGGACAAAGCCTGATAGGAACCTGCTGAGCGAGTCAGATGGGCATTGGTCTGAATGGCAGCAATGGTCAGAAAAGACTGGAAATTAGTGGCAGTGGCAGGAAGCTAAAAGATCTTGGAACACCTTATGACAAGGATTGGAGTGATTATACAATTTTGTGCGATCTCTGTTGAAATGCAAGCGTTTCTAGACCATTTTCAACTGAGTGTAATTATTAAAGTTCAAGCGGGTGGAAATATTCTGTCCTCTTTAAACTAAGTTGAAGAAAACATCTGTCTGTATCCGGGTATGGGACTGAGATAGGCTGCAAACAAATAATGCTTGAATAAAACACGAACAGCAGATGAAGAGACTGTCACTGTTGATATAAAAACGTGAGGATCATTTTATTAGCAAAAAATCAGGGTCGATGTTTCAAGACAGTTCCTCCCCATTTTCACCCGCCTCCTCCACTAAAAACAATTCCACGCTGGTCTTGCTTCCCTCCTCCCTGCCTCTATCACCATGCCGTCCTAGCTCCCACTCTCCCATCTGCGTGCTGGCCTGACTCCACCCTGCCCTTCCCCAATATCACAATAATTGTTTGCATTCTCCACTCCTCCCTCTCTCGGGATCCATATGGTCCCGGCCTCGCCCTTCACCCGCGTCCGATTTAAAAAGTTTTGTACTCTCCCAGCTCGGGAGTGAGGCTCCAACCTCACGCATTCTCGGTCCCGCTCACTCCCCATCGACATGGAACTGCTTCACTTACTGATATCTAGCAGAAATAGGGCACCGAGCAGCGCAGGAAGTGGGAATACCCCTGGGAGCAGCAGGTACTGGGGTAGTGGCTTCCAAACCACACAAAGGGTTTTTAATGTGATCACCTTTGTGTGGCTGGGAGGAGCAGAGGCCAATCCTCTAATACTGACCGTCCCAGGCACAGGTTGCATTCCCACTTCCTGTCCCGGAGCAAGAGGGGATTAGATGATAGTTGGAAGATAAACAACGTGCAGGGTTATTGGGAGAAGGCAGGAGAATGGCACCAGGTGAAATGTTCATGTTTTAAAATTCTATATAAATTGTAGTTCGTTCTGCCATCGCTTTCAAACTTTACCGACGGGAATATCTCGGCAATCACAACATTCTTAAAGTGACACTTGAGACGTGAACATCCGGAAAGGTGGGTACGAAAGTGAGTATGACACAGATGTAGGTCGGAAAGTAGGTGTGAAGGGGACGTAATGATATAGATAAGTTACGTGATTGGACAAAGACCTGGCAAATGTGGTATAAAGTAGTAAAACATGAGGTTTCCCATTTTGGCAGGATGAACAAAAAAGAGGCACATAATCCAAACGGTGAGAGATTGCAGAACCATGAGATGCAGAGGGGTCAGGGTGTCCTAGTGCATGAACCATTTTGTTTATTTCTGCTGCAAAACTCTCCAATACCATTGAAATTTGAATGATCCAGAGTCCCAGGGCAGATCCTTCCTTTTCCTGAGGCCAGTATGGTTGCATTTGAAAAGGCCTCATTTGCTAACAAAAAAGCCTCAGTTTCGAATTAAACCTTTTTTTTTTATTGCTGCAACTTTCGTGCTGTCTCGCCCATTCGCTGACATGTTCTCTACTTTTCTGCTGAAATCTTAAGATCAGGGCAATCTTTCCATTTAATTCTCACTTCAAAGCTGGGTAAGGCAGCAGAGTCATCCTCTGACAGGGAAACCGTTTTGTTTTAAGCAAGAGGGACTCAGAAATCATGCGAGGAGAGCGGACACGGAAACACAGGGGCATTATTCTAACCCACCAGTCCCTTTCACAAACACTCTCTGACATAATGTTGAGCTCTGCACTTTCACAGGACAAACTGTTCCCAGATTGACAGATCCATTGATAGGCTTCCCTCTCTGCACGGCTTGTTCTATGGATTCTTAGGGGTTAGTTGTAGTTTCCCAGGTCTGCTCAAAGTGCCTGTTCCTCAGATTCAGGACTGAAACCAATCACAGCTCTAGTTGGATTAACACAGATCTAATTTTATGTTGTTAAATTGTTCACAGGCAGAAATACCTTTGATTAAGATGGGGAAAAAACAACAAATTGTACGCTCTAGCCCTCCCATATTCATATCCCACTTTGTTTTACAGTACAAGAGATAAAAGAGAGAGCGCGGAGTGATAGACAGAAACAGGGTGCGTTCAGGCAATGAGAAACAGACTGTCAGACAAAGTAACTGTTCCAGGAAGCCTTGTACAGTCTAATTTAACATAAAAATCCTGAACTGGAGAGGTAGAAGATGCAGCCTCATCTATCACGGATATTGTACCAGAGACAAAGATGGTATTAATCTTACACTCAGGGGCAGTGCCAGCGAGTGAACGAAAGTCGCTTCCCTGCTGAAATCTCTGCCGTCTTTCAGGTCAGAGTTGCTGTGTATTGCTCTCAGTAACCGAATGTTTCACTTCAATTATGTGAATCTGGGAGCCCCATGTCAGATATTAACTATTGCACAATCCTAGCAAACCTACCAATTCCCTGACTCCTCCCATGTTTCTGCAGGATGGCTTTGTGAAAATGAGCTCGTGAGCAGCTAATCCCTGCAGGAATGATCCCAAATTGAGCTTCTTAAACGGACAAGCCCCACTTTTCATTGTTCTCTAACATTTTCCACATCTTCAGTCCTTTTGTTCAGATATTGGTCAAAGTAAATTGCGAAAAAATGTTGATTTTAATTGCTGATTCAATGCGGAAATCCACGCATGAGGTATTTAGTCCCAAACTGAACGCTGATTGCTCGTGAGTTGGAGACTGATCAATACAGAATTAATCCTAGACTCACGGAGAGTGCCAGAGATTCATACTGATAAAATCAATCCCACAATCATAGACAGTACCAGAGACTGATATTTACAGGCTCAAATCCAAAATGATAGAGAGAACCAGAGACTGCTATTGATAGAATTAATCCGCACTCACATCAATGGTAAAACATTGCAGGGTTACGTGAAGTGGCAGTGGGTGAATTGTTCCTTTAGAGGGCCAGCACAGATTGGACTGCCCGAATAGCCCCTTTCTGTGATGTAGCCATTGTATGATTCTTACGGAAAATTCTGGAAGAACTCAGTAGCTCTGGCAGTTTCGATGCTTTGATAGTGGATCTATCCTTTAAACCTTCTGTCAACCAGAATTCCTTTCTGCACAGATGCTGCCGGACCTGCTGAATTTTTCTAGAATCTTCTCTTATTATTTGAGGTTCCCAGTGCGAGCAGTATCTCACTTTCTGAACAATAAAACAATCCCTGTACAGGAATCAATATTCAAATAAGAAATGGGAAGCTGCAGAGTGAAAAGAGAATGGGTGAATTTTACGATTCTATCCTGGCTCCACACTATGGATCAGGGAAAACCTTCATTATCAGCAGAAATGAACAAACCTGAGATACATATTAAAAGGAAAATAATTGGAGGTCGGAAATCTTGTTCTTTGCATTAAACCTGGCCGTGTTTTCAGAGAAAAAACCTCACCGCAGATATTCAAACTCAACACCGAGCTTGGGATTTCAAGTTGATAGTTTTAGAAACCAACTAACTGTGATGGCTGGGAAGCGAACCCGATTCAAATGCTTGGAAAGAAATTATATTCACCACTGTACCACTTTCGCTTTGCACCATGATGCAACGATAGTAAAATGCCTCAAGTCTCTTCACAAGAGCGTTATTATTATAAGTAAAAGAAAGTTGATGCTGAGCCACAGCAGGATATATTCGGTCAGATGGCAAAAAAATTGGTGAAAGCGGAAGCTTTTAAACAGAATCTAAAGAGCAGAGTGAGCTAGAGAAGTGGAGATGTTTAGGAAGAGATACAGAGTTTCAGACCAGGTCAGCTGAAAGCATGGTTGTCAATGCTGTAGAGATTAAAATCCCATCAATACTTGCCCTTGAGAAGGTGGTATGAGCTGCCTTGTTCATTCCACGTGGTGTAGGTACACCCACAGTGCTGTTAGTGGTGGGGTGGGGAGACGTTTTAGGGTGTTGATCCAGAGGCAGTATAAGAACGGCAAAATATTTCCAAGTCAAAATGGTGTGAGGGTTGGAGCAGTACTTCCAAGTACCGGTGTTCCCGTGCATCTGCTGCTCTTGTTCTTCTAGATGTTCGCTTTAGTGGGAATGGAATTTGCTGTTCAAGGAGCCTTGGTGAGTTCCTACAGTGCATCTTCTGGATGATGCACACTGCTGCTACTGTACGCTCATGTTGGAAGGATATTGGGTGGATGGGCTGCAAGCCAAGTTGGTTAACTTGCCCTTGATGGTGTGAAGCCTCTGGAGGGTCGTCGTGGCACTCATCCAGGCCAGTGGAGAGTATTGCATCACAATCTTGACTTGTGCAATGTAGATGGTGGACGGTCTTTGGGGAGTCATCAGTTCAATTACTCGCCTCAGTGTTCCTCGCCTCTAACTTGCTCTTGCAACCAATGCATTTGTATGGCTAGTCCAGTTCAGCTTCTAGTCAATGGTATCCCAGTATTTTGATACTGAGAGATTCACTAATGACAATGCCATTGGAATCAATGAGCAATGGCTATATTGTCTCTTGTTGGAGCTGGGCATTGCCTGGTGCTTGAGTGGCTCGAATGAAGCTTGCCACTTGTCAACCCAAGCCTGGATAATGTCCAGCTTTTGATGCATTTGGACGTGGAATACTTCAATATGTGACGATTTGAGAATGGTGCTGAACATTGTGCCATCATCACTGACATCCACACTCCTGAACTTATGATGGAGGGAACGTCATTTGATGAAGCAACTGAAGATGCTTAGGCCGAGAACACTAACCTGAGGAACTCCAGCGTCTTCTGGTCAGGGCTGATGGAGCGATGCACTGTCAGTGGTTAAGGAATGGGGGGAGCGCTGCACTGTACGAGGGTGCCACTGATTGATCGCTGCACTGTCAGAGGTTTAGGCATGAGGGAGCTCTGTTTTGTCAGAAGGTCATGAATCCGGGAGTGCTGCACAGTCAGAGGGTCAGGACTGAGTGGACACTGCACTGTCAAAGTATGAGGGCTGAGGGAGCGCAGCATTGTTGGAGGGTCAGGACTGCGAGGACACTGCACTGTCAAAGGATTAGGCATGAGGCAACGCTGCATTGTTCGAGGGTCACGATGAGGGAACACTGCACTGTCTAAAGGTTAGACATGAGAAAACGCTGCATTGTTAGATGGTCAGAACTGAGGGAGCACTGCGCAGTCAAAGGGTCAGGGCTGAGGGAGCGCTGTATTGTTGGAGGGTCAGGACTGAGGGAACACTGCACTATAAATGTGTCAGGGCTGAGGAAGAGGCGCATTGGCAATTGTCACGGCTGAGGGTGCGCTGTACTGTCGGAGGGGCAAGACTGAGGAACCACTTCTTTGTCAGAGGGTGCGGATTGTGGGAGCGCTGAACTGTCATATGGTGGTAGCTCTGCAGTGTCAGAGTGGCAGAACGAAGGAACACCGCACTGACCAGCATTCGGACTGAGGGAGCACTTTACTCTCAAAGCTTCAGTGCTGAGAGTGCGTTGCACTGTCAGACGGTTTGGTCTGAGAGAACGCTGCACAGATAGATGGTGAGGATTGAGAGAGCGCTGCACTGTCATAGGGTCAAGACTGAGGGAGAGCTGTACTTTTGGAGGATCAGAGCTGAGGCTGTTGCACTATCAAAGTCGAACGAATGAAGGAGCAATGCTCAGTCAGTGGGTGAGGACACAGGGACTGCTGCACTGTCAGAGGGTCAGGACTGATGGAGCGTTGCACTGTCAGAGAGTTAGGACTGATCGAGCGCTGCACTGTCAGAGGGTTAGGCATGAGGGAACGCTGCACTGTCAGGGGGTCAGGAATAAGGGAGCGATATGCTTTCAGATGGTCAAAACAGAGGGAGAGCTGCACTCTCAGTGGGTCAGAAATGAGGGAGTGCTTCACTGTCAAGATTTTCTTGAATGGGGGAGATATGCACAACCAGTGGGTAAGGACTGTGAGGGCTGCATTGTCAGAGGGGAGCTGACCCTGGACCGAGCTCTCAAACTGACCCTATTCCACTCTTTAATAATCCCACTCCGAACTGGAACACAGCTGGCAACTTTTGATAATAAGAGGATTAGCCAGTGAACATTTCAGAAACTAAATTCAGACAGAGAGAGAGAGAGTAAGACAGAGAGACAGAGAGAGAGAGAGAGAGAGAGAGAGAAAGAGAGAGAGATAGAGCAAGGGAGAGAGAGTAGGGCCTAAATAGAGCAACTGGAAAGAAGCTGAAAGCCTTGCTGGAGTGCAAGCTGACTACATCAAATCCATTGCTCTCATCTACAGACCTCAACAGGGGGGATATTCGTGGAGAGTGAGCCACTGAAAGGAAATCAATGCACGGTCAATTGATAGCGGAACTGTTCGGTGGAAGTGGATGAGCAAGGGACTAGACTTTGCTGTAAGAAATTTGCTATTCTAGTTGATAGAACCCCGCCTCCCCTACAAATGTGGCAGAGCGTATTCTCTCGATTCATCCTTGTGATGGAATATGTAATTTAAAAGCTTGCTTTATGTTTTGAGGCAGATCCAAACTGAAAATGGAAACAGGGGACGGAAATTGACCCTCTCAGTTTCTAAGGAGGCAAAAGCTGAATCTGAAGTTTGTAAACCAAACCTTCTGTGCAGACTGAAACTTGTTGCACCGATGTAAAGGGATGCAGAGGCATCCAGGTTCGAAAGTGGAAGCTGATCAGTCACATGGTGCAACCAGGGCAAGCTGAAGGAGACAGAGGCCCAACTCCTAAGCTGACTATAAGATGCTACATCTTTTTATTTACACACATAGAGCGCAGAAGCGAAATGGAACTTACTTCGAGACACCATCTCCAATGACGCACTCTACACATATGCGAAGCAAAAGCGGGAAAGCACTGATTGATTCGAGGCTAACATGATGGCCGAACCTGCCATTGAAGCCAAGTGGTCCACTCATTATTTACAGCAAAGATCGGAATAACAAAACTTTGAATGCCGTAGGAGCCATTTGAGGTAAAAGTCCAACATGTTGCAAGGCGGTGCATCAATGACTACTGGCTACAAAACTGCCAGAACTTTGAGATGTCCTTCCACACAGGGGTGTCGGTGTTGGGAAGTGTGCGGGTGTGGTGTGGGTGGGGGTGGGGTTGGGGTTGGATTAAGCAATCAAATGCAACAGATTCATCAGCAAAACAAAAATAACACAAATGAAACCAGTGGAAGCCATCACTGCCTGCAGTAAATATGGACAGGTTTTGGAACTCCTCCTTGAGGGGCATGTTAGCGTTAACATTGTTACCCAGGAAGATCTAGACTCCATAGAAAGCCTGCCTGCCTTAGCAGAGCTGGATGTCGAAGCCACAGTGAAGGGGCTTATCAAACATACTCAGTCACTTGCTATGGGCAAAGCTCCAGATGTTGACACTAGCATGCCTGAACACAACAAACAGGAAACTGGAATTCCTGCTGCACAAAGTTCTCTGTCTCTGCTGGAGGGAGGGGGCAGTGGCCAAGGAAATGCACAATGCAAATATTGTGAGGCTGCACAATAACAAGGGCGGCCACAGTGATTGCAACAACTATCCAGGCATTGCCTTGCTCGGTATCAGGGGAAATTTATTTGCACATACTGCCCTTGGCAGACTGCAGATCTTCGGAGAACGCATCTCGTCCGAATCCAAGTGTGGTTTCATTACTGAAAGATTTACAATTGACATCACCTTCTCAGCCCGGAAGCTGCAAGTAAAATGATGGGAATTAAGCAGACCACAATATCTTGCCTTCACCGATCTCACCAAAACATTCGTCCATGTGAGTGAAGCAGAATATTTGTTTGTTTACTATATACATTACAACTCTCATTGGCCTTTGTACCATGAAACATTTGTGTCCTGCCCACCATCCTCACAGACCAGTCCCTTTGTAGTTCCCAATTGTTACATTTATGCCTTTCTTCAGTTTTGATGAATATTGATCGCCTGAGCAGTTGGCTCTGTTTATTTCCACAGATGGTCCTGACATTAGAAGAAATTCTAACATTCTCAGTCCCTTTCAGTTTTCCATCGTGCTCACTATTTTGTTTCTCTATGTGGCAGGATGGAGGAAACAAATTCAGGTGGAATAAAAGAGAACTGATTCACAGGATGATGGGGAAAAGCTGAATTGTGGGACAAAACTGGCAACCCTTTCCAAGATTCGTTACAAGCTCAAGGGGCAGAAATTTCCTCTTCTGAATGGTAGCGTTTTATGATTTGACGAGTTTAATTTCCACATGAACTGGGGGATTGAGAAACGGTCGAAGTTGTGAAAGTGATGGAACAATGATCTCGGACAATTACCTGATGTTCTGTACCAACCAGTTTATGGACACAAGAAGGCAGCATTTTTCCAGCTGTGTTTAGAGAAATTTGGAAGATTTGTTGGGCTGGAGGTGGTTCCAGAAAAAGGGAAGGGTGAGGTCATGGAGGGATTTGAATGTAAGGATTAGAAATTTAAAGTTGGGATACTGACAAGCCAGGCGCCAGGCGGGGTCAGCAAACACCGTTTGATTAGGGAACTGAACTTGATTCTGGTAAAGTTTTGGGCAGCAGAATTTTGGATGAGCACAACCATATGTAGGGTGGAAGATGGGAGGCTGGCAAGGGGAACACTGGGATAGTCAAGTCTCGGAGATGAGGGTTTCAGCAGCTGTTGAACTGATTGAGGGTCGGAGTTAGGCAATGTTTCGGAAGTGGAATAAGAGTGTATTCAGCTGATAACATTCTGCCATCTTATCCAATATCATGTAGTTTAATCAGGCATATTGGGGGTGAAATGAAGACAGTGTCAGTCATTATTGTCCAATGTATCTTTGGAAAAGGACTCTATCCAATTTAGTTCTTTTGTAGAGTCATATTCTACTCAAAGCATGAACTCTGTTTTTTCTTACCACAGATATTGTCAGAAGAGATTGCAGAATTTTCTGGTTTTGAGCAGAATCAGCAGTGTTTGTTTTTAAATACTACTTTCAATTGTGTGACTCGTTCAAGTATAGCAAATCTTCCTACTTTCGCCAAATGAACTTCCATCTTCTGTGTGGTAGGCGGGAAATACTAACCGCTCGACCATCGAGGACAAACTTGACGCCGTGACCCGACTAATTGTGGGATAATTCAATTTATATAATTCAACAGGTCTGTCAATATGTGCTTTAATATACAATATAAATTCCAGAAAACACAGTCGGTCCACTTAGAGAGGGGTTCTAGGAGTTAATTCCTGGTAGGATTGGGCTAGCCTCACATTTTCAGCTGGATTTTTTAATGCCTGAAGTGAAAAGTGGATTTATCTACTCCGTTTGGTACTTAAAACATTCCTTGTTGATTTAATTTTTAGTTTCCTTGTTTATTACGAGTGTCACCACGGTTCAATTCCCTAAAGGGCAATGACTTCATTCAAATTAAAAAATAGAATACATGGAATTGGATATGGAGTTGAGAATTGGAAATTGTTTGATATGTAGGAGACGGTGAGTACAAATAAAGATTATATGTCAGGAACAGCAGTTTTGTTTCCGAGATCCTTGGCGCTGTGTGCATTGCACATTTGTTGCCAATGGTTGAATAAAAAGCAGGTACCAACAGGGAACAGTTCAGTTTCAAAATCCAGAGTGATACTGTATACTTAAGTCGCAGTCAGCGATGGTGGTGCAGTGGTAAGCATGGCTGCATCCCCGGTACTTAAAAACAAAAAAAAACTACAGATGTTGGAAATCCATAACAAAAAAAGAATTACCTGGAAAAACTCAGCAGGTCCGGCAGCATCAGCGGAGAAGAAAAGAGTTGACGTTTCGAGTCCTCATGACCCTTCGACAGAACTTGAGTTCGAATCCAAGAAAGAGTTGAAATATAAGTTAGTTTAAAGTGTGTGTGTGGGGGGCGGAGAGATAGAGAGAGAGAGAGAGGTTGGGGTTGGGGGTTGGGGGATGTGGTTGTGTGGACAAACAAGCAGTGATAGAAGCAGATCATCAAAAGATGTCAACGACAATGGTACAATAGAACACATAGGTGTTAAAGTTAAAGTTGGTGATATTATCTATACGAATGCGCTAATTAAGAATGGATGGTAGGGAACTCAAGGTATAGCTCTAGTGGGTTTTTTTATATATATATAATGGAAACAGGTGGGAAAAGGAAAATCTTTACAATTTATTGGAAAAAAAAGGAAGGGGAAACAGAAAGGGGGTGGGGATGGAGGAGGGAGCTCACGACCTAAAGTTGTTGAATTCAATATTCAGTCCAGAAGGCTGTAAGGTGCCTAGTCGGAAGATGAGGTGTTGTTCCTCCAGTTTGCGTTGGGCTTCACTGGAACAATGCAGCAAGCCAAGGACAGACATGTGGGCAAGAGAGCAGGGTGGAGTGTTAAAATGGCAAGCGACAGGGAGGTTTGGGTCATTCTTGCGGACAGACCGCAGGTGTTCTGCAAAGCGGTCGCCCAGTTTACGTTTGGTCTCTCCAATGTAGAGGAGACCACATTGGGAGCAACAAATGCAGTAGACTCAGTTGGGGGAAATGCAATTGAAATGCTGCTTCACTTGAAAGGAGTGTTTGGGCCCTTGGACGGTGAGGAGAGAGGAAGTGAAGGGGCAGGTGTTACATCTTTTGCGTGGGCATGGGGTGGTGCCATAGGAGTGGGTTGAGGAGTAGGTGGTGATGGAGGAGTGGACCAGGGTGTCCCGGAGGGAGCGATCCCTACGGAATGCCGATAAGGGGGGTGAATGGAAGATGTCTTTGGTGGTGGCATCATGCTGGAGTTGGCGGAAATGGCGGAGGATGATCCTTTGAATGCGGAGGCTGGAGGGGTGATAAGTGAGGACAAGGGGGACCCTATCATGTTTCTGGGAGGGAGGAGAAGACATGAGGGTGGATGCACGGGAGATGGGCCGGACACGGTTGAGGGCCCTGTCAACGACCTTGGGAGGAAAACCTTGGTTAAGGAAGAAGGAGGACATGTCAGAGGACATGTCTTATCGGCATTTTCCAGGTAATTCTGTTTTTGTCCCCGGTACTTAACGCGGGTTCATTAGACGCCCATCAGAATCTTTCACCTTGAGACCCGTCAGCAATTGATCGGCTTTTAAGAGTTATACAGCGCAGAAACAGGCCCTTCGTGCCCTTACAGGCCATTTAAAGCCGATCAATTCTAATCCCATTTTCCAGCACTTAGTCCGTGGGAATGGCCCGCTAAATTACATCGGTATTCTTTGGCGTTTCAAGCGTTCAGCTTAATATTACTTAACTTTCAAATGTACGCGGGTGTAATTCAAATAAAAATATGCTTCCGTTTTATTTATAATTTTACTAACATTTGAACCTCGTTGATTTATAACTAAGATTTTCCGTGAAATGCAGTGTGAAATCGGAATGGAATTACTGGGGCTAAAAAAAAAAAATAATAGTGCTGGAAAAACTAAGCAGGTTTGGCAGCTTCTGTGGAGAAAAAACAAACAGTTAACATTTCGAGCCCAGTATGACTCTTCTTCGGAACCAGGGAGAGGTCGAAATGTGATGGGTTTTGTGCTATTGAGTAAAATGGAGTGGGGTACGTTTAGCAGAATAGATCTGGTTTCGATTGAATTCAGAAAACTGTGAATGAAAGGCACTTTACACCGTCTTGTTAAATACTTCTCGAGATGATTATGTAAAATACAAACTAAAAGCACATTTTATTTTATTGAAGCCGTTGGTTCCAACAGGTTTTGAAATTGTCGAAATAAAGATCAGCCAAGGCGAACTCTTGTTTTCCGTGTGGCATTTCATGGTCAGAGTTAGGTTTTAACCTGGCTGGTCCTGGCCAATCCCTTCTCGGGGTGTTCCTGACAGGGTTTAAAAAGGCGAGCGTTCAACAGACACGGTTTTAACAGTTCCTGTGTTACAGATTGTGCTGACAACTCTTCAGAAAATCTATGTTGATAACTCCAATACCCCTGCACTGCCTGTCTGTCTGTAATGACCATATTGAATTGATTGGAATAATGATTGATTGAATTGAAGCACCTCGTGATAGATGTGTAAAAGTTGAATCTGACTGCACGTTTTGTGATGGCGATTAAGGAATGTTTTGCAATGTTCTTTCGGATATTTTAAAATTAACATAATTTTTTCAAAAAAAAGCTGTTCTCAACAAGAGACTGGAAAAGGTACAGACCCCTTGGTCTGCTGGCTCACCAAGAATGCATGCATTGACAGTAATTGTATTGTAATTGTATTAACGCACCTCAGAGTGCAACATGATGTATGTTGATAACTCCAATATCACTGCACTGCCTGACTGTCTGTAATCACCATATTGAAATGAGTGTAATGTTCATTGGTTGTATGAAGCACCAGGTGAACCATGTGTAAAAGTGGAGTCTGATTGCACTTTTTTCATTGCGATTTAGAAGTGTTTTGTAATGTTCTTCCAGATATTGTATGAATAAAGTATGTATTTCAATTAAAAAAAAATCTTCAGGAAATTGCCAGCGCCAAGCAGACAAATCAGCCCGTGGGAAAGCACCGCGCAAACAGCTCCCCCGCCGGAAGAGCGCTCCACACACTGGCCGAGTGAAGAAACCTCATCGCTGCAGAGCCGGCTCTGAGGGAGATCCATCGCGAGCAGAAATCCGCCCGAGGTTTTCATCCGCAACTGCCCTTCGAGCGCCTGGTCGGGAGATCACTCAGGACTTCAAGGCAGACCTGAGCTTCCAGAGCTCGGCCAACATGAACCTGCTGGAGGCCAGCGAGTCTGACCTGGGGTGGGGCTCATTGAGGACATCAAACTGTACCATCCAAGTAAGTCATCATCATGCCCAAAGACACCCAGCTGGCCCGCCGCAACCGCAGGGAGCGAGTCTAAACCCCGGCTTCAACACCAAGTGTAACAGCTTTTCAGAGCCACCAAATGGAAAAAGGGAACAGGTGTGAACTTTCACGGCTGAGACCAACATTTCGTCGCCCCCTAAGTGATCTTTACAGCTATTTTAATAACACCCAATGCTTTGTTGGACCATTTCAGGAGGCAGTGAAGGGCACTGTGCCTGGAGACACATGTTGACCAATCCATGGTGAGGATGACAAATCTGTAACCAATGACCTGTATCTGATTCCGGTGATGCGGCAGATCTTTAATTAATGGAGCGTGAGTCTGATATCTGACCTAGAATTCTAAAACAGCATCTTCCGTACAAGACAGGCCTCAGATGACAGGATTTCTTAAATTAATGAATAATGTTGCTGATTTATAAAGAATTGTTGTTTTCAAACACTATTTTTAGGAGCGGATATGTGTGAGCAGAAGGTGTAGGAAAATAAATGCGGGTAAACTGAAAAAAGGGCCGGGGTTGAGTTATTCGCCCAGTCCATGAAAGGGTCTGACGCCGGTATACTGGGCAAACTAAGGCACAGACGTGGCCTAACCCGCGGACGTAACCAGCATTGTCTGACTTTAATACTGGTTAACCTGGCCGCTATAATGCAATTGCTCTGGGGAATTGAACAATGTTTCTGTTCTCTTGGAAATCGCTTCGCGCCTTTAATTCAGTGTTTCATTTCAGGGTTTGGTATCATTTTAAACAATTCAACTAGAACAGGATGCAGTGCTAACAGGTGAATCTCACACATGGAAACAGATTAATCTCACAGTTATAACGAGGAACTATGACGGTAATGAACGTCAGTAAATACCTGATCACGGCATCAAATATCGGACTGTATTTCCCAACCCATTCCACTCTGCTCATTTTTGGTATCATTAAATGAATGAATATTTCAGACAGTAACCAGCCCTTTCACACAGACTGTGGGTGGCACTGAAAGGAGCCTTTGGGTTTTTTCAGGTGAAAGTATTCCCATTTCACTTGCTCTTCGAGCTCACAGCGCTGCTATTCCTGGGCAGCAGCCCGGCCTGGATATTAGGCAGCCCCCCCCGTCCTGAGCGATGGTGACACTCCCCAGCAGCTTATTGAGTTCCTGATGGTTGAGGAAGGGCAGCTGCAGTTCTGCGGGGATGATGCGTCTCTTCTTATTGTCCGGGGGCCGCGTTACCGTCCAGCCCCAGGATTTTAGTGGTCAGATACTCGAGCACAGCAGCCAGATTGACCGGGGCTCCGGCACCCACACGCTCAGCATTGTTCCCATTTCACAGGAAACAGTGAACTTGGCCCACAACAAACTGCAGTCCGGCCCGGGGTGAGTCGACTTGGCCTTGGTCCGAGCTTTTCCGCTAGTAATTCCCGTTCCGAAATTTTCCAGTGCCAGACTTTTACAGGGAATAACAAGATTATTCAGCCTTTACTTTTCTTATTGACCGAGAACTGTTCTAATTGATCGCTCTTTAGTACACATCATTTGCCTATATTTTCCCCCAATCTGATAACTGAAACAGAACAGGTGTAGGAATGAGAGGTTTAAAATAGGAGAGTTTTAAAATCTTCAGTGTTCTGAAGAAGAGTCATTCGGACTAGAATCGTTAAATATGTCTTTCTCTCCACAGATGCTGTCCGGCCTGCTGAGTTTTTCCAGCATTTTTTTTTTTCAAATTCTTCTTCTTATCATGTCCACGGACAATCTATACATGGCCCAGCCAGAACTGGACATATTTTTTCGCCTTGGTGTTGAATTCGGCAAGATCTGCAACAATGCGGAGTTCCTCTACCGATAGGCATTGCAGGAGATGTTGCATAGTCTGTGGCTCGGTTCCACATTCACAAGTTATCGGTCTGGTTGTATATCCTTATTTGCTTAGTGACACCTTTGAACAACCGACACCAGTGCTAAGTCTGTTAAGGCACTTCCAGGTTGCTCAGTTGCAATTAGCTTCTGGGAGAAGGCTTTCATCAGACCGAATTTCCATCGCTGGGTGTTGTTGGAGACTGGCAAGCCAGTCTTTCCGCAAGGCAATGCGGGCTTCAGGTGGGGTTGATTGTAATGGAACAACACTGTCCATGAAGGTCTTCCTTGACTTTAGGCGGCTGGGTGTAGGTGTATCACCATGTAGAGCGTGCCTCTCATCTGATGTTTGATGGAGTCACTCTTTCTTTCTCCATGCCATTCTTCTTATATCAGGGGGAGTGGTAGCAGCCAGGATATACAGGCAGTTGGGGTTTATTGGTTTTAAGCAACCTGTGATAAGTCAGCAGCTTGCAATCAGAAAAGCATCCATCTTCCTAGCATCAGTAGATCTTTCCGATGCAGGGCCGGCGTAATCGGCAGTGGAATAGCAAAGAGCAAGGGCACTGGTTTACAATGTTTTTGAGCTTGCTCCCAATTTTGTGTTAGTGAGCTTATTCAAGTTGTTGTTTCATGGGCTCACTTTTGCCTCTGTCTTTTCGATGTGGTTCTTGAAGGTGAGGCATCTGTCAAGGGTGACTCCTAAGTAGATAGGCTGCTCGCAGTGCGTCAGTGTTGCTCCACACCAGGTTACTTTAAGCTGGTGTTTGGCTTCAAGGTTTCCGAGGTGGAATGCACAAACTTGTGTCTTTGATGGGTTTGTGCGAAGGTAGTTTGCCTCAGAAAGCGTTTTCCCCACGGTGTTAAAATCAGTGCTTTGGGCAGTGATACTTATGTCATCAGCATATATAAAATGACATGTGACACCGTCTAAAGGTTGGTCATTCGTGAACATGTTGTACAGCAGCAGTGCAAGCACGTTTCCCTGAGGAAGACCATTCTTCTGAATATGCCACCTGCTGCGCTTCCCACTCAGTTCAATATAGAACGGGCCATTCTGACGCATGCTTTCTAACATGTTTGTTAAGTGAATATCTTTTGTCATCTCAAGGATCTTGCAGATGAGACGTCTATGGTTCACTGTATCATATGCTGCCGATAGGTCTACAAAAAACAGCACCTTCCTCACGCCTTGCTCAAAACCATCTTCGATATGTTATGTGAGGTTCAGCAGTTGGCATGTTCTTGATTTGCCGGGGCAGAAACCTGCTTGCTCTGGAATGATCTTCGCATCTACAATTGGTGCTATCCTATTGAGTATCAAATAGCTTATTGGTTTGGCAAAGCAGTGAAATTGGCCGAAAACTCTTAGGATCTGAGGGATCTTTTCCGAGGGATCTTTTCTGAGGGATCTAATTGTGCTATTACATCTGCCTTCTGCCAAATATTCTGGTTGAATAATTGTAGGAGCTACCTCTTTGCTTGCTGTCCAAAATGCTTTATCTGTTCCGTTGCTTTGTTGTCAAGACCAATTGCTTTCCCGTGTTTTAGGCTAGATATACCATTTTCAGGCTCTTCCATGGTGAATGATCCAGTGAAGCCAGGGTCATCGCTGTACATCTTCCTATCTAGTTGTGCTCTTGGTTGTTCCTTGTCGATTTTTCCATTTAGGAGCAACTGGTGTGCAACTTGGTTAGCAGACACATTTGGATGATGGGCAGCTGTCTTGGGGTCATCTCCAAGTTTGTATATGAGAGACCATGCCTTCTTGTTTTTTTGTAAGAACACCTCTATCAAGGTGTCCTAGGCGTTTTGCCTTGTATCCCATGTGTCGGCCATGAAGGATGCATCAAAAGCCTTACTAAAGCCCATGTAGAACGCATAAAATGCATTACACTGATCAACACAAGTATCTTGAGAGATACTTAACATCACTCTATCACAGGTAGATATTGTTTCCTCTGAGAAGGGGTCAGATTCAAACATTGAAACATACTCTCAGTAGAGGAACAGGGGGACACAGATATCGACATCAATGAGGAGGGCTGTGAAATTTTATATGAAATTAACAAAGAGAGAGAGGAATGACTTGTCGATTCAATGGATTTAAAAATGGAGCACTGCACAGATCTGGGTGAAATGTATCTCCCAATGCTGAGGGAAGAAAGGGAAGTTAAATCAGGGGCTTTGGGAATAATTTCCAAATCCTCAGTCGTCACAGATGAGATGTCAGAGAACTGAAGGGATATCAACGGTGTCCTATTATTTAAAAAAATCCTGTGGACGGCACTGAGCAGCAAATTAGAGGCCAGTCAGCCGAACCGAGGGTGGGTCTTACCACGAATGATTTTTAGAGACATAACTTATCGGCATTTGGAGGGACAAGGGCTAACCACGGATTGTCAGCATGGATTTGTTAAGGGAATGTCGTGTTTGCCATACTTGATCGAATTTTCTGAAGAGGTTACCGGGAGTGTTGATCAGTGTAATGCATTTTATGCGTTCTACATGGGTTTTAGTAAGGCTTTTGATACATCCTTCATGCCGACTGGTCAATAAAATAAATACACATGGGATCCAAGGCAAAATGTCACGCTGGATTCAAAATTGGCTGAGAGGCAGGAAGCAGCGTGTGATGGTAGAGGGATGGTTATGTGACCGTTAGCCTGTTTCCAGTGGGGTTACGCAGGGCTGGGTGCTGGTGACTTTACTGTTCAGGGCATACATATATGATTTGGAGTTAAATGTAGGGGGTATGATCAAGAAGTTCTCGGATGATGCTAAAATTGTCGTGTGGTAAATAGTGAGATGAATAGCCATAAATTCGAAGAGTGTATCAATGGACTTGGCAGCTGGGAAGAGGAGCGACAAATGGAATACAACCCAGAAAAGGGTAAGGTAAGGCACTTGCTGATGGCAAAACAGGCAAGAAATTGCACTATGATGAGTAGGGCCTTGGCTAGTACTGAAGATCAGTGGGATCTTGGTGAGCATATACACAGATCCCTGAGATTAGCAGAACAGGTCCACCAGTTGGTTAAGAAGGCATATGGGATACGTGCCTTTATTAGTCGAGGCTGAGTATACAAGGGCGGAGAGGTTATGATGGAAATCTACAAAACTCTGGATAGGCCACGAGTCCTGCGGTCCTGATACCACATGCAAGGCAGAATGTACTTGAGCTGCAGAGGGTGTAGGAGGAATATACGAAAATGCTACCTGGACTGAAAGGCCTGAGCTATGAAGAAATATTTAGTAGGCTGTAGTTCTTTCCCAGGGAGCAGCAAAGGTTGAGAGCAGACGTGATAGATGTCTATAAGATTATGAGGTTATATATAGGATGGAGGGAAAGAGACACTTTCTCTTAGTAGAGGAGTCAATAACTGGGGACCAAAGATTTAAGGTAAGTTGAAGAAGGCGAAGAGGAGACCTGAGGAGAATATATTTCACCAAGGACGTGGTGGGTGCCTGGAAGGCACTGCTTGATCGGATGACTCAGTCAACATGTCTCATAACACTTAAGAAGTATTAAGTTATTCACTTGAATTACCATAGCCTCCAGGGCTATGGGCCAAGGCCTGTCAAATAGGATTGGTGAAGCCAGGTTATTGTTGATTGGCATGGACACGATAGGCCAATGGCCTCCTTCTTTACTGAACACGTCTATGAGTCTATGACGCATCCTGTAGCTATTCAGTCCAGGACTGTCGCTCTCCTATAACTGCAAACCACCACTTGACCACTCAATCCAGTCAATTTCACTTTCCGTTTTTCTCCTTATCTCACGATTGATCTTGATTGAAATGCACACTGAAAGGCTTCCTGTCTCTCAGATTAAAAACATGACACACAACATGGTGGTCATGTATTATATTTACAAAAGACTTACGTAGAGATGTTTGGGGGTCTGGGGGTTTGGGCGAAGTGTGTAAAATGGATGCTAGTCACAATCAGACCCTCAGTAAAACTCATTGGTCCTGTGATTCCATGGTTACAACTCAAGAGAGGCTGCAGGTAAACTGTCCACAGCAAGGTCCAACGGGCTGCGATGTGACATTAGCCAGGTGCCCTTCGCCAACTACCACCCAATCATTCAAAATTTAATTGCAGACCATCGGAGATGTTCCACTGTGGAAGAATTAGTTTATTTTTAAAGTTTTGGTGAGAAACAAACTGCAGACGAATTGCCCACAGCAAGATCCCAAAAGCAGCACCACATTGCATATTGGAGATACCCCCACATCGGCATCAGGTATTTTGTGCTATTCAGACCTTCTCTTTCTATTTGTTACACCATCTGTCCCCCTCTCTCACTGTTTTCATCAATTGCTCCACTCTTCCATTTGTCTGCATGTCTCTCAGTCTCCCTCTCAATTTGTCCTCAATTTTTCCACTCTCTCTCTCTCTTTGTCTAGCTCCCTCTATCCATTTGTCTCTATCTCTCTCGCCCTATCTCTCTCACAGTATCTTCAATCTTTGCCTCTCTTTCTCTAAATCCGCACTCCCTCCTCTGTCTATGTCTCTCTGCCTTACTCTCCTGCTCCCTCGGTCTCTCTCACTTCCTGTCTATTTCCTCAATTTGCCAGACCCCTCCCCCCAGTGCTCTGTGGGAATTGCCTTGCTGGTTTTCAACAATTGGATTTCTGTCCAATCAGACTTAGGGATGACGATGACAGACAGGCAGTCCGGCCAATGACGGGGTGCAGAGATGTCTGGAGGTGTTTTATTTTCTGTCCTGTCAATAATGGATAGCAATGATATTCATTCAGCTTGGCCAATGGAATTGAGAGGTGTTCGGCATTGTGTGTGTTTTTTTTTCTGTTCAGTCAGTGAGGGATATCTATGATGGACAGGCAGCCCAGACAATGGAAACACTCACCGATTGAGTTCTTGTCATCCTTGTTTGAATTGTAGGAATAAATTTAAGGGATATTTCAACACATTCTTCAACTGCTGTCTGAACGGAGTCTGTGTGACAGCATAAATCGCAGTGTTAGTGCAGCAGCTCAGGAGCTGCAGCATGAAGCCCAATTCCTTAAGAAACTCATGCAGCTGTACAGAAGCAAACCCCAAATTCCACATCCGCCTCCATAGCGAATAAACCATTAACATTGACCATAACAGGATGAAATTGGCTGAAATCAAGAATAGTAAAATGATGGATTTCCTTCGACTCTCCAGCTCTGGGTCTCTGGGAGTCTGCACACAGCTTTGAGCCCGGAGTCTCCTGCGGGCTCTGCTGCTCACTAAAATGTGCCGGACAGTGAGAACATTGAGCAGCAGAATCAGTAGAAATGGGACACACGGAGTTAGAATGTGGTGAAAGAACTCGATTTTTATCCAGAGTGGAGAGGTTTGAGCATCGACTGTGACCTCACAAAACCAGGGGGTGGACACCAACCAATACCGACCTGTAAACATAAAATACCAGAAAATATTCTTTAAACAGCTCAGAATGGTCACTGTTCCCACCACTACAGTCGCTGTTCTCTGGCTGCAATATTTTCTTTTCAGCTTTGCACAACAAATGACCACAAATCGATCAAAGGTGAACGTGACGGTGAACCAGACAGAACAGTCAGTTGCTGCATAGATCAGGATGGCGTGGATATTACACACGTGGATGGAAAGCAGGAAGTAAAAGTGCTCCCGAAAGACAATTGGAATGTGTCTCAATATCAGGTCCAGGATGACTACCAGTAGATCCGCCACTGCCATGGCCACCAGGTAACAAGTGACACATTTCGATAGACCACAGTTTTTACATTTCAGTATCACAATTGTCATTAAGTTCACTGTAAGAAAGGGGGAAATGAAATTACACATTAGGCTGGGAAATAATTTAGCAGTTTGATTCAGGTCTTGTTGTCAGCTCCAACTGATTTACTGCACCTTGTGATTTCTAGAATTAAATTGGCCCCGTAGAACATCAGAGAAGGTCTGTGATACAGTGGAATGAAACAGAATATAAATAAGATTAAAAAAATCTCGGTAAGGAGGAAGGGGAGGCAGCAATGACGGCGAGCCAGACCTAATGTGGGGAACCAAAGCTGACTTTGGAGCGACTGGATTACTATAGCAACCAAGTGTGATAGGAGGAGTAATGAGTAACAGTGAGCCGAAGGTGTCTGGGAGGAGCCAGAAGTGGCGTTTGCATTCCAGACAGCGGAGACATTTGCATTTTTTTTCGCTTCATCTCTTCCATATTGTTTGCAAAAGGATGCATTCTTGGTAAGAACAGACTTTGAGACAGAAACACACTTTATAAAAACTGGCTCAAACACATACACAAGCACAGACACGCAAAACCAGTCTCTCTGTCCCCTCTGCGCACACACTTGCTGCCTCACATAATCTCAAACAGAGTATGCACATGCATTGACGCAAAATCAAACAGTCACTGTCAGGCAGAATTAAAAACCGCACACGCAGAAACAAATCTTGAAACACACGCGCGCATATGCAGAAAAACATGTACTCAAAAATGCATGCACACGCAGACATAATCACGCACATGTTCAAATGCACACACAAACACGGAATCAAACTTAATTACTCACACCCAATCACACACTCACAGACATGCGCACTCAGGCGCATGCACAATCAAGCACAAACATAGTCTCTCACACACATGAAGGCACACATACACAAGCGCAAGAACACACACATACACACAAACAGAGGTTCAACTATACATACACTTGGATATATTCAGAGTGCACAGACGCAGACACACGCCCGAATGCATGCACGCAAACACAAAGACACACGTAAATTCATGCACATTCGTACACACACAAATGCAGACACACACATATGCAGAAACACATGCACTCACACACTCAAATGTTCACATAAATACACTCACAAACATTCACACACACAAACACATAAGCACGTACACACACATACATGCAAGTACAATTAAAACACACACTGAATTGCTCACACGATCGCACACACTCACAGTCAGGTGCACTAGGATGCAAAAGCACATACAAATAGTAACAAACTCTCTCTCTCTCTCACTCTCTCCCCATCTCACTGTCTCCCTCTCTCACACACACACACACACACACACACACACACACACACAGACACAAACAAAAACACACACGGAGACAAATGTTCACCGGCACACACACACAAACACAAAGCACTCGCTCACACACATACACATGTATGCACTGACACACACACAGACACACACACATACATAAACAGACCCATATCCACACACATACACGCAGAATTATGCAAGCACACTGACGGAAAAATAGAGTTTCACACACAGAGAGGATCACATAGACACACACACAGACACAGGCAGAAGCACACCCACTGTGCACCCTACAAGGCTTTTTGACAACGCTGTCCAAACCTATGACCACTTCCACCCAAAACGACAACAGCTGCAGATAAAAGGGAAAAACATCACCTGGATGCTCCCCTCCAAATCGCTTACCATCTTGACTTGGAAATATGCCACTGTTCCTTCACTATCAATGGGTCCAAATCCAGGAACCCCATCCCCAACAGCACTATGGGTGTACCTACAACATATCGACTGCAGACCTTCAGGAAGGCAGCTCACCTCTACCTTTTCAATGAAAACTGGGGATGCGCAATAAATGCAGTCCCAGGCAGTGAATCCCGCATCACGTTAATGAATAAAACACATACACATGCAGACACACACACGCTTAGACACGTATTCACACATAAATGCACACACACTCACACACACGCACACAGATACACACACACACACCCACATAAACACACACAGACGAACACATACACTGATGTAGAAAAGCAGGCGAACACACACACAGAAACAGATGCATACACACACGCACACAGAGAGCATGCCCACACTGTTACACACAACTCTCTCTCCTGCACACACGCACACAAACACAAACACAGATATGCAGACACACAGTCAGAAATGCGCCAACACACACAAATGCAGACACATGCAAGCAATGAAATGCAGAGGAACACATGCAGAAACACACAAATACACGCACTCACAAACAGAGCACACACACGGTTACTCTCTTTCTCTCTATTTTTCACATACACATAGAAATACACACAGAGCATACATACAGACAAAATACATAAATACACACTCACACATTCGCACAGCATCAGAAATGTACACACGTACACACATACGCAAACACACACAAGCAAAGAAAAGCACAGGAACACACATAGAGCCGATGAATACACACAGGCAAAAACAAAACACACTCTCTCTATCGCTCTCTCTCTCTCCATGTCTCTCTCTCACACACATGTTCACATATTATACACACACAGATACACACAGATGCAGAAGAACACACAAACACATATGAAAGCACGGATGTCCACACACATGACATGCATACATAGACATACACACGCTCACTCACAATTAAATTCACACATTCACACAGACAATTATACGCACATACACACACACGCACAGACATACACTTGCACACACAGATGCAACTCAAATGCACACACACATACATAAACACATAACCTACATACGCACAGCAGTCACTTACACTTATTTACAACACAGATACATAGGCGTGCACAGACACGCCATCACTGAACTACACACATAGAAAGACACATATAAGCACATATAACCACAGAGTTACAAAGGGAACACACATGCATACCCACATGCATACAGACATGTACACAAACACACACACACATTTACACACATTCATATATATTAATCCTCAGACATTCACAAGCACATGCACACTCAGTCACGCAAGCACTATCTCACTCTCTCTCTCTTTCTTTCTCTCTCCCTCTCTCATGCACACACACACAGATTCACACATAAAAAACACACATGAACACACGCACTCACCGATACACATAGACTTTACAGACATCCACGCAGTCACAACAAATAAAAAAAGTAATTGCACACAAACCATTACACACACTCACAAACACGTGCAGACATAATCACATACTCAGAAATAACACACTGGCTCAGACACATATAAGCATATAGGAACACACACACAGACACGTACAAAGACACACACATATTCACTCACACAAACCCACATTCACACAGACAAACACAATCTTAAATACATGCACACTCTCACATACACATGCACACACAGCACAGAAAAGCGCAGGAACATACACGGAAACATGCGCACACAGAGAACATGCACTAAAAGGCATACAGACACTCACACACATTTATGCTCAATCTCTCACACAATCCCACACACATATTCACACACAGAGATACACAGAGAATCTACACAGACGCACAGAGCCACAAACACTTATGTAATCACATACATACATTGATGTGCAAAGTCACGTTCTCACTCAAAAACAGATGCAGAAACACATGCAGAAACACACATATATGAATACACATATGTACACAGAGAACTTACACACAATCACACAGTCACAAACACGCACGTACTCACACACAATAACTCACACACATGCACTCACAGGTGTGTGCAAATCAATACCTTGCTCAGAAACACACGCACACCACACAAACACACACACATGCACACACATTGCCTCTTGCCATGATGTCTTCGACCTCTGCTCTGGCCGCCGAAGTGGCAAAAACATTACCAATCTGCCTTGGGAGGTGTTGGCAGCAATAATCAATTGTAATGCCATCTAAATAGGAGTGCCATCCCGTGCCACTAGAGGAGGAACGATCTCCTCTGTCCCACCAGGGTAAGTCACTCATCAATCACAAGTCACAGACACACAAACAGATCACATATCCACAGAGTTTGCACACATCCACACATGTCAGGCATATTTCTCATCTGGCCTAGCAGGCATCCTGCTTAACTCTTTGTTCATGCAAGACAGGTGACATACAACAAGATGGAGAGGTCTCACACTGCTGGAGAAATGCCTGAAATCAAATCCACACGGGCTTAGAAAACGGTGTTATGCACCTGGCTGGCCAAAGTCTGGATTTTTCCTGTCCTTTTAGTTAGATTGGCGGTGTTCTACCAAGTGAGGACCCAACAGTGCAACACCCATAAATCAACCAAGCTGTGTGTGATGTGTCCTGTTTCTCAAGCCGCTCCTTTCACTTGCAGGCACGTCTGGGAAGCAGCCGTTGAAGTCCACGACCAGGGCAACCAATTGATCCTCTTCCTCAACCGTCAACCTACAGCAACCGCAGTGCAGCCTTTCCCTCACGCCCAATTTATATCAGCCACAGTGCAGCCCTTCCCCTACACAGCATATATTTCAACCACAGTGCAGCCCTTCCCCAAAGTTCAACTTAACTCAACCAAATTGCAGCCCTTCCTCCACACCCAACGTAGCTCAACCACATTGTAGCACTTCTCCTAAACCCAACTTACCTCAACTGCAGAGCAGCCCTTCCCCTAGCACTGCGTTTCCAGCCACCTTGAGGAAGTAAGTACCATGTGCCCCCACCAGAATCTGTGGCGCCTCAGCCTTTTGGTCCAACAGGTGAACGTCTTGAGTGATGCCCAACGTTCGCATTCGCTCACGTTCAATTTCCCCATCGAAGTGCAGCTCGCCAGGTGCAAACCATATATATGTTGCTGTGAAACACCTTTGCATCATTGAAGCTAGTACGACCCAGCGTGGAGGATGATTCCAGCGAACTTGCCTTACAATGATTTGCAGAAGTATTAAAATGAGTTCGCACCACTCGGCTGCAGGAAACTTGGCCTACCATTGAAGGGCAAGATGGACGGTGGCCAACATGTTTCCTGATAGAGTAAAAGAGATTTTTCGCCTTCCCACCATATTGTCCTTTCACGACCTCATGATGTCCGTCACAAAACAGAGCAGCCAATACCGTTCTCTCTCTCTCCCACGCTCACACATGCAGTTACTCACAGACAGACACAGGCATGCATACACGAACAGACACACAGAAACATAAACACATGCACACACACACACACACACACACACACACACACACACACACACACACACACACACACAAACACACACACACAGAAACGGAATGTCACACACACATACACGCACTGACACACACAGACAGAAAAACATACATAATCTCTCTCTCTCACACACACACTGACACACATAGACGCATGCAATCACTCAAACACACTCGCGCGTTCATACACACACGCCACTTCTCACATACATACTCGCATGCAAAGACACACAGATGCACTCACAGAGAGACACACACACACTCACTCTCAAACATACAACACACATAGATAAGTACACACATACACATACACACAAAACACAGACACACACACACACACACAGGCATGCATCAACACATATGCACGCATAAATGCACACACACTAACAGACACAGGCACACACATGCATGCTAACACAGAAAGACGCACATATCCACAGACATACACAAACATATTCACAAACACAGACACACAACAGGCACACACATTCACACACACATGCACACACACAGACGCACAGAAACATGCATACACACGTTCAGTAATTGGCAAATATGTGAAGGGGAAAATTGCAACTGAAAAAAAATAAACCGGTTGCAGTGAGAGAGGGGGATGGATCCTTTGCTGTTGGTTTGGAAAACACGAGTCGGACCTATTCCCAACGTCGGACAGCTGACATCTCCTCACCCGATTCCTGCCATCTTTTAATCTTAGAGAGACGTGGAGGGATAAAGATTTTGGAGTGTTGTGTGACTCCTCTTTGGCTGTGGGCTCGGGTTTGGACTCAGACGAGCTCGAATGTGGATGTTTTATTGATTTTTTTCACGGGATATGGGTGCCGTTTGCAAGGCCAGCATTGGTTGCACATCTGGATTTGCCTTACAACTGAGTCGCTTGCTGGGCTATTTCAGAGGCCATTTAAGAGCCAACCACATCACTGTGAGGCTGGACACACATGTCGACCAATCCATGTTAGGACGACAGGTTTTCTTCCCTAAAGATCATATGTGAATCAGAGGGCTTGTTACAACCATCGATGATAGCCCCATGGTCAACCTTGCCTAGGTTAGCTTTCAATTCCAGATTTCATTCATTTGTTTTAAATGCCACCAGCTGCCGTAATGGGATTTTAACCCATGTCCCCAGGGCATGAGCGTTGCCTTCTGGGTTCTGCCTTATTGGGTAGAGAATTCTGATCTTTGCACTGTAAGTATTTCCTGTCCATGTCACTGACGACTGAAAGAATGTTGTCCTATGAGTGCTGTCCCATTAAGAACATTTCATTTGGATAAACCATTAGCCCTTGTTGTGTCCACTGTTCATCTGTAATATTGTCAATCTACTTTAATCCCTGTGCACCCTGACGTAATAATCATTTACTGCTTATCCGTAAAATACTATAACTTAAAAAAACGTTATTTTCCAGCTGGTGCAGCTCTGCTAGTTACCAAAGGGGAACAATTCAATTGCTTCACTTCTCACTCTCAACTCAGACGCTCTGACCAGCACAAACCCCATTTGCATCCCCTTAATTTACAAATTCAATATTCTGCAGACAAAGATTGACACGTGTTTCATTACAATGTGAATCTTTTTTAATTCTTTCTGAGAACATGCTTTCTGCTGAGCTGTCTACTGGCCTTTAAATGTTCATTGCAATATAATTCTAGGAAATATATCAGTATTAATGTTATTATCTCAAATTGGCAGTTTATTGAATGAGTCTTAAAAACTGGCTAATAATGACTTACAGTTTTGACCAGGCCCCTCCCCCTTTCTCTGCGTGTACATTCGCGCAGCTCTGAGTTTGCTGTGAACGGTCGGGGCAGCCCCCATTCATGAGGCATGCATGAGTTGTGAACGCTTTCACGGTAAGAGGCGCAGCCATGAAGGAAAGGGTGCTCACAGAGCAGCTGCACCTTCAAAGAATGGGGTTCCTTTATGTTTATGTCGCAGTCTTTAATCTGCGTGCGAGGCCTTATCACAATATGATTGAAGTCAACCAAATCATGTACCTCTGGAAATCGAGCTATGGAGGCAAACCCTGTCACCATCTTTGGCTGAGAAGCTGTGTCATTATTATAATTGATAAATTGGGCCACTCTGAAGAAAAGGTCATCGGTCATAGCATGGATACCCCTGCGTACAGCTGACTGGGAGCTTCCACACAAGTCAGACACGGAGCCTAGGAAGTACGCATTTGTGAAAACTTTCGAAGCCATTGAAACCTTCAGTGCCAATGACAATGCTTTTCTCTGGAATGGCCTGTCTTGTACGTCTCTGTAGGGAAGGGCGCACCACTTAGATACGACAACGCTGGAGAATCGAAGCTTGTTCCTGCCTGTTCTCTCACTCGTGTCTAGGTAATTGAGCCTGTTTCTCTGCACCCCTTGCAGTGGGCACTGCCTGAATCTGAAACTCCTCGTTTGTGCAGACACTGGGCGTTGGGTTTGCTCTGACTTGTGGACTCTGGTGAATGACCTTCTTCACGCTGATGCTGCTGCCCCTGAGCCTCTCTGATTGGAAGGTGAATTTTTGTGGGTGTGGTGCCAATAAAGCAGGCTGGTAATCCTAAGTGGTGTCATGCTTCTTGAGTGTTGCGCGATATGCTCTCATCCAGTCAGTTGGAGAGTATTCCATCACACTTCTGAATTGTGCCTTCTAGATCGTGAATAGGGAGTCAGGACATGTGTCGCTCTCCACAAAATTTCCATTCTCTGGCCTGCTCCTCTTTCAAAAGTGCTTATATGGCAAGCCAGTTTGGATTCTAATCAATGCAAACCCCCGGATATTGATAGTGGGAGATTCAGTAATGCTTATTCCATTTAATGTCAAGTGATGATAATAGATTCTCGCTCGCTAAAGATGGTAATTGGCTGGCACTTGTCTGGCGCAAATGTTACTAGCCACTTCTCAGCCCAAACCAGAGCATTGCACAGGTCTCGCTTCTTTTGGACATGAATCTCTTCAGTACTTGAGGAGCAGGGAATTGTACTAAACATTGTGCAATCATCATTGAAATTCCCTACCTCTGAGCTTATTATTGATGGAAGATCATTGGTAAAGTAGCTGAAGACAGTGGTTCCTAGGGCAATACACTGAAGAACTTCTGCAATGAAATCATGGAATTCAGATGAGTGATATCCAACAGCCACAGCCATCTTCCTTTAAACTAGGTATGAATCAAACAAGCTTATAATCCCTCCCATCCACCACCCCCCCCCCCCCCCTCAACCTACTCACATTGCTCTTTTATGCCTCACTCGATCAAATTATGCCATAATGTCAATGACACATAATGCCATTTCACCTCGGGATTTCAGCTCTTCTGTCCATTTTTGAACCAAGAATGAAATGAGGTCAGGCGATGAGTGACCCTGGCGGGAAACAAAGTGGCCGTCAGTGAACAGTTTAGTTCGAAACAAGTGCCCTATATCACGTTCGGTGACACCTTTCATCACTTGCAGATGATCGAGAGGAGACTGATGGGGCAGAAGAGGCTTGGTTGTATTTGTCTATCTTTTAGTTTGAAGGACATACCTGGGCAAATTTCCATGTAGCCGAATGGATCTCAGTTTTGTAGCTGTACTGAAGAGTCTTTTCTTTTTAAAGCGTTAATGCTATGTGGGCGAATCAGGGAAGGGATTAGATAGCCCTCCCTAATTGCACTGTTAAGGTCATTCAGAGGGCATTTAAGCAGCCGCATTGCTCTGCGCCTGGAGTCATACGCATGGCAGACCAAGACAGCAGATGCCCTTCATCCAAGCCCTTTAGTTTTTCGGATGGCCTTTAAAATTATTTAATGTTAGTTTCATGGTCACCATCGCTGAGGCGGGTTTTCAATTTTGGATTAATAATTTGATTTAAATTTCGAAAAACATGAAGTGGTGGTATTTGACTCCACCTCTCAAACGCATTAGTTTGGGCCTCTGGATGACTAGTCAAGCAAACTCACCACGACAACAACTCCACCTCGCTTGTCTGAGTGCGGTCAGTTCTGCAGTAGAAATCTTCAGTTCTGTTGCAGACTCTTCCTCGGGCCGATGGCCTTGCAGTGCCAACGCCTTCAACCATTTCTTGACGTCACGTAGAGTGACATCAATTGTCTGAAGATGGTCATGTGTGATTCTGGGGACCTCCAGAAGAGGCCAAGGTGCATCATCCACTTAGCACTTCTGGCTGATGCTTGTTGCAAGTGTATCAACCGTATCTTTCGCACGAAAGTGCTGGGCTTCTCACCAATGAGGATGTGAATATTTGTGGAGACTGCTCCTCGGGTGAGTTGTAAAATTCTCCATCAACATTCACGACTGGATGTGGCAGGACTGCAGAGCTTAGATCGGATCCATTTTGAGGTTCTGAGGTAAATTACATCTATCACTTACTGATTATGCTGTTTAGCATGCTGTGGCCCCGTGTTACAGCTTCAACAGGTGGACAGCGCATTCGTATGTATGCCTAGAACTGCTCCTGGCCTGCCCTAATGCAGAATTATTTGGACCACTTCAGACCCTGCCTAGCTGGTAACAGTTGAGTGTGGGATCTGCCAGGCATGCAGTTACAGCTTTTGTTTGAACATGGTACTCTTGCCCGAAGCCAATATTTGACCTGTTTGACCTGCTTAGAATTCTATATCATTTAGCATGTTGTTACTGTCACACAACACAATTGACGCTATTCTCAATGTTAAGGCAGGACTTCACCTGCAAAAAGTCCAGGCGTTGCCGATATTGCAAAGGGAAGATGCACCTGTGACAGCCACGTAGTTTACTATGAGGTCAAGTAGTTTTTTTCCCTCTGGTTGGTTCCCTCATCACCAGCTATGTTCCGCTGGACTCGGTTAGCTGGGTCAGTAGTGGTGGTACCGAGTAACTCTTTGTGATGGACGTTGCATTTCGCCACCCAGAGTACATTTTTGCACTTTTGCCACACTCAATGCTTCCTCCAAGTGGTTTTCAACTTGGAGTATCATTGATCCATCAGCTACCAGTGTCACTGTTGGGAAAGTTTGGCTTTTGATGCTAATAAAAAGGCGTTATCCTTGCCCATGCTAGACATGATGACATGAAACTTCATGGGGTCCGGAATTAATATTTATGGCTCCCACGAAAATCCTCCCTGATTGTATACCACTCTGTCGCCGACTCTGCCGGACCTGCCATGCTGCTGGGACAGGGCATACCCAGGGATGGTGATCGTGGTGCCTGCAACATTATCTGTGAGGAATTAATCCGTGAGTCTTAGTATGTCATGGTGTTGCGTGACTAGTCTGTTGTATTGATGTGACAGAAGAGGCAGTTTTCATGAAGAAAGAGTTACTTTATTACAGAGAGGGAATTATAATTCTTTGCACACACAATGGAGGCTCTCATCAGAAAAGTGCCGATTCCGGGGTATCCCGTGCTAAGAGATCTCTGGTGGAGCATACGCCGTACATCACTTGATCTGTAATGCCCCAAAGAGAGGCATAATACCCCCAATCACCACACGTGTGAGGCAGTTCTTCCAATTGTTTTACAAGCCCTCCAGATGTTGGGAAGAATGACATTGCAGAATTGACAGAGCTGGGATTGTGACTGTCGTTTCCATTGCCTGGGTTCCAATGGCCCATCATGCCTCATTATTGTTAGAGTTTAAAACAGTTTGATGCAACTGAGTGTGTTGCTTGGCGATTTCATGGCCACCTAGAGACCAGAGCAGGTAAGGACATCAGATTTACGAGCCCTAAAGGACATTAATGAACCAAATGGGTTTTTGGAACAATTAGCACTGGTTTAACGAGATTTGAAGCCAAATGCTCAGTTCATATGCCTGGCCCTCTGAATTGATGGTGCTGTGAAATTAGCAGTACACCATCGCCTTCCCCCAGCTAGATCAGAAGGAAAAAGGAAACACACTTACTTCCCATTGCTTCCTGGGGTTCCGATTTTAATGGACACAAGAATAGTTTGACCAGAATTATTATTTCCCGCTGTTTTCTGTTTCCCCTCCCCCCACCTCCTCCTTCCTTGGAGGGATATACTGTCGGCAGCCAGCACCCAAAGACGAGGAGCTAAGGAAGCCGGACTTACGGCAAGTCCGGAATTTAACAAGGCCCAGATGACAGACCCAGCAAGCTGACGTAGAGGTGTTGTGTAGCTTTGAGAGGCCGAGGTAGATTCTTAAAGTGAGCATGACCTTGAGGGTGATGCATCCGATGTGAACAGGCACCGCCGTCGCAAATGTTGGCCTGCCCCAGTTAACCAACAAGTGTTTCACACCTGTTTGTCAGTCTACACAGCTGGCATCGGGCCCCGCCTGCACTGGGTAAAATAGCAGCAGAGTTGTGATTCGGCACACTATTGGATATGGGGTAATGGTCAGTGGCAGGTTTGTACGTGGTGTAAAAATCCCGCCCACATCATTTACAACTACGCACACATGCACACCCGTGGATGCCTGTATATTTTCACCCCAATTCCTGTCAATTCCTGTCCTTGTCCCTGTCTCCAGGAGGACAGGAATTCGATTAGAGACAATTGCCTCTCTTACCCCTTGCAGGAGAAGGTGGCCCCATAATCTCAGAAATAGGCAAGGAATAGGCGGGGACCAGGCAAAACTTCATCCCCAAACACTGTGGAAGTAGAACTCCTCTTTATCATGGGAGTTGCTGTGACAGAGCCTGTAGCATTCGATGTCACCCAGAGTATTTGGGGTGATATTATATTATTGCCTAATGCCCCTTTGGAATTACCAGCTGACCCTCATCTTGCTCTTTGGAATGATGTGCCAGCTACAGAGCGTGGCACCATGGACATAATGTTTTTGACAACACCCTCAAACCCTCACCCCAACTTCCAGTCTTGAATGTACACCAATCAAGACACTGCCATTATCCTAGTCACTGCAGCTGCAGCGGAGGAATAGAGAGAGGGAGAGGGCAGAAGCTTGGGAGAGCTGTAGAAAGAAGGGAAGAAATAGAGATGGTTCAGGATCACAATGTAGCGAGGAAGTGAGAGAGGAGGAAAAATGCAGAGAGGGAGATACATAACATCCCACTAGTGATAAAGACACCTAACTTTGTCTGACACCATAAGCCACGAGCACAAATGCTTGCACTGTAAATTAGCGACTGGTACACACTTGGAACCAGTACGTGGTAGATCTCCAAGCATCAGTGGCCTTCAGCCAAGCGACAGAGAAATGATAGCTCGTGTGCCAGCTCACTGGTGGGTGTGATTACAGCCGAGTTTTGATAGAAAGGATGCGGATGATCACTTTGCAGTGGCCCCTGAAGGTGGTCACTAACTCCATGACATCACTATCGGGCCCATCAATGATACGGTGTCCGGTGGGCATTGTTTCAGTGATCACTGCAGCACAGGCTGAAGCCATCCAACATCTCAGTGTTGCAGTGGAAACTCAAGCTGCGATCATGAGATCCATGCTTGCTCCCATGCAGGCTCAGACTGCGTTCATCATGGCTGTAGATGTAAGTGTTCAAAGTGACTTGCTAATTCTGCCATCAGTGCAGTAATCCCTGCTCCAGCAGGTTACTAGGATTGCTGAAGTTCTGCCCCGTGGAAGTGACAGTCTCTCCGTGGAGCACGAACCTGCGGTCATCTCTCAGGGAAGCAGCATTTGTTCTCACTTCACTGCCGCTCCACCACTGTCCTTACTTTTACCCTTCAGCCAGTGCACACTGCTGCTACCGATGTAGAGGTGATGCGGTCCGAATCTTTGCCCCGAACAGCAGAACATCTCGACCGTTCCCTGCCAGGCCATCTGCTGTCTCCCCCAATGAAATTCAACATCCTTCCACCAGCCGTGACAGTAACTGGCTGTGCACTGTGTAGGATCACTTGGCTTTTCGAGGGAACCCACAAGACAGCCACTGAGGGAACAAACAAGGCGAATAGTGCATTTTTTTGTTCTTTAATTGGAAGTGTTATGTGGTAAAGTTGTTTAAAAACAAAGGCTTTTGTTGCTAGATTTAATTACATGATTGTAGCAAAGGGGAAGTTGTGATGAGGCGCCTCATGCAGATGCAACAGTGGAGAATGGGGGATCCAATTTGGGAAAGGGAAGTTGACCTCTGGGAAACGAAGTATAGCAAGATATCTCCTAACTCCTGTCCAGGTCGAAAGCATCAAGACAATTTCCTTCCTGACTTCTCCTGCCCTTGCTGAAGTGTCCTCCGGAATCCTGGTGAATATGCCTGTGTCTTTATGATGGTGATGATATGAAGATTGCAGCGAATGCCATGAACCTGAACTTCTTCTCCAATGTTAACTGGAGGGTTCTATCCGAGCAGCTCAGGAAACAGGCATTGCTCCATCAAACAGATGGTTTGCCCCACGATGTTCTTGGGGGCAGCATAAATCCCGCATATATGTGTTATTTTCACGTGGTTGCCTAGGGGTGGGGACTGTGGGGGCGGAGGGGGAGGGGTGGGGTGGTGGAGAGAGACGGGCGGGTGCAGAGGGTGTCGGGTGATGGACCACGGGAGTGGGGCTGGTGTTTTGAGGCACCTATCTGGATTCATATCCGAGAATAATTCGTCTGAATCTCTGTGAATATTTGAATGCGGAGGGCATGGCTGAATGTTTCAGAATGGAGTTATTGTGGCTACTGCTAGTGTAGTGGGCATTCACCAATGTGATACACTGCTCATAGTCACATACAACGGCAGCCTAATGCAGCGAGAGTGCTTTCATATCCTTTACCGCTCCACAATGACATTTGAGCTCAGCAGCGCTAAGTGCACCATCGGTAACCCCGCTACCCTGGGAATATTATGGCAGCTCACATTGCGCTTCTCCCTCCTGAGGGAGAAGATGCATTCACCTAATCTCGAATCGATGGTTTCCTTCATCTAGTGGATAAATTACTGGACAGCACACAGGAAGAAGATGGATATGCCTGTTCCAGATCCATCTATGTTCAATTCAACTGTGAACTTACTGGTCAATGGCAGCACCTTCCGCACCCTGGTGTGAGGCTCCAGGCCGTGCTAAAGGAGATTACACAGCTCTGTGACCCACTTTTGTTTGAGTCAGAGTCGCCTCACGCTCTAATGCTGGTTTAGGTGCTGGTTATTAAAGTGTTCTTTCAGGAACCGGGGTGGGTAGGGCAGAACCCTTTTCTCTTGCCTCTTTGCAGAGCTTCTGCACTCTGTAGCGTCTGCTACACACTCACGTGCACTGTAAACATAGGCCACGTAACCCTCCCAGAGTTGTGTCATCAGATCTTCTGTCCTACCTGAATGTATGGAGCAACTCACAAAACAACTTCCAGAAAAAACAAAACATTCACAGCACCTGCTCGATCTTTCAATCACAGAATTGGGTAAATAAGGAGATAAAAATTACTTGCAGGATCATGGAAACAGACCGGATAATGTTAATATTTTGGGCAGGAGTCCATGTCTAAATTCTAGTTCATGAATCAGAATGTTAAAATTTATCTGATTCAACAGCACGAACTAACATAGGTCAGTGAACACAATGTTGATGGGTGGACGTTATTTTTGTGAGTTAGGAAAGGGGCAGTGCTTGTCCGGATGAGCTGAAGTTTATGGAGGTTTGTAATATGAATTTTGTGGCCAGGATAACATTGGAAGAGCGGAGTGTGGTTTTGTAAAAACGCACAATTGAGAGGTTACTCAGCAGCTGGGCTGAGGGAGAGGTGCTTTTGGGTGATCTGATTGAGATGTGTTGGACAGGATTGGAGATGGAGAGGTTATAGCTTCAGAAATCAGCTCAGTGTCACATGCAGCTTGAAGGTTGTGAAAAGCCTCAGCTATCAGGTGGAGTGCGGAGTGGCGCTGTAGGCAAGGCAATGGATTTAGTGACAGGAACTGAAGAGAAACGTTTCAATCTTTCAAAATTTGAAATGAAAAGAAAGCAATATAGTTAAACATGTCTTATGGAATAAATAACTGGATGGAGAGACTTACCAGGGACACCGACAACAGCCAGGATGGGATAGTAACCTGCTTGAATAACTTGGATTACGAATTGGATCCGCCAGGCTAAAGGTAACGACCCTTGTGAAATCAATACAACAAGCCAGGATAAACTCCTGCCCATTGCTGGAACAATCCGATGTATTTTTCTCAGGTTCTGATTTTTCCTCTCCCTCTCTGTTAAACTGCTGATCCCTCTTACCCTGAAGGCGATGCTTCCGCTGACACTGTGAGATAGTGCATTGGAAGGATTATTAATATTAATATTAATAGAAGAGCGAAACCCTCCTGAGACACTATTAGGATGCATGGAGTCTGAAGTTAGTTATAGCCACTAAATAAACAGGTTCAGTTAACCCCTTTCATTCCGACACATTTATATCACTATAAAGTAGAACATTTACCCAGTCTGGATGGGATGTATGGGGGTCAATGAGGGAAGAAGTGGTGGAAATAGCTGAAGCTCTCACCATACTTTTTCAATCCGCCTTCGAGAAGGGAGTGGTTTCAGAGGACTGGGTGTTTCTTACTGTTCCAGCCTTTTTATTAAAGTATAGAGCGATACTCCCTGGAACCACCGAGCTCTTGGAATTATGTAACTGAAACATTGGGGAAATTTATAAAATCTAAAATCTGGGAGAAAATATTAGAACTGATTTTTTTTTTAAGTAATCAAATGTCGCTCGCTGGCTATGCCAGCATTGATTGCACATCTCCAATTACCCTTATGGAGCTGGTGGTGAATTGCCATCTTTAAAAGCTGAACTCCTTGAGCTGTAGGTACACCCACAGTGCTGTTAGGAAAGACGTTCCAGGGTTTTGACCTAGCGACATTGAAGGAATGGCGATACATTTCCAAGATAGAATGGTCACTTGGAGATAAGCTTCCAGTTTGTGAAGTTTCAATGCGCCTGCTCCCTTGTCTTTCTTGGAGAGACTATTGAAGGGAATTACTGGAATGGTGTCAAGGATGAGGGTTTGCAATTCCACGGGGCGACTGGAAAAGCTAGAATTGTTATCCTTAGATGAGTTATGGTAAAGCGGAATTTAATAGTGATCGCCAAATTATCATAGAGTTTTAATAACATAAGGAGAAACTGTTCACACTGGAATAAGAAACAGAAATACGATTTACAATAATTTGTGTAAGAGCCCATGAGCAAACAGAAATAACATATTTTTACAAAGTTGTTGGAATCTGGAATGCAATGCCTGATGACAGAATGGAAGCTGATTCAATCGTGAACATCAAAAGGAAGTAGATAAACAGTGAAAAGTGGGGTTGGGAGGGTGTGTGTGTGTGTGTGGTGGGGTGGGGGGGGAGGGGCTGGGGTAATGGGCATTATTTACAGAACTATTGGCAAAGAGCAGATAAGATGGACAACATATAATCGCTACATCATAGCTCAGATACGATGGACCAAATGGATTCCACCCTCCATGTATGATTCTCTGAGTCATTGATTACAAAACCCATTGAGTCCGAATATGTCAGTGAGAGTTGGGTTACCTTCCAACGACATATCCAATTGCTGGAGGATTTCTGCCAGTGGCATGACTGCAGCAGAAGCATCCCACATTGGAAGACAGTTGAACAAACTCCAGCATCCTTACTGAAAACAATTCATCCAGGATCCCAAACCTGACCATGTGAACTCAGTTCCGTGAGGTAGTTCATAATCATGTATTATCTCTGTTGCCTGCATCACGGTTTTAAACTTTTATTCCTCCACATGCTTCCTTATTCGTGAAGAAACTGGATCTTTAAATTCTTCCAAAAGAGTTACTTGTCTTGGAGATGTATTTGTTGTCTCCACCCATAATGCCCGTTTGCAACAGTCAAAATTCATTTGCTTTACACTCTAAAACTCAATATAGGGCTGTAGAGACAATTACCTTACTTGCCAAAATTCTGCCTGCATGCCTCAGGGACTATATAATACTCACTCAAAATAGCCACCGTTACTGCAGTATATTCCCCTGTTTTTTTTCTAACAGCGATGTCGAACTAAAACTGAACTGGAATGGCTATATAAGTGGCGTACTATAGGAGGTCAGAGGCTTGGAATAGTATGACGAGTAACCCGCCTCCTGAATCACCAAGTCCTGTCCAAAATCTGCAAGGCACAATTCAGTAGAGTGATGGAATAATCCTCAATGCCTGGAGGAGTGCAGCTCTGACAAAAATCAAGAAGATTTACATCATCCAGGACAAAGCAGCCCGCTTGATTGGCACCACACCCACAAACATTCGCTCCCTCCCCCACTGACACACAGTAGCAGCAACCCTTGCCATTTACAAGATGCACTGTGTGAATTCGCCATGGCTCCTTCGACAACTCCTTCCAAACTCCAGACCATGAACATCTAGAAGGACAAGCGCAACACGTAGACATGAACACCACCACCTGAAATTTCCATTCCAAGCCACTCATCATCCTAACTTGGAAATATATCGCCGTTCCTTCACTGTCGCTGGATCAAAATCCTACAACTCCCTTCCTAACAGCACGGTGTGTGCAGCCATAGTACATTGAGTGCAATGGATTAAGGAAGCAGCTCACAACCACATTGTCAATGGCAACCAGGGATGGACCATGAATGCTGGCCCAGCCAACGAAGTCCACATCCGTAGAAATGTCGAAATTTCATTTGGCCATTTCATCTTTTTAGGTATCTTTGCAAATGGGATAATGTATAATTCGATGTCGCTTTCCTCAAACTTAAGAAGAGTTTATACAAATGTTAGCATATCCCAAATGGTCTATAGTTTGCAAGTCATCCTCAGAAACTCCCGCAGCCACTGAGATCCCTTTGTTTAACTTCCATCTTTTAAAGATTATATTCCCATTGTCTTCCCTTCGCCCTTTTGTACACTGCTAATTTCATCAGTTCTTATTACCTTTCATGTTTTATTTCTCTATGGTGCCTTTCTGCTTGTCCCCATTGGAGTGAATTTTCTTGCTCCTTTAATTTTCCTTTCACTTCGAATTCAAGTTTCTTAAGATCCTTTTCATTGTCAAGGTGCTTTACATGCAACTGGATCTTTGCAACTTCACCTGACTCATCCACTACAGAACCTGGTCCCTCCATTAACGATACCAGTTTGAAATGTTATGCTATTATTTCAATCTTGTCTGCTTTATTTTCCACTACCATTAATCCTATTTGCAACTCACCTGATAATTGTATGAACTTAGCTTTAGATTACGTTTGTAAACATCCAGTGTTAAAAATTCTACTCCCATACAATGTGTAGCAACTACCAAAACCACTTTGCAGCCTTCTAATTTTAAAAAAATCAGAATGGCACTCCTAGTTTAGTGCACTGCTTGCGCTCATTGACTTTCCTTTCACCAATCCAAACTACTTAAGGGATTATTATTATTTTGAAAATCCCGCAAAGAGCCCCTAAATTTTGTTATGGCACGTTGAATGGTAAATGCCGAGCTGCGCAACTCCCAGAGGGACACTTCAAAAATCTGCAAACACGGTTTTTGCAATTCGTAGAGTGTGAGGAGAGTTACCGAAATCAGAGAACAATGTCATCGACTAAATGCAATAACTTTACAGAAAAGTAAATATGTATAAAAAGAATAGAGGAATTAAAAACACAATCACACTTAAAGACGAGAATTGCTTCTCATGTTAAACAGTACACCGCTACCTCCTTACGGGCAATGAATGTTGCCTCAGTCATCGAAGCCCTTATCCCGTGGCTGAATTTTAAAACGTACAAATTTTCTCGCTAAACACCTCTGCCTCTCGACTTCACTTTCCCCGTGAGACCTTCCTTCATAACCCTCTCTTTCACTTAGTGATTTGGTTCCTCACCTCGATTTCTTTCATACTTTGTGCAATGTTCACTCTGACGATTCACTTAGAGAGACTTTATGATATTAATTAAGAAAATAAATCATTTCAAAAAGAGATTGTACAGTTTGGATGGAGGAATTGTTGCTATACTCTCTGACTTGTGCTCTAACAATCCGAATTGACATGAAGCAAACAAGAGTTAACGGATAGCCTGTGTTTGAATACACCATAAGCTCTACGTTACATGGCCGACTCCACCAGGACAAGGCCCACAAATTCCTTAGCAACCCACCCAGGTGTCAGTGATCAGTGTGACTCATGCAAATTATTTAAACCTCTGTTTCCCTGAAAAGGTATTTCAGTTCCTCCCTACGAGGAGATAACTTTTCTTCACCCTCAAAACAGCTCCAACTCAGCCTGAAAGCTGTCCTAATTATTTTGCCTGCAATGAGTTGTGAGCAAACTGGTCTCCAGCTCAGATCGCCCAATGACAGCTCATCTCCCAGCCATAAATAATTTCATTCAAGACTGTTTCCCACGGTATCAGCCAAGCTGCACCCCAGCAACTAACAACGTACACGATCCCAGCTCTCTATCTGCACTGTGCCGGCAACCAGTGCTCACCACATGTCTCCCCTAACTCAAAACGACAGTTTCACAGAGTAGACACCTTCAACTGTTTTGGGTCTTGTCTGAGGGCTAGCTCTCCAGTACCATGGAGCTACCACTGGTTCAGAGCTTCATTGAGCCCCAATTTCCCCCATGGGCTTCACTGAGCCCCAGCTGCAAGAAGCTGGCCAGCTTCAGCTGCAAAATCAACTTATCGCACATGAGTCCATTTTCTCTCATGGCACAAAAAACCCTGTAATCTGGTCAGTGTTCTCCTCAAACCATGCAGCAGTCTGGTTTTCGTTAAAATAAAATTTTAAGATATTTTTGGCACATGCGTGGCCCGTGTACCCATCTCACCCCACAGTCCCGCCCCCCCAACTGCCACGCTCCCTTGTCACGCGCTGAGCTTTTTCCTCAGCTCCGGGAACACTGGGAGTTCAAGTGTTCGGCTTCTAGCCCAGCCATCTCCCTGTGGTGCATCGGAATCGCTGCCATAAAATTAATTCTGCCCTCAAATTCCTCCCATAGCACAACCCAGAGCAGCAGGAAACATGTCAGAATTCCTCACAAGATGCTGATAATAATCAGCAGGACAACACTCAGCTTTGGGGAAACAAACAGTGCGAACGGTTTTGGATTACGACGTGGGAGTACTGGTGAAATGGTAGCAAAAGTTAGAAGGAAAACCCAAAATGTTCATGTTGCAAATGGATATTACCAGAGTGCCTGGCTGCAGGGAATGGGTTGCACTTGAACCTGTTGGAAATGTAATTAAAGCTCATAAATAGGTAATTAAGTTTGATTTCATGAGACGTTATTTGTCTTGTAAGAAGGGTGCACTGGAGCAACTGAGCTTCAGAGGTTCGCCAACTGTAATGGGGCAGAATATAAGCGAAATTCAGTCTTGGCTGCAAGCAGCAAAAGTTTTGAGAGGAAGCATGGCTTGGTAGGGTGGCTGATACTGGCTGTGCAGCGGTAGCAACAGCTTGGTGAAAGCACAAAGCTGACTGAAATAGTGTGGGCACTTTGTTTGAGAGCCCTCAATGCCTCAATGACTTAGAACTTGTATATTAAGAGTAACGTTTACTGAAACAGCCTGGAAATGTGAGTGCAGCTATTTGCTATTGGCCTTACTCGCTCAGCCTTTGAGCCCTTCAGTAAGGAGGAGCATCTGAGAGCAGAGTTCAGCTGCAATTTGAAGCTGGTGCAGCATCATGCAGAATGGCACCAGGGCCACGAGGCTGAAAGAAGCACAGACAAGGAGGGCACAGAAAGGCACACGGTCCCTTCTGCACTTATTAAGCAACCCAGCAGGCGTTACTTACTGTCAGAAGTTCAGCTGTTTGTCAGTGTCAGAACAATAGTGCTACTGAAGACCGCCTCTCCAAGGAGACCGTTATTTCATTTTGAGATATGACCCAGGGTCAGTTGAGCCCTATGAGAAGTGGTGAGCAACCCATGCCTGAGACACAGTAGGTCACTGTGACACTGAAGTTCTGCCCCTCAGGATATTTGCAGGGATTATCTCGAGGTGCCTGCGTGTTCTTCCAATATTTGGCTCTTCACTGCTTCAAGCTGGTGATCAGCACTTTCTTAAAGAAGACCATGAAATAGACAGGCCATCACAGCGATCCCGAGAGTCAGGCTGGAGGGATTCAGGCCATCTTTGGATTGCCACGGTGCTTAGTAACATTGGCTGCATGCACGAGGCCATTAAAGCTCCCGCAGAACAAGCAGCAGCCTTCATCAGCAGGAAATACTTCCACTCACTCAATGGACAACTGGCCTGCGAATACCAAAAACATACTTTTGAGATCTGAGCTAAGCTCCTGGGAGGCTACCATGTTACCTACACGCCAAGACAACTTGATCTTTTCAGGCTCCCCATTCGTCATTCAGGTTGGATATTGGATGACAAGGGATGACAGTAGATGTCACTGGGATAGTAATGCAGAGGCCCAGCCTAAAGGCCAGTGTCCTTGGGCTCAATGAACAATGGCAGCTGTTGGAATTTTAATTCAAATTCAATTGATGAATTCAAATAGTTAATAAAATCTGCAATTGAATTCTTGTCAATTAATGCTCTTTTGCAAGTATCCAATTTTCATTAAAGCCAATGTCATTTATTCATCTCCTTTAAGGGAGGAAATCTGCCACCCTTAACTGATTTGGCCTACATGTGACTCCAGGCCCACAATGTGCTTGACCATTAACTGACCACTGAAACGGCCCAACCAGACATTCAATTGTAGAAAATCTTAAAGGAAATAAGAGCAGATGGACGACCTGGCATCGTTCAGGCAATGGAAATGAAACGGCAAATCAATCCCTGTCGACGTTGCAAAGTCCTTTTAACTAACACCTGAGGGCCTGTGCCAAAATTGGAAGAAGCGTTCCATAGGCAAGTGAAGCAACAGCCTGAGATATCCATATTCACAGAATATCTTATCATAGCCAAATAATGTCCCAGACACGAGCATCACTTTCGATGCTATGTCATATCTCACTGCCAGGAGAGACCGACAGACGTGGTGACACAGTGGTACACAACTTTGAGGGAGTTGCCCTGGGAAGCCTCAACATCGTCTCCTGGCCCGGTGAAATTTGATGGTATCAAATCGAACATGAGCAGGGAAACTTCCTAAGACAATGCCACATCCCTCAGCTAATGAATCTGTAGATCTACACGATGATTGTTTTTTGGAGGAAGCACTGCGGGTGACAAAGGCACAGGCTACATGTTTGGTGAGTGACTCTATTGTCCTTCATCAAGAATGGCTGAATAACACTAATCCTGATCAAGCTGGCTGACTTTTGAAGTTCCTATCTGCCAGAATGGACATGTGGAAGATAGTGACGGATCGAGCAGGAGGGAAGGGCTTCCTCATCAATTTACCTGCCAAACATTCACCTCTTTATTTCAGCAAAATGATGGAAGATGGCAGGATGGCATGTCACAAGCAGCACAAAAAATGAGGTGCAATCTGATGATGTGACAGCATTCAACTACTTGCATGCCAAACAGCGGAAGCAGCATATAACAGACCGAGCTAAGCTTGGAATTGCCCTGCCCTCCAATCTGCCTCCAGAGTGTGAGTGGCCTCTGCTATCACTGACTCTATCAACTGCTTGGGCATGCCTGTGCAGTACTCATCAGATTGTTCCACTTTGCTAATTGCGTGTGACAACTCACAAAAGTGACAGTATCTGCACAGTTGGAGGTTGGGGAGAATTAATACGATAGTACACCCTTTGATGTCCCCTCTTCCTCCTCAGAAGTCCACGACTGTCCCCTGGTCAAAGCCGCCCTTGACTTGTGTGAGAGAGAAAGGTGATTCAAGGAATGGGAACCACTAATGTGTAGGCAGCAATAACCAGATTCGATCAAAATCACAAAAGAAAGATGACCTTGTATTAAATATCACCTGGGGCCACAAGCTGACAGATTAAGGGAAAGAGGGCTAAGGCTTGGTTTTGCTATAAAAAGATAAATTCTTTCAAAGCTTTTCTTCTTGCTCTCAACAGGATAGATGACAGCAGACCAACAATTTATACTGCATGAGAAAAGAGTGCTGCCTGGTTGGGAAGTGGACTCTGATCGATGGATGCATTGCCCTACGGAGACTGCCGCATTGAATAGTCAACTTCCCATCATTGTTCAAATTCAAATCAAAAAGTGGCTCTGATTGGTCAGGGCGTTAACCTGCAGAATGAGCCTTTGAACTGCTGTTCCCTTAGATTTTGTTTAGTTCAAAAAAGCTCATTGCTTGGACGTACTGCTTCTATCTTCAAAAGACAGGGCTATGCGTGTCAATATGCATTTGTTAATGAGCCAAAGTGCGAGCCCGACTGACGATCTTAAATTGGCTTTCACTGTAAATCTGAGCACAGTCAGGATTGTTTAGTAGGTGTTGTCCAATCGCAAATCACAAAGAATGTTGGACACCTTGTTTTGAGTTTTGCAAGCGTTGCCTGGTTAGGTGTCGTCAGTATTTTACTGTTGCGAACGGCTAAGGGGAAGTGCCGTTTGATACGATCCACCAATCACTGGAACGGCTGGCAAGATATTTTGAACATAACTCAAGTTCCTGTGGTTTAATGTAAAAATCACAAACTCAGAACTGTCAAGTTTATCACAATACAGTGATGTGGAATTAACACATATATAACGGAAAGAGCAGGTAACATGAAGAAAATAAAAGCATTTAATAAGTCTTTTCATACACTTATGTGATGCAGTCATTGACACCCAACTAGGGCTTACAACCCACAAATTGCGATGAGATAAATGGTCATTTACTCGAGTAGATTTTCAACTGTCATGGGAGGGTGGTGTAATAATAATGCCGCTGGACTAACAATCCAAGGGTAATTCCAATATCCCACAGAACGAGTTCAAATGGCAGGATTAACATTTTAATTCACTTTCATAGAAATTGCGCTTGAAAAATATATTGTTGTCTGTGAACATTAATCTGTCTGCGCTTTTATAGAGGAAAGGTGCCTCCCTCATCTAGTCTGTTCTGTTTCTGACTCCAAACAATCTCCAATGAGGTTGAATGTGATGTACGCGGACAATGAAGTGCGCTAGTATTCCACTTGGTTGTGCCAAAACGTTACATCAGCGATTCAAGAAGGCAGCCCAACAGCAACGTTTCAGGGTAACCTCATTCGACAATTATGGCGACTTTACCTGCGACAACAACAGGTAGCAAATGGATGGAAAATAAACTTGTCACTCAGGTGTAGAATTGTTGCTTCAGATCCTTGAAGTGGAAATCGAAATATTTCTGTGAGGCAGCCAAATCCTAATGCCAGTTTCTTGCCAGAGCTGCAAGCTGAAGGATAAATGTTCATGCAGACGCCGGAGAACTCCCCACCTCTTGTTGCATTCGAGAAGATGGTATCTGTTCTATCCACTTGTATCCACCAGAGGGCGCCAAGTATTAACATCTAATCGGGGAAACAGTCAATGGAAAAGAGAATGGGGCCGAGTACAAACAGCATTGCCGATTTACAGTTCCCGTTTTGGTCAAAATCTAATGACTAATATCTATTCTAATCAATAGTAGTAGATAGACAGAATAAGGAATGGATTAATTAAATTCATAAATAGCCAATATTAAACGAATCTCCCCAAACTGCAGCAATCTCAGGCCCTGTTATTATTTGATAATCAATGATCTAGCGAATGTTTTATGGCAGTGAAAGACTGAGCTGACAGCCTCTCATGCATTGTGCTACTTAGCTGTATATTAACTGTGTGTTATTAATGTTGCTGTGCAACCTCGTCTACAACTGTTTTCTATACATTAATTTATGGTACAGTCATTGGTTAAATTATGATAACGATGTTATTGAGTGAATTAAACATTGCCAGTGGATGACTTGCTGGCTGAATTGCTCTTTGAAGTTTTGACGAGTGGATTAATTCACTGACACTGAAATTGTGTCGCTTTGAATCGAGGGTTGGTGAAGTTAACTCAGACTCAGTGGGAACTGTTTGATATAAGAAAATTTAGCCGAACTATATTTGGCGACGTTCACTTTCATGCGTAGGCTGGGAGGTAACACTCTGAAGGATCCTTAGTGATGACGTAAATTGAAGGGGATACAGATTAATTTGCCCTCTTGCCATGTATTTGTTGGGACACTGTATCAGCACTCTAACAGGGGCCCCCTATACACAACTCTATGCTTCAGAAATGATTGGGCTGCCACTGAGCAACACTGGTATGTAATGAAAAATAAATACATCTGCATTAATGACATGTGCTACAGATATCAAAGAACGTATGTACAAAATACATAAAGATCTGAAGAATTTGGCCTCGGGCACAGCTCTAGATTAAGTACTGGAAATTGAGCCAGTTTTTGGTGAGAGTTTAAGTCAGGAAAAGGCGAACTGCAGGTGTCCAGGTAGAAAGCCAGGGGTCAGCTTGTCCAGTGGAAGAATACACAACTGCACGCAATAACATAGAAAATTTACACCGCAGTACGAGGTCATTCAGTGCAATGTCAGTGCTCATGGGAAAAAAGGCCTCCAGCCTCATTGCGCTTTCCGTTATTGATCGGTACACCCGTAAATTATGGCTCTTTAGCTGCATATTCGATGTTTTTTTTTAATGTGATGTGTGTTCCTGCATCTACTACTAGCTCAAAATCGTGGAAATTCCTCCCTAAAAGCACTCTGGGTGTACCTGCACCACATGGGCTGCAGACGTTCAAGGTGGCGGATCACAATCACTTTTTCAAGGTCGAATAGGGATGGGCAATAAATGCTGGCCTAGCTAGTGAAGCTCACATCCAATGAATGACTTGGGAAAAACAGGCTTTCGAGCAGTGAGTTCCCTGCACTCACAACCCTCTGGACACTCAGGGTCAAGGCAGCAGTCGAGTTTACAGACTTCACCAATCAGTCTCACAGATACGCACCGAAAGTGCTGGAACAAAAGAGATCTTAGAGCAGAGCAGGGTCAGTCTGAAACATCAAACCCCTCCCCTCTCTGAATCCACCATCACCACCTTCTCCATCTCCCAAAATCAATCTGCAAAACTTTCCGCCCCTTGCGACGGTAGAAATCGCGGAGAGCGCGGGAAAATACAAGGAAAACCGCGTCCCACCCCCACTCCAAATTACTACTCGGATTGAATATTTTTTAAAATAATTCGTTAGCAATTGACCAGCTCACAAAAACAAATAAAATACTCGCTGGGCTTGGGGCTCATGGCAAGCGGAAACATCTCTTAATATCAGAGTAGTGACTTTCGAGAGAGGAAACATTTCTTCAGACAAAGACTGGTGCAATTGGGAAATTCCCTCCCACACAAAACAGCCGATACTGTCCCAGTGAATAACTGTGAATCTGAAATGGGGATATTATTGCTCGTCAATGAGATGGAGTGAAGGTGGGTGGATTAAGTTAACTACCAGATCAGTTATTATCGAAGAAAGTGGTCGGAACAAGTTGAATGGGTGGAATGATACCTCCTGTTCCTGCTGCCAGAGCTCTATTAACCTGCAGGTAGCAGTGCTAACACCACCGGGAGGAAGGGACGGATATCGGCTGGGACTTGATTCCAATCCAATTCCCAGGGCACACGGTCGGCACTTGCTTCTGGCGTTGGGTGCTGGGCTGAGATGGTTATTCGCTTGATTTTATATGGGCAGTGGGTCTCCAGATGCTCTGTCCCTTATCCGATACCAGATTCCGCTGTAACCAGTATGTTTATTTTGGGGTCACTGACAACGTCCAGATTCACAGGGACTCGGGCCCGGGCGGCCTCCCTGGCTCATTCATGTTGATGGGTTGGGGGTTTGTCTCTCCAGTTGCCGTCCCGGTGCCAGCCCCGGGTCCGACTTGCAGAATAACGGGACCCCCGGGAGCGGACACTCTCCACGATGACGGGCTGCGGGGCTCCCCCGACAATGGGGAAACAAGGTGGCAACTCAGGCCAGCCAGGGCGGTCAGCAGGGCAGGGTAACCCGGGACAAACTGACTTGGACTGAAGGCGGCCGGCGATCATTCACCAAAAGGAATTTAACCCGGGAAAGCGGCTGTTTTCAAATCCTCTACCTCCCACAGAGAAACTGAACTGGGATAAAGTGAACTTTGTGACCGGGCGGAGCCTCCATGGGGGCGTCCAGTCACCTCGAGATTCCCCCCAAAAACCCAAAGCTAGAACACCCCCTCCCCCCCGCATCCCCGCCTGACTGATCTCTCCCCCCAACACTGTAACCTTCACAAACTTGAAAGGGACAGTTATAAATCGCAAACCGGCACCCCCACCTCCCCCCGCCCCCCCCCCCCCCCCCCCCCAAAGCCTGAGTGATCTCTCCCCAACACTGTAACCTTCACAAACTGGAAAGGTGACATTTATTTATTGATGATCAGTCGGTGTTTGGATCGCTATTTAAAAACATTTACAATTCCCCGGGTTTGTGGGACCCACATGAGCGGCCCCGTTTCCAAAGACCCTGTTTCCAATCGGGGAAGAGCCGCGCGGCTCGGAATTTAAAAGCCTGGGAACTGGTTTGGTTTCTTATTTCTGGGGCTCTGGTGTCCGGGATTCTTCACCTCCCTCACTCACCACCCGACCTGCAGCCGGAGGAAGCTGCCGCTCGGGACCGCCCTCACAGCGCCACTCCCAGACTCCCGGGGCCCAGACCCCGCCCTCTGACCCGTAGCCGTGTCGTCATCACAGGGCCCCCGTCCCGTTGCTATGGGAACGTTGTTCAGTGACCTCACCGCGCACGCGCGTATTCACTCCGGCGGCAGTTGGATGCAGTGATATCAGCACGTAAAGGGGTGTGGCCCTGCAGCTTCGCGTGAGAGAGAGAGAAAGAGAAAAGAAGCTGACAATGAAAGGAGCTGCGGTGTGCACTCACTAAACACATGGAGTTCACACAAGCATTTCAATACAAAATCTGAAGCTATGAAATCAAAATATATATATATATATAAACAGAAATATAGCGATAGCATTGCAATGCACCTGTGCAGAGCAAGCGAATGTTAGCCTTTCAGGCAGAGAGATGCTTTATGTCTCTGAACCATAAAGCCGAGCTGCCTTCTCTCCGGATGCTGCAGGGCCTGTTCAGTCTGTACACAATTTTCCATTTCATGTTAATTTCATTTTTTAAAATTTCTGTATTCAGTACATTCCCATTCATAGTTAAGATGAGAGCGACTATCCTTGACATCAAGGCAGCTTTTGACCGACTGTAACGTCAAGGATTCCTCGCAAATCTGGAGTCATTGGGAAGCAGGGAGAAAGCCCTCTGCTGGTTGGAGTGATACCTAGTACAATGGTAGGTTGCTCTTGGAGGTCAATCATCTCATTTCCAAGGCATCACTGCAGGAGTTCCTCAGGGTAAAGCCCTCAGCCCAAACATCTTCAGCTGCTTCAATTACCTTCCGTTCATCATAATGTCAGGAGTGTGGGTGTTCACTGATGGTTGCAAATTTCCTGCATCAAATTCCCTCCTCCGTAAATTTTCTCCCGCAAATCCCCCCCGCAATTTTATCCCCTGCAAATTTCCCCCCGCAAATTTTTGCCATGCAATTTTTCCCCCTGCAGTTTTTTCCCGTCGCAAATTTATCCCCCGCAAATTTTCCCACGCAATTTAAATTCCCTCTGCAATTTTAGCCCCCCGCAAATTTCCCCCCAGAATTTCTTTTTCCCCCGCAAATTCCCTCCCACAAATTCCCCCCATGGAATTTTCCCCCCTCAAATTTCCCCCTTCAAATGCCCCCCCGCAATTTCCCCTCTGCATTTTTCCCCTCGCAATTTTTTCCCCCTGCAATTTATTTTTCCCCCTGCAATTTTAGCGCCCTGCAAATTTCCCCCTGCAAATTCCCTCCCCCACAATTTTACCCCCCGCCAAATTCCCACCCTGAAAATTTCCCCACAGGCAAATTTCCATCACTTTTATTCCCCCCTCACAAATATTTCCCCCCCTGGCAATTTTCCCCCATGGCAAATTCCACCCCCCCCCCGCATTTTCCGCCGCCCGCAAATTAACCTCCCTGCAAATTCTCCCACCCACATTATCTTCACATGCAAATTTCTCCCACTACAATTTCTACCCCCGCAAATTACCCCCCTGCAAAATCACCCTGCAATTTCTCACCATGCAAATTACTCCGCCCACCACCCGGCAATTTCTTCTGCCACAAATTACCTTCCCACTCCCCACAATATCTCTACCCATAAAATCCATCCTCCCCCACGGAATTTCTCCATCCCCCCTCCAAAATCCTCCCCCCTCAAGAGAGACAGAGTTGCATTATATTGGGCTCTCTGCAGCACTGTGTCTCAACCTGACGCACACCCCCATTCCCCACCCCCCAGCCCCCACTGACCCCAATTGTCAGTGTGAAAATTCCACAGGTCCTTTCTCTGGGCAGAAGGATGAGTGACAAAGAAACAGATACATTTGTATTTATTTTTCTCACTGGTTATAGTTCCTGTCCGAGGATTCCTGATGGCAAAATGATTCTCTCTCTGCATCGTCTGAAGCTGCAGCTTTCAAATCCATTCTCCCTGGGAGAGAGAGAGAGGAATGGAAATTGATTAAAATAAAGCATAAAGATGATTGCAACAAAAAAAAACACAGCAAGATCCCAGGAGTCCTCTCACTCACATCCACAATCTCGGTTAGTAGGGTGAGGTGAGGGAAACATTTTATACACACGTCCCCGTTATTAAACCCAGACACTGGGTGCATAAGATTTCAGATGAGATGAAGATGCAGAAACACTAATCATTCCCCCCTCACTGTCCCGCTCCCATTCACTGCCCCCACCCCTCCACCAGCCCACTCCAGGGCTGCTGCTGTTTGGACACAAAATATTCATATTGCACTTTCCACTTCTAACACTGTCTCCTCTCTCTCTCTCTCTCTCTCTCTCTGTTTCTCTCCGCCTCTGTCTCGTTCTGGTTTTCTCCCCCACTCTCCCTCTCTCTCTCTCTGGTTCTCTCTCCCTCTCTCTTTCTCGCTCTGTTTCTCTCCCTCTCTCCCTGTACCTATCTAGTCACCCTCCATCTCTGCTCATCTTTTCCTCTCTCTTGCTCAATAACCCGTCGCTATCTCTGTTTCCCTTCACTTCCTTGGGATCGATCTTTGAAATGCACTCTGGAAAGTTTCTGTCTCACCTTTTAAAATTATGATGCACTGTGGCCATGTTTAATATTTATCAATGATTTACACAGAGAAATGATGGGGAGAGGAAATGGGAGCAATCCTCAATTAGCCCCTCAGTGAACTGAATTTGAGGAGGGCAGCCACGGTTGCAGTGCAGGTCAGGCTAGAGGCCAGTTATGCACAGCAAGATCCCACAAGCGAAGTGATGTTAGTCAGTTCCCCTTGCTCCCCTCCCCCAGAAAAGGCTAATCTCCCTCTTTAAAACTGGGAGCAGGGGGGGAGCTGATTTTTTTGCAAAGCTTTTGAAGCTTTCATAGAAATTAGCGAGTGGAATTCAAGCCCCTGCCCCCAACCCCCAACATTGCAATTCACCATCTGGCCTTCAACACTGCAAATGTAATAATAAATAAATAATCTACAAATAACAAGCCTTTACAAGCATCACATTTAGAAGTTCAAATCCAGGGCCTCAGAAACATTGGCAAGTCAACACATCAATGTTTACAATTGCAGTGCACAGCAGGATCCCACAAGCAGCCCCACGAGGGACAACGCCACATTGGAGATACCCCAGATCCTGTCTGTCTGCCTCTCTTTCGCTCTCTCATAATGACCCCTCTCCCAATCTGTTCCCCCTGCACACACTATTTCCCTCCATCTCCCCTCTTTCCCACCTCCCTCTCTCTCTGTTTCTCACATGCCAGAACATGTAGAGGTGGAGAGAAAGAGAGAGAGAAAACCACAGTCAGGGCCTCAATAAACTCAATTCAAAATTGTTCCCGCACATTTCATTCAAGCCTCAATTCATCGCAGTGTCAAAAACAGCAACATTATTTGGGGAAACAGCCTCACATGAACAAGTTTCACTTCAGCCCCCCCCCCGCCTGCTTCACCAGTTGGGGAATTAATTTACAAAGTGTGCTCCCTGCTGGTCGTTCAGGAAACCCTGGTTGTATTTGCGCACAGAAAGATCCCACACACACTACATCCTTCTCACAGTCAGGTCAAAGTGTTTTAGGTTGAGAATTGAAGAAAAATTGAAAGCAGGGACTTATCTTTCAATAAAACAGCGCAGACGGGCCCTCAGTGACACAGTTTCTTTTCACAGATCCAACATTCTGACAGGCAGGTAGTGAGGTTCTACTCCCCAGAGAATGGGAGCTGGGCAGTGACAGCACGCCGGAGACCCCCAGATCCTCGTCTCTTCCCTCCCTGCCCGTCTCTCTCTCTCTTTCCCTCCCTCTCCCCTTTCTGTCTCCATCCCTCCCTGACAACTCTCAATCGAGAGAGAGTGAGAGACAGCAGGAAAATGCACTATCATATCCTCAATCAAATGAATTCAAGAGAGCGTTAAACTGAATGAATGATTTGTTAAAATGCTCTCATTGTTACTGAGTCACTTGCTTCACCCTCCCTGGCTTTATTTTTGCAAATTGGACTTTTCTAGAAGGATGTGACTCGGAGACTACATGTTGGAGACCCCCAGCTCCTGTGTCTATTCACCTCAGCCTCCCTCTCCTGTGTTTTGCTATATCTGCCCCTGCCTCTGTTTCACTGTCTTTTCCTGTTTCCCTCACTCTCCCTCCCTTCTCTCTCTCTGTTGTAACGTAGGGACACATCCGAGAGAGACAGATTGAACTCCAGTGGCTGCTTCCACCTTCCAAATGAACCCTCCAATTCATTGCCCTGCCTCAAACACTGGCATGATTCAGGAATTAGCACAATCTTTTACACACTCTCACAGTTTGGACTTGGTAAAGAGCTCCTGAGGGACAGGAAATTAGCCCAATAAGCTTATTGTTACTAAACTAACCGGTTGTAGCTCAGTATGAAAAGCTGCAGGCAAATTGTGCACAGCAAGATCCCACAGGGTGCAGTCAGCTTTGCTTTGCATTTTTTAAATGGGGAAATATTTACAGAGAGACAAAGAGAGTTTGTTGTCCGTGAATTACTAGTTTCAAGTAAAAGGTGTTGTGAGGGCAGAGGCCGCAGGCCACTGTGTGCACAGCAAGATCCCATCAGTACCAATCTAAAAATTTCCAGATGTGAAGCAGTCCTTCGCCCTCTCCCCACCACCTACCCCCTCCCCCCTTCCACCACACCTACTGTAAACCACCTTCCGCAACCCACCAAACACCACACCCCCGGCCCTGCTTACCATGTGGGTGTGGGTAGCCCCTCCCCCCCTCCCCAATCTGGAGACATCCACTTCAGTCCCCAGCAAGGGTTAAACTCCCTATTGAATCAGAGGAAGCTTTTTAAACCATTCACCAAGCTGGGATTTCTCTCTGAATGTCACACTTTCTGCAAGGATGTGAGTGGGTGCTGGGCAGTGACCTTACACTGGAGACCCCCCACCCCCCAAACCCACCTTGTCCCTGTGTCTCCTCACCACCTCCCTCTCCTCCCGACCCCAACACCGCATTCTCAACTCTTCCTGTTTTGCTCTCCTCCCTCTCTCCATCACTATCTCTCTCCGTCCATTTGGGAGGATGGAGAGAGAGAGAGAGAGAGAGACAAGCCCACAAACTAAAGCTGTAAACACTGATTAACATGATTCCCCCTCTCCCCCCCCATTAGTCTCTAGAAGGTGCTAACCTCCCTTTTTCAGTTTGGGAAGGGGCTGCTCCTTCCTTTGGGACACATTTTAAAATTACCGTCCCAGGATTTATTTTTACATCTCATTCTATGTCAGAGGGTATGAGTGGAGGTGGCCTGTGACTTCACACTGGAGACGCTCAGACCCTGTCTCTCTTTTCCACATCCCCAGAGAGAGAGAGAGGGATAGACAGATAGAAACAAAGCTGGAGAGAGAGGGAGAGAGAGAGAAGGTAAATGTAAAGTCAGAACCTCAGTAAACTGAGCTGTAAAGACCAATGTGAATCTGATTTAAGAGTCTGCTTCATCACATTGTTTCCCCGCCTGCCGTATTTTGGAATTATAACAAGCTTTTAGACAGCTTCAGATTTCAGATTTTTAATCTCCTGTGTCACATACCAAAGGGTTAATGAGTTTGTGACTAATTGCAAAGCCGGGATATTTTAACCCCAAAGTTTCAAAATCCAGCACCACATCATCTAACAGCAGCCACTTCATCGATAATCCAAAAACCAGGGTCTCTCCGAGATTAAAATTAAACCTCAGGGTCATAAAGAGATACAACCCACATGGGTGAAGCCTGTGGACAAGGCCTCAGTCTATCCACCGCTGGGGAAAAGCTCCTGCCCATGGATTCATTGTCACATTTCAGTCTTCAAACTCCAATCTCCTGGGGAAAAGAGAGAGAGAAAGAATTGACTAAAACACAAAGCAAGGACATTTCTAAACAAAGTAGCACAGCAAGAGCCCAGGATTCCACCACCAGCCACCACCACCTCCCCAACCTTCACAGTTACACAATCTCTCAGCAACATTCAAATACAAAAATATCCCAGATATAAACCAAAGTCTGAAACAGATTGAGAGACCTTTCCCGCTCCCTGTGTTTCTGTCTGTATCTCACTTCACATCTCACTCACATCTCTGTCCCCCTCACTCATTCACTCACTCTCTGTATCTCATATATGAAAATTATATCTTGATTGGGGTAATAAACACACACAACTCAGGTGGGTGAAGCCTGTGGACCAGGCCTCAGTCTCTCCCTCTCTGGGAGAAGCTCTTTGTCCTTGTCCCAGAGTTTCCTTCTTTGGAGCCTCACCTTCCAGTTTTCAGAATACAAGTTTCTTAGCATTAAAAGAGATAAAATTGGTCAAAAAGACAAAAGCAAGGGCATTTTCTAATAAAACAAAATAGCACAGCAAGATCCGAGAGTTTCCACTCTGAAGTCAATCTCTCAGCAACTTTCCAACAGAAACAAATCACTGTTTGAAAACAGGTTGAGACATACAGAAACATACACACACACACACAGACACACACACATTGAACCAGGGTGGGGAGGTTGTTCACTCTCTGCAGACAGAGAGTGTACAGGGAGTTTGTTGTTTTGGGACTGGTTTGGGAATATCCTGATCCACATTTATCCTGAGTGAGCTGTATACAGACACCACCTCCAGGTTCTAGCCCACCACATAGCTGCTCATCTTTACCTCTCTCTCTCCCGCTTGATAATCTGTTGCTATCTCTGTTCTTTTTCCACTTCCTCAGGATGGAACTTGATTGAAAGGCCCTCTGAAAAGTTACTGTCTGACCATTTGTAATAATGATGCACTGTGTCCATCTTTTATGTTTATTCATGATTTACTGAGAGAAATGGGCGTGGGGGAGGGGTAAATGGGAACAATCCTCAATCAGACTGTCAGTGAACTGAACTCGCGGAGGGTAACCATGGTTTCAGTGCAGGACAAGCTGCAAGCCAGAAAAGCACAGCAAGATCCCACAAGCCAGGTAATGTTAGCCATATCCTTCCCTGCTCCTCACTCCCAGAAAAGGCTAATCTACCTCTAAACAATATCAAACTAACAAGCACCGCGTCACATTTAGACATTCAATTCAAGGGGCTCAAACATTAGAAAATCAATACATCAATGTTTACAATTGCACTGCACAGTAGGATCCCACAAACAGCTCTACGAGGGACATGGCCACACTGGAGAAAACCCAGATCCTGTGTCTCCCTCATAACCGCCCCTCCTTCCATCTGTTACCTCCCCACTCAATATTTCCCTCAATCTATCCTCATTCCCACCTCTCCCTCTCTCTCTGTTTCTCACATGCCGGATTATGGAGAGGCAGAGAGAGAGAGAGAGAGAGAGAAAACCACAGTCAGGGCCTCAATAATCTCAATTCAAAATGGTTCCTGCACATTTCATTCAAGCCTCAATTTATCGCAGTGTCTAAAACAGAAGCATTATTCGGGGAAACAGCCTCACGTGAACAAGTTTCACTTCAGGCCCTCCCGCCTGCTTTACCAGTTGGAGAATGAACAAAGTGTGCCCCCTGCTGGTCATTTGGGAAACGCTGTTTAGTATTTGTGCACAGAAAGATCCCACACACACTGCATCCTTCTGACAGTCAGGTCAAAGTGTTTTAGGTTGAGAATTGATGAAAAATTTAAAGCAGGGACTTATCTGTCAATAAAACAGTTTTCAGGATACAAATTTCTCAGGAAAAAAAGAAACAGAATTGGTTAAAAGGAGCAAAACTAGGACATTTAAAAAGAAAACACAAAAAAGCACCGCAAGATCCCAGAGTTTCCATTCTCAAGTCAGGCTCTCAGCAACTTCCCAAAACAAACAAATCACAGTTCAAAAGCATGTTGAGACACACAGAAACAAACACACACACACACACACACACACACACACACACACACACACACACACACACACACACACACACACACACACACACACACACACACACACACACACACACACACACACACACACACACACACACACACACACACACACACAGACATTGAACCAGAGTAGGGAGGCTGTTCACTCCAGAGAGAGAGGACAGGGGGTCTGTTGATCTGGGACTGGTTTGAGAATATCCTGATCCACATTTATCCTGAGTGAGCTGTATACAGACTCCACCCACTGATTCTCGGACATGTTTGGAATGTCTGTCAGTTAATCTGGAATGTCCCTAGGATCCCTGTTCATTGAATGTTAATCCCCGGATAGGACACCTTGCAGATCCTGTCCATTGAATGTTAATAACAGGACAGAACACCTTCCTGATCCTATCCATTGAGGTGTTAAACCCAGGACAGACATGCTTTCAACAAGGGACTCTCTTTATATTTGGGTTAATTTTAAATCTATATTTCTTTCCCCTATTGGTTGTGTTACTCCAGTTCCAAACCCTGATCTCACACAAACCTCTAAAACAGTGGCAATTATCGCAGTCCCCAACCCTCCCTCCCTCTTACCCCACCCCTCAGTCCCTCTTATCATCACACTCTCTAAATCTGAGCCCAACTCTCCCTCCTTCTTACCCCAAGCCTCTCTCCCTATCATGCTCACTCTCTCTCCCTCTCACCTCAACCCTCTCTCCCTCTCACCCCAGCCCTCTCTCCCTCTCATCCCAACCCTCTCCCCCTATCACCCCAACCCTCTCTCCCTAACACCCCAACCCTCTCTCCCTAACACACCAACCCTCTCTCGCTCACACCACAACCCACTCTCCCTCTCTCCCCAATCCTCTCTCCCTCTCACCCCAATCCTCTCTCCCTCTCACCACAACCCTCTCTCCCTCTCACCCCAATCCTCTCTCCCTCTCACCCCAACCCTCTCTCCCTATCACCTCAACTCTCTCACCCTCACACCCCAAACCTCTCCCCGTCTCACCCCAACCCTGTCTGACACTCACCAACACTCTCTTACCCTTTCACCCTCACTCTCCCTCCCTTTCACACCAACTCTTTCTCCCCCTCAATGTAACATCCTACCATCACCCCAGACCTCTCTCCCTCTCAACATAAATCTCTCTCACTCTCACCCCATCCCTCTCTTTGTCTCATCCCAACCCTCTCTCCCTAACACCCCAACACCGGGCATGGGGGACATGTTTTGCCCCATTTCACACACCGGGCACAGGGGACACGTTTCGCCCCATTTCACACACTGAGCCCGGGTGAAGCATTTTCCCCCGTTTCACATGTCGGGCGTGGATGACATGTTCCCCCCCATTTCACACGCCGGGCACAGGGGACGTGATTCCCCCCGTGTCACAGGCTGGGTGCGGGGGATGTGTTTCCTCCCATTTCACACGCCGGGATCGGGAGACACGTTTCCCCCTTTTCACACACTGGGCGGGGAGGGACGCATTACCCTCTGCTTCTCACACTGGGAACAGGGGACATGTTTCCCCCCATTTTCACAAGATATGCGCGGGTGACATGTTTCCCCCCATTTCACACACTGGGTGCAGGGGGCACATTTCCCCCTGTTTCACACGCTGGACATGGGCGACACGTTTCCCCCTGTTTCACATGCCGGGCGCAGGGTCCACGTTTCCCATTGTTTCACATGCCAGGCGCGGGGTCACCTTTCTCCCCATTTCACACACTGGGCGCGGGGGACACCTTTCTCCCCATTTCAAACACTGGGTGCGAGGGACACGTTTCCTCCCGTTTCACACGCCGGGTGTGGGGAACACGTTTCACCCTTTTCACACGCCGGGTGCGGGGGACGCATTTCCCTCTGTTTCACACACCAAGCGCAGGGGACACGTTTCCCCCTGTTTCACACGCCGGGTGCACTGGCTGCATTTCCCTCTGTTTCACACACCAGGCGCATGGGACGTGTTTCCCCCTGTTTCACACGCCGGGTGCACTGGCTGCATTTCCCTCTGTTTCACACACCAGGCGCATGGGACGTGTTTCCCCCCATTTCACATGCCGGGTGCGGGGGACGCGTTTCCCACTGTTTCACACACCGGGTGTGGGAGACACGTTTCCCCCTGTTTCACACGCCGGGTGTGGGAGACACGTTTCCCCCTGTTTCACACACCGGGTGTGGGAGACACGTTTCCCCCTGTTTCACATGCCGGGTGCAGGGACCACATTTCCCCCTGTTTCACATGCCGGGCGCAGGGGACACGTTTCCCCCTGTTTCACACGCCGGGCGCAGGGGACACGTTTCCCCCTGTTTCACACGCCGGGTGCACTGGCTGCATTTCCCTCTGTTTCACACACCAGGCGCATGGGACGTGTTTCCCCCCATTTCACATGCCGGGTGCGGGGGACGCGTTTCCCACTGTTTCACACACCGGGTGTGGGAGACACGTTTCCCCCTGTTTCACACGCCGGGTGTGGGAGACACGTTTCCCCCTGTTTCACACACCGGGTGTGGGAGACACGTTTCCCCCTGTTTCACATGCCGGGTGCAGGGACCACATTTCCCCCTGTTTCACATGCCGGGCGCAGGGGACACGTTTCCCCCTGTTTCACACGCCGGGCGCAGGGGACACGTTTCCCATTGTTTCACACGCCGGACGCAGGGGACACGTTTCCCCCTGTTTCACACGCCGGGCGCAGGGGCCACATTTCCCCCTGTTTCACACGCCGGGCGCAGGGTCCACGTTTCCCATTGTTTCACACGCCGGGCGCAGGGGCCACATTTCCCCCTGTTTCACACGCCGGGCACAGGGTCCACGTTTCCCCCTGTTTGACACGCCGGGCGCAGGGGCCACATTTCCCCCTGTTTCACACGCCGGGCGCAGGGGCCACATTTCCCCCTGTTTCAGACGTCGGGTGCACTGGACGCGTTTCCCTCTGTTTCACATGCCAGGCGTGGGGGACGCGTTTCCCACCAATTCACACAACAGGTGCGCGGGACGTGTTTCCCCCCATTTCACTCGCCGGGTGCGGGGGCCCTGTTTTCTCGCTTTTGAGATGCTGGGCACAGGGGACATGTTTACCCCATATCACACACTGGGCGTGGGGGACGCGTTTTCCAATGTTTCACACACCGGGCGTGGGGGACGCGTTTTCCAATGTTTCATACGCCGGGCGTGGGGGACACGTTTCCCCCTGTTTTACACGCTGGGCGCGGGGGACACGTTTCCCCCTGTTTCACACGCTGGGCGCGGGGGACACGTTTCCCCCTGTTTCACATGCTGGCATGGAGGGCACGATTCCCCCTGTTTCACATGCCGGGCATTGGGGACATGTTTCCCCCTTTTCACATGCCAGGCGCGGGGGACACCTTTCTCCCCATTTCACATGCTGGGCGCGGGGGACACGTTTCTCCCCATTTCACACGCCGGGCATGGGGGACACGTTTCCCCCCATTTCACTCGCCGGGTGCGGGGGCCGTGTTTTCTCACTTTTCAGCTGCTGGGCACAGGGGACACGTTTCCCCCCATATCACACACCGGGCGTGGGGGACGCGTTTTCCAACGTTTCACACGCCGGGCTTGGGGGACGCGTTTCCACCTGTTTCACACGCTGGGCGCGGGGGACATGATACCCCCCGTTTCACATGCGAGGCACGGGGGACGCGTTTCCCCCGGTTCACACGCTGAGTGCAGGGGATGTGTTTCCCCCCGTATCACACGCCGGGCGTAGGGGACGCGTTTCCCCCGTATCACACACTGGGCACAGGGGACACAATACCCCCTGTTTCACACGCCGGGCGCAGTGCATGCATTTCCCCCCATATCACACACCAGGCCGGGGGAATCGTTTCCCCCCGGTTCACGCGTCAGGCCCTGGGGACGCATTTCCCCCTGTATCTCACGCTCAGACTGTGGGACGCGTTTCCCCCCATATGACATGCTGGGCCTGGGGGACACTTTTCCCCCTGTTTCACACGCCGGGCTTCGGGGGCACGTTTCCCCCTGTTTCACATGCCGGGCACTGGGGACATGTTTCCCCCTTTTCACACGCCGGGCGTGGGGTCACCTTTCTCCCCATTTCACACACTGGGCCCGGGTGACTTGTTTACCCCCGTTTCACACGCTGATCGTGGGGGACGTGTTTGCCCCCGTTTCACATGCCAGGAGCGGGGGACACGTTTCCCCCATTTCACACGCCGGGCCCGGGGGACACGTTTCCCCCATTTCACACGCCGGGCCCGGGGGATACGTTTCCCCCCATTTAACACGCCGGGCGTGGGGGACGCATTTTTATTTTCCTGGTTTGGTTTTGTCAGGGTTCTTTCTTTCTAGATCATGTGACAATTAAGTGGTTTCTATGCTGCCACTCAAACCTTCATCTGGAAACATTTTTTTAATTTTTACTGTACCCACAGGTATACAGAAATGTTACAGTGCAGCAGAAGGTCATTCAGTCCATCCTGTCTGCAGCAGATCTCCGAATGAGACATTCCCTGGCTTCTCCCCCTAGCCCTGCACTTTATCCCTTTGGAGATAACAGACTAATTCACGTTTTAATACTTCAATTGAACCTGCTTCACCCAATCTCAGGCTTTGCATCCCAAACCGGAATCACATTCAGCGGAAAAAAATGTTTTCCCCCGTGTCATTTTAGCTTCATTTATCAACTAAATTCAACCTGTGCCCTCTCCATCTCGATACTTTCAGGGTTTGAACATGTTCTCCCTATGTACACTGCACAAACCCTTCATGATTTTCAATACCTCTATCAAATCAGCTCCCAAACTTCTCTTCTCCAAGGAAAACAGTGCTAACTTCTCCAATCTATCTGCATAACTGAAATTACTCATCCCAGAAACCATTCTTGTGTAGCTTCTCCCCTCTATTTCCAACATCCTTCATATCTTTACATTCTTCCCCAAGTGCAGCGCCCAGAATCAGATGGACTACACCAGCTGTGGCTGAACTCATGCCTCAAAAATATCTAATTTGTCTTGCACCCATTCCAACACTCTTTGTGCCATGAAAAAATGTTGTCTCCTGCCTCACAAGCAATCATTTTCGAAACGACTGCACAATTGCTGAAACAAATCTAAGCTCTGCAATCCTGACACATCGAGTCATGAATGGTGGTGGACAATTTAACATCTAACTGGAAGGAGAAGCTGCGTGAACAAATGTTGGCCTGTTCACGCAGCATTCTAAACGCGTCCTCCTGACTTGCACATGCCTTGCTTGGTTTGAGTGCATCCAAAGTCGGTGTTGCACTTGGAACCTTTAAGCTTTGTTGACCATCAAAGATCATTTCACACCTATGTCCATCCTTGAGTATCACTTTGATGCTATTTATTTTGGACTTGTCTAGCAGGTTTTTATGGAATCTGCCTATGTGATTAACAACTGCACAATTCTGCCGACTATTATTGCACTTGAAAAATCATATGATGGACCACTTTCTCTGCATCTGCTGATGAAGTTGTCCATGGGTTCGGTCTGTTGTGGAAATGACAAGATATGTCGATGATTATTATTGAAGTTGAACGTGTTTCTGAACCGGTCTTCCAATATAACCCATGTCTTTGCGCATAATTTTCTGTCTTCCGCTGTTAATCCTGATAATTTCAGCCTGCATAGACCTTCATTCACAAATGTTGGCGAGATTTAATGCCTTATTTGTCTGGCTCGGGCACAAAAGAATCAAGAAAGCATAGCTCTGTTTAAACATTTTGAACTCGGATGGTAGTTCAGCTACATCCTAATTCAATCTGGGGAATTTTGTGGACGTTTTGACAAAGTCCCTTTCACCTTCCTTTTACTGTGGTACCTGGAATGACTGTCACTGTGGCTGTCTTTGCTCTCTTTTCCCAAGTTGTGCCAATATAATCACAGCCTTCTCTGGCCTGAATTTTATGCATATTCTTAATTTTGTTTCTGTCTTTGACTCTCCCTCGTACTATGTCAATCAGGTCCATGCCCTGGTCAGTCGCCTTTCTTGACTGACCTAATGTGGTGTTGGTTCTATTCACACTCTCTCCCGCTCACTGAACTGACAGGCCATGCATTGCAATGTATCCATGAGGGATCCACCTACTACCCTGCGCTTCATTTGAACACTATCTGACTGTCTTACAAGCTTTTCTGCACAGTCAGCACGATGCCTTCTCAATAATCTCCAACCTTTGACTCTCTTTAGGTCAGGTCAAAACTTCAAGAGTCGCCTCATGCCATGTAGCACAACCTGACACTGTTCACCAATCGTAACTTTAGTTAATCTTAATGCCAGGCTGTCTGACCACCGCATAACACCATTTTCTGTTGTCAAAATGATGGAGACGCCGACTAACGTTCAAATAGAGGCTAAATGCTTTGAGATAATTTGCCCCATTCACATACATATCGTTAACTATAGTGGCCTGGTGGTGAGCATAGATGCTTTTCAAGCAGTCGATCTGGGTTCTGTTCCCAACAATCGCAGTTCGTTCATTTTAGATTTCTGAGTTTTGAGCTCCAAGTGGGATTTGATTCTGATGAGCTGAGATTTTGTTCCGAAAAAACACACACGGCTCTAATTGAAATGAAGTGATTTCTAAGGTGCACTTTTATAACGGAGGAACATAGTCATGGAGGGTTTGAAATTGAGAATGAGGATTTTATAACTGAGGAATTGGCGGGTCAGGAGCTACTTTGCTGGGTCAGCAAATGCAGCGGTGATTGGTACGGTTTCATATATTTCAATGAGGGGCACATTAATATTTGTCCATAGGTACAAAGTTTGAAGGCATCACAGCTTTGCCTTGTTCTGCTCACAGGCAACAGTGAAACTAAGACTGGATTGCACGGCCCATTTCACTTCTAGTAATTCATGCTGCTATCCCTTAAAGACAGATTTCAAAACCAATGCGCATTTTACCCTAGAGCAAGCAGGATTTCAGTCTGATTTCTCAGGATATGCCCTACATCACTTCAAATAAACCTTAAATACGCAAAAAACTGAGCACAGCTTTGAATTTTTCACAGGAAACATGGAATTGGGAAAGAGCTGAAATATTGAAAGAACACATCTCAAAAAATGGGAAAATGAGGGGAAAAGTCGGCTTCTCTGATAGGTTCGGTTAGCAGGTCAATTATTGAAACCTTCGATAGACCTGAACTATTTACTAACCTTCCTCTGTGGGAGCTGATTGCAACACATTCTGTTCTTATTTCAGATTCCCAGAGTGAGCAGTCTGTCCCTTTCTGAACAATAAATCAATCTCTGTGCAGGAATCGACATTCAAATAAAGAATTCAGAAGCAGCAGAGGGAAAACGAACAGAGATTTAGTGAATTTTACTGAATCCCACTAATCCTAACCTGGCTCCACACTAAAGTTCAGGGAAAACATTCATTATCTGCAATAATCTTTCAGGTGAAGCCAATTAAACCAAATCAACAAAATGAGGTCAAATCAAGCACAGCCCCTAATTCAGGTCAGCTGTAAAACTAAATTCATTATCTGCAATGAGGACCAAGCCTGAGTTATGTTTTAAATGGAAGAAAAGTGGAGGTTGTAAACCTTTTTATCTGAATTACACATACGCGTGAATTCCGTGCAAAATCTCACAGAAACTGATCAAATACAGCTCCAAGTGTGGGGTTTCTGATTTTAGAGGTTTTAAAAAGCCAGCGAACTACGATGTTAGGGAATTGAACCAGTGTCAACTGCTTGAAAAGCAAAGCTGCTCACCATTTTATCAACATCGCGGAACTCCTACTTGTGCAGCTGCAAAGTTTCCCAAGGCACTTAAGAAGAGCGTTGTCGTTAAAAATAAAGCTGATGCTCAGCCACGGAAGGAGAAATTAGGTCTGATGACAAACGTTCTCTCAGAGAGGTAGACTTTAAGGAGCTTCCTGAAAAAGAGATGGAGCTGGAGAAGTGGATGTGTTTAAGGAGGGAGACCAAAATTTTCGACCAGATCAGGTGAATGCACGGTTGTCAATGCTATAGAGATCAAAACCGGGAATGCACGAGATGGCAGAACAGGAGGAATCTGAAATGTATGTTGGGCTGGAGGAGTTTACGGAGAAATGAAGGGGCAAAGTCATGGAGAGATTTTAAAGTAAGGATGAGGTTTTTAAAACTGCGGCATTTCTGGGGCAGCAGCCAGTGTCATTCAATAAGCACAGGGGTGATTGGTGAACTGCACTTGGTTCAGGTGTAGTTCCAGGCAGCAGGATTTTGGATGGCATAGGTATACATAGGGTGGAAAATGGGAGGCCGGCCAGGTGCACACTGGAATAGTCATGCCGAGAGTGAACAAAGGCAAAGATGAGGGTTTCAGCAGCAGATGAGCTGAGGCAGCGTCGCATTTGGCCGAAGTTTAGGATGTTGAAGTACTGAGTGTTAATCTAATAACAGCCTGTCAGTCTTTCTAACATCTTGCAGTTTTATCAGAGACATTAGGGGTAAGTTTGATACAGCGTCAGCCATTATTGTTCAATACTAGGTTTGTTACAATATCTATCTCTAAAACATTATGTCACCGCGGAACCTTTCGCATTTCGCTGGAATCAGAAGCTGAACAAAATGTCCCAGATTGTAGCCAAGGACTGAGACCCTTTAAAGCTGAAATTTGCCCCTTTAAGTCGCCCAATTTTGATCATTGCCTGCAGGATATTTGCTGTCCATGAATCATTAATATCAATAATTCCTGGCACTGGGTTCACTGAAAGGGATGAAGAGTCGGTGAATGGAACGGAGTGTCACAGTTGTTCTGTTCCTGACTCTACCCCTCCCGGTAGTTTAGTGAGGACTCAATCTCCCATGGAATGTGTTGTCCCCAATTCCGCCTGCTTCCATTCTTTGAACACTGAGTGAACTGACAGCTGTCAGTAACTCCAGTATCGGCATCCTGGTGAATTCGCTGTGGTTCAGTGTTTAGAAAACACAATAACAAACAAGGTTCATAGAAAATATCAGAGTTCAGATTCAGGAGGCGATGAGAATCGTGGGCAATGTGCACTGTCTACCTTCTGATTCAGGTTCCTGAAGGTTACGGAAAAATAAATCATATTGTTTGCTTTGTTGCTGTTATGGTCGTATGGCCTATTAGATGAGGCGTTTTACTTCCCTCAGTCGTTCAAGGTTATCAGAAGCTTGTCCGTTGGGGACCTGCAATTTGCCCTATGATCATTTCACACAGATAACTTGCCGTGTACAGAAGTTCCCGCACACTTGTGTGTAGAATTGTTTTTGTAGTTCTCTCGATAAAAACTCTGGCTTTAACTCTTTGACGGTGGCACTGGGTCCTAGATCCCCATTCAACGGAAATAGATTGAGCTGATCTTACTTGCTCAAGGTTACAAAAAATTGCATTGAATCCCTCCTGCAATCACGAGGAAGGACCTCGGTAAAGGGACAGTCAGTGCGTTAAATGCAGGGACTGAGTTGTGGTTTGATGTCGGGAATTGAAGAGGTTTACGAGGGAGTTCCAGAGACAGATTTACAGAGGAAGAAAACTGAAAGATTGGCGAGGAGGGAGATAGAAGAATATGTATGGCCTTCACCATCTTTCAAATTTTATTCAATGAATGATCAAAATTGAAAACAATGTCTGTGCCAAGGAGCTGCTGATAGTGCAGAGAGCAGAAAATAGAGCTGGAATTAGGAGAATCATCGTGTTCACTGAGGGAGAAGCAATGGGATTAGAAAATAAAAGTTGCGAGGAGGCGGGGATGAAAGGCAGGATCCAGAAATGCTGCCGTCAAAAAGCTATGGAAATAAAGGGAAAATACATTTAATAAATTAATAAAATGGTGGCAGAGTTTATAATGTAAGGTACTCTGTCATGTTACACTCACTGTTTACAAGATGGCGTTTACTGACAGATTACTAATGAATTCTGCCTCGTTAGTCATTACTAAATCGAGTGTGGCCGGTTCCTCCAGGTTTAAAATGCCTTCTCTCAGCAAGCTGTCCTTCTTTCACGCTACCAATTCACTAATTTCATTGAAATTCCGATTCAGCCCAGTTTAAGTGAAAGTGCCAGCTTCGAGTGTTCGGACACATAGGGAACGTTCGGCTGACTGTTGGTGTGAAGGACCTTTCCTCTCAAGGAATACTAATATTCCGGGATCTCTAAAATTATGCGCCGTCCCTGAATCTCCCTGTCGCTGAGATGAAATCTTTACCTGCGTTCTCTCCGGCATATCAACCAATGTCAAACACATTTCCAATGTCATGTGTTTCCTCTTGTAAAGATAATAGGATTAAGGATATTCCCCGTCCGGGATTTAAACCCCTATCGCTTGCGTGACAGGCGGGGATACGAACCTCTATACTAACGAGGAATTATTAACATCTGTTACAGAGTAGAGAGACCTGAGGTTAACTTCACTCAGTAACAAATTAAAATGCTGAAGTGGCACAATGTGGGACTGGAGGGGTAGCGGGCTTCCTACAGTTTTCTCAGAGAGTGGAAGGATGACGGGGTACCTTATCCGATTGAACTCGCTGTTCTTCAGTTGCAAGCAGTAAATTAGGATGCTTAATAACCCACGAATTGATAGATTTTTTGAACGAAATGAATTGAAATGTCTTCCAATCAGCACATTCATATGGTGAAGCATTCCTCTTTTGTGTGGTGTCTCGGTTTATAAATGCGAAAATCTGATAGCCAGTGAGATCTGCGGATGTCATAGGCACACCAAACTTCCAGGGAAGTTGCCAATATGGGGAATTGTCAGTGAATACGCGGCACACGCATATTCACAATAATGCACACGACTAAGATAAATATGTAAATCCTGCACCTGCAGTGAAAGCGTAGGACAGTTCGGAGACAATGAAAATGTCTTCATATCAGGTTATCTGTTATGTTGCAAATCCTGGCAAAATAACACTTCTTCTGACCCCAATTTGGGACTTTTAATAAGGATAGGGAATTATTTTTCCTCTTGAATCATTTCCCGACCAGGAAATCAAGGAGGGAAAAAATGCATACATTTTAAAATGAAACGTGAATATATTTATATTCACGGTGCAGTGACGGGGGATCCCTACTCTTATTATGTCCAGCCTCCTGCTGGGCCACCGTATAGCATTCATTGCAGCAGCTGTTTATTATTCGGTTCAGCTCAGTCTCTCCCGTCACTAGCCCTCCATCCTGTCGATGGTGCTGTCTCATGAGTTCCGAGAAGATAACGCATTCGCTTATTAAAATCGTAAGACAGGCACTGAAACATTTGGTCCCAGACCGAATGTTTATTCACCAGCCAGCCGCCCCTGAGAATTACATGCAACAAATTTACTTGCTTTATAAATGCCTGGCTACTAGTTGATAAATGCACTCACCCTTGTCAGCATCAACCGCCTTCAAGGGTCAAGGCCTCCTCCCGTCTGCTGTAGAAGCTTGACCCCTGCAGCTTGAGTTCGGTAGTGCAGCGCTAGTGAAGAGTGGATGTACCAGGCGGCTTACAACCAGATTTCTCTGTTCCAATTTTTTCAGGGTCTTCAATTGTTCAGGTGCTACCAAAAACAATTGACGATGTTTCAATTCCACCTTCTCTTGGCCACAGCTCTGAAAGTTAGGTGATTAATTTGAGCCCTGATTGTCCGATGACTGCAAATATGTGTTGCTACTAATGGGATGTGAAAAGTGGACATTGGGCTTTCATTTTCTGAGTGAATAGTACTTGTGTCATATCTCCGCTCCCATTCCCGTTCTTGAATCCTGCCTCCAGGAGGTATCCTTTGTGTGAAATTGGTTTCTTGTGGGCATGCATTAGTGGTTGATTGGCAGTTGCCACTTGAGGTCTGCCGTAATGCTGAGAATGATTGCTGGCCTTTTTGCAAAAGTTAAAAAAAAATGTTTCAATGATGGGTATTAAACCATCATAAACAGCGAGTCAAAGCTTGATTATTGAGATTTGTCATTTAAATTTCCAGTCTGCAGACAAGAATCACTCAGTGACATCCCTAAACATCAAAATTTCCAGGCTGATCTCAGCAGGCCGCCATATGCTTAACAAAGTGGTGGAACAAAGTATTTTTACATTATCTCAAATGTGACATCCCTGACAAGGTGGGAATCCCCATCGCTTGAGAATGGTTAAATGTCAACAAAATTTCTGCAGGCCAGACTGGGTAAGATAAACAGATTTCTACCCAAAAGAGCAGCTGTGACCCTGATATATTTTTTACAACAATCAATGATAGCCTAATGTGGGTTTGCATTATTTAGATTAGATTTACATCCCAGAATTTCTCAACCAATTTTAAATTCGACCGGCTGCCAGAGTTGGAGTTGAACCTTGAGCATTCACCTCTCTGGGTTACTAATCTCTGTATATCCCTGAAGTTTATGACTTTGCTCCTCACTGTTTACATTTCCAGATCCCTGTAATCTGCAATTATGCACATACGAAATACTAGGCCATTAGGCTCCTACAACCTGCTCCACAATTTAATAAGATCATGGCTCGTCTGTTTGTTTTTCGAATTCTACGTTCTCATCCAACCCCGATAAAATCTGAATCACTTGCCTAACAAAATTTGCCTGAAAGTGATTCAGCATCCGCGTCTCCATTGCTGTCGGCCTTCTGAGACAAAGATCCAAAGTAGCCGAACACTGAGAGAATCCAAGTCTTCCTTATCACTGTCAGAAGAGGGAGCCATCTAATTTTAGATCAGTGCCCCCTGGTTCTTGAAATGATGTCTTTCATAAAGAACGCGACAATATTTAGGTCTACCATAAAGAGCAGTGGTTGTCGTACCGACCCCTGTCACACCACGATACATTCCTCTCCAGTCTGAATAACTTTTCCCACTATTAATTCTATCTACACCAATTGTGTATCCAATCTGTCACAGTCCCTTTAACCCATGAAATTCAGTTTCCATAGCACCTCCCTTAAATGACACATGGTCACATTTTGTTCATATACATATCATTACGTTAAATTCCCTGATCAACCCTCTCGTTACTGAGGCAAAGAATTCCAGTATGTTTATCAGCTACGACTTATCATTAACATGCTCCTGTTTCTGGTCATTTATGAACCTGTTTATCTGAAAAAGAAACAAGTATTTCTTCCAGGATTATAGTCTGCTGAAATTACCCCACCGCCGCCATTATTATGCAGCTCTGCTGTTCCAGCTTTAATCACTATTTCCTTTAATATACAGCAGGGGACATTTTTTACCATCAAGGCCTCTAGCACCAATCGCAGGATTGATAGTTTATGGCTATTTTCATCATTCCTTCCCTCAGCCGCCCTCATACATTCAACCCAGACTGGGTAAATATTCTCCTTTATTGTGGTATAAAAACGTGCTGGATTGAAACGAGTTAACTCAACCTGTTTGTTCAGTGATGGTGAGTAATATCAGTCTACATTGGTCTTAATTGTGTCACTGGGGTATTTCCCCATTCTATTAATAAGGGACATATTTCAATGTATTATCACATAGCGTAAGCGGGAGAATCACCTCTGACACCAACAGTGATCAGCGTCACCAGTTTGAGGGAGAGGGGAGAACAGAATCTAAGACGAACAGGTTTGAATGTTCCAACAATGGATCAGAATATAACAGCAACAATTTGGAATGTTACAAGAATGTACAGAAGTTTATCCTTGGTGCTTTACTCGCTTTCTACATATTATGATGGTTTGTCATTAGCTGATCGCACCTATTACTTTTTGCGTGTTGTTCAAGGAGGTTATTATCCCATCCTGGCTCTTATTGGTGTACCTAGTAAGTGTCTCTGCCCAGTTTTTTAATTCTATAAACCACAGTTAACTTGATTGCTGTACTTGTATTGTGAATTTTGGAAAGATGGGACCCATTGTCTTCAATTTCATTCAGAAACGTCGGTCCCTATACACTGAATCTGAAACGAAACCAGCATGTCCAGGACATGTGTGATCTCTTTGACCCTGAGATGATTAGTTACCTCATATTCTCTCCACTCCCAATCCTTCCCACTACCTTCTCCATCATTGCATCCGTCACCATCTCCGCCTCAGGCCAGCTACTGAATAAACCCTCACCTGTGTCTAAAGCTAGAATCGACTATCACCTCAATTATTATATTCTCATTCTTACGATATGATCCCTCCACGCCTAACTCCTGCGACTAAATCAAATCCCTCTGTTAGTTTCGCATATTCTGAAGTTTCAGTCAATATAATTAAAACATGATTACAATTCACGCTATATCTCCCCATGGCCATGATTCTGGGCTTTGTAGATGGTCATAGTCACTGGTGCCGGATTTCTAAAGCTCAAACAATTAAATGCTGCGGGAGGTGCTATCATTGACTTCCCAGCGTCTCCCAACTGGTACTGCATGTAGGACAGACGGTTTCTGCAGCTTTGATACATGACACTCGGATTGTTCCTGGTCATTGAACGTCTGCCTTACTCACTCGCAGTTGAACATTTTTCCAGCAACACAGCAAATCCCCACGGGTGCTATCTGAAAGGACGGAGCATAAAACCTATAGCTGTGGGGAGTTTGACCGAATTCTTCAATTGAAAAGTTCGTCCAAGTGGTATTGATGGTTTTCTCTAGCTCGCTGTGTAAGTCAGCTGCTGCTTACTTCCAGGAAGGAGAGTATGTTTTGTAACCGAACTTTGGAAGAGCTAAGGGGATAATAGTTACAGTTCACCTGAATCTGTAACATGACCAAAAAGTGGGGAAGGGAAGCTCTGTAAAAAATGGAGGAGGGGGTGGCTGTGCACTATCTAGCCTCAGTTTTCCAAGAACAATTTACCAACCTCCATCTAACCCAGGAGCAGAGCATGAGGCAAACTTGACTCAACAAGGAAGTGGTGACGGAGCTTTTCCATCCCCTTAAATACAACCACGAAACACGTACCAGGGCAAGGAAGGCCTTTAACGTCACAACATCATTGAACTTGGATGGACTGGGACCTTTCCTGAAAGGATGATCTCACTCGATCTGTCCAGCAGGTGACAGAGACCATCCATGCCGGGTGAGACGAATACGTCATTTTTTTCCCCTCAGTAGGGAGAGGCAGGATTATAATTTCCATGGTTTTCCCCGCATAGGGGGATCCCGATGCAGAATGTTGCTCTGCAGAGACCCCTTGCCAACGTGGAGACATACAGGAACAGTAAAATCTCTTATCCCATTAACCTACAATTCCTGTGTGCCCATGCACAGTACATGTTAGTGAATGTTGGCTATCCCAACAATAGCCAGGAAACCCCCAATGTGAAGCAGTCGGCCATTCCCTCCGGCTTCTGATCTGTTTCTTAACTGAAACGTGGCTCGTTGGAGATGAAGTCTGCAGCCTCGGTATGTGATTCAAAACATCCACACCCTCATCAATCCCTATCACAAAGCAACAATCTGAAAATAACACATGTCTAGGGATATCAACTAGCAGTGCGACGAATCAATGTTTCTGATTCTTCAACTGCCAATTGTTACCACCACCACCAACACCCCCACACTATCGCCGCCACCCCCCCCCCCCCCCCCAACGCCTACCCCGTTTGCCCACCCCAATGCACGCTGGAGCAGGTGGTCAAGTTCATAGAGTTCTGCTGGTCACTTTATATCATGCCCATTATGAGGACACAGGCGTTATCACCAGAAATGCGGAGGGTACTTCTGGGGGGGCGGGGGGGAGGCGGAGTCAGATGAGATATTTTCTGGACGCCTTCGACCCGGACAGGCTGTCAGAGAGTGTTTGCTAAGTCTTCAGTCCCCATTGGAATACTTCTCTTTTCCATCATGGTTCCCCCATTCTCCACTGTTAAATCTAACTGATACACCAGTCACAGCTTCCCCTTTGCCAGCATCATGTTAGAAAAACCAGCAACAAAAGCAATATCATTCGCATCTTTATCCAACAACAAATCCAATTATGCAAACAAAACTGAAATATTTACCCTTGTGTGTTCCTTCAATGTTTTTCTTGTGGTGTCCACCTGCTTGCCTAGTGCTCCTGCACAGTGCTTACCCAGTGAAGTACAAACATACAAACAAGGAGCAGGAGTTTGACGTTCGGCCGCTCGGGCTTGGCCCGCCATTTAATAAGATCATGCCTGATCTAAAAGAAATCCTGTCCTCGAAGACCTACTAAGAATGTGCCTTAAAAATATTCTAAGGCTTTGTTCCCACCGCCGTTTCAGGTGGGGAGTTGAAAAGACTCAAGACACCCTGCGAGAAATAAGTGGCCTATCTCTGTTATTATTATGTGACACCTTATTTTTAAACAGTGAAACCAAGTTCTAGTTTCTCACACAAGAGCAATTATCCTCTCCACGTTCGCTTTGAAGTCTTCCCTCAGGGTGTTATATGTTTCAATCGAATCACGTCATACTCTTCTAAACTCAAGTGGATACATTCGCAAATTGTATTTATAAGATAACCTGCCCATTCCAGTTCTTACTCTGGGAAACATTCTCTGAATTGCGTCCAACACATTTACATCCCCCCCTTAACTAAGGTGACCAAAATTGTACACAATACTCCAGATGTTTTTTCAGTCGTGTTATGCGCAGCTGAAACATAGCCTGTCAAATATTTTATTCAATCCCTGTCGCAATAAATAACAACATTCTAGTAGCTTTCTAAACTAATTGCTGTAGCTGCATACTAGCATCTTGCGATTCAAGCACGAAGGAACGCTAATCCTTTTGCATTTCAGAGCTCTGAAAAATCTCACCATTTAGATAAAATGTCTCATCTCTATTCTTCCTGCCAAAATGGGGAAATTCAAACTTTACCACGTTATACTCCATTTTGCAGATCTTTGCCTTTTCCCAGATCTTTCCCAGATCTCAGATTCACTTGCAAAAACTATATATTTTTTGGTAAATTCTTCGTGTTCTCTCTATAAATTAATTTCATCCATATTTTTGTGCCAACAGAAAATTAGCCAAGTATATATCCATAATGGGGATGTGGTGCACCTCAGATGCATCACCCTGAAGGATGTAGCCCCATTTAAGACATTCCCACGCCTCTCAAACCTGCACTGCTCCTGTAGGTCAGCATGCTACGTCTGACAGCTAGGCCTTTACAACTCACTGCACAAAACATCAGTTCGGCTTCCCTTAGCACCTCCTTTTTCTGGACTGGCTTTTGTCAATGACCCACTGGTCGGAGGAGGTGGTGGTGTAGTGCTAATGTGGCTGCTCTCGTAATTCAGGGCTATTGCTCTGGTGACACAGGTTCAAATCCAGTGAAGCAATTGCTAATTGCCATAAAATCCATCCCGTTCATCAATGTCCTTTAAGGAATGAAATATCCCCGTCCCTTATTTGGTCTGGCCTGCATGGGACTCCAGATTCAGAGCAATGTGATTAAATCTTGAATACTTTCTGAAATTACAGTAATGGGGAAGTTATGAATGTGCATTCAATGCCTTACTGGTGGCACCCACATCGCGTGAAAGCAGAAATAAATTCTGTTCCAGGGCAAGTACAACAAATGTAAATGTGGAAAATTGCCCAGCTATGTTCTCTACAAAGTTAAACAGAAGGAATACAAGCCGGAAATTTACTGGGTCATCAATAGTCAATAAAGCGACACATGCTTAGTTAGAAACTGCTCAATGATGCTTAGTTTGATTTCAGCCAGGGACACTCGTTTGACCTCATTTCAGTCTTGGTTGAAACATGGAGAAAAAATCTTGACTGCCGGAATGAGGAAAAGCTGCCGATCCTTGACAGCAAGGCGACATTTGATAGGGTATGGCATCAAGGTGCACTCGCAAAGCTGAAGTCAATGGGAGCGGGATCGGCGGTATATCCACTGGTGGGTGTCATACCTAGCAGAAAGTAAAATGGTTTTGATTGTTGGAGGTCAGTCATCTCAACTCCCACTCATAACTACAGTTCTTCCTCAGTGAAGTGATCTCGCCCAACCATCTTCAACTTATTAATGAAAAGTCTTCCTTCAAAAACATGGTCAGAAGTGGGAATGTTTGCTGTTGATTTCACAATGGTCAGCACAATTCACGTCTCTGCCGATACTTTAGCAGTCCGTGTCGAAATGTAAGAAGAGCTGGACAATATCCAGGCTCGGGCTGAAAAGTGGCAAGCAGCATTCATTGCACAAAAGCAACCGGCAATGAACATCACCCTCAAAAGTGAACTGAAAACTCGCTCGTTGACTTTTAATGACATTGCTTGCACTGAGTGCAATATAATGAATATCTTGTGTACCATTGACTTCAAACTGAAATGGACGAGTTACATAAATACTTTCTCTGCAAGAGCAGGTCAGAGGCTGGAAATCCTGCGGTGAGCAACTCAATTCCAAACTCTGCAAAGTCTGTCCACCATCTACAAAGTGCAAGTCAGGAATGGCGTAGGGGGAAAGGAAACGAAATGCGCTGAAAGGTGGCGATAAAACATTGGTTGGAAATCAGTCTTAAAATAATAATAGAAAAAATTTGGAAAAGAAAAATATATTTAAAAATTATATACGTTATGAGAGAAAAGGGTGGTTCGGAAAGGGGTGGGGAAGGAGGAAAGAATTCATGATATGAAATTATTGAACTCACTGTTAAGTCAGGAATGCTGCAATGTTTCCAATCGGAAGTTGATGTGCTTGTTCCTCCAATCTGCGTTGATCTTCACTGCAACATTGCAGCAAGCCAAGGAAGGTGATGTAGGCATGAGAGCAGGGTGGTGATGTGAAATGGCAAGCGACAGGAAGGCCTGAGCCATGCTTATAGACAGGCTGAAGGTGTTGCACAAAGTGCTCACCCAGTGTTCGTTTAGTCTCTCCAATGTAGAGGAAACTGCATTTGGAGCAGTGAATGCAGTTGACTAAACTGGGGGACGTGCAAGTGAAAGCTGCTTCACTTGAAATGAATGTTTGGGCCCTTGGACGGTGAGCAGGGGGCAATTAAAGGTGCAGGTGTTGCACTTTATTCATGGGAAGGTGCCTTGGGAGGGGGTTGAGGTACAGGGGGTGATGGACGAATGGGGCATGGTGTCCCGGGTAGTACTCTCCCTGTTGAATGCCGACAGCTGGGGCGAAGGGGATATGTGTTTGGTGGTGGCATCATTATCGAGTTGGTGGAAATGTCGGAGGATGATCCTTTGAATGTGCAGGTTCTTGGGGTGATAAGTGAGTGGAAAGTGGATCCCGATCATGGTTCTGGGAAGGAGAGGAAGGTGTTAGAGCGGATGAGCGGGAGATGTGCCGGACAAGGATGAGGGCCATGTCAACCAACCTGGGTGGAAAACCTCGTTTAAGGAAGAATGAACACATGTCAGAGGAACTGTCTTTGAAGTGGCAAGATCAGAACAGATGCGACGGAAGCGAGGGAACTGAGACAATGGGATGGATTCCTTACAGGAAGCGGGGAGAAAGGATCTCCCCTCAATGAGGCATAGCGCCATCTTGCGGTATAGCTTTGTAATGCAACGTTTTGATTCATAGCCCAGTATGTTGCTGCAAACGTATCTGTTCCGTAATACGGGGCTTTAAGCAGGGTAAAATAAAAAAGTAATCTGCACTGGGCCTCTAAATGTTTGGAGGTTGCATTTATTTCGTGGAGATATTATGCTGCAGAAATTCCAGTGAGAATACACAAAGAGGTAGGGATAGATTCAGTGAGTGCGTAAACAATTTCATTTGTTGTGGAGAAGTGTGAAAGCAAGAAACTTCATTTCTTGTAACGTTAACAATTGTGTGAATCACAAATGTAGGTATGTAAATAAGTCAGTCGGCAAAATCTTCATTAAAAATCTCCAGCATTTACCCCTCTCCCCTGCATAACATACATAATGAATCCCCTCCCAGCTACTGTGTGTAATAAGTCAAAGTACTTCCTTAGACATTAACCTGCAGATATTGATTCAGTCGGGGTTCTTTTTTTCGTCCAAATGATTTATTCGGACTTCATTAGGTTGATTTAAATGTCATAACATACGCTTCAATGTTGCTTCCTGCTGGTTTTTGCTGTTTTCACTAGTTATGATCACCTTACGTTCTTTATTCCTTCATGTTACATTCAATCTGTTGCTATGCAGACATCCAGAACTTCATTTGGATACATTGTTTGGTTATTTGCCATTACCCTTACATCACTCTTCAGCATTTCCATCATGAAACTCTTTCTCTCTTGCAATCCACCCTCACAGATATTCGCTCTGGTACATTCTACTGCCTTCAGCAATCTACTCGTTTAAAACACTTATATTTATATTTTTCTTCAGTTGTGATGAAAAGTCATCGACATGAACCGCTCGGCTTGTTTATCTCCACTGACGCTGCGCTGTGAACGCTGAAGAGCTGTCAGTTGGGCAGTAGCTATATTTACACTTGCGGGCATATCTATTTTCCTCTGAAGCTCTATTATCGCATGCTTTTTAGCTTCAGTAGAGCATGTAAATGTAATCTGTAAGCTTCCAACTTCGTATATATAAACCATGACTTAGATTCGAATAAACAGGGTCTCACTGACGCTAGATTCTCTATTATCTGTCTAAATATCTAGGACATTGACAGAACTGGAAAAATTTGCATAGCCGGGGGGAATTTATGTAGCTGCTGATGACGCTGCTTGTACCACAGTAATTGATTGCAACTGGGTCGTTATATTCTGGTGTAATTAAAAATGGACAGGAGACACACAATATTCCCTAAATAAAGTCAAAGTAAATACGCAACTAAACTGGATCAGCATTTAGTAAAATAATGTTTTCTCTTTGTCTATTTCACTGTAGTATGTGCTGTAACGGAAGTTCTCCATTTGGGAGCAAATTCCTGTTTCTCAACGTTGTTAAAGTAGAGATGCATTCTGTAATAAGATATATGATTTATGAAAAATTATGTTAATGTAGTTTTAACTGGTGATAACTTTGATATCGATGATTCATACACTCGTTTCCAGTTGGTGATTTCCTATTATTGCTGCTGACTGATCTCTCTTCCCCTTCATTCATTTCTCCTGATCATGCTTATTGACTTCGACAGTCTCCCAGCCTGCATTCTACTCCTCGCAGAAGCCCCTCCCTCCACCCAAGCTCACTGCATTATTTAATCTGCTAACCCCCATTGATCCCCCATGCCTTGTCCTTCACTTGCTCCACTATCAGACTCATTGTATTGCGCAACCCAAGTTCACTCCAGATCACGAGTACAATGAGCAATGTCACTGAAGGCCAGTCAGCGCATTAAGCTGAAATCAAGAGTAGATGGTCAATGAGAGTCTTTACCCAACTTAACAAAATGGATCGTGAGGGTAATTTGAAGAGGGTCGAAAACATAAATATTCACAATTGCTGCCGGACAAGCCATGTGTCTAATATCAATTCATATTATAAACAATGGAACAGAATATTGGCAGGATTGTATTACGGGGGAAAAAAAAATCACATTCCGCTTGTTTTCAGCCCTCAACAATGTTCATTTTCACCATCAAATTATGAAAATGAATTTCAGATAGATCAAGAGATTTACTAAACGTCATTTCATTCTCGCAATGTGGTCGCACCTTGAAGGCGAGTGCAGCAGAGGATGGATGCAGCAATGATAGGCTCACGTCTGCTTGAATGGGCCCATGATTGCTGCCAGCTGTCCCTACTTCACACTTTTTTCAGCGCCAAGTGGGTCATTCCTGTTTTGGATGAGGTGTGAAAGGTGGGGCGCTATTATTCACTGGGGACCCTTACAAAATGCCACATCCTCATGGAATCAATAGAAGATGTTTTAAAATCAATTTGATAAGGAGCACGCTATAGACCTAAGAGAGACATAAACTAAGGTGAAATAAAAGTAAATGTCGAAAGGACCAAATGTTCCAGTGAATAGGAAAGAACAAGGAAGAACAAAAGATGAGATAAATAGGTATCAAGAGCTACAACAGGAAGTATGATAAAAATCGGGCAAGTATGTTAATAGCAGCATACTTGCATAATTACTAGAGGGTGAATAAAAATAGTGAGATAGAAATGCTAAATATTGAGCATCATACGATGTTAAGAATGTCAAATCCTCTTGGAATCAATGGGAGCTGTTAAAAAGAACTATTTTTAAAGGAGGCACTTGTAGACCTGTGGGAAACTGTGCTACTCCACTGAAAAACATCCACTAAAGTGGCAAGCGAGAATGTAAACTAAAATAAAATTTCAGAAGAAATGCTGGAAATACTGGACAGTTCAGATAGCATCTGTTGACAACGAAAGAGATGCGAAATTACAGAGTGTTTGGTGAATTGTTTATTTGAGCTTAACCTCTGCTGGAAATCTACATAAAGCGTTTGCCTGAGAGGCATGGGAAGGAGAGTAAGTATTGCGAGAGATCATTGGCATCACAGCCATGCAGAGTACATGTCTCTTCCAAGTAATTCAGCAATGAGGTACTCGCTGTGCGGTTTGATATTTTGTTTTTCCCCACATGCTTCAAGCTAATTTGAAAAACAATCGGAGGCTAGGGTGGTAAATCTTAGGGAGAGTAGCCGAAAACTGCAGGCTGATGTCAATGAACTGGTCAGGTCGGCAGAGCAGTAGCAAATGGTATTCAACCATGGAAATGCTCGGAAAACACTGAAAATCAGAGGGACCTTGGTCTGCATATCTACAGATGCCTGAAGATACCAGGGCAGGTAGGTAAGGTGGTTAAGGAGGCATGTGGGATGCTCACCTTTATTAACCGAGCAGGGAGGTTATGCTGGAACTGTTTAAAACAATGTTTAGGCCACAACTGGAGTACTGTGTGCAGTTTTACCACATTATGGGTAGGATATGATTCCATTGGAGAGGGTGCAGAGGAGATTTACCAGGCTGCTGTTTGCGATGGAGAGACTGAGCTGAGAGGAAAGATTGAATGGGCTGGGGTTGTTTTCTTTGGAGCAAGGAAGTTGGAGAGGGGACGTGATAGAGGTGTATAAGATTATGAGAGCTGTAGATAGGAAAGATAGGAAGCCATTTTTCCCATTAGTAGAGGGTCATTAGCTCGAAAACATTGGTGTTAGGTAAGAAGTAGAAGGCTAAGAGGTGAGTTAGAGGAGAGGTTCTTTCATACAGAGAGTGTTGGAAGTCTGGAACTCACTGTTGGATAGGGTGGTTGCGTCAGAAATTCTCGCAACACTTAAGAAGAATATAGATATTCACTTGCATTGCCATCGCCTCCAGGGCTATGGGCCAAGAGCTGGAAAATGGGGTTACTGTAGTCAGATCTTTGTTGACACGATGAGCCGAGTGACCTCCCCCTGTGCTGTAAACATGTATGTGTCTAAAACAGCCCGTTGTGCAACATTTTAGAAGTCATATTGAAACATTAAGTGTTTTTTGGCCTAGCCAGCAGCTTAATTCCTATTCAAAACTTATTTTAAGAATTGGCTTTGCTGAAAGAGGCAGAGTTTGTTTTTTGGGAAGTGAGTTATTGTTTCGTGTAGGGTGTTGTTAATAGCTTGAATGCAGCATATTGCACAATGTGTCAGATTATCGATGAGACGGAACTGTGCTCCTTGTGGTTTGGATTCGGCAGAATGGTTTTAAATCTCAGGAAAAAAAAGAGGAAAGCAGCCTTTGCTGCGCAGCTTTGTGAACTTCGGAACTTTCAGACAGCTCGTGGAATAAATTTGTCCTTCCAGCTCGCTGGTGACCTGAAGCTGTGAGTTTGCAAAAATGAGAGTTCTGATGTTCCAGCTGATGCGCGATCGGACAGTGAGGAAGAATACTGAATTGTCCATTCACTGATCGACTGAATCAGAATATCACTTGATCTCACTTGGGAAATTGGAAGGCTGTGAATGTTTACCTCATGTGCTTAGAGCATGGTGCATATGACGCATAACTCGCAGGACTGATCCCCATACTGGTAAGTGAAGCTTCTCCATCGTAAACCTCATGTTGACTGCGATGTTCAGTTACAGCCCTGAAGTAGTTACCGCAAGACTGTTTCAACCGGGGCAATTACTCCAGTTGGATAGCAGTTTTTATTTCTTTCATGCTTCTTGGAAAATTTGCGTTTTTTGTTCAGACAAATCCTGGCTTATTTAAACAACTCTGTGCCACCAATCTGTCGGTAACATGTGATCAAGCACTTTCTACTCTACAGCCGAACGCTTGCAAATGAGCAGTGACATCACTGTCAACTGTGCCCATGCCTGTAGTTCGCTGTAATGTTGCAGTCAAATTCACTCGAGCCAACAGCAATCGCGAGTGCAACAAATCACGCTCTCCTATCTTAAAGCGATTGTATTCAAGTCATCATCAGTCCTCTACATGGATTGAAAACTCGCCTCCAAACAATTGACGCACATGCGTTTCCTTTTAGCAACGCCTATTCATGAGCACATTTCTCAACATTCAGCTGCTGGATGGGCCAAAACACATTTGTTGCTTCTGTATACATTTTTTAAAAAGCTGCACAACGGACTGCAAATTTGTTGCTAATTGCTTTCAAACAATCCCAGAGCGGAACATTATACCTAACCACGCAAAGTGTCCTTCAGTGTTGAGGTTTATTTATGGAGCTCATTATTTACGTGGCTGAGAAGCCAATGCTTTCAAGCATAACGTTTTCCAATTCCAATCTATCTCACATCATCTCCCTAGAGAGACACCCAGCAGAGGATAAATGCAAGACAAAAAATTAGTGAGCTACCCCAACAGTGAATTGTCACTGCTGCATGCTACAACGGAGGTAAATGCATCAATCACAAGGGCAGCTGGCCTATGAATTGTTCTGTCATTTGATAGTTTCCCAACTTGCTCTAAACGCCCAAAGTCATTGATTGAGAGCCAGAGTGAAATATATTTAAGTTCTCCGTCCTTGCAACTCCCACGAATTTAAACACCAAATTTAAATGCAACGGGGAATTGATCATTTCGCGCTGAAACCCCAGACGTGTGTTAGTAACCATCTAAATTCTCATTCGCAATTAAGTTCAAAAGGTTAAATTGCAACAACCTTGCGATACGGCAACATTTCAACATATGTTTTCCTTCAATGTTTGAATTGCTTTCACTCTTTACATTTAGCAAACCTTGTCAAGACCATTCTGGATGAGCAACTTACGCTGATCATGCGAGACACGCCCACTTCCAATGAAATAAATAAAAAAAGAGAGATGGCATCATATTCCATGGCGAGAATTTTTTTCAATTTGATGTTTGCTTGGGATATCAGCCTATTTATTGGGAAAATGTTTAACCTTGTGGCAGAATATTTGCAACTTTGAGAAAACGATGGACGCCGATGCTGCTCAGCAGCTTCGTGAAGATCGGAGCAATCAGACAAATCTGGGGAAAAATGTTTCCTTCCAGCTCGCTGCTAACCTGAAGCTTTCAATTTGCGTTATTTTTAATTCTTTCACGGGACGTTGGCTTTGCTGGTTTGGCTAGCATTTATTGCCCATCCCTAGTTTCCCTTGAAATGTTGATGGTGTGCTACCTTAATTAACAGATGTAGTTCATATGGTGTGTGTGCCCATGGTGAAGTAACGGGGAGCTCCAGTATGTTCACCCAGCGACAGTGAAGAGACGGCAGAAACTTCCAGGTCAGGATGGTGATTGGCTTGGAGGGGAGCTTCCATGTGGCGGTGCTCCCATCCCTCTGCTTCCCTCGTACTTCTATATAGTAGTAGTCGTGGGTTTTGAAGGTGCGACTAAAGGAATCTTGGTGAATCCCTGCAGTACACCTTATAAATGATACATACTGCTGCTACAGTAAGTCAGCGGTGGAGGGAGTGAATGTTTTTGGATGAGGAATCACTCAAGCCGGCTGCTTTGTCCTGGATTGTGTTAAGATTCTTGAGTGTTTTGGGAACTGATGTAATCCAGGCAAGTGGGGAATATTCCACCACACTCATTACTTGTGCCTTGTAAATGCTGGACAGGCTTTGGGGAACCAGGAGGTGATTTTCCCGTCGGAAAAAAAAACGCAAGATTCATAGCCTCTGACCTGCTTTCGCAGCCAAAGTATTTATATGGCTAGTCCAGTTCAGTTTCCTGTCAGTGGTAACCGCTAGGGTGTTGATAATGGCGTATTCAGTGACTGTAATGCCATTGCATATCAAGCAATGATAGTTGGATTCTATCTTATTAGAGATGGTCATTGCTTGGCACTTGTGTGGCACGGAAGTTACTTGCCACTTGTCAGCCCAAATCAGAATATTTCCAGGTCTTAATGTATTTGGACATGGAATGCTTCAGTACCTGAGGAGTTGCGAATGGTGCTGAGCATTGTACAATCATCAGTAAACATCAACATTTCTGGCCATATGCTGGAAACAAGTTCATTGATGTAGCAGCTGGATGATGATGGCTGGTTCGAGGACAATACCCTGAGGAACTCCTGCAGAGATGTCCGGGTGTGGTGATGACTGACCTTCAACAACCACAAACATCTTCCTTCATGCTAGATAAGACTCCAAATCATTGGAGAGTTTTCCCCTTATTCCTACTGATTTAAGTTTTGCCAGTGTTCCTTGGTGCCACACTCAGTCAAGCGCGGCCTTGATGTCAAGCGCAATCACTAGCACCTCAAGATAGTAACTACCAAACGCGATATTTCCAACATGCCAGTCAGTGCATAGCCAGTCAGCAAGGCAAAATGCTGCACTTCCCCCCTCTGCTGCTAGTCTGAATTTGAACAGCAATTGATGACACTCGGAAAGCGTGGAAGCAAACGCTGATTAGCTCATTTGCTTAGATTTATTTTTTCATTAATAACATCAAAATCGCGGGTTCCATACTAGTATTGGAGATGCTGTATTGAAGCACGCTTTGAGCATTGCGTCACAATGCATATATGTTCGCCGTCACACAGCAAAACAAATCCGGATAGTGGCACTTGCTCCTGTAGCAGGGCAGTTTTTCTTCCATCTTAAAAATACCTGCCTTCTGATGTGACAAGCATACCCGTTTAACACCTCTGTGCCACTAATATGTCGGTAACATGCGATTAAACATTAGCAACTTTACAGCAGAGCACTTACAGACGAGCAGTGACAGCACTGTGAACTGTGCCCATGCCTGTCATTCGCTGCAAGGTTGCAGGCAAATTTAATCGAGACAACTTGCAACCGCCAGTACAAACATTCATACTTTCCTTTCTTAAAGTAATGGCATTCAAGCTATCAACAGCCCTCTACATGAAGTATTAACGTGCTTCCCAACAACTTCATGCAAATACTGCCTCTTTCAGCAAAGCTTATTCGTAAGCAAATTCCTTCAAATGCCGTTAGTTACTGGCTCGGTCAAAAACATTTGCTGCTTTGAGATGTATTTTTAAAAAGCTGCACAACATGTACTTCATTGTTGAGTTGTTCGTATGCGGCACATAACCTGGGTCGCTGAGAAGCCAATGCCTTCCCTGATACCTGTTTTTATCAACCTCTGCTTAGCTTTCACCTATCCCTGGCCTTTTATCTTGCTCTACCTGTTCTATCCCACCTAAGCAGTATAACATCCATCACAGGTATTCGTATACATGCTTTGTCAATGATTTAATTAGTAAGAATCTGGCCCGCGAGTGTAGTCTCACTGAGGTGGTCAATGCAGGAAAGATATTTCAGATACATGTCTTGTTAATTGGTTGCAAACCGACAGCGTTGTATAGGATGAGAATGAAGAAGTTACCATGGTGTTACGGACCGTGATGGCAACTGTGTGGAGTTAAATCTAGCATCACTTTTCCACAGGTCTCTAGAATACTTTGAATGTTTATTAACTCACCAAATGGTCATCTATTTACCTTTCATATTGCTATGCCCAATTATAAACAATCTTTAACCAGGCTTCTTTCAACAAAGACAAAATAATCCCTTTAATGGAAAAGAAATTATTTTTTGAGAAAAAGTCGCAAAACTGTTTAAAAAACAATTTGTACTTTGGAAGTTTAATGGTTTCCCTCCGCCCCCTTTAAAAAAAATATCCCAACACCCGTGCACTCACACACAAACACCAAACTCAAAACAAACACGATCTCTGCAGGGACTCGCGTATCAGAGAGTATTCTTTTAAAGCATAACGTTGGTGAAGTTCTCGACCCTGTTGATCTAACAGAATTCTGGTCCCAATAAATGTGGAAGTCATTTCAGACGGATCTTTGGTGAAACACTGTCTTTGATTTCTTTCGCCTGTCACAACATTGTAGACTTTCAAAAAATAGATAGATGAGTTATTCTGATGCGAATTGTCAGGTTGAAGATTAACTCCCTCTGCACTGCAGTTAATTCTGCTTAGAGAGAGGGGGTGGGACACCGACTCTCTTTGCAGCCTGCTCTCAGGGCACAATACACACAGAAACTGACTCTGAGTTCAAAAAGAATAAAATGTTCATACTTCCTTCGAGGCCAAGTGTTTCCAATGAATCAGCAAGCGTCTCTATCCTGGCAATCGTCGTTCTTCTTTTACTCTGCTAAACACAGGAGCGCTTCCTTCACCACGTGTCCCTTTTGGACATCCAGTTGTTTTTTGATCCGCGGTTTCTTCAAAAAAGATACGGCATACTCACAGGTCGGAATTAAACTTGCAGAGTTGTAAAAAAGAACAACTGAGGAGGATGATAGCCCCAAATTTAATGTTTTCCAATTTGGCAAACAACGGGTTCCTCACAATGGTTACATTTTTATAGAATATGCTAGGAGCAATGACTGCAAGGTGACAACATTTGAAAGGGGACTGAGTTGTAATGCCAGAAATTCTGCTGTTGTTGAGGCTCGTTTTTACATTGCCCTTCAAATAATTTATTAATTAGCATTAATGGGTATTTAAGCCCGTTCTCTAACTCCTCTCTAAATTTACTCTGGGTTAGTGCATATATGTAAGTGTTGGTGCAAGAGCTCTGAAGCCGTAGCATCAATTTACATCGTTGCAGACAACATACTGGATTGCCAATTGTTTTGGTGTGGAAAATTCTAGTTTGCAAGCTTGTCAATGTAATGAACGTGCAACATATGTAAAGCACAACAGCATAAAATTGGCAGAAGAGCAACAGTAAATTGATGGGTTTCCTTCAGTTCTCCATTTCTGGGTTACTATGACTCCTTCTTTTTCGTTGGCCTTGAAGGCCCCTCTGGAGCCGATTGACAATTATAATGCTCCTGGCAGTCAGACAATAAAATAAATGAAAGCAACGGTGTTCGTAAGCTCTCAATCCACTCACACGCTGTTGAAGAGGATGAGATTTGACTCTTGTGCTTCAATGCAAAACCATGGTACATTATCGATAATTATTAAAATAACAATGGCGACTTACCGGGGAATAGACCTCACACAGCTCACAACGCTCATAATCCCTATAAATAGAGTTGCAATTTCCTTGCTGGAATTTCGCTGTTCCTCTCACCCACTCTAACATGTCTTTTTTTCTAACTTGCCACATTCCGTTTTCTCAGGTCCAACCCTGACTTTGTCATCAAGCCTGATGAGAAGGGTCTTGTTGTTGTTGTCTGGAACACTGACCTCTGCGTCGCAGAGGCTGAGCATCAACTCAGAGAGACTTCCTCCTACCTTCACTGGATTATGACCCCACCACTGAACATCAAGTCATTGTTTCCAGGACTGTCACTGACCTCATCTCCTCTGGAGACCTTCTCACCACAGCTTGCAACCTGAGAGTCTCTCAACCTTGGACTGCCTGCTTCGACCTCCTACCCAAAATCCACAAACAGGACTATCCCAGCAGACCTATCATGCCCGCCTGTTCCTACCCTATGGAACTCATTTTTTGCTATCATTACTCCATTCTCTCTCCCCACCCCCCCCACCGCCCCCCCCCCCCCCCCCCCCCTCCGTGCCCAGTCTCTTCCCACCTACAGCAGCGGTTCCTGACGCCCTACATCATGTCGACAATTTCCAGTTCACTGGCCCCAACCGCCTCCTCTTCACCATGGACATCAAATCCCTTTACACCTTCATCCCCACCGGGATGGGCTGAGGGCTCTCCATATCAGCCTCAAACAGAGGCCTGAAAGTCCCTATCCACTACGATTCTCCTCCATCTAGCTGAACATATTGTCTCAGTGAACAATTTATCCTTAATCTCATCTCACTTCTTCCACAAATAAGGTCTGGCTATGGTTACCCGCATGGGCCTCAGCTATGCCTGTCTCTTTGTGGGGTATGTGGGACATTCCATGTTCCAGTCGTACTCAAGCCCCCACCCACAACTCTTTCTCTGGTACATTGATGACTGCTTCAGTGCTGCTTCATGCTGCCCTCTTGTCCAAGAAATAATAATTTATTTTTCATCCAATTTACACCACTTCATCATTTTCACATGGTCCATCACTGACAATGTCCTTCAATTCCTTCACCTCTCTGTCCCAATTTCTGGTGAGAGGCTGTCCACCATTGGTCAATACAAGCCTACCGATTCCCACAGCTACTATGAAAATAGCTCCTCACACCCTGCTTCCCATCCCATTCCTTCAGTTCCTTCTCCTCTGTCGCACCTTTTCTGATTATGCCACATTCCAAAACATTTCTTCTGACAGATAATCCTTCTTCCTTATCCGAGGCTTCCTACGCATGGTGGTTGATAGAGCCCTCAAACGTGCCCGGCCTATCTCCCACTAATCCGCATTCACACCTTTCTCTCCCTCCCAGAAACATGACAGGGTCCCCCTTGTCCCCACTTATCACCCCACCAGCTCCGCAATAAAAGGAATATCCTCCGCCATTTCCATCAACTCCAAACTGATGCCACCACCGAACATATCTTCCCTTCACCCCACTTGTCAGCATTCCCCAGGGACCATTCTCTCTGGGACACCTTGGTCCATTCCTCCATCACCCCCTATACTTCAATCCCATCCCACGCACCTTCCCATGCAATTGCAGAAGGTGCAACACCTGCCCCTTTAATCTCCACCTCCTCACCGTCCATGCGCTCAAACATTCATTTCATGTGAAGCAGCATTTTGCTTGCAATTCTCTAATGCATTCGCTGCTCCCAATGCAGTCTCATCTACATTGGAGTTGCCAAAAGCAGCCTGGGTGACCGCTTTGTGGAACACCGTCGGTCTGTCTGCAAGCATGGCCCAGGACTTCCTGTTGCTTGCCATTTCAACACACCACTCTGCTCTCATGCCCACATCTCCGTCCTTGGCTTCCTGCAATGTTACAGTGAAGATGAACGCAAATTGGAGGAATGGCACCTCATCCTCCGACTATGCACTTTGCAGCCATCCAGCCTTCAGATTGAGTTCAACAACTTCGGATCATGAACTCTCTTCTCCATCCCCACCCCGTTTCTGATCCACCCTTTTGTCTCATACTTTATATATTTTTGAAATATATTTTTCTTTTCCAAACTTTTTCTATTATTATTTAAAATCTGATTTCCATCCATTGTTTTGTCTCCAGCTTTTAGCCCATTTCGATCCCACCCCCCTTCTCTACCCCCACTAGCGCCATCTGTCACTTGCTCGTACTGGTTTATACCATTAATGTCACTATTAACATATCCTTAGCTCATATCACCGCCGTCAACACCCCTTTGTCCTTTTGTCTATGACAGCTTTGGCAATCTCTTCTTTGCCTCCACCTATCACTGGCCGTCCATCCAGCTCCACCTGTCCGAACCCCCTTAAACAGTTTATATTTCACTTCATTTTTATTTGCCTTTAATTCTCATGAAGAGCCAAATGGAGTCGAATGTTAACTTGGCCTTCTTTTCCGCAGATGCTGTCAGACCTGCTGAGCTTCTGATGTGCTTTTGTTTTAGATTTTCAGCATCCACAGTTTTTTGCATTTATCTTGGTGCAATAGTTTCGTTTTATATTCCGACAAGAAATGGCAACAAATCGATCAAAGTTAAAAGCCACTGTGAACCAGACGGAAAAAGTCAGGGCTGCAAGAGCCAAAAATATTTTGAGCTTACACACTGGAGTGTTGTATAATAAATTAATTGAGAAAGAGATGCTATAAATTCGAATCAGTATGACATCAATTTTGATGAGTAGTACACCTGCTTTTTCCATTGACATTAGGTACTGAGTGATACATTTGAAGAGGCATCAAATCCCTAATTTCAGGATCACAACCACTACAAAATTGACTGCAGGGAATAGGATTAAACACCATCATCATTGTAGTAAAATGTCAGAGAAAAATTATGCCAGATTTACAGGGTATGCTGCAATTGATACGATTATGCATCAATTGCAACAAATCTACTGTCATATCACAGAACAATACGATACTTATTTGAGATATCATTATACAACAAGTCAAAAATTCAATTAAATCAGTGGAACAACGTTTAGGTCAATAATTAATGCAAATAGTGAATAGAGAAATTAGAATAAATAGATAAAGAACAACAATGGTCTATAATGAAATCAAAGATATTGTTCGGTGGAATGTGTTGACATTATAGTTCTAATTCGAGTCCACATGCCCAGTTTTGTACATACCATAAGATGATAAAATGTAGGAGCAGGAAATTAGACAATTCGGCTCATCGAGTATGCTCCGCCATTCAACCATGTTGATAAGTTTCTCAAGCCCATTCCCCCCGTAATCTTTGATCCACTTACCAATCAAGAACCTATCTATCACGGTCTTAACTGCACTCAATGACCTGGCCTGCACGGCCTTATGTGGCAATGAATTCCATAGGTTCACCATTCTCTGGCTAAAGAAGATTCTCCTCATCACTGTTCCAAATGGTCTACCCTTTATTTTAAGGCTTGCCCTCAGGTTCTAGTCTCTCCTACTAATGGAATCACCTCCCCCACGTCCACTCTACCCAGACCTTTCAGTATTCTGTAAGTTTCAATGAGATCCCCCCTTCATCCTTCTAAACTCCGTTGAGTATAGTCCAAGTGTCCTCAAACGTTGTTCATATGTTAAGCCTTTCATTTCTGGCATCATTCTCGTAAACCTCTTCTAGATCCTCTCCAGAGCCAGCACATCCTTCCTGAGATACGGGATCCAAAATTGCTCACAATATTCTAGACGTGGTCTGACCAGAGCCTTATAAAGACTCAACAGCGCATCCCTGCTTTTATGTTCTAGTCCTCTCGAAATAAATGCAAACATCGCATTTGCCTTCCTAACTACCGACTCAACCTGCAAGTTAACCTTAAAAGAATCCTGGAGTAGGACTCCCAAGTCCCTTTGCATTCCAGATTTCTGAATTGTCTCCCCATCTATGCCTCTATTTTTCCTATCAAAGTGCATGACCTCACACTTCCCAACGTTGTATTCCATTTGCCAATTCTTTGCCCATTCTCCTAAACTGTCTAAGCACTTTTTCAGCCTTCCCGCCTCCTCTATATTACCTGTCCCTCCACCTATCTTTGTATCATCTGCAAATCTAGCCAGGGTTCCCTCAGTTCCTTCATCTAGATCATTGATTTAAAACACCAAGTGGTAAAACTAAATTAAATCAGCTGGTATTGTCTGGAGTGTTACCAGACATAATCTTCGAATCTGACAGCTACACATAAAATCAAAACTGTTTCATTTTATCATGAGGTAAAGGAACCGGAGTCCTTTTCTGGACCGACACACTTGACAATATAACAAGGTAAATTATGGCTAACCGAAATTGAATGGACTTTCATCAGAACGGAAAAACTAAACATATGAACATAAGAAACAGGAGAAGGAGCAGTCCAGATGGTCATTCGAGCCTGCTCCACAATTCCACATGACCATGGTTGATCTATTTGTGACGTTAACTCCGTTTTCCTCACTGGCCCTCATAACCCGCAGCCCCCTTTGGAATCTATAATCTGTCTAACTCAGCCTTGAATATTTTCAATGACCCAGCCTCCACTGCTCTCTAGAGAAAGAACATTTCAAAGATTAACGATCCACTGGATGAAGTAATTCTTCCTCTTCTTTCCCAAGTTACAGTTCCAATCGGTTAAGCAAATGTCAGAAAGTGAGGATTGGCGAACAACAGGGTGTAGTGTCGGGGAGATTAGATGACGGAGGGAACGATGATGCAAATAAAAAGCAGATCATAACGGTACAAGTCAAGAAAGAAAGGATAGTTGTGCAAACTGAAAACACAAAATCACCAGCAACTGCTTCTTTACTTTGATAACCATCGCTATTGCCATTTATCCTCTCATCTCTTCCATTCTGTCACAACTCTGCCCCTTCGTTCTCTCCTCCCCCATTTTCCTTCACCGACCGTTGCTCGTGGATTGCCAGGAGAAAATTGTAAAAGGGAAACGATCCGGGATTTGAGAAGGAGAGGTGTTTATGAGCAGTATTACTATTGCAGGGAAAGATGATGATGCTTTACAACAGATGCAGTCGTGTGGCCTTTATATTATGGGACTAGGCTAAGCTCCAAAAATAGTTTGCCGATATGAATTTCATTTAAAAATAACTCATTTTCACAACATCAAAGCTGATGCCACTAAAGGGGCAGCAGCAAGGTGGATAGGAATGTGGCTGTGAATTAGGAAACTGGAAATATATCTAAATTGTTTAATTTCACAGAACGGAATTACACACCTGTTACCCCGGTTATCAGAACCACTCGTGGTGTTAAAATAAACTATTCAGCTGAATTTCGAATTAGAAGTAATGTTTTCAATACTTACGATAGACACAAGACGTGGAATTATAGAAAATAGCTTGCAGAAGGAAAAAGTTGTCATGAGGACACAAACTGAGAGGTGAAAAGTGCAAAAACATGTCAGACCAACGGTGATCTGGATAAATGTGGTGTTTCAGCCTGGAAGAAAAAGTCCTGATAGGCTGCACTAACTTCATGGTAAAAATGTAAAACAGCTGGAGGGTTCCTGTAGTAAACTAAACAAATCAACGAAGGTGGCAGATCAAGATTGGAAAACTGTTAAAAAGGCATGATAACGATAATAGAGGCATTGAGAAAAAAAAAAAACAGGAAATTGCGTTTAACATTTACCAAGAGCTTTTACAGGACTGAGGGGCTTCATTCTGCGGATAGCGTGGAGAAACTCGAAGTATTCTTCATTGAGCGGGAAAAGTAAACACAATACATATTAGAGGTGATCAAAATTATTAAGTGCTTTGATATTTTAGGTAATTAGAAACTCTGTTCACTGGTATGAGTGTCAGTAACCAGAATACATCAATTTATGGATAATTGTCAAAATAAGTACTCAGCGAGGAGATGCAGGCGTTTTTCTGTTTACACTACATATTCCTGAGGTGTGAAATACTTGTTTAATTTAATGGAGAAAGCAAATGCTTTAATGATTTTCAGAAGCGAACCGATTACTTTAAAAACGTGCGTCCAGACTACGGGGAAAGAGCAGGAGCTCAGAGTTATTTGATACCGTAATCAGAAGCGTTCTATAATGAAAATAAATCTCTTTCTATGCTGTCTGATTTAATGGATGAAAGGTCTTCCAGCAGTAATAATTACTACGTAGATTATTGAATATCGTAAACATCTGATAGGTTCGCTAATATCCTTAAAGTAAGTAGATAAAACTCGAGTCTCTTATCTACCATCTGCATTTGTCCAGTTATCCATTCAGCTGCATCACTGGATAACAAGCAGCAATGTGGAAGCACACGAATCTCACCGGCTGTAACAATTAAAGATGGCGGGTCACAAGGGGCAGGAGATAAATATCAGACGTACCAATGGCGCACATATCCCTAAATCTAATAAAACCAGGATTTTTTTTTCAAGTTACTAATTAGTTTAATTAATTAAGATAGAAACACAAAAAGTTGTGTTTGCGGAGCAGCATCTTTTAAATCGCTACTAAAGCTGCTTACTATATTAAGCATTCATTCAAATCTGTATTTGAGAAGAAAACGAAATACATATTTACATAACCGCTTTCAGGTTCACATGACGTCGGAAAGTTCCACAGAATTAATGAAGTTCTTTGGAATTGCTGCCACTGTCATATTTACGGAACGCAGCATTTAACATACTCTCACAAACACCAACGTTATAATGCCAAGATAACCTGCGGTATGTAACATTTATTCCGGGGTAAGATTTGGCCAGGATACCTGCGATAACTCTTTCAGTATATGAGAAATTGCCATGCGATTCTGAACACGCAATTCGGAAAACAGAGGTGACTTCATTTACTGACTCATTCGAAAGACAATGCAAAGCTCCTTCAATACCGCACTGAAATGTCGGCCGTTGTTTTTGTCTCCAAGACCCGGGGTCCGCCTTGAACACATCACCTTCTGACAGAAAGGCGAGAATGCTACCAACTTACATAAGCTGCAGACATTTGATTGCAATATTTGCAACATAAAGAGTTTTGCAATGAATTAAATTCTGGTAATAATTCGAAGAGTCTGTGACGCTGAGCATAGGAGGTGAGTGTGTTGTCAAGTGTCACGTCTGGTGCTAAAATTGCGAGAAAACTTTCAAGCTGCATATTTATCTAGATGCCCCTAAGGCGCTGAAGTAAGAAGAAATTGTTGCAGCCATCATTCAGAAAGGTTTCGTGCCTCCGGCAGACTATTAATTTAACATTGAGACATTAGACGTAACGATGGAGTTATGAAAGAAGCAGGAGTTTTCCAAACCAGTAATGAGCCACAAAGCTCGAGCATTTGGTTACAAACAACTTATTGCAGATATTACCTTAAGTTGACTTCTGACCATCAAACAACATGTAGAGTGGTTGTGTTCAGTATCCTGCTCTTTGCTGTACATTATATATTTTTTTTGGTTTATATTGCTCGTACAAATATATATTATATAGATTAACTTTAATCACTTAATTTGCGAATGACTTGTATTATTTCTACTTCAACAAGAGAAGTATAAATTTTGATGCTGCGGTAAGGGGTAAAAAGTCATCTCGGACAATAGCGAAAAGTGCATGGTGTCGCGTCAGTCGACCATTACAAGAAGTGCGAAGACATTTGATTCCCTTGACAGTAATTACCCTCTATCTTATCCATTACCGACACTTTTGCAGTGCTATCCGCGATCAGTTCATATCTCTGAGTTAAAACAAAACATCACATATTTACAGAACGTATTGAGTACAACATTTAATCGGAAATAAGATGACACATCGCGAGATATATGAAGAACATTAGAAAAGTTAACAGGCTGGACATCATCTTTAAGTCAATACAGATATTAAATTTCTATTTATTACATTATACCACATTGTATTGTGCTGTTTTCCTTATCATTAATACAAATTAGGGCACTGATTGTACCATGTGCACTGGAACTTAGACTGTACAAGAGTCAATAAAGGTGAAGATTCCAGCAACATTTATTGTATCGAACGCTGAAGAAAAAAAAAAAGTGCCTCTAAATCATCCTCCCACTATAAATAGCGAAACTGCTCTTGGTTGGACAAGCAGTGCTGATTTGTTTACATTATAACACGCAGAGGAATCTGAGTACATTCTTGCAGAAGGCGGGGAGCATGAGTAGTAACACTTCAACATTGCTTAGCGCCATTGATACTGGATTCAAAGCCTTACCAGTAAAGCCAATTTGCAAGACAGGTTTGCAATTGCTTCCTATGTGCAAGATTAATGGATATCCCATAGTCTATGAGGTAAGTGTAACTCGGACTCTGACTACTTAAGTATTATTGCATGTTCGAATAAGCTGCTATTTATATTAGAGATAACATTCCGAAGAAACTATTGGACTGGTTACATATTAAACAGTATTACTTACAGTTATTTAAAAAAAAACATTAAAGGAAAAATGTTGACCACAATAATGATGATAATATTGTTTTGCCATTTCTTCAGGAAAAGAAATAGAAATGCTGGTAGCCATACAGCCATTCTTAGCTACGTAATATTAAATGTGTGTAACCACACCCCTCAGCTACAACTCGGATACAAATGTTTTGCATGCAGAAATATGAACAAGTAGTCGCCTGGGGCTTTGCTTCTCAAACTAAGTTGAATATTTCTTCTCAAGCCACATGCCATCCAGACATGGATCGAAATGATAAAAACAAAAAAAAAAAACTGTGGATCCTGGAAATCCAAAACAAAAACAGAAACAGAAATACCTTGAAAAACTCAACAGGTCTGGCAGCATCAGCGGAGAAGAGCACAGCTGAAGTTCCAATGTCTCATGACCCTTCAACAGAACTAAGTAAAAATAGGAAGGGGTGAAATATAAGCTAGTTTAATTGGGGGGAGGGGGTGGGTTGTTGAGACAAGCAGCCAGTGATGGGAGGTGGTAACCAAAATATGTCACCGACAAAAGAACAAAGAGGTGTTGAAGGTGGTGATATTGTCTAAAGGAATGTGCTAATTAAGAATGGAGAGCAGGACACACAAGGTACAGATAGCTCTAGTGGGGGTGGGGTGAAATCAGACTAAAAGAGCATAAAAGGTACAGATAAACGATGGGTAGAAATATATTCAAAGATAGTGGAAATAGGTGGGAAAAGAAATAGCTATATACATTACTGAAAAAAACAAATAGGAGGGGGAAGAAATGTAAAAGGGGGTGCAGATGGAGGAGAGAGGACAGAGAACAAGCTGAAAAATTGTTGAACTCAATATTAAGTCCGGAAGACTGTAAAGTGCCTAGTTTTAGTAAAAAAAGCTTTTCAAACAGATTCTATTACAGGCCTAACGATCCCACATCTACCTCGACCACAGCTCCTCAAACCGGCTTCCTGTAAGGACTCCATTCCATTCTCTCAGTTCCTTCACCTCCGTCGCATCTTTTCTGATGTTGGTACCTTGAACAGCAGTTCCTCTGACATGTCCTCCTTCTTCCTTAACCAAGGTATTCCACCCATGGTAATTGAAACGACCATCAACCTTGTCTGGCCCATCTCCCGCACATCCACTCTCTTGCCTTCTCCTCCCTCCCAGAAACATCAGAGTGTCCCCCTTGTCTTCACTTATCACCCCACCAGCCTCCGCATTCAACGGATCATCGTCCACCATTTCTGCCAACTCCATTATGATGCTATCACCAAACACATCCTTCCTTTACCCACCCCCCCCGGCGGTATTCCGTAGCGATTGTTCCCTACATGACACCCTAGTCCACTCCTCCATCACCCCCTGCTCCTCAAACCCCTCCCATGGCACCTACCCATGAAGACACAGAAGATGCAACTCCTGCCCCTTCACTTCCTCTCTCCTCACCCTCCAAGGGCCCAAACGCTCCTTTCAAGTGAAGCCACATTTCACTTGCACTTCCCTCAACTTTGTCTACTGCATTCGTTACTCCCAATACATTGGAGAGACCAAACGCAGACTAAGTGATGGCTTTGCAGAACATCTTCAGTCTGTCCACAACCATTACTCAGACCTCCCTGTCGCTTCCCATTTTAACACTCCACCCTGCTCTCTTGCCCAAATGGCTGTCCTTGGCTTGCTGCACTGTTCCAGTGAAGCTCAGCACAAACTGGAGGAACAGCACCTCACCTTCCGACTAGGCACTTTACAGCCTTCCAGCGTTCAAAAAAATATAGATCTTGAGCTCTCTCCTCCATTCCCACACCCTTTCCGTTTCTCCCCTCCTTTTGTTTTTTCCAATAATTTATATAGACTTTTCTTCTCCCATTTATTTCCGGTATTTTAAAATTTATTTCTACCCATCATTTATCTATACCTTTTATGCTCTTTTAGTCTTATTTCACCCCAGCCCCACTAGAGCTATCTGTAACTTGTTTGTCCTGCCCTCCACTCTTAATTAGCACTTTCTTGTAGATAATAACACCACCTTCAACATCTCTTTGTTCTTTTGTCTGTGACATTTTTTGCTTACCTCCTCCTATCACTAGCTCCTTGTCCAAACAACCCCCCTCCCCATCCCACTTAAACCAGCTTATATTTCACCCCTTTCCTATTTTTACTTACATCTGTTGAAGTGCCATGAGGACTCTAAACTTTAACCGTGCTCTTCTACACTGATGCTGCCAGACCTGCTGAGATTTTCCAGGTATTTCTGTTTCTGTTTTTGTTATGGATAGAAATGATTCCTCCCTCACCATTTCCACCCAAACCCCCAGAAATAATTTCTAACAAGGTTTTATGAGCACCAAAAGTTTACTGACTGCAGCAGCTCCAGAAGAAACAAAAAATGGCCTTGCCGATATAACCCACATCCTAATCACAAGTTTAAAGAAAAACCTTTGTATGAACAATGTGGAAATGACTCTTGCTTATTCAGAATGATGATAGTTCATTAAAGTTGTTGATAGGTTTCAAAATTATAGGCTGAGGAAGACAGCAACAAACTTTCTACCTGAGGCCAGGGCCTTGCTCCAGGAATTAATGTAACTTCACAATTTGTGACAAAATTTGAAAGTGGGTTCAGGCAGGAGCAGGTCATCAGTCATTCTAAAAGATCCATAGGGTCCCCTCCAGGCTGCTGCACCTCCTATCCACATTATTCCCTTCAGCCTATCGTGCCTTCTCTCCAGAATATTCCCTTCAGCTCATTTAGCTCAGCAATAAACAGTATTCTCTTTAGCACATTTAACTCAATGAATAAGCCCAGGCAACAAGGTATTCCCTTCAACATCTCTAGCCTACGTATTCGTAGTGTTCTCTTCAGCTCATCGAGCCCATCTGCCCACAGTATTCCATCCAATCCATTTAAGTTTCCCATTCGCCATGATTTCTTCAGCAAAAATTTGCTGGAATAAGGCCCGTCAGTTTCCATTGGTTTTCATTGTTTCCCAATTAATACTGGTGGTGATTACATTAAATAGCTCAAGATACCCAGGATTCACCGACTTCCTCTAACCGATTTCTCTTCTGCCATCTCCCAATCACTTGGTCATCAATCCCTAGCTGTTTGTTTTCTATACAAGGGCGGTCTGACTCCCCATCTCACCCATTGAATGATCGACCTCGAGGCCAGATCACATTGTCAGTTCACGATGAGTTCTGCCAGCATCTTCACACTATACTCATAGAAATCACAGAATGTTTACAGCACAGAAAGGAATCGTTTGTGCCATCGTGTATGCGGTGTCCAAAAAATGCTCTACCTTGTTCAATTCCCGACTTGATAACCCCTCCCCGACGGTATACCAGTGCGTTGACTCCTCTGGTGGGTCTGGCCTGTATACGCTTTGAGAGGATAATTTGGGAAAGATGCAAGTGCAGGGAACTGAAACATGTTTCCGCCTGGTTCTCAGTCAACGACTTTAGGCGCTTTGAACAAGTTAGTAAACCAGGAAATGACAGAACAAATATCAGGCCAATGGCTGTTCTGAGTTATGTAATTATCTCTGTAACAAACATACAGCAACGTTGTTTAATGCTGGGGAAAGCTCAATGTTATTTTTCCTCTGCTGGCTGTCTATGTAACGAGATTGTTTGAGAGAAGCCGGAATTACAACAAGTTACACGGGGAATCATTGGCTACTCAGCGAAAAAGTTTATGCATCACATACAAGTAGCTCAGCAATGAGATAGACGTTGCCCAGTTCGGTATCTTATTTCGTTCTGGATAAGTTTCACTGTAAGAAACAACACATTAGGAGTACGTTGTGCAGCTGTTTTAAAAAGCAACATTTTGAAACAACAAATGTTTTTGTGGCCTAGCCAACAGCAGACTGACTGTGAAGGAATTTGCTTATGAATAGGCTTTGCTGAAAGATGTAACCAAATGGCTTCCGGCAGCTGCACAGCCATAAACAGGGCCACAGGAAAATTCAAGAAAAACAACTCAAATTTAAACATCGCAAAATAGTCAATACTCGCTAAAGGGAAATGTGGGCTGTAAAAATGGTCTTCGTCAACTATGGAAACTGAGCTAATGAAGTCCGTTTCCTGTTCAATCATTTTTTTTTCCTCCAATTCATTTCAAAGTAAACTCATAATATAAAGCCTGGTTAATGTACACTCCAATTGCCTCAATAGCAGTGGACACTTACAGTTGTGAATAATTCCACAGATGAAAGGATGCACCACCATGCGAATTAATACAGCAGGTTTTGAGAAATCCATCCATTCATTCAACACAGAAAGAGGTCAGTGGGTTGATCATATATTTGGCCATTTTTAAATGAGCCATCTGATTGGCATGAATGCAACTGCCTTATCCCGCTCGAGCTGATGTGTTCGTAATTCAGAGCGGTGTTTGAACGCTCTTTCGAGTGTTTTTTTTTTCCATTGGCCATGCAGCCCCTAACAAAGGAAGAATTCCCAATGATGTTTGCAGCAATAGCGTGAGACATAATGCAAAACTTTGCATTAAACCTTTCGAGGCTCAGAATTCCAACAATTAATTTCCCTTTCAGCGAAGTAATTTCTCATCATCTCAGCACAAATGTTTGGTCCCTTTTCAAGACACTGTGGCCACCACTACTCCTCAGCCTTCACCCCATCTGCACCGCCATGTTTTAGGTTTTCTGGTTAGCAGAAAAAGGTATCTCAGCCTCTGCCCTATCAAACTCGTTCAGAATTGTGCGCGCTTCACTGAGTTCATCTCTTATTCTTCTAGATTGCAAAAACTCTAGGCCCAATTTACTCAGCTTCCCATAACAGCACAAGCCTTCCTTCCTCCGGACCAAATTATTGAAAATTGGCTTTAGCGCCTCCAGTGCAAACATATCCTTCCTGAAATGTAGATTCAAAAACTGTTCACATTATTCCAGATGTTGTCGCACTGAAACTCTCTTGTATTACACCAAGGCACCTTTATTCCTATTCTCCAATCCCGTGGCTATAATAGTCAAAATGCCAGTTGCCTTCCTGATTGCTTGCTCTCCCTGCCAGCTAACTTTGTGTGTTAATTCAATGCGTACACCCAAACCTCAATGAACATCCACATTTAGTAGTTCCATGTTTTAAGATAACTGCTTAATACGTCTATTGTGGCCAAAGTGAGCAAAGTCTCACTTCGCCACATAACAGCATTTTGTGCTGACTCACTTAACCTGTCTTTTTTTTCCTGAAGACTCTTTGTGTCCTAACTAACACAATGACATTGCCTTCCTCACACTCATGTCTCTATCAGAAACTCTATTTTGTTGCCTTTTTCGCGCATAAAAAACTATCTGAAAGTTTGTTTTTCACACACATACGCTCATTAAAATGCTGCCTGACACACTGTCTCTCACAGCAAGATACACAAAAGGAGAACATGTCTTAAAATAATACCTCAGAAACGCTCTTTCTCTTTCTTTCACACTCATAACATCCCGCCTCCCACCCACAAACCACACGCCATGTAACCATCTCATTCACTCTCTCTGCCTCTCTCTCTCACACACAGATACATACGCCAATTGCATGCCCAAACACATACAGACATACAAACACACACACATGTTCTCTCCATTTGGATTTTCAAAGCACGTTCTACATATACACCGGAGATAATCAGGGAATGCAAATTCAGGACATAGGTTAGCAAGTTGACTCCAGCTGAAAAATAAACCATAGAGGGGCTTCTCTGACTGGTAGAAGGTATATTTTCACAAGGAGCGATGCAAGGGCCACTGCCGTTCACCACATAGCTTTGGAACTGCAATAGGGAGTCAGAGGTACAATTTCAAAATTCACGAATGATTCGATTTTAAGGGGAAAGAGAACTGCGATAAAATACAGGATGGCATTTATAACTGCGAGAATGTGAATGTTATTGGCAAATGAACTTCAATATAAAAACATAAGGACATATGAAATAAGAGCATCAGGATACCAAACTGCCCATTGGGACTGCTCCGCCTGCCAATATGATCATATGATCTTCAGCTTCATCTCCACTAACCTGCACAGCCCCCATTTTCTTTGATTTCCTGAGAGAGCAATTTCGGTCCATCTCACCATAAATGTATTCAATGTTGGACCATCTATAAACTCCTGCAACAAAACTTTTCATAAATTCAAAACGTTTAGTGAAAGCATTTTATCTCATGTCAGTCTCAAATAATTGGCCCTTTATTCAGAGATTAGACCAGTTTATAGATTCTCCCGACATGTTGAAATATCTGCCAGCATGTATTATGTCAAACCCCTCCTTGAGTGTTTCAATAATTTCGCCTCTGATTCTTCTAAAATCCACAGAATATAACAGGAGATCACTCAGCCTCGCATCATTGGACAACTGTTTCTTCCGGGAACCAATCTAGTGAATTTACGCAATATGGTCTCCAATGCAATCATTTCCTTCCTAAAATAAAGTGACCAAGACTGCACACCATATCTTAGGTGAGGTGTCACAGAAGCAGCTGTCGTGAGTGACTTTTTTCTGCTGTACTTGCAATATCCACTTGCGCTAAAGCCCAACGTTTCATGTGACTTCCGAATTGCCTGCTGTGCCTTTTCTGAAGCGGTACTGATGACCAGAATGTTGCTGGAAATTATATTTAAATATAGAGCTCCAGCGAAGTCTGTCTAATGTGTCTGTCTGTTTGTGCGTTAGTTGGATTAAAGTCCTCTAGTATCGTTATGTTACACAAAGTATCCAATAATAAGTTAACTGAGTTCGCGGATATATTACACTTCAGGCTGCAGGTAGCGGCAAAGAAAGCAAACATCTTTAACCTGATAGCACATCAATTGAATTTGGAAGGAATACTTGAGACTCAGTGTCCTCCAAGGGGTGGTTCATTATCAAGGCCTCAAATTCAGTTACAAATGAAACCGATTGAATTGGAAGAAAAGGAAAGAGAAAGGGAATTCTCTGGAAACAGGCATAGAGGTGGGAGAGAGAAAGAAAATAGGTATTTAGAAATTGTGGAAATAGAGATATAGGAAAGAGAATGAGAGAGAGAGAGAGAGATAAAGAGAATTCCAAGTGACAATGTTGCGAGTTAAAAAGGGGCGCCGAGAGGCCAGGAAAAAATATCAAAAATATCTTCCAAATTTTCAGCAAAAAAGATACTGAAGCAATCTTTGTTTAATTTCGGAAGATAGCTAAAGAGATAAAATGGCCACATGAAAAATCGACTTTATAGTTACTATCCAGGTTAGTGGTTAGAGCACATGAGGTATAATCTTCGCAGTCAGGAGAAATGTCAGGGAATTATGACGTGGTAAAAAAGGCTATTTGGAGTGCATATGACTTGGTTCCTGAAGCATACAGGCAGTACAGGTGGAATATGAAAAATAGCCAAGGTGAACTTATATGGAGTTTGAAAGGTTCAAACAAAACTATTATGATGGCTGGATGCAGGCATTAAACATAGAGACAACTTTTGCAGTTCTTAAAGAAGTAATTCTTTCAGAGGACTTTAAAGATTCAATTTCTTCGGCATTGAAAATCATGTGGAGGAACAGACGGTTGATTCTGTAAGTGAAGCAGCAGAGAGAGCTGATGATTATGAGTTAGTTCATAGGTGCTACAACTTTTTCTCGTTGCTCTTTTCAATCCGGAAAGGGAAGAAAGTGGGAAGGTGAAAGAAAGACGGGTAGGCATGGACGAGTAGGAGTAGCTGAAAATCCCCAGGAATTTTTTTCTTTGAATGAAAAGGAATGTGCTGTGCGTAGAAGTGAAATTCGAGAGCTGTGGTGTTTTCATTGTAATACATTTGAGTAGTGTTGGAAATTGCAGGGAAAAACGTAAGGAATTATTGGGTGGCATAAATGTCCTGAAAATAAATGTTCTGTGGATTTGAGGTTCAGGTACAGCAAACAGCAATGGTTTATGTAAAAGCAAAACCACGTGAATCAGTGACAAGTAAAGAATCAGGAAAGTGCTCACAATTCAGCCAAGAGAATTATGTGGAGCAGGTTGTCGAAATTTTTAAAGATTTTGTACATGAAGGGAAAGCCTTTCCGTGTGAACAGGGTGAAGTAGATTAATAAGTTAAAATGTACAAGACACATGGGTTAGTCAATTATTAGTGTTGTCGGACACTGCTGTTTGCTTTTCAAAGGGAGTTTTGCAGGATCAGGTGAAGTTGAATGGGGTTCATGTAGCTTCTAAACCTATTCCATTGTGGAAGGTATTTTTTTTAAAGAAAGTGGAAAACTGGCGAGGTGAATGTTGGGGTGCTGGAAGTAATGCACATCACCGGGCATCAGTTTACTCTGGGTAATGAAGTCCAAGATCCCAAATGTGGATCATGGCTGCGGCGGTTGAGCAGCCTTTAAAAGTGTTTCAAGCGAAGGTGTTAGAAGAGGAGCACCCTGGATTTTTCCACATTGTGTGACAACGAGATGACAAGCAATTAGGTTGAAGCATGAGAAACAAGATGGGCAGGGAGCTCAAAGGCAAGAAGAAGGTCTTGGAATCTAATTATCAGGCACTGTGTTTGATAAAATTGTTCATAAAGACAAAGCAGTGGAACCTTCAGCCAGCATGTTTACCTCAAGGCACTTAATTGAGTAGCAGCAAAGGATTTGGAATTGCAAGAGTTATAACAGACAGCTTATTCGGAAATAAAAGCTAAATGTATTCGAGAGTGTTATTGCCTTAATGGTGACATTTGAAATGCGAAAATGGAGGCCGGACCATGTCTCAGCTAATGAAAGCTAGAAGGGTGTACATCAAATTGTCATCCCATTAGGATATGGAACTGAGAGTGTCAGGAATGTACGTACTATTCCAATGGGAGGACATTTCGGAATAGCAAAGACAAAGGGTAAAGTGCAGAAATATTTTATTGGCCAGGATTGCATAAGGATGTAGCCAAATTCTGTGGAGCATGTCATACATTTCAGTTGATAAGGAAACCTCAAGCAGTGATTAAGTTAGCACCTTTATTCCCAATAGCAGCATTTGAGGAACCTTTTATGAGGGTCATGATTGATTGTGTAGGGCCATTCCTTAAGACTAAAAATGGAAGTCAGGACTCACTGACAAGAATGGATGTGGCTACAAGGGTTTCTGAAGCGATATCTTTAAGAAGCATGAAAACGAAGAAGATAGTGGAAGAGGTAACTTTTTTTTAAAAGAGATATGTTTTGCCAAAGGAAATCCAATCAAGTCAGCATTCAAAATTAGTATCAAACAGCTGTTTAAGGGCCTATTGAACAGATTGCAGATAAAACAATTTCAGTCAACAGGAATCACAAGGAGCTTTGGAAGGATGGAATCAAACTTTTTAAAAAACTATGATCTGAGCGCATTGTCAGGATTATCCAAAGCATTGGGTTGGGAGTAGTCTGTTCTTGTCATTTGCTATTAGGGATGCTCCGAATGCATCGATTGGATGTGTCCTTTGGAACTAGTTTATGATCCTGCATTAAGGGGCCAGTGATATTCATTTATGAGAAATTGCTGGGTCAAAGTCCAGAAGCTACTCCCATTGGTTATGAGTCAAACATCAGAGAGAGATTAGACAAAGCATGTGATTTGGCAAGGGAACATTTAAAGAGATCACAGCAAGTAATGAAAGTGAAAGCAGACAGGAAGTCTACAGTTCAGAATTTTATTGCTGGAGAGAAAGTGCTACTTCTGTTACAGGAATGAGTGACTCATTAAAGGCAATGATTGACAAGAAATTTAGGATGTAAATTTTTTAATAATTACTCCAGTTAGAAGAAAGAAGCAGAGGTTACGTCCTGTAAATATGCTTCAAAAATAGTTTGTCAGGGAATAGGATACAAATGAGCTATCAGTTGTGGTAGCTAATGAGAAAAAGGTAGACCTGCAGGAAATTTAAATTGATTTTCCTCTACTCAAATTGGAAAATGAGACGGTATAGCAAGTTAAATGTAATATTGAGTTACCTTCCAGATAATTGACAAAATGATTTGGGTAGGCCATTGCAGTCAAACAAAACAATATGAATGCGGTGGGGAGGTCAGATTTAGCTGTATATGTTGTCTCTGTAGAAGCTTTATCATCGATAAGGGAAGAGCATTATTTGTTAAATCCAGCGAAGTTATCACAAGCACAAAAATACATTAACTTCTTGCCTCAAAATTATACCATTAAGTCTACTGGCAGTAATTGTTTTTTACATATTGTCCTGGCACCAAAACCAGATGGAGCACAAAGGCTGTGTCTGGACTATCGAAAGGTGAATGCAGTGACAAAAGCGGATTTATTTCTAATTTAACGGTTGGAGGATTGAAAATGGGGTAATTAAGATTTATCACAAAAATTATCCACTGAAAGTATATAAGCAAATTCAGTTGTCGGCGAGAGCAAAGGAGAAATCTGATTTTGTAACGCTAAGTGGACAATATCAGTATAAAGTCGTCATTTCCATGAAGAACGCATTTGTGACTTTTCAAAGGCTGACAAACAAAGTAATTGCATATCTAAGGAACTGTGTTTTTTATATTGATGACTTCAACGTCTTCACTCAGACGCTGGAGAAGCATTTGGAGCACCCGGAAGAATTATTTACTCGATTACAGGAAGCTAATTTGTTGATGAATTTCTATAAAAATGAATTTGAAAAAGTGCCATTTAAGTATCAAAGCCATACCATAATACATGTTAACGTGGCTCCAGGAGATGGGAAAGTCAAAACAATTGTGGATTTTCCAGTGCCGACAAAACGAGAAGTTTTGAGATTTCTGGACATTGTTGGGTCTTACTGGTCAAAATGTGGCAAGTTTTTGCTGTGTTCTTGCTCCACTGACTGAACTATTTAAAAGGAACGAGCAGATTCAATGGATACTGGAGTTTAAGAAGACATTTGAGAATTTGAAAACTGTCTTAACTATGACACTAGTTTTGACAGAACGCAATTACGCCAAGTAATTTAATTTGGCTGTTGAGGCAAGTGATGCAGGCACTGGGGCTTGGTTGTTACAAGAAGATGACACTGAAATTGAAAAATCGATTTGGTGTTTTTCACGGAAGTTGAATGCGCAACAGGGAAGATGTTAAAAGTGTTTATTGCTGTTGAGTGCAATAATAAAGCATCAGGTTATTCTGCCCTGTTTGGTTGATGCTGTTCTTCAGGTTTTCTGAAGGACTGAAGTGACGCCTCCATACATTTGGTGGCGGGTTGTTTCCCATGTCAGGAGGAAGTAAATAACGTGAAGGCATGGAATGAAAACCAAGTGTCAGAAAGCGGCTCCTTGCAAGAAGCAAATTAGAAGCATCATATGAGTGTTTCACTAATTCCCGACATGTCGATCTGAATGAAGAGCAACCTGGCGCGACTGGGTTGCGGTGACTTGAAGGGTATTTTCGGTATTTCTGTTGATTCGGCATCTGACTTCCTTTACAGCAGTGCAGTTTAATCGATTGGTCACCGATCTGAAAGCTTACATCTCCTTATTTCTTCACAGATGCTGCCTGGCCAACTAAATATTCCCCGCATTCTCTTGATGTGAGCTGGATTTTAGAATATCAAACTGTGGTAATACATTTTCCCCCACTCTTTTTTTGATTACACTCCAGCAATATAGTGGTATACAATTCGCAGCATTGGATTGCAATGCTTGCTTGCAGGTTGTCACCGTGCTTTTTTTTTAGCGAAAGCGACTGTCTATTAAACTGAAGACTCCAATCCACTCAGCAGTGCCTCTGTTTCTGCAATGTACGGCTTTAAATTAATACGGTAAAGAAGTCACCATTTTCTAGACGGGAAGGAGCAAATCAAATGTGACAATAGGGAAGCACTATTGGATCAAAATTATCTATGAAACGATGTGGACCGTTGTGCACACATGTTGCGGCGTATTGTATTTATCCCAAGGGAATTTGGCAGAGTGAGTGAAAGATAAACGCGTCTACATCTTTATTATCGTTGTCACAAAGTATTTTGATGTAGCCACATTCAGTTATCTCTCCAGCATGAACTGAAACTAGTCTGGCATGCTGTACCATATAAGGAGCAGTTGAGGGCCCAGTATTTGAGCACAGTCAATTCGCTATGACACTGTCTGCCCCAGTGCTGATGGTTACGCTGTGAGTCTGGCTTGGAGTCATTTCCTGTGCTGAAGCCATTCACATTCATACTGCGATAATCATAGGTTCAGTACCACGAATGAAATCATTACTCAATAATGTTCAGTTATTAATATTCTACCCACTTTAAATGGACAGAACCATTCAGATATGTGTTGGAGACGGGCTTACAAGAATGGGTTGTTCATTTTAGCAAATAAGAACGGTCGTGATGTCGCACTGTAACTTAATGAAAAACGTCATTCAATGCATTTGGACAAACAAGGATACTGAGCCGGATAATTAAAGCATTAGTGCAAGTGAACAGATGTTAGTTTTAAAGACGATTTTAAAGTTGGAGAGATAGGTTTTGGGAGAGGATTCCAGAATGAAGATCCAGAGACCTGAAGGCAAGTCCAACAATAGTGTAGTGAAGAACTAATGGATGAACATGACGCCAGAATATGAGGAATAGAGAAATCGCAGAAGATTGTAGAGCAGGAAGAGATCACAGACGATCGCAGAGGCAAGACCATGGGTGGAATTGAATGCAGGAATGAAAATTCTAAAATAGAAACGTGTTTAGACTCCTACAGAAAGGTATTGATCAACTGGTTTATCTGCAATTTAATGCCATTCATTGGACTTTGAAATTAACATGATTGATATATTTGGCGAGTTATGCCCAGGTGATTTAACATAAGAATGGTGTGAAGCAGCACACTGCTTCCAAGATCTGAATGGTCTGGAACCACCGCCCACAGATGAGAAGATGTAAGGAATTTAGAACTGACAAAAGAAGCAATCCATTTGCCTCAAAAACGAGAGTTGAGTTACATATGTGGGTAATCGTTCTGGCTGGGCATTCGGGTTGGGCAGATGAGTAATCCAGTTACGTAGGCAGGGGGGTGTAGGGAAATCTAATTTTTCTGGTCATCAGATCACGTAGATTGATAATCAGGTTGGTCCGGCTGTAAGGTCGCGTGGTTTGTTACAAAAGTTAGGCGGGTAGTTGTGTCAACTAGGTGGGTATTTGGGTTGGGTGTGCAGTCCGCTCTCTACTTGAGCATTCTGGTTGGGTGTGCAGTTGAGTCACGTAGGTGGGTAATTGGGTTGAGCGGGCAGCCGGATTGTGTCGGCAGTCCAATCGGCAGTAGTCGGTTTGGATCAAGTGGGAGGTTGAGTCGGGTGAATAGCCAAGTTGCTTGAGTAGTATGGTTGGGGAGTGCAGTCGTGTTGGGAGATAGTCAGTTCAGAAAAGGGCAGTCAGGTAGTCAGGCCTTGCGGAGGGCTGGGAGGATGTACTTGTTGAGAGGGAAGCAGCTGAATTGAAAGGAGTAGTCGGGGCTGAGAGAGGATAGTCAGGTGAGGCGGGCAATCAATTGGGTGGGCAGTTGGATTGGATATACTGTCAGGGTAGTGGGGGTAGTCAGGTTTTTCGTGGGGGGGGGGAGGTGGTGTTGAGTTGCAGCGCTGGATGTGGTGCTCATTCAGTAATGCTGCTTAGTCTCTGGGTTAGATTAAGTTTAACCCAGCATAAGATTAGCAGGACAAGTATGCAGGCAAATCCCCTATATCTGACACCAAGTCTCTGATTCCGAGTTCATGTGGGAGACAATGGCAGCGGATCCAGGACAGCACAACCAAGCCAATTAGAAATTTAAACTTCCAGGGCAATTTCAGAGCGTGTGCATGTGTCAGGACGTCTGCAGCATTTGGGATGTGCAACAGCAACTTAAATTAACTACTGTGGACTTTGGACGTTTGGGGGCCTTAGTTGTTAGTATACTGGCAGTTCTTAATGAATTACCGGCCATACAAGGGAGTAAAGGCCAGTACAGAGAGGTTTTACTCCAATGCAGAAACAGGTTAATGGCTGTTCTTGATGCAGCCTGAGTGGGAAGTGCATCGCTTTAGGATGAAACAATTATAATCCCCATGGAAAAACAGCAGACATAAAACATATGACACAGACAGGAACAGTGTTTTCTGATACCTTTTAAAAACAATATATTGTCGTTGGAGCAGGAAGACCACCATTCAAAACTGGAACATTGGCAACAGTTTAATTACAGTTAGAACTGGAAGAGTTGGTTTAATTTTGCAATTTTTTATCATTATCAGAATAATTGTCCAAGGAGATTTCACTATCTTCTTCAGCTCTTCCCTGAATATGGTTTGTGTAGCTGCATAAATAAACACGTTTGTGCAGGAACTCAAATACATGAGCATTTGTCTGGTTTGAGTGGCGATGTATGCTGGAGCTGTATAATCCGGTCGTACATGAATGACCACACCACTGCCTAATGTACAAACGACTGCTGTCAGCCACAAAAGTATAAAAGTACCCGATACAGTGAACAGTAATATAATCGACTTCCTTCGGTGCTGTATTTCTGGATCACTCTGATTCTCGCTGCTGTGACTTCAGATCTCCTTCCGGGCTCGGCTGGCTATTAAAATCTGTCTGACTGTCAAACAATTAAACAATAACATCAAAGTGAAAGGAATCCAGGGCAACAAAATACCATGTAGCCAAATGAATATTACACCAAAAGTAGATGTATAAAATTCCAGTCAACGTTGTTAATTGTTCACTTCGGTTCAAACGCAAACAAATTTGGTATGTTCTCTAAAATTGAGAGGGCACAGATTGTTGTTAGAACTGCAGCCGCTGTTCTCACTCTGCAATACCTTGTCTTAAACTTGTGGCTACATATTGATACAAACCTGTCAAATGTGAAGCAGACTGTAAACCACATCGATAAATCCTGACTGCTCAACAGCCAATAAAGGGGAAGATTCCTGCCACATCAAATGTATCCAAAGAACCATAGAACCATAGAAAAGTCGCAGCACAGAAGGAGGCTATGCCTCTCATCTTGTCTATGCCAGGCCGATGATAATCAGGTGCCTTTTCTAATCCCAGTGTCCTGTTGCCGGGCGATAGCTCTGCAGCTTACAGCACTTAAGGTGAAGATCCAGGTACTTTTGAAAAGAGTTTTGAGTTTCTGCCTCGACAACCAACTTGGGCAGCGAATTCCAAACACCTCTAACCTTTGCATACAAAGGTATTCCTCATGTCTCCCCTACACCTTATGACACTACTGTTGAATCTATGCCCCCTAAATCTGAAACTTCTCCACAAAGGTAAGCAATTTTATCCTGCCCACTCTATCTATTCCTCTCATAAATCTGTAGGCCTCAATCAAGTCACCGCTTAGCCTTGTTCTCAGGAAAATAACCGCAACCTATCCAATCTCTCCTCGTAGCTACACATTTTTAACTCTGGCAACATTCTTGTAAACCTCCTTTGCACTCTCTTCAGAGCTATTACGTCCTTCCTGTAATGTGGTGACCAGAACTGCACACAATACTCCAGTGGCCTCACCAGTGTTTTATACAGTTCCAACATTATAACTTTAGTTTTATATTCTATAACTCTGCCAATGAACGAAAACATTCCATATGCCTTCTTTACAACCTTGTCTTCTTGAAGTGCTGCCTTCAGGGACCCATGTACTTGCACGCCAAGATCTCTCACTTCATCCCGCTTAGTATATTCCCAATTTTGTGTGATCCCTGTAAATATTTGACCTCCATTAATGTACGACCTCACAATTCTCTATGTTAGCACACATCTGCCACTTTACCACCCGCTTCACCAACACATGTATATCAGTTTGGAGATTATGGCTATGCTCTACACTATCCACTGCTCGGCCAATCTTTGTGTCATCTGCAAATTTCCCAGTAAATGTTCCCTCCCCCCCCCCCCCCCCACCCCCCACAATGTTCACATCCAGATACTTAACATTTAACATAAACAGCAAGGGTCCCAACAGTGAGCCCTGTGGTACACCACTTGAGACAGCTTTTCATTCGCAAGGACATCCATTGACAATTACCCTTTGTTCCCTGTTACAAAGCCAAGTGTTTATTCAGTTTTGCACATTACCCTGAATCCCATGGGCTTTTTCTTTCCTGAACAATCTGCCATGTAGGACCTTGTTAAATATCTTGCTAAAATCCACGTACACAACATCCACTGCACTTCCTTCATAAACCCTTCTTGCTTTTTACTCAATAAATTCAATCAAATTTGTTATGCAAGACATTCCTTCAACAAATCCATGCTGACCATCCCTGACTGTTCTATGCCTTTCCACTTTACAGTTAATCCGTTCTCTCAGGATTGATTAAACTAATTTGCTCAGTACTGATATAAGACTAAGTGGCCAGTAATTATTTTGCATTTTACTTGATATCTTTTTAAATGAAGGAACTGTGTTTGCATTTCTCCAGTACTCCGGTACCTCCCCTGTATCTAGTGAATATTAGAAAATCATCCTCAGCGCATCTGCTATGTCCTCCCTGACTTCCTTCAGCAGCCTCGAAAACAATCCATCTGGCACTGGTGACTGATCAACTTTCAAGGATTTCAATCCTTCGAGTTTTTACTCTCTCTTTATGACAATCCCCTCCAATGCCTCGCAGTGTTCCTCCTGGATTAATGTATCTGCATCCTCCCTTTCCTTTGTAAAGATGAAGACAACATATTCATTCAAAACCCTTCCCACAGCCTCTGCATTTACACACAAGTTTCCATCTTCATCTCTAATAGGTCCCACTTTTTGCTTAACTAACCTTTTAGCAGTAATTTATTGGTAAAAATTTTTTCAGTTATCTTTAACTTTAATTGCTAATCTTTTTTCATGCCCTCTCTTTGATTTCCTTATTTCCTTTTTTACTTCTTCCCTGCATTTCCTACATTGGTCGAGGCTATCTGCAGTGCTTAGTACTTTGTGCTTATTGTACCCTTTATTTTTCTGTTTGATCTTCGTCTGCATTCCGCCAGACAACCAGGAGGGTCTAGCTTTGCCAGTACCACTCTTATTTTTGTCGGCGACATGTCTACTTTGTACAATTAGGATCTCGCTTTTTACTGCTTACCACCGGTTTTCCAGTGTTTTATCCTCCAGCCGCACTGTCCAGTCCACCTCAGCCAAGCCCCTTCTCATTTCTGCAAAATGTACCTTCAGAATTTTGCGCTTGCCTTATCTCTGTCCTTTTCCATGGTCATGCTAAGTCTAACTGAACTGTGATCACTGTGCCTGATATTGTCGCTAACTGGCACTTCACCCAGTTGCTCTTCTTTTATCCCGAAGCCAGGTCTAGAATTGCATCTCCTCTCGTTGGGTTTGTAACGAGTTGGTTGAAAAAAATTCATGGACCCACTGCATGATTTCTTCTCCCTCAGGGCCCCTTGTACTTTTTGAATCCCAGTTGATATTAGGATAGTTGAAGTCTCCAACTATTTTTGCCCTCTTGTCCTTACAAGCAGAAATCTGCCTACATACTTGTTCATCTTTCTCCATTTAAATATTTTGGGGTCTGTAGTTTACTCCCAGTAGTGCGACTGCCCATTTTTAATTGCTAAGATCAATCCATAAAGCCTTGTGTGTTGTCCCATTTAATATATCACCCATTCTCACAGCTGGGTGATACAACCATGAGTGCTACCCCGCCCTCTTCCTTTTATACCTCCTACTTTATCGTGTTTGAAGATTCTATAACCAGGAACATTAAGCTGCCCATGTTGCGCTTCCTTCAGCCAGGTCTCTGTTATAGCAATGACATCCTGCTGTATTGTCTCTACCTATGTCCTTAATTCATCTACGTTTTTTGCAATACTCCTTGCATTGAATTATGTTCAGCTTACCCCGTCAATTTTCCTTGTTGGGCACTTTGTAAACTTTGATTCTCCTGTAATTCCTGATCTATCACAATGTCCCTCCCTAATGTTCTACCTCCATTTCCCTGGTCTGAATCTGACCTATCTGATCCTACTCCTGGGATCGCATACTCCTGCCACACTAGTTTAAATACTCCCCAACAGAACCAGCAAAAGCCCCCAATAGAACACTGGTCACAGCTCTGCCTGGGTACAGCATTTACGGTTTGCACAGATCCCACCTTCACCAGGACCGGTCCCAGCGCTTCATGAATCTGAATCCCTCCCTGCTACACCATCTCTCCAGCCACATGTTCATTTGGTCTATCCTCTTGTTCCTGCTCTTGCTAGCTCGTGGAATTGGGAGTAGTCCTGAGAGTACTACATTTGAGATTCTGCATTTTCTCCTAACTTCCTTGTAGGTCCTCATCCCTTACTTTTACTTATGTTGTTGGTGCCAGTGTGTACCACGACTAGTGGTTCTTTACCTTCCCTCCCTAGAATGTCCTGCAGCCGTTCCGTGACATCCTGGACCCTGGGAGGCAACATGAAGTCCTTTATTCATGTGTGTAGCCACAGAAGCGTCTGCCTGTGCCCCTACATATTTAATTCCCTATAACTATAGACCTGCCACTTCTTTTTCTCACTCCGCTCTGAGCAGCAGGGCCACCCACAGTGCCACGAACTTGGCTGTTGCTGCTTTCCCCTGAGAATCCAGCACCCCCACGCCAACCACACCCCGCCCCCCCCCCCCCCCCCCCCCCCCCCCACCGTGCAAAGGTCCTTGAAACGCTATACATGTTAGAGAGGGGAAATAACCACAGGGGGCTCCTGAGCTACGTTCCTGAGTGTTTTACTGTTTCTGATGGTCACCCATTCCCTTTCTGCATGTGTAAACTTCACCTGCGGTGTGATGACCTCGCTAAGCCTGCTATCCCTGACTTGCTCAGCATCGCAGATGCTCCACAGTCAGTCCACGCGCAGCTCCAGGTCCGAAATTCGGTTAGTTAGAAACTGCAGTCGGATACACCTTCAGCACAGATGGTCACATACTTTCCCACATCCTGCAGGAGGAGCATATCACGGGCCTCAGTTCCCCTGCCATGATGTCCCTCTCGGTTAGCTTGTTACTCGCTTAAAAATGCGCCAGCTCGGGGCCTTATTTATGTTAGCTAGGAATCTTGTTCCTTGACTAGTTATACTTGTACAGTATGCAGCACTGAAAAAGAAAGCGAATAACTTCTATAAGTAATCTGCACACAACAAGTAGCATAACTACTCTTGTTTGAACTGGTAGTACTGAATCTGTGAGTAGGTTCCTGTACAAGGCAGGAATTAACAGTAATAACACTTCAACATTGCTTAACACCATTAACACTGGATTCAAAGCGTAACCAATAACGCCAGTATCCACAAGAACAAGCTGGTAGCTGCTTTGTATCTGCAGGATTAAAGGACATTCCATTTTGTATGAGGTAAGTATGCTTGTGACTCTGGCTGCTTAATGATCATTGCACGTTCGAGGAAGCTGCTATTTATATTAGAGCGAACTCTCCGGCGTGACTATTGGGCTGGTTAATGAACAAACAATATTAGTTACAGTTATCTAAGAAGCAATCAGAGAAAGATGTCGACCAAAAATAAAGACGATAATATTATTTTGAAATTTCTTCAGAAAAACTAGAAGCGCTGGTAGCAATACAGTTATTCTGATATGCATATGTTTAAATGTGTATACACACCCCTCAGCTGCTGCTTGATACAAATAGTTTGCATGCAGATTTAGGAAAAATTAAACGTCTGGGGTTTTGCTTCACAAGTTAATTTGGGTATTTGTTATCAAGCCACACACCATCTAGGCATGAATATATGCGATTCTTCCCTCATCATGTCCACACAAATCTCTGGAGGTCATTTCTAACTCGATTCTACGGACACCAAATTATAATGACTGCAGCGGTTCTAGAAGAAATGGCACGTGCTGGACGGCAACTTCTGATGGTTGATATAAATGGCCTTGTAAATATCACCCAAATCCTAAGCAAAGGTTTAAAGTAAAAAACCCTGGCAATCACAATGCGGAAATGTGTCCTGTGTATTCGCAATGATGATAGTTCATTAAAGGTGAGGATAGATTTCAAAATTAGAGCCGAAGAAAGACAGCAATAAACGCTCTGCACAACTGTTTTGGCTAGAGTCTTGACCGGGAACAGATTTAGCATGCATCGCAATTGCTGACAAAATTTCAAAGTGAGTTCAGGAGAAGGTCATCGGTCAACCCAGAAGATCCATAGTAGCTCCTCCACAATATTCCCTTCAGCTTCTTGCACAACCTATCCACAGTATTCGCTTCACCCTCTTGTATGTTTTATCCACAATAATTCGTTTAACTCATCGAGGTCGGCAGTGAACAGAGTTCCTTTCAGCATCTTGAACCATCTATTCACATTGTTCCCTTCAGTCTCTTGTACGTTTTATCCATAATAACCCGTTTAACTCATCCAGCTCGGCAAAAAGCAGTGTTGCCTTCAGCACATAGAATTAAAATATAAAGCCCACCCTACCAGATATTCCTTTCAACCGTTCTAGCCCACTTACTTGTAACGTTCCCTTCTGGCCATTTAGCCCATGTACCGACAGTTTTCCATTAAATCCATCTAAATTTCCCATTTGCCATGATTCCTTCGGCAATAATTACCTGGGAGAATGCCCTTGAATTTCCAATGGTTTTCATGGTTGCTGAATTAATAGTGACTGTAATTGCATTAACTGGGTCAAGATAACCAGACCATGAACACCTCCACTCACTCTATTCCCCTTCCACCCTCTCACAATCCTTTGTCATAGAGTCCCTAGATGGCTACAGCCGACACAAGGAACGTCTGACGCCTCATCTCACCCTCTGAATGATCGGCCTCGAGGCCAAATCAGGTGTCGTTTCCTGATGAGTTCTGCTGGCACCTTCAAACTGTACACATAGAAATCACAGAAAGTTTAGAGCGCAGAAAGGGGCCACTTGGACCAGCGTGGCTGCGCCAGCCGAAAAACGAGCAATCTTGTTCAATGCGACTTTCCAACCCCTCCGCGACGGTGTACCAGTGTGTTGCCACCTCTGGTGGGTCTGGCTTGTCTGAAATTTGATTGTATAATTTGGGGGAGTTGCACATGCTGAGAACTGAAACATCTTTCTGCCTGGTTCTCAGTCAAGGACTTTAGGCGGTTAGAGTAAGTTAGAAGAACCGTAAATGACAGAACATATATCAGGCCAACATCCATTGTGATTTATGTAATTACCTCAGTAACATACTTACAACAAAGCTGCTTGATGGTTGGGAGCTGATGTGTGGCATTGAAAAAAGATTGTTCGAGAGAAGTTGGAATTATGACAAATTATACGGGAAAGCATTGGCCACTCAGCGACCTTGTCTAATCATCGCTTACAAGTAGCTCAGCAATGAGGTAGACGTTGCAAGGTCCGGTAACTTGTTTCATTCCAGGCGTGTTTCAAAGTAATTTAACAACACATTTAGATTACGTTGTGCAGTATTTTTTTTTAAGACATCTGGAAGCAGGAAATGCTTTTTGCCTTCTCCAGCAGCTGACTGACTGTTAAGGAATTTTCTCATGAATAGGCTTTGCCGGAAGAGGTATTGGAAATAAAATTCTAGCAACTTCACAGTCATAAACAGGGACACAGCAAAATTCAGGGAAACAGCAACTCAAATTTAAACATTGCAAAATAGTCAAAAAATCGCTACGAGTAAATATGGGGAGTATAAATGGTCGCTGTCAGTTGTGGTAACTCAATGTTGGAAGCCCGTTGTCTGTTCCTTCAAAATATTACCTCCAATTCATTTCGAAGTAAACTCATACTTTAATAGGACAGTTAAGCAGCACTCCAGGCTGCAGTTACAGTTGAGAATAATTCCACAGATGAAAGGCTGCACTGGGAGGTGAATGAATGGCGCAAGTTGTGAGATATTCATTCATTCATTCAACACAGAAGAAGACCATTGGCTTAATCGTACATTTGGCCATTTTTAAAAGAGCCATTCGATTGTTCCAGATATTGTCTGATCAAACTCTGTGCAATTCAAGCAATAATTCTTTATTCATGTGCTCCCCTTGAAATAATTGTCAACATGCCAGTTGCCTTCTTAACTTCTTGCTATCCCTGTCAGCTGTCTTCATGTGTTCATTCAACAAGAACACCCATATCTCCCTGAACGTCAGAATTTTGTTGTTTCACACTTTAAGAAAAGTGGTTTTCTATATCATAACCAAAGTGAGCAACGGCTCACTTTGCCACATAACACTATCTTGTTGCTGACTCACTTAACCTGCCTAGTTCCTCGTGGACCTCTGCCTCCTAATTTATTCAATGGCCTTGCCTCCCTCGCACGCATCTATTTATCTCAAACTCTAGTTTGCCGCTTTTGGCGCATATTGTTTCCAAGAAACTATTTGAAACTTTATTTTTCACACTCATTCTCTCGCTAACATGCTCTCTGACACACTGTCTCTCACAAGACCAATCTTAAAATAATGCCTCAGAAACGCACTTTTTCTCCCTTTCACACGGATACTCATAACATTTCGTCTCTACCCTCAAACCACACAAGATATCGCTCCAGTTGGATTTTCAACGCGCATTCTAAATATACTTCTGGCTAAAATCAGAGATGCACATTCAGGGCACAGCTTAGCAAGTTGGCTCCAAAAGCAAAAGAAAAGAGAGCTTTCACTGACTGGCAGTATGTAAGTCTTCACAATGAACGATGCTGGGGCCACTGCCTTTTATCATATTGATATGAAACTGCAATGGGGAGTCAGAAGTACAACATCAAAATTTCAGAGAACTGTGAAGAATTACAGGATAACATTCACAACTTTGAGAGTGTGATTGGAATTAGCAAATTAACTTCAATATAAGAATTTAACGACATGCAGAATAGAAGCAGGAGGAGACCAAACAGCCCATTGAGGCTGCTCAACCGTTCAATATGATCATATTAGCTCTCAGCTCCAAATCCACTTTCCCACATGCTCCACATTTCTTTTGATTTCCTGACAGACCAAATTCGGTCTCTCTCAGACTTAATTATTTTCAATGTTGGATCGTTTATAAGCTTCAGGAACAAAACATTTCAAAAATTCATAAACTTTGGGCGAAGAATTGTTACCTCATATCAGACTCAATAATTGGCCCTTTATCCTGAGATTATGACCACTTATAGATCCTCCCGCCGGAGAAAATATCTGTTAGCATCTAATATGTCGAACCCTTTCTCGAGTGTTTCAGTAAGATCGCCTCTCATTCTTCTAAAATCCATATAATAGAACGGAGTATCCTCAACCTCGCATCATAGGACAACCGTCTCTTCCGGTAACCAACATCGTGAATTTACACATTACTCTCCCCAATGCTAACATATTCTTCTTAAAATATGATGACCAATACTGCACACAATATTACAAATATGGTCTCAGAGAAGTCTCGTGCAGCTGCAGCAAGTGATTTTTAAAAAAAATTGCACTTGCAATATCCGCTTGCCTAAAAGGCGAACACATCATTTGCTCTCTGAATTGCTTGCTGTGCCTTTTCCTGAAGAGATATTGATACCTAGAATGTTGGTGGATGTTATATTTTAAAATATAATTCTAATCGGGTCTGTGTCTATATGTCTGCCTGTAAATGTCTTAACTGGATTCAAGTCATCGAGTTTGTTTGCTTTTATATATAATAGTTTTGGGACGGTAATCAGTTGAACGTAAGGAGGATAGAAGGAAAAGTGCTAAGTTGCATTTGTTAGAGCAGAAATTCAAGGCTGTGGGTGAATTCCTGCACCAAGCTAGGAGACGCCACGTAATGTGTTTAGTTTGTGCTCAACTTATAATAAAATTGGCCCGATGAAAGTATGTTACTGTTAGAAGAGGTAAGGTTAAAAGGCTAGTGATATGCTGGAGAATCAGCTTTCATCGCAAAAGGTATGTATGAAGGAGAAGGGGATTGTGGGTAAGGAAGAGGCATTTTACAATTCAAAAAAGTGTGAGAAGCCTCAAGCCTGTAAGCATTAAGCTGCGGTCTGCAGGAGCCCAGAGCTGAAAGAAACTAATTTTGAATGCGACTGTCTAGGATGTGCTTTGCAGGGTGTCTGTTTAAAGCTATGAGATTCACTGTTGCCTTGCCGGGAGTCTAACTGAGAGTCAGATTAATTTGCTGGATTGTTGTAGTTATTACAGAAGCAATTGTGTAGACATATGTACGTGCTATAAACTTCCTTTTATTAATAAAGATTTAATTTAAGGTTTTAAAACCCTCTTGATACTCCGTGGTCTAATTACTAATTAATTTAAAGCCTGCATTTAAGAACATAAATCGCAAAAATGTTTTATGACAAGTGTTTCAAGATTCCTCTGTGGTCGGAACAGCTCAGCCTTTACTACCGGCTGTGTCATAATAATTGGGGCCTCTTTGAGTGATATATTTTTATTCCTTGATGTTTTGGAATTGGTGAATCTTAAGGCTTCGAGAACGAGAAGGATTTTAAATTCAGGGGTGGGTGTGAAATAATTTTGAATTAGCAAGACTGCAAAGATGGCTGTATCCGTGGCTAAAACCTTTTTGGAAGCAAAGGATATAACTCTGATTGGGATATAGAAGGTATTGAAGAATACATTAACAGAGTTGGCGGATATATTGTAGTTCAGGTTACCTATAGCGGCAAAGAATGCAGACATATTTGAAGTGATAGCAGAGCATTTGAAATTGGATTTAATGCCTGAGACACAGAGTTGTGCACGTGTACTTCATTGCAATGGCCTCAAATTCAGTTTCCAATTAAAATGATTAAATTGAAAGGAAAGGAAAGAGAATTGGAATTCCAAAGGGAACTGGCAGAAAGGCAGCCGCGGAAATGAAAACTTTGGTTTTGAAATTGTGAACATATTGCAGGAAGAAAGAGAAGTAGAGAGGGCGTGAGAGAGGGAAAGAGAGAGAGAGAGAAGGAGCGATAAAGGGAGCGAGAGAGCGGGACAGATACGGATAATTTCAATTGAAAATGTTTGGAGTTAAAAAAAGAGACGGCAGGAGGTGAGGAAGGCCTTAATTCCAGAGTAGAATTCATTGGGGAAATGTTTAAATTTGTACAAACTCTTCCAATGTTTGAGTGAAAATATATTGAAGAATTCATTATTTCATAGAGGAGAGAACTAAACAGATTAAATGGTTCCAAGAAAACAGACATTATTGGTGCAATCCAGGTTAGCGGGTAGAGCACATGAAGTGTATCCTTCGCTATCGGAAGAAATTGCGGGAATTATGACATGACAAAAAAAAGGCTGTTTTGTGCGTGCAAGAATTGGTTCCTGATGGAGCCAAGCAGAACATTAGAAATTTGAGAAAACGGCCTGGGAAAACTTATATTCAGTTTCAGAGTAAGGCGCATTAGTTTTGAAAGGTCGGAGCAAGCATTAAAAATAGAGACAACTTCTCCAGCTCTTAGTGAAGTAATTCGATTGGAAGAATTTAAAAATTCAATTTATTCGGCATTGAGAATCATGTGGCGGAACAAGAGGGCCGACTCTCTAAGGAAAGGATCAGAGAAGCTGATGATTATGAAGCATAAAGCTGAACATTGTTCTTGTTACGCTTTTAAATCCGAAAAGGATATAAAGTAGGAATATAAAAGGAAGGTGGTCAGTCAAGGAATAAAGGGAAAAACTGTAAATCCCCAGAAAGTTTTATTTCTGAATGAAAAGGAAGATTCTGAAAGGTGAGGTGACTTCAATCTAACGCAGTGGGACACATCAAGGCAGTGTTTTCGAAATTGCTAGAAGTACCTTGTGGAATTATTGGGGGTCAGAAATGTTCTGGAAGTAAATGCACTGTGAATATTGATGTCCAGGCACAGGGGAAAAGAAAAACAAAACAAAACACTGGTTTGTATACAAATAAAACCAGGAGAATCTCTGCCTGGTAAAGAAGTTGGAATGTGCTCAAAATTTACCCAAGAGAATTATGAAGAACAGTTTGTAAAAATGTTTAAAGATTTTGTGTATGAAGGGAATGTCTTTCAATGTGTACATGGTGAAGTAGGTAAAGATTTAACATTTCAGTAGACACAGCAGCTACTCAAGCATTACTGTTGTGGGATAGTGATGTTTGTTTTTCGCATGGAGAATTGCAGGAAGAGGTGATATTGAGTGATGTTCTTGGAAATGTTAAACATATTCCATTGTGGAAGATAAATTTAAAAACTAAGTGAAAAACTGGCGAAGTAGACTATTGGGGTGTTGGAAAAATGCCCATTGAAGGGGTTTAATTTATTTTGGTCAGTGAGTCGCTGGACCACCAATGTGGCACTTGAGAAGCGTGTAGAAGCGTTTTCAACAGACGTGTTCCAAGAGGAGCATCCTGGATTGTTTCCAGAATATGTAATGAGATGACTGGCGCATAGTTTGAAGCAAGAGAAACCAGATGGACTGGCAGTTCAAATGCAGGAAGAGGGTATTAAAATCCAATTAGCAGGCAATGTGTCCGGTATTATTGTTCAGAAAGACACAACAGAATATATTTCTGCTGAAAGGTTTAACTCAAGGCAGTTAATGGAGATGCATCAAAAGGTTTTTGGATTAAAACAGTTATATCAGATGGCTTATTCGGAAAAAAAAACTGTCAAATGCATCACAACGTGTTATTACTTTACGGTTCATATTTGAAATGCGAAACTGGAGGCTGGACCATGTCTCAGGAAACGAAAACTGCTGAGAGACACATCACATTGTCATCCCGTTAGGATATAGAAATGAGCTTCAGAGCATTGTTCATTAAATTCGAATGTGGAGGCTTTTCGGACTTAGGAAGACACAGGCAACAATGCAGAAATGTTTTTATTGGCCAGGATTGCATAGGTTTGTCGTCACCTTATGTAACCATGTCACAGATGTCAGGTGATAAGGAAACTACAAGCTGTGATTAATCGGTACCGTTAATCCCAATAGCAACATTTGATTAGCCATTGATGAGAGCCATGATTGATTGTGTAGCGCCCTTTCAAAATACTAAAGTGGAAATCAGGATTTACTGCCAATGATGGATGTGTCTACCATGCTTCCTGAAGTGCTATCTTAAAAAAAAAATAACAAAGAAGATTGTGGAAGGGTTAACTTTTTTTTAAGAGACATGGTTCATCTCAGGGGAAAAAAAATCAGATCAGGTTTCAAATTTAATGTCGCAGCTGTTTAAGGGTGAAAGTAACAGTTTAGGGAAAAACCGTTTAAGTCAACAACTTATCAACAAGTATCTTTGGAGAGATTCCATCAAACTATTAAAACTATGATGAGAGCGTTCTGTCACCTCTTCTGAAGAGGTGTGAAGAGGGCAAAAATATTTATTAGTTGTGGTAGATAATGAGGAAGAAGTAGAAACGCTGAACTCTGACATTGATTTTCCTGTATTCAAAATAGATAAAGAGGGAATGCCTGAGTACTTAAATGTAATATTGAATTGCCTTCTAAAATCTATCAAAGTGGTTTGGGTAACCTATTGCAGTCAAAAAAGCTTATTTGTGGGAATGCACTGGGGAGTAAAGATTTAGCTGTGCAAGATGCCCCTGTAGGAGTTTCATCTTCGATAAGGCAAGATTCTTATGGATTAAATTCAGCAAATGATCACAAGTACAGAAATAAATTGACTTCATGCTTCAAAATTATATCATTAAATCTAGTTGCAGTAAATTGAGTTAACCTATTGTCCTGGCACCCAAACCAGGTGGAACACAAAGGCTTTGTGTGAACATTCAAAAGGTGAATGTGGTGACAAAATAGGATTTAAATCTAATAGAACGGTTGGGGTTTGCATTGAACAAGTGGAGCAAACAAAATCTATAGCAAAAATTGGCTTGCTGAAAGGATATTGACAAGTACCATTATCAGAGAAAGCAAAGGAGAAATCGGATTTTGTGACGACAAGTGGACTATAAGAGGTTAAAATCATGCCATTTGGTAAGAAGAATGCACCTGTGACACATCACAGGCTAACAAACAAAGTAGTTGCAGAACTATGCAATTATGCTGTTTATGTTGATGAACGAATCATTTATAGTCAGGCGTGGGAGGAGAATTTACAGCATTTGGAAGAATTATTTATTCGATTACAAGAAGCTAATTTGACGATGAAATTGTCTAAAAGTGAATTTGCAACAATGCAAGTTACGTTTTTAAGCCATACAATTGGACATGGAAAGGTGGCTCCAAGAGGTGTGAAAGTCATGGCTATCATGGATTTCCCAGTGCTACAACAAAATGGGAAGTTTTGAGATTTCTAGGCATGAGCTGGTGTTACTGGAAGTTTGTACCAAATTTAAGCCGTGTGCTTGCTTCACTAACTGAAGTAGTAAAAAAGAATGAGAATTTACAATGGACAGCGGAATTTCAGAAGCCATTAAATGCGACGCCATATCTGGCAGCACCGAATTACGCCAAGGAATTTAAATTGGCCATTGACGAAGTGATGTGTGCATTGACGGTTGACTGTTATAAGAGGATGACTTTGAAATTGAAAAATCGAGACGGTATTTTTTCAGGAAAGTTAAATGCACAACAGAGAAGATATTCAAGGTGTTTATTTTTGTCCATCTTACTAATAAAGCATCAGGTGTTTCTGCCCAGTCTGACTGATGCTGTTCCTCATGTTTCCTGAGGAACTGAAGTGACACCATCATCAATTTGGCAGTATGTTGTTTGTCCTGTCAAGAGGAAGTGTAGAGCGTGAAGACATACAATTAAACACAGGCGTCAGAAAGCGTCTCCTAGCAAGAAGCAAATAATATGCATCATATGAATATTTTATTGATCTCCGTCATGTACATCTGAATGAAGGTCAATCTGTCGGGATTTGATAGGGCTGAGGTGAAGCTTATTTTGGACACTCCCTCTGATTTGGTATCTGAATTCCGTTACAACAGTGCAGTTTATTCGATTGGCCAGCGATCTAACAGGTTACGTCTCCTGCTCTCCTCACCGATGTTGACTGACCTGCTGAGTATTTGCAGCATTCTTTTGATATTACCTGGATGCTTGATTGTTAAAATGAGTTAATACAACTTCCTCTCTGTTTCTTAAGATTATATTGCAGCAATATAGTGATCTACACTTCAAAGCATTTTATTTCAATGCTTGCTTGCAGGTTGTCACCGTGGCTTATTTCGTGAAAGTGCCTGTCTATTAAAATGAAGATCCCATTTGTGAATCTCAGTAGTGTCTCTGTCAGTTTTTACAACGTGTGGCTTAAAATTGGTCCGGCAAAGAAGCGGCCATTTTCAACGCAGGGAGATGCAAATCACGTGCGATTATAAGGAACCATGATTGGATCAAAATCATGTATGAAGCAAGCGTGAACCGTTGCGCTAACATTCGGCGATCTCTTGAGTATGTCTCAATGGTAATGGAGGGGTCCGAAAATGATAATCGCTTCGAAGTTTTATCTTGTCATTGTCATAAAACATTTCGGAGTTGCCACATTCGGTTATCTCTCCAGCATAAAATGAATCTGGTCTGACATGGTGAACCATGTAGGGAGCACTTGATGGTCTAGGAGATTAGAACAGTCACTGTGCTATAACAATCTCTGCCGCAGAAATAATTACCAGTGAGTACCCTGTGAACCGGGCTTAGAACCTATTCCTGTTTTGAAACCATAATCTGTGAAGATCAGGGGTTCAATCTTACGAATGGAACCAACATGCAATAATATTCAGTAATTTATGTTCCATCCACGTTAAATGTACAGGACCATTCAGGCATGTATTGGGGATGGAATGGTAAGAATGGATAGTTCATTTTAGCAAATAACAACTTTCATTCATATCACGGTGTTAACTTGATAAAATAGCGTCGTTGGGCTTAAAAATATTGTATTTGGATAAATAAGGAGAGTGAGCCAGATATTCAAAGCATTAGGAAAGGGGACCAGATGTTAGTTTTAATGACGACTGTAAAGGGGAGAAATAGATTTTAGGAGAAGATTCCAGAGATTGCATCATAGAGATCTGAATGAAAGTCCAACAATTGTCCAGTGAAGGAATTAGGGGATGAGCAAGACGCTGGAATATGAGGAATACATAATTTTCAGAAGGCTGTAGAGAAGGAGATCGCAGACGATGGCAGAGGCAAGGGTAAGGAAGGGATTGATACGAGAATGAACATTTTTAAATGGAGGGATTGCCCATACCAGAGCAAATGTTCAGCGAGCGCGAGTGTTGTGTGAATGGGGCTTAGTGCCAGTTGATTCAGGTCATTAGGGCTTTTGCAGATATTGTGTTTCTGGAAAACAAAAACAGAATTACCTGGAAAAACTCAGCAGGTCTGGCAGCATCGGCGGAGAAGAAAAGAGTTGACGTTTCGAGCCCTCATGACCCTTCGACAGAACTTGATTTCGAGTCCAAGAAAGAGTTGAAATATAAGCTGGTTTAAGGTGTGTGTGTGGGGGGGGCGGAGAGATAGAGAGAGAGGTGGTTGTGTAGACAAACAAGCAGTGATAGAAGCAGATCATCAAAAGATGTCAGCGACAATGGTACAAAAGAACACGTAGGTGTTAAACTTTAAGTTGGTGATATTATCTAAACGAATGTGCTAATTAAGAATGGATGGTAGGGCACTCAAGGTACAGCTCTAGTGGGGGTTGGGGGAGCATAAAAGATTTTTAAATATTTAAAAATAATGGAAATAGGTGGGAAAAGAAAAATCTATATAATTTATATGGAAAAAAAAGGAAAAAGGGGGAAACAGAAAGGGGGTGGGGATGGGGGAGCGAGCTCACGACCTAAAGTTGTTGAACTCAATACTCAGACCGGAAGGCTGTAAGGTGCCTAGTCAGAAGATGAGGTGTTGTTCCTCCAGTTTGCGTTGGGCTTCACTGGAACAATGCAGCAAGCCAAGGACAGACATGTGGGCAAGAGAGCAGGGTGGAGTGTTAAAATGGCAAGCGACAGGGAGGTTTGGGTCATTCTTGCGGACAGACCAAAGGTGTTCTGCAAAGCGGTCGCCCAGTTTACGTTTGGTCTCTCCAATGTAGAGGAGACCACATTGGGAGCAACGAATGCAGTAGACTAAGTTGGGGGAAATGCAAGTGAAATGCTGCTTCACTTGAAAGGAATGTTTGGGCCCTTGGACGGTGAGGAGAGAGGAAGTGAAGGGGCAGGTGTTACATCTTTTGCGTGGGCATGGGGTGGTGCCATAGGAGGGGGTTGAGGAGTAGGGGGTGATGGAGGAGTGGACCAGGGTGTCCCGGAGGGAGCGATCCCTACGGAATGCCAATAAGGGGGCTGAAGGGAAGATGTGTTTGGTTGTGGCATCATGCTGGAGTTGGCGGAAATGGCGGAGGATGATCCTTTGAATGCGGAGGCTGGTGGGGTGATAAGTGAGGTCAAGGGGGACCCTATCATGTTTCTGGGAGGGAGGAGAAGGCGTGAGGGCGGATGCGCGGGAGATGGGCCGGACACTGTTGAGGGCCCTGTCAACGACCGTGGGTGGAAAACCTCGGTTAAGGAAGAAGGAGGACATGTCATAGGAACCGTTTTTGAAGGTAGCATCTTCGGAACAGATGCGACGAAGGCGAAGGAACTGGGAGAATGGGATGGAGTCCTTACAGGAAGCGGGGTGTGAGGAGCTGTAGTCGAGGTAGCTGTGGGAGTCGGTGGGTTTGTAATGGATATTGGTGGACAGTCTATCACCAGAGATTGAGACAGAGAGGTCAAGGAAGGGAAGGGAAGTGTCAGAGATGGACCACGTGAAAATGATGGAGGGGTGGTGATTGGAAGCAAAATTAATAAAGTTTTCCAAGTCCTGACGAGAGCATGAAGCGGCACCGAAGTAATCATCGATATACCAGAGAAAAAGTTGTGGAAGGGGGCCGGAGTAGGACTGCAACAAGGAATGTTCCACATACCCCATAAAGAGACAGGCATAGCTGGGGCCCTTGCGGGTACCCATAGCCACACCTTTTATTTGGAGAAAGTGAGAGGAGTTGAAGGAGAAATTGTTCAACGTGATAACAAGTTCAGCCAGACGGAGGACAGTAGTGGTGGATGGGGATTGTTCGGGCCTCTGTTCGAGGAAGAAGCTAAGGGCCCTCAGACCATCCTGGTGGGGGACAGAGGTGTAGAGGGATTGGAGGTACATGGTGAAGAGGAAGCGGTTGGAGCCAGGGAACTGGAAATTGTTGATGTGACGTAAGGTGTCAGAGGAATCACGGATGTAGGTGGGAAGGGACTGGACAAGGGGAGAGAGAAGGGAGTCAAGGTAATGAGAGATGAGTTCTGTGGGGCAGGAGCAAGCTGAGACGATCGGTCTACCGGGGCAGTTCTGTTTGTGGATTTTGGGTAGGAGATAGAAGCGGGCCGTCCGAGGTTGGGCAACTATCAGGTTGGAAGCTGTGGGAGGGAGATCCCCAGAGGAGATGAGGTCAGTGACAGTCCTGGAAACAATGTCTTGATGTTCAGTGGTGGGGTCATGGTCCAGGGAGAGGTAGGAGGAAGTGTCTGCGAGTTGACGCTCAGCCTCCGCGAGGTAGAGGTCAGTGCGCCAGACAACAACAGCGCCACCTTTGTCACCGGGTTTGATGACAATGTCAGGGTTGGGCCTGAGAGAATGGAGTGCAGTAAGTTCAGAGAGAGACAGGTTAGAATGGGTGAGAGGAGCAGAGAAATTGAGACGACTAATGTCGCGCCGACAGTTCTCAATGAAAAGATCAAGAGAAGGTAAGAATCCAGAGGGAGGGGTCCAGGTGGAGGGAGAATATTGGAGATGGGTAAAATGATCTGTTGAAATGGGAGAGGACTCCTGCCCGAAGAAGTGAGCCCGGAGACGAAGACGGCGAAAGAAGAGTTCAGTATCATGCCGAGCCCGACCTTCATTGAGGTGAGGGCGTAAGGGTTTGAAACTAAGTCCTTTGCTGAGCACTGAATGTTCAGCATCGGAGAGGGGAAGGTCAGGGGGTATAGTGAATACATGGCTGGGGCTGGGATTGGAAGATGGGGTGGGTACGGAGGGACAGGCTGGGTGGAGGGTCCTAGATGGGTGTTGGTGTCGATGAGTTGTTGGAGCTTGCGTTCATTAGCAGTTGAGACGTCGGATGAGCCGAAGGATAAAATGAAACTGGGGGCACGCGCAGCTTTGAAAAAGGGTACAGCGGTGCTGCTGGAGGGAGAGGTCGAGTGTGTTCATATGGTGGCGCATGGCACTGAGTGTGGATTTCAGAATGTGACGGGAACAGCAGTCTGAGAAACGTTTTATGTTCCGGAGATACCGGTAATCCTGGGTGGGTTCAAAAGATGAGGGGTGGAATTTCAGTTGAAATCCACGTGGGGTAAGTCGGAGACGGAGACAGTCACTGAGAAAGGAGATATGGCTGTGAAAGCGGGTTTTAGTAAACACCTTGTCAAACACCAGGAGGGAAATGGAAAGCAAAGAACGTGAACAAGGCAACAGAGAGATACGGAAATCTTGTCGCAGAGAAGAACAGAACTTCTTCAAGGAGGTAGGCATTTCTTGAAGAGCAGTGGCAGTCAATTAAACACAGAGATAAAAACAAAAAAAACTGCGGATGCTGGAAATCGAAAACAAAAACAGAATTACCTGGAAAAACTCAGCAGGTCTGGCAGCATCGGCGGAGAAGAAAAGAGTTGACATTTCGAGTCCTCATGACCCTTCGACAGAACTTGATTTCGAGTCCAAGAAAGAGTTGAAATATGAGCTGGTTTAAGGTGTGTTTGTGGGGGGGCGGAGAGATAGAGAGAGAGAGAGGTGGTTGTGTAGACAAACAAGCAGTGATAGAAGCAGATCATCAAAAGATGTCAGCGACAATGGTACGAAAGAACACGTAGGTGTTAAAGTTAAAGTTGGTGATATTATCTAAACGAATGTGCTAATTAAGAATGGATGGTAGGGCACTCAAGGTACAGCTCTAGTGGGGGTGGGGGGAGCATAAAAGATTTTAAAATATTTAAAAATAATGGAAATAGGTGGGAAAAGAAAAATCTATATAATTTATATGGAATAAAAAAGGAAAAAGGGGGAAACAGAAAGGGGGTGGGGATGGGGGAGCGAGCTCACGACCTAAAGTTGTTGAACTCAATATTCAGACCGGAAGGCTGTAAGGTGCCTAGTCGGAAGATGAGGTGTTGTTCCTCCAGTTTGCGTTGGGCTTCACTGGAACAATGCAGCAAGCCAAGGACAGACATGTGGGCAAGAGAGCAGGGTGGAGTGTTAAAATGGCAAGCGACAGGGAGGTTTGGGTCATCCTTTCAAGTGAAGCAGCATTTCACTTGCATTTCCCCCAACTTAGTCTACTGCATTCGTTGCTCCCAATGTGGTCTCCTCTACATTGGAGAGACCAAACGTAAACTGGGCGACCGCTTTGCAGAACACCTGCGGTCTGTCCGCAAGAATGACCCAAACCTCCCTGTCGCTTGCTCATATTCTGCATGCGTGTCTTCTGTGACTTTGACCTGCACCTATTCAGTGTCGTCGCACTGGGTTCCAATGTGAAGTTTGACTGTTGAAGAACCTCAACATGAATGAGAACATGGCAGAGTCAGGCTCAAAGTAAGCAGCTAATGACAGGCCATTCAAAAACAGTATAATTATATCGCTATTGCAGCATAAATGTTTTAAACAGGTTCTAGAGCATTGTAATGAATGTTTCTCTTATTGAGAACACACTGCGTGCAATTTTATTTAAAATACATTTAAAGGCAGAAATTGCAGAGGCACATAATGATTTTATATGGCGGCAGAGGCAGGTTGGAGGGCGGCAGGTGGGAGGCGTGGGCGGAAACAAATCTTGCATTTTTCACTAACTGAAATGCTACGACTATATTGTTACACGTTGCTCTCACTCCCTCTACATAGCAATTGCTATAACTTTGCTTTACACAATTCTGTAATTGTTAAATTTCAATTTCATATAATGAGAATATAAGATGATTATTCTTATTCAGTGTTGATAATTTTTCTACTGAACAAGTTTTTTTTACCAATCGGCCAAATGTATTATTCCCTTAACTTGTTGCATAATAGATAAATTCAATCTAGGTCAACATAATTGAAATTTTTACAATTGTTTATTTATAAACCTTGCTATTCACCTGCATCCTTGTTGCAAATTGAGATGATGATATATGATAAATTATTATATTTCTAGACGTATGCAACGAGTAAACGTTTTTGAAGTTTATTAATCAGTGTGCAATAACATATCTTTAAATAACTTTCACAACACTTCATCCTGAAACGGATGCTTGCTGCAGGGTCAATATTGGCCTGATAGCCTCGTGCTGTTGCAAGTTGACATATTCTTTGCTATTTACCATATCATGGCTAAAGATAGCAGCTACTACAATATATAGAGAAAACAAGAGGATACAATGTGGACAAACTTCATTACAGTCTTATCAATTTTAATCGAGAAGGTCTTCTAGTGTGCGTCATTTATTAGAAGGCGTTCTTGTATGCTCTGCCTATCCATTTCAGACAGATGGGCCTGCAGGTCTTTGACTGGAATCTCTTCTGCATGGTCCCTGCCATTTAGGCAGCTCCCACCTGTAAATTCCGTTCTTCTCCCGCCAGTAGATGCAAGGACACAGCCATTTCTCACCGAAAGATGTTAATTAACTGGTTTAACTGCACTTTGTCGACATTCACTGGATTTTGAATTTATGTGTGGTTGAGGACGAACGCCCACAGATTAAAGAATGTAAGGAATGTAGGACTGACAGAATAAGCAATCCCTTTGCCTAGAGAACTGGAGTTGGGTTTCATTGGTGGGTAATCACATTGGGTGTGCAGTCGGGTTGTGGAGATGGGTAATCCAGTTGGGTGGTCATTTTGGTGGTTAGGTGGGTGATCGAATTGGTTGGGCAGTCAGGTCACGTAGGTGGGTAATCAAGTTGGGTGGGCTGTAAGATCGTGTAGCTGGGTACTCAGGTTGGGTGGGTAGTTGCGTCGTGTAGGTGGGTAATCAGGCTGCAAGTGCAGCCGGGTCAGATAGGCAGCCCGATTAGCAGTAGTCGCTTTGGAACAGGTGGGCCGTGAAGCCGAAGGCGTAGTCAGGTTGGCTGAGCAGCTGGGTCGAGGAGAGCAGCCGTGTTGGCAGGTGGTCAGTTCGGGAAATAGCAGTCAGGTCCTGAGAAGAGGTGAGTGTGGCTGGGAGCTGGTTGGGAGGGAAATAGCAGAGTTGGAAGGAGTAGTCCGGACAGAGAAAGGGCAGTCAGCAGGACTGGGCAATCATTCGGGTGGCAGTTGGATCGGTGGACCATTGCATCACGTGGGCAGTCGGATCGGGTCGGCACGGGTGGGGGTGGTGGTGGTGAATTGGAGAGTTGAGTGTGGTACTCCGTTCAGTTCTGTCGGTTAATCCCTGAGATAGATCAATTTTTAACCAGCATAACATTCGCAGTGTGAATATGCAGGCAAGTTCCATATATCTGACCCTCAATTTTCTGACACTAAGCTCATTGTGGGAGACAATGACAGCAGCTCCCGGACAACGCAAATCAGTCAATCAAGAAACTTCCGGGGAAATTTCAGAGTGGTTGCATGTGTCAGGACATCCGCAGTGTTTTGGCTGCGCAACAGCAACTTCAATTCACTGCTTTGGATGTTTTGGGACCTTAGCTGCTTATTAAACTGACACTTCTCATTGCAGTACCTGCCGTCTAAAGGAGTTAAGGCCAACACAGGGAGGTTTTACTCCAGTGCTGAAACATATTAATAACTGTTCTCTATGTCACCTGACTAGCAAGTGCGCCGCTATAACAAGAAGCAATTATAATCTCTGTGCACTATGAGCCGACATAAAACACATGGCACAATGTGGAATAATGCTTTCTGATGCCTTTTTAAAAACAATACATTGTCTCTCCAACAGAAAGTCCACCATTCAAAATTGAATCATAATCTGCAATTTAACTATAGTTGGAACAGGAACAGTTGGTTTCGTTTTGCATTTTTTTTATCAGTATCAAAATTAATGTCCACGGAGATTTTAGTATTTGCTTCAGCTCTTCCCTGAATTTAGTTTGTGTAGCTGCATAAATAAAAGTGTTTGTGCAGGAACTCAAATACATGAGCATGTATCCGGTTTCAGTAGCGATGTATGCAGGAGCTGCATAATCCGGTAGTACGTGAATGAGCATACTACTGACTAACGTACGAACGATTGCTGTCAGCCACAATAGTATAAAAGTACCCGATACAGTGAACAGTAATATAATCGATTTCCTTCGATTCTGTATTTCTGGATCAGTATGATTCTCGCTGCTGTGACCCCGGAGATCCATACGGGCTCGACTGGCTATTAAAATCCTCCTGACTGTCAAACAATTAAACAGAAATATCAAAGAGAAAGGAATCCATGTCAATACAATGCTTTGTAGCCAAATAAATATTACACCAAAAGGAGATGTATAAAAATCTAGGCTGGGTTGGAAACCCCAGTGAGAATTGTTAATTGTTCGCTGAGGTTCAAATGCAAACCAGTTTGGTATGTTCTGTAAAAGTGAGAGGACACAGATTGTTGTTAGAACTGTCACCGCAGTTCGCACTGTGCAATACCTTGTCTTAAATTTGTGGGTACATATAAACACAAACCGGTCAATTATGAAGGAGACGGTAAACCAAACCGATAAATACAGGTTGGTATTGATTGAGTACATTATGAACTTGCAAATGGGTGTATAGGACATGATTATATTTGGAAAACGTTTACTCAGGATTTGATACACGAGAACATTGTTGAGCATGACCAGTAAATCGGCTGTTGCCATGGACACCATATAAAAAGCGATACATTTTGAAAGGCCGCAATTTCCTCTGGAGAGAATCACGATTGTCATCAGGTTCGCTGCGGGAAAAAGGGAGAGAAAGTAGGTAACATGGAAACTCAGGTACATTCCACAGAATATTATGGGAAGTGTTACCGTGCATTTCTACCCAGCGTTATATACATGTATACAATTTGTAATATTAGCCGGTGTTGATGAAACTCCGAAAATAAATAAATAAATATGCACTCTATTGTGATTAAATAGTTTCATGGGCAGTAATTTTGAGACTGGCCTCTCCCTGAAACAGAGATCGGAATAAGATTCATGGGGGAGGAATCTCTTCGCTGGACACTAGAATTCAGACTAATTAATGTGCGCATGAAATTGTTAAGAGAGTGCAAACTGGTTGGGAAATGTAAACAGTTTGGGAGATCGGATTTCAGGATGTGGACAGAATATGCAGGAGTCTAAAAAGGTCAATTGCTTTTCAGCAGAAGCAGCCCAGGCCCACTGGTTCTCGTTGAAGCTGTGAGTGGGAGAAATCTTAAAGGACTAAAACCTGAAAAAAGCTATCAGCCACCCAGGCAAGATGAAGAACTGGCAGTTTGTTTTTCCCAGAGCTGATCATGCTGTACACGAGAGCGCTATTGATTGGTGAGTGACAGTGCCTAAGGGAAAACTCCGCTATCAGGACTGTTGTGACCCGAGTGAAAGAGGCCACACAGAAGTAGGCCTTGCTGTTAATAATCATACCCTTGGAGCTGGAGTGGATTCAAGTGGTTGTTGGAGGCCACTTGAGAATCGGAGCCTGCTTTAAGAACAGTGATTGAGCACTGCTGGAGCAAGATGGAGTTGTGAGAGACATTAGGACTGAACACAATGCCAAATGTGTGCCGTGGGCTAGCTGAGAAATCCGAGAGACTATCAATGTTGTATCAGCTACTTCAACATAAATAAATACCTTCTACTGAATACAACTAGCAGTTAATTAAATACTTTCTGACTTTGGTTTGATTTTTTACAGTAAATGTTTTAAAAAGTGTTTTTTTGCCATTTGTCTTCTTCCATCTGGGTCGTTTGGGAAGTTCGCTTCTTTTACGGAGTTGATCCTCAGTGTAGAGAAACACTGTGTATCGGGACTGGACCGCCATCATCCCGGTAAATTTCAGTCGAATGTCATCATGGTGCTGAGAGCAGGGTCACTGGATTTCAGTCTGGAATATGGTAACGGAGTGTAGCTCCAAACTCCTCCCACTACCACCGCCCCTTATGCACTGATGCCTGAACTGGGCCTCATGTTGACTTCAGACAACAGGGCCTACTTATCGCCCGATTCCCTTTAATTGACCATTGCCCCTGGCGCAGGATGGAACTGTACAGCTCAGGTTAGCCGTCAGCACCTTGCAGAGGCAGTCCAGTTACCGATATACATTCCGTAAAGGGAAAGTGGGATATTCTTATATCTACTTGAATTTGAACAGTCAAATAATATACATATTTGCTTTCAAACAACCTTACTGTCATTAGGCCGTTACCATCTGATACACCGAGTAAATTTGATAACTCGCCACTAGGGCTCCATGTTACACTAAAAATAATTTTACAGTCGGTTCCCTCTGATTATGCAGAGATGAGAATCTCGGGAAGGGTATCCGATGCCAAACGTATTCAATATAATTTACAATCCATTACAGGACGCAATGAATTCAAATGAAACATTCAGCTGAAAATAAACTACCCAATGTAATTCAAAACGTTGGCCTTTGCCTCTTTATAAGCGGTCTGAAGTATCCGCTCAGGAACTGAACGGGAGGCGGTGGCTCCGAAAAGATTCGCTACCAGAGATGAATGAGGAGTAGCCTCGTATTCCTCAAAATAACTTCCGCCGACTGCTGGGCGGAGGACGCTGAAATACTTAGAATTATCACTGTAATGTAGAGAATGGGCAACGTTACATATGAGATGATAGCCGCTGACACTAAGCAACACATGCTTTAGTTTTGTGGAGGCGTGAAATTAACCTCATTCTCCTTCCCTGTGAGGATCTGCTGAGCAGAACCGCGGCTCACGGGGCCTGTGAAAGGCTAGGATTCCCGCCAATATTCAGCAATTTATTCTGGCAGTGAAATGACTCGGCAGTGAGACATTATTTCAATCAGCCACATAATCACACAGTGAAATATTCAAAAGATATTAGAAAACACTAACTTACCAGGAATACCGAATCCTGCGAGAATTGGGTAGTAAATATCCCTTACATGTAGAACCGTTGGCCGGATCATTTTTTTTTTAGAAGGATGCGAGATTTCACTCAGTTTTCTGATTGTATATAAGAACCGTAATTGTTTCCCCCTTTATAGGCCAACCTGTTTCCGGGTGATGAAATCAGCTCACTTAATAATTTGTGTTAGTTATAGTCACTTAACAAACAAGCGGGTAATTGACCTCGTCAGAGACCCCTGTCCGCCAATGGGGAAATTTAACAGCTCAGCACCAGAAACTTCGGCAATTAAAACTAATGATCGGAAAGTATCCCCAGAGGCAATGTGTTCTGCGCATGCCATTTTTGAATGTTGAATGGGACTTCCCTCCTGAAGAGTGTTGGTCTCTCGGAGCTTCATATCATTCTGGTGCGATCTTGACTCAGCCATTGCAGAATGTAAACGTGTTATGGACTGTAATGTACAACTTAAACTAATTGTATTCTTTGTGGATACCTCGTGATGACTTGGCGCTATTATGACTGGCGATGATATTGCTCGAACGTTAGTAATACTGGACATCTCCGTGTATTTATGCTTTTGCGTCAGTCATCAGTCCTGGTCTTTACCAAAAAAAACAATAATAGTAGGAAAAATTAGACAATCATCCGTGCAGATTTTAACTTATCATTATTCATCAAAACTCCACTTAAATATTAAGATGCCCTGCTCCAATTATTTTTGTTCTCAAATACAATCATAACATGCTGGGAATACTCAGGAGATCTTGCAGCATCAGCGGAGAGTAAATCTTATTTTGTTTTTCAGGCAATGGTCAGCATTGACTTTTCAGTTTCAGATTTCCAGCACGCAGCAACACTGAGGAAGCCCCTACACGAGCAATAATTGTTGTGTCCGTGCAGAAAATCATTCCAACATTTCCAGCTGTAACACTATAATGTTACTGCGGAGGCCTGTACGTAAAGTAATTCGTGATAACATCCCGCAAAGATCGCTGGGGGTCATCCTGTGCCTCAAGGCAATGTTCCACATTGCCTGAGTTAATATTTTAATCAGCACTCTGGGCAAAATTGGGAAAGCCCCTATTATATGAATGCTCCAATCCTCTTTTTCCACATTAGGAGCATTTTAATGCTTTGGCGAAATATCATAGCACAAGTACACTTGGGCACAACCAAAAAAAAAAAAAGGAAAATGAAAAGATACTTTTAGGTTGTAACTGCGCTTGGAGAATGAAAGTGTGTCATGACATATCACTGTACAAATTCTATTACGGCAGATAAATCTATTCATCGCTCAAACTTAATGCAGCAGGAACCATTTTATCCTTGAATAAGCACAGTTTATATTGACGTTTACACCTGATAACTAAACACAAAGCGGAGTCACAAAATGAAAAGTCAAGCAATGGAGAATATTACTGCTTCCAATTGGCGATAGATCGATTATGCATCTCCCCAGTTGACAGCGAACAAAACAGTAATAAATCACCTAAGCACAGTTGCCTTATGAAGGACAATGGTCGCGTTCAAGAGAGGAAATAAATGTCGCTTTTACACTTGAATGCAGATGCAAGGGGAGATGCGCCAATCTGCCAATAGCAATCAATGTTATCGAAGATATAGCGGGCGGGAGCACAAAACACACCTGTGTCTCAATCATGACTAATCACTTAAAATGTGGTAAATTTGTTGTAAAGCAGCCGTTTTTGGTATTTGACAGCACTTAAAACAAGGACTCTGCTCTCTTTACCTCGCAACCAGGTGGAAAAACACCTTATGTTTAAGAAGCGAGCGGTCACCAGTGCTTTCATTTAAATGATATTTCTTCATTCTACCTGCCATAAGTTAAAGCCATTGTGAGTGGCGAGTGTCATCCGAATTTAAATTGCGTTGGCAGAAGTTGTTACTGGATTTACAGCATCGGAGGTGACGCCTGTAACAATTTCTGCTTCAATATAATTTTCATTGTCAACCCTGCAGTGACGCATTGAGCTCGTAAACGGTGAATTCGTCTTGCACAATTATCGTTGCTCGCAAAACAGACCACAGAACGAAAGATGACTGGTATTTCACTCCTACCAGGGTTTGTTCCGTAAAACGACGAAGAAATGGGAGGGGGATGGGGGGAGGGAGAATCTTCCGTTTCTCTGAAGCATACAGAAAACCATTGGCCGCAGCTGTCCTTACAGATATTTGTAATAGAGCCAGAGGATGCTGGAAATACTCGACTGGCCTAACAGCTTCTGTGAACAGAGACAGCAGAGTTAACGTTTTCATGTTATTTATACAATAGGGAATAATTTGCTTTATACCTCCACACAATTTAAGACATGAGCATAATTTCTCCACCCAGATCGTCTAACCAATCTCCTCTCAATCTTCTATTCTCGCAGAAGAACAGGTACAGCTTTGCACATTTATCCACATAACTGAAGTTTCCCATCCTTGAATCATTCTCGTAAATCTTTTTGAACTATTTCTAAAACCTTCGTTTAAGTTGAACCATAATTTTATGAAGGTTCATTACCTAGTTCCTTTCGTTCTCTATGCCCTGATTTCTAAAACTGAGTGTTCAGGACGAAGGACTGCTTTCTAAAACTGCCCAGCCACCTTCAATGATTTATGGACATGTACACCCACGTCCCTCTGCTCCTGCATCCAATTAGAATTTGGACCATCATTTTATGTCACCCCTCCTCGTTCATCTGACCACATTGTATCGCTTCACACTTCTGTACATTCAATTTCACCTGCCTTGTCTCTTCCCATTCTTCCGACCTACCTATACCCTATTGAAGTATATTAGTATCCGCCTCACAGTTTGCAATACTTCCAGTCTTGCACTATCCTCAAATTTTGAAATTATGCCCTGCACACCCATGTCTAGGTTATTGATATATAGCTTAAAATGCAGTGGTCCCACTACATACCGGCAACACCAACGCACTCTGCACCCTCACACCCTCTCTCCACGCCCCAGTCAGAAGTAAGGAATGTTTGCTATATGTCATGCTTTAATAGGCTTGAATTCAATTATTAAGATGTGGCACAATTGAATTCCAGCTATGCTAAAGAGTAACAATTCAGAATGCCACATGGTTTGAAAAAAAATGCTTCTTGGAACTAATAATATTAACAACAAAGCATAGGTTTAATAATATTCGCGGAATCAAATGATTAATACAGGGGGAGAGAAGGTTAGAGTAGATTAAGGGATGTTATGACAAACTAATTTGCTTAGAGCTCCTGCACTTCCAAATTCCCCACTTCACCACTGAATTTCCATCAGTCATAGTGTTATTAATAACTACATCAAGTCGTGTTTATATTGCACCTCTAAAATAATAGATGTGAGGTCTTGTGGACGCAGCCAGAAACCTTGGTTCCACGTGCCATTCCAGGACTTGATTACCAATAATTAAATTTATTCAATTATGGGATGTGGGCTTGGCTGTGTAGGCCAACATTGATTGCCCATCCTTAATTGCCCTTGTGGTGGTGAGCTGCCTTATTGAACTGTCGCAGTCTTTGTGACGTAGGTACACTAACTGTACTTTGAGGAAGAGAGTGCCAGGAGTTTCATCCAGTGACAGCGAAGGAACGGTGTTATATGTCTAAGTCAGGATGGTGAGTGACTTGGAGGGAAACGTTCAGCAGGTGGTGTTCTCATGTTGCCGCTGCACTTGTCCTCCTAGATGGTCGTGGTCATTTGTTTGAAAGGAGCTGGCTAAGGAGCCTTGGCGAATTCCTGCAGTGCATCTTGTAGATGGTACGCACTGCAGCTACTGTGCGTAAATGGTGGAGGCCGTGATTGTTTGTGGATGGCGTTAAAAACAAGCAGAGTGTTTTGTCTTGGATAGTGTCAAGCTTTTTGATTGTTGTGGGAACTGCACGCATCCAGGATAGCGGAGGGTATGCCATCAAGCCCCTGGCTCATGCCTTGTAGATGATGGTGGTGCTTTGAGGGGTGAGAAGGTGCATTATGTGTCGCATGATTCCTAGCCCCTGTACCTGCTATTTTATTCACTTTAATTATATGGCAAAACCAGTTCAGTTTCTGTTCAATAGTAATCTCCAGGATGTTGAGAGAGGAGAACTCATTACCATATTGCCACTAAATTCCAACAGCAATGATTAGATTCTCACTGGCTGGAGATGCTCATTGCCTGCACTTGATTGGCACGAATTTTACTCTGCCGATTATCTTAGCCATGAGATTGCCCGAGTGATATGCCTGAGAAAAAGTGATATGGGAATGGATTGGCTTCTCAGCCACGCCAATTATGTGTCACTTACAAGAAGCACAGGAATGAAGTAAACATTGCGCCGTTCAGCATTTTGTTTCATTCCCGACGTGTCTCAGTCTAAAATTTATAACTCATTGGGAGTCCATTGTGCAGCATTTCCAAAATAATGTGGAAGCAGTACATGTTCTTTGATCTAGCCAGCAGCTGACTGAATGCCTGCTAAGAAATTTGACAGGCACTCGGTCGTTTTGCACTGAAGCACCCATCATAAGTTTAACAGGTAGGAGCAGAAGTCGACGATTCGGCCTATTGAGTCCGCTTCACCAATCCGTGAGATCATAGCTGACCTGATAGCCCTCAATTCCACTTTTGCCTTTTCCCATGTGCCTTTTCCCCGTAACGCTTGATTCCCTTATTGGCTAAAAATCTGTCTGTTATAGCCGTGAACGTACTCACTGATCCATCCTCTACAGAACTATGTGGTGAAGGAATTAACAGATTCTCTTCTCTGCGAAGAGTAGAAAGCCCTCCTCATGTCTGTCTTAAAAGGGCGACCACTTACTCTGAGATTATGCCCTCTGGTCCGAGACGGGCTGAAAGGGGAAACCAACCTTTTAGTCTCTACTCTGACATGCCGCCTCAGAATCTTACATGCTTCAATAAGGCCGCCTCTCAATCTTCTAAACTGCAATAAATACAGGCCCAGACTGTCCCACCTCTCCTCATAAGAGAATCCCTCCTTACCCGGCATCAACCTAGTGAATCTTCTCTGGTCTGTGACCAATGCTAATGCACCTTTCATTAGAAAAGAGGACGAAAACTGTTCACTTTTTTCTAGGTGTGGTTTAACTATGTTCTTGTATATCTTCGGCAATACTTCTCTATTTCTATAATCCATTCGCTTTGAAATAAAGAGCAGCGTTCTGTTTCCCTTCCATAATACCTGTTTCCTGCAGCCCTTCTTTATTTAAATAATATCCAGCTTCCCGATACGCCCAGCCAAGGTGGATAAGCTCACATTTTCCAGCATTATATTCCATCTGCCAAGATTTTGCCTACTAACTTGATCTGCCTTTATCCCTCTGCAGGCTCTTTGTGTCATCATCCAAACTTGCCTTCGTACCTATTTTTCTGTCATGCACAAAGTTGACGCTGGTACAATCACTTTCCTTATCCAAGTAATTAATATATTTTGTAAATAATTGTGGCGCCAGAACCAATCCGTGTGGCTAGTTAGAGGCTGCCACCCTGAAAATATGCACCTGTCTCAAACCTTTGTCTTCTATTGGTTAGCCAATTCTTTATCCATGCTACAGTGCTACCCCCAACACCACGGCCTCTTATTAAGTAGCATTATGTGTGGTACGTTATTGATGGCCTTTTTTTGAAATCCTGGCATCGTACATCTGCTGATTTCCTTTATCTACCCTGCTTCTTACCTCCTCAATGATTTCTTATAAATTTGTCTGGCCTGATTTCCCTTTCATGAAGCCATGCTGACTATGCTTGATTATATTATGCATTTCTAAATGCTCTGCTATTACATCCTTTGTAACAGACTCTAACATTTTCCTAATAACAGGTGTTAAGCTAACTGGCCAAATCTCACTTGCTTATGTCTCCCTCCCTTTTAAAATAGGGTGTTAAATTGGTAGTTTTCCAATCCTCTACGAATTTTCCAGGTTCTAAGGATTTCTGCAGGTATTACTACTAGTGCATCCACTCGGCCTTTAATCCCATTAGTTTCCATAGTCGTTTTCTCTCGTGATAGATATTGTATCTATTTCTGAATCCACAACCCCACCACCCATTTTTCCCCTTGATTATTTCTTATTTTTTGAATGATATTAATTTCTTCTTCTGTAAAGACTGATGCAAAGTATTTATTCAACTCCTCTGCCGTTTCCTTTTTTCCCGTTATTATTTCCCCAGCCTCGTTCTCTAAGGGGCCTATGTTCACTTTGACTTCTCTATTCCTCCATATATGTTTAAATAAGCTCTCGCGATCCGTTTTGACAATACTTGCTGGTCTATGCTCCAATTTTATTTTCTCTCTGTTATTTTTTGGTCAGCTTTGTTTTTTAAAGCTTCTCCATGCCTCTGCTTTCCCACTAATCTTTGCCACATTGTATATATTTTTCTTTCAATTTGATACGATCCACAACTTCCTTATTTAACCGTCGAGCCTGCTCCATCATTCAATATGATTATGGCTGATCGAACAGTCCAATGCGCTTTACTCAAACTATCCCCACAACCATTTACGTTATTGCAAATACGAAATCTTTCAAACTCCTCCTTAAACATTCTCAATGACTGAACATCGATGGCCCTCTGGGCCAGATAATTCCAAGAATTTACAATGCTCTGAGAAAATACATTTCTCCCATCTGGGCCTTAAGTGGCTTCCCTCTTATTTGGAATTGTGTCCCTTGGTTCTAGACTCGAAAGCCAGGGGAAACATCCGATCTACATCGACCCTGTATATTCCTTTCAGCATTTTGCAGGGTTCATTGAGATCACCTCTCATTCTTCGAAACTCTAGTGGATGCAGGGCCAGTTTCCCCAATCTCTCTTCATATGATGATCCCACCAGCCCCGGAAGATGTTTGGCGAATTTCGTTGCACCCTCTGTGGAAATGCTATCCTTTCTGTATAAGGTGACCAAAACTGCCCACAGTACCGCAGGGGCAGTCATGCAAAGCATCAATACATTTGAAGCAATTGTTCACTCCTTCTTTACTCAAACCCTCTCCTGATAAAGGATGACATTCTACTCGCCTTCTTAATTGTTTGCTGCACCTGTATGTTAGCTTTCAGGGACTTTTGGACAAGAACACGCAGGTACATCTACACTTTCATTCTCTTATCGTTTACGAAATAATCTGCACATCTGTTCCTCGTACCAAGATGCATAACCTCAAATCTTTCCACATTATATTCCATCATCCATGTTCTTGCCTGCAATCTAAGTTTATCCAAATCTTTCAGCAGCCGCTTTACATCGTCCTCATGGCACACATTAACCCCTAACTTTGCATCATCCATGAAGTTGGAAATATTACATTTGGCCCCCACATCCACATTATTGATATATATTGTGAACAGCTGGGGCCCAAATACCGATCCTTGCAGCATCGAACTAGTCAAAGCCTGCCAATGCGAGATGACCCGTTTATTCTTCCTTCATGTTTTCTGCCTGTTAGTAACCGCTTAGAACATGCCAGTATATTCCCCTCATCCATTGTACTTTAAATTCGCTAACCAACCTCCTGAGGGAGTCTTTATCAAAAGCCTTCTGAAAGTTGCCCATCGAACCTTCATCAATTGTGTTACTAACATCCTCAAAAAACGCCACCAAGCTCGTCAAATGTAATTCCACTTTCGGAAATCCATGCTGACTATCCCCAGTCAGATCATCATTAACCAAGCATCCATTTATCACATCATTCAGAATAGATTCGAACATTTTCACCACTATGGAGGTAGGGGTTAAAGACCGGTAGTCCCCTATTTCCTCTCTAACACCATTCATAAATAGTTAGGTGGCATTTTCTACCTTCCAATATTCCAGAACCATTCCAGAATCTGTATAATTTTCGAAAATGATCACCAATATATCCATTACCTCTATAGCAACCTTGTTCAACATTTTAGAATGCAGAATATCAGGTGCCAGTGACTTATCAAATTTCAGTCCCATTAATTTCTTCAATACAACCTTCTACCTTATACTAATTTCCTTCAGATCCTCATTCTCCTTTGTCTCTTGAATCTCTAATCCTGGAAGAATTCCTGCATCCTCCTCAGTGAAAATATACACAAAGCAAACATTTAAATTATTTGCCATTTCTTTATTCCTCATTATGAACCCACCTGGTTCCTCCCAGAATAGACAAATATTCATCTTAGCCAAATTATTCCTTTCCACATTCCAAACTGAAGATTCTATGGATAATGTTTATGTTTTCTTTTTGCGAAATTGCATGCATGTTCTATTTTCCATTACTTCACAAGTATCTTGATCCTCCTTTGCTTTATTCTAAAAACCTCTCTGTCCTCAGGTTCACTACTACTTATGGCAACTTAATTAGCCTTTTCATTTAAACTTATACAATCTTTAGCTTCCTTTGCCAATCATGGCTGAATGACTTTTTGGGTTCTTGCATCTTGAAGGAATGTATATATGCTGTAAGCTATGTAGTAGTTCTTTGAAGACTGTCAATTGTCTATCTTCAGTCGTACGTTTTAATGCATTTTCCCAATCCACCGCAGCCAATTGAACCTCATGCCTTCCTAATGTCCTTTATTTAACATTAACATCCTTGTTTCAGAGTGAACTACCTCATTTTCAAACACAATGTAAAGTTCTACCATCTCGTGATCACTCGCATCTAAAGGTTCCTTAACACAAATATTATCAATTAGCTAATTCTCATCACATAATACTAAATGTAAAATAACCCGTCCTCTATTCCGCTACTTCACATGTTACTCTATAAAACCATCCCTGACACACTCCAGAAATTCACCTTTCAAAACATTCATGCTCAATTGGTTGACCCAATCGATATGCAGATTGATGTCAGTGAGGATTACTGTATTGTACTACTTGCATCTGTCATCTCCTGATTAATACCATGCCCCACAATGCCACGATTGTTTGGTGGCGGGAAAACTGCTCCAACCAAAGTCTGCTGCTCTTTGCTGTTTCTTCACTCCACCCAACCATTTCTACACGTTGTTCTTCCGATATGAGATCCTGCCTTATTAATGGCCTGCCCCCATCCCTTATTATGACTGCACCTCCCAGTGCTTTTACTTTTTGTCTGTCCTTCCTAAATGCTGAATATCCTTGAATATTCAACTCCGAGTCTTGCTCACTCTGCAACCATGTTTCTGTTTTGGCAATTATATCATACCCATTTAGCTCTATTTGTGTCTTTAGATCATCGACATATGTGAATGCTGTGGCCCTTCATTTCGAATGCCCTTAACTTTTTATGTTGACATAATTCGGCATTTGAAGCATACTAATTCTCAAAGCAATGCTGTTTCTCCTGCTTCTGGTCTCACTACCACTTCCGGTTAGGAAATTTACTTTCTTCCAATTTGGGCCACTCATTAGGTTCCCACCCCCTGACGAGCGAGTTTAAACTCACCGCAACAGTAATAGCACATCTCCCTTCAAGTATAACAGTCTCAGCCCTGTTAAGATGTAACCGGTCCAGATTTTACAGGAACCCCCTGCCCCAGAGCTGGTCCCAATGCCTCTGAAAACAGATGGTCTCCCTCCTAAAACAGTTCTCCAGCCACGAATTTAACTGATGTACACTACTTTCCCTATGCTAACTAGCACGGGTCTTTGGGAGTAATCCTGAGATAACTGCTTTTGAAGCCCTGCCTTTTAATTCCCTTCCTAACTCCCTGAAATCAGCTTCCAGGAACTCATGCCTGTTCCATCTAATGTCGTTGCTGCCAATGTGGACCACAGATTCTGGTTGATCCCTCCGCCGGAAGGGTGTCCTGTAGCTGCTCCACGTCATCCTTGACCTTGACATCAGGGAGACAGCACACCTTCCTTGAAGCACGTTTACTGCCGTAGAAATACTTGCTCGATGCCTTGACTATGGAATTTACTATCACTATCGCCTTTCTATTCTTCTTCCTCTGCACCCACCTCTCCCCACCGTGCAGCTGAGCCGCCCGGAGTGCCACCGTCTTGGCTCTGGCTGCGCCCTCCTGAGCCCTCATTAGCACCCAAAATGGAAAACCGATAGCAAGCAGGATATAGTCAGGGGACTCCTTCACTACCTGCCTGGATCTCTTAGAATGACTGGCAGTCAGCCATTCCATCTCTGGCTGCACACTTCTGACCTGTGGTTTGTCCAACTCTCTAAATGTGTTATCCACTTAGTCCTCTGCCTGGAGATAATTCCTTCAAGTATGTTTGTCGTTAACACTTGGTGCGTCCATGACTTCCAATATAGCGCAGGATGTACCCTTCACTTCTCTGAGCTGACCTGCCATCCCGTAACTCTAAAATCTATTACACTCGGAAAAAATAATGAGTAGAATAATTTACTCGTAACTTCCCTCCAATGCACTACCGCTACCTTTCTCTTACTTTGGTTTGCGTTGTTATTATTTTCACTTTGACTTGACTTCACTTTACTCCCCCAATTCTAATGTTCCTTAATGAAATCTAAGAAGCTACATATTTATAAATCGTAGATTTTTCTGGTGAATTTTAAGCTATTTAAAAACAGGCCCTAAAAGCCGCTTCTCACCAGACAATGAGTTTACAGTTTTCCTCTGATTCCTCTACTTGATTTTTCCTTTGACTCAGCGCCTTGCCCGAGTAGAGCTGTGCTTCTCAAGTCCGGGTATCTCCGCCCCCGGAAGGTGAATGTGAACCGCTTTTACCCACCTTACTTCTAATTCGCAGTGCAGGTCCAATTCCAAGCTTGAAATGCGTCAACCCTAGGGCAACATTGCAACACTAATTTTGCTTCAATGTTTGAAGTGATTTCACGCCTTAAATTTAGCATTCCTTCTCAAGTCAAGTTCGGATGAGCAACATTCCTAGTTGGGGAAATTGATAAAGAGAGATTGCAAAAGATATAAGCCTGTTGATGGAAACAAATGTTGCAGCTTGAGGTTTGCTTTCCGCAGAGTATTTTCAACACTGAGAGGAAGCAGAACGTTGATGTTGCTGAGCAGCATTGTGAAAAAAAATCGGAAATGTTCTTATAGCTCACTGGTAATCTGAAACTTTGAACGTACGAGTACAATAATTCTAACTTCCTAGCTGTCAGCAAGGACTGAGTGTCGACGGTCCTTGGGTCGGTCTTCGGTACCAGTCAGGAAATACAGAATCCGAGTGACCCTCCCCCTGCTACCTTGATACTGTATCAAAGAAGCATACTGGAATGATATTTGAGTGTATATTGATTTAATACTTTGAAAAAGTGTCTGCATGCAAGATAAGAAAGAATCAAGCCACATAATTCTCACTCGAAATACATCTTAGCATTTCCTGTACATACTGTGATATGTATCTGACTGTCGCTGTTAATGATCTAATTTGCGTCTTTCTTGCAGAGAATCTACTGACAATCATGACTCTTGACAGAAGAAACTCCGCCCTTTCCAACTGTATCACTGTCTATATTGTGTTTGGCAACAGCAGATCTACTGGCAATATTTTTAAAATAGAATATCAAATTTTCAGCAATATCTTTGCACATTCATTCCTCTCCAGCACTGTCATTGTTATGACACTGTCAAACTTAAAATTCAACAGGCAGTCCATCATTTTTCGCTGAAGAACCCATCATAAACTGGCACTGAATGTGACTGCCTAATTCGCAATTCAGTTCCAATTCTAAGCTTCAGTTGTAACTGTCACTGCCCATGATATGTTCACCAAATTTTAAAACATAGCATTTCACTGTGACAACTGCTACAGTGGTCTCTGTGCTGATCGATTCGGAGAATATGCCATTTGGTTTGCCGAGAAACACAAATGTTCATTTATTAGCTACTGAACAAACTGCAAAAACGAGAGATCAACAAAATGATCATTAAAGATATTCATTGGGGTTCCCGCCCTGGCGTGGATTTTTTTCATCGCCTTCCGCGATAGCGGACTCTGTGCTCAGATGTATTTTATCTTCATTACTTAATTTTCTTTTTATATTATTATTTAAATGTTTGACAATCAAACGCATTTTAACACTTACCAGAGCCCCCAGGGGAGTCCGGGTTCACAACGGTAAGAATCGGAATGACCCAGAGGTGGAAAACCGAATAAAACCCATTATCTGCTTATCCACTATATCCAGCAGTTGCATGACCTTGTGGGTGACAGCTGCTGTCAGCTCTCTAACTAAGAGCTGAGCAGTTCATTACCGACCCAATTTTACATCCCTGGCGTACATCGCCTCTCAAACAGGTTATATGTTGATTTATCTGAGTTCCAATGCAAAACATTGTCGTTATAAAGTGACACAAGCTGTCACCATCTTTTCCTGCAGATAGACCCTATGCATCTGTATGAAAACAAACAGCGTTAATGCTCAAGCACTGAAAATCCTGCTTTTCCTCTCAAACATTTCAGGTTCTTTATTAAAATATATTTCAACCAGTTTCCTGATAACCTGTTTTTGCAGTTAGTTCAGTTTTTAGCAAATCAACATTGTCTAATTGATCTGAATGATTTATTTGTGTTTCCAAGCTTCTGGTCAATGGATTTCATTTAATGCATTTTCAAGTTTAGGGAGCTGATGGGAGAATATAATAATTTCAATCATGGAGGCTGTGAGAAGTGTTTGAATGCTCACTCCGAACCGCATACACAATACTCATGCACAACACCTTAACCATTCGGTCGCCAGAGCTGGACAAATCTCAGCACAAAACATCAGGCATAACGTTATGTACAAAACATCAGACAATTGCCCGGTAGCCTTGATTCATCACCATCACCTCATCAGTCCTTTTGAAATCTCCCAGTCCATGTAGAAATGAAACTCGTGATTCGTGGAATCCGATCGTTCAGAAGGAAGCCTGTCGGCCCATCGAGTTTGTGCATGTTCTTGAAAAGATCTGTCAGTTATGCTCCACAATTCAGCTTTTCCCCATCACCATGTAAGTTAGTTCTATTTAAATCCCAACTGAATCACATTTCCCCATCCTTTCAGGTGGAAAAACAAAGTAACGTGAAACCTCGAAATGTGAAATAAACCAGGTTTACCAACGAAGAAACGCAAAAAACGTCTGTAATGCCTCTTGGTCGACAGTGAAGGTGGCTGTGGGACGCATGTGAACCGTAGCCTGTGTAGCTGAGTGGGTGGAACATACGACTTTTAATCTGATGGTGCACAGTTCAATCGCTGTATAAGCTCCTTTTGGCTCGAAGTGTTCACTCCCAGTAGAATGAACAATGGACGTTGAATCCTTCAAGGAGAAATTAACAAACGGAGAATCTTTGGATTTGCAGATCAAGATCCAGCATCTCGTAATAATGGAAGTTTCGATCAATTTTAGAATTGTTGCCGAATTTCCAGCTACTCTAACTGTGAAAAGTGCTTCCAGATTATTCCCTTGGTTGGCACAATCGCTGTGGATCAGAGGCAAAAACATGGCACAATTCAACCCATTTCCTGCCGGTGGGTGGAACAGTTTAGCCGTGTTTAACCTAATAAATCACTTTATCATCTTAGAAATCTAGAGCATATCAACGTCCATTCTTCGATCCTCAAGGAAATGCAAATGTTTGGAAGCCCTGAAAAGGGGAAAAAATGCAGGAATCAGGGAGAAGGCATAGGATTGACACTGAGGGAATTCATCCGTCTGTCAGCCAGCACAGACAGGATGGGCCAAATGGCACTTCTCTTATGCCGTGCCCATTCTATGATTATGTTGTATCTGCCAATGTGTAGGTGATTAGGTTGAGGTCACTATGGGTTTATTTCAACTGAGAATGGGATATGGGCCCAGGGTAGGGTTGCCGTGAGGTTTGCAGTACATTGGCAGCTTTTAGTATTAATCGTTCTTGGATGAGACCTTGTTTGGTAAGGTCATCATTTATTTGTGGAACCTTCTTCTTCAGTTAATTGCTGAATTCTCCGCCACTATTCACTGCTTTATGTGAACGCTCTGCACCCCCCACCCCCCTTACATCTGATCCTTTGATTGTGGGATCATTTCAAAAGTGATTGTCGGTCAAGACAGGAGATATTAATTTTCATGGCACAAAACCCAAATGTTGTAATGGGAGTGATTTAAACAGTGTTTGTAGAAAGCACTAGTTGAGCCTCAGTTAGTGCATCCCGGCTGCCTCTGGGCGCTTCTGTTTATAAACGATGTGATGATGTGAAGTATTTTGGAAAGAGAGCAGGAAAGATTCACTAGAATAGTCCTGGGATGAGGGACCACAGTTATGATGGTACACTGGAGAGGTTAGGACTGTATTCCTGGGCGATAAGAAGGCTAAGAGGAGATTTGATGGAGGGATGAACATCACGAGGCGTATGGGCAGGGTAGACAGGGAGAAACAGTCCCCGTTTGTAAAATGTTCAGGATTTTAGAGTACGGAGATAAAGTAGTTTGTAAAAAGAAAGTATAAGTGACACGAGGAAAAACTTTACTCTTCTTGCCAGTAGTTGTTAAGGCTGGAGAGTGTGCTGGAGGCAGGTTCAAGGGAAGCATTACAAAGGGGTTTAGACAGCTATCTGGCTTTAATTCCTTGTCTGTGTCCCTGGGTCCAACGTTCCAAGTCAGCAGCAATATTTTTGGCAGATCATTCCTGTTCAAAGTTACAAAGAAAAAAATATCAAATTGCTCATGCAATCATGAGTAAGGGCTTCTATAAAGCGACAGTTAGTCGGTAAAATGTCGGGACTGAGCTGTGAGTTAGTGCCTGGAATTGAAGAGAGTTCGGAAGGAGTTCAAAAAGCAAACACAGTTCCAGAGAAAGAAAATTAAAAGATTGGCAAGGAGGAAGAGTGCGGAGTATGAATGGCGTTCACCATCTTTCAAATTTTACACAATGAAGCATCCAAAGGGAAAATCTTTCCTGAGCCAAAGAGCTGCGGTTTAGTGCAGTGAACAGAAAATAGAACTGAAATTAGCAGAATCATGCTGCCTACTGAACGAGAGGAAACATGCTGCCTATTATGGGTAGGCAAGGAAACAAAAGTTGGTGGATGAATGGCAGGATCCTGAAAAGCTGCCATCAGAAACGCAATGGCATGCTGAGAAACTCAAGCACTTACATACATATAGAAATACACACACAAACACACACACAATCACTTGCACATGCAAAATCTGAAGCACACGCACACACTTAGGCATAGAAACCCAAAACACATACAAATTTAGGCACACAAATGAAAACACACAAAGACGCACACATGCTCTCACACACATGCTTGCACACAAGCACATGTACACATATGACACAGACACACAGAAGCACATACCCAGAAAGGCACATTCAACCACAATTACTAACACACCCACACACACAACACGCACCATGACGCATGCAAATGCACACATGATGGAAAGACGCACACGTGCACATACAGTCAGATACTCAGAAATGCAACTTTACACACAATTATAGACACATACACGCAGCAGTCTCTTTCACATGCACACGCAGACATGCACACACACAGATACTCACAATCAGAGACAAATGCATGCACTCACTTATATATTGACAAAGAAGATCCATTAAAATTTGATGTTTGCTCAATGTTCAGCACCATTCGTACTCCTCTGGTATTGAAACAGTGCATGTCCATATAAAGCACGAATTGGACTAAAACAGGTTTGGGCTGGGAAGTGGCAAGTAACATGCACGCCACATGTGTGACAGGAAATGACCGTCTCCAATAAGAATCTAACCATGTCTCCTTGACATTCAATAGCATTACCATCAATGATTACCCCTATGTCAACATCTGAAGGTTACCACTGACCGGAATCAGATCTGACCTAGCCATATAAGCACTTTGACTAAAAGAGCAGATCAAAGGTTAGAAACAGCGCGACAAGTAACTCACCTCCCCACTCCCTAACGCCTGTTCACTATCTGCAAGGCACCAGTCAGGGGTGTAATGGAATACAGCCACCTCCAATTGCCTGTGCGGGTGAGGCTCCCACAGTACTCGTGAATCTTGACACAGCCCAGGACAACGCAGCCCGCTTGATTGGCACAACATCCACAAACATTCACTCCCTCCACCACCGGCGAACTATAGCAGCATTGCACACCATCTAGTAGATGCACTACTGGAGTTCATTAAGGCTTCTTCGAAAGCACATTCCATGCACTCAACCACTACCACCTGGAAAGGCATGTGCAACAGATAGATGGGAAGACTGCCATCTGGAAGTGCTCCTCTCTCAGCATCCTGAGTTGGAAATATATTGCCGCTCCTTCACTGTCACTGTGTCAAAATCCTGGAACACGCTCCCTGACAGCACTGTGAGTGCACAAACACCGCATGGACCACAGCGGCTCATGAAGGCAGCTCACCACCACCTTCTCAAGGGCAATGATTGATAGGCAAGAAATCCTGCCCCAACCAGTGAAGGGCACATCTACAAGGCACAACTCAGGGGTGTGCTGGAATACTTCCGCCATCCCCTACTTGTCTGTTTGGGTGAGGCTCCCACAGCACTGGTGAAACTTGATGCAGTCCAGGACAAGGCAGCCCCACTTGACTGGCACCACATTCATAAGCATTCACTCCCCCAACCACTCACGAAAAGTAGCAGCATTACATAAAATCTACATGATGCACAGCAGGAATTCAGCAAGGCTCCTTCGACAGCGCCTTCCTAACCCACGACCACTGCCATCTGTAAGGACAAGGGAAGCAGATATATACAAACACCACCACCTGGAAGTTCCCATCCCTCACCATTCTGACTTGGAAATATATCGCCGTTCCTTCACTGTTGCTGTGTCAAAATCCTGGATCTCGCTATCTGACAGCACTGTGGATGTACCTACACCACATTGACTGCAGCGGCTCATGAAGGCAGCTCACCACCACCTTCTCAAGGGCAATGAGTGATGGGCAAGAAATCCTGCCCCAGCCAATGAAGGCCAAATCTCATGAAGTAAGTAAAAATATATTTATATGCCTGGCAATGTTCCATTTGTGGTCAACGTTACCAAAATGTTAATAGTAAGGCATTCAGCAAAAGCAATGCCATTGAATGTCATCAACCGATGGTTTGGTTTTATCTTGCTGGAGGTGGTGATTGTCTGGCAATTTGTGTGGTACAAATTTCACATGTCATTTGTCAGCTAAAGCCTGAATGTAGTTCACATCTTGCTCGACTTTGACATGGACTGCTAAAGCAGCTGAGAATTCGTGAATGGTGCTGAACATTGTGAAATGTTCAACCACTCCTTACCTGATAATGGAAGGAAGGTCATTGATGAAGCACCTGAAGGTGGTTGGGGCGAGGGCACTACCCTGAGGAACTCCTTCAGTGATATACTGGAACTGAGGTGACTGACCTCCAACAACCAGAACCGTCTTCCTTTGTGCTAAGTGTGAGTCCAACCAGTAGCAAGTTTTCCCCTGATTCCCACTGAATCCAGTTTTGTTCGCGCTCCATGATGCCTCAATCGGTTAAATGCAGCTTTGATATCCATGAAGGCCATTCTTACTTCGCCTTGGTAGTTTAGCTGTGTTGCCCATGTTTGAACCAAGGTTGACATGACTTCAGGAGCTGAATGGCCGGAGCCGAACCACACTGGGCATCGGTGATCAGGTTATTCCTAACCAAGTGCCACTTGACAGCACTGTTGATTGCCTCTCCAGCATTTTACTGCTGATGGGGAGTAGACTGATGTGGCGGTAATCGGCTGGGTTGGAATTGCCCTCTTTATTCTGTGGACAGAGCAGAGTTGGGTAATCTTCCAGATTGCCGGGTGGATCCAAATTTTGTTCCTCTACTGGAACCACGTTTTATACTGCATTCATGAGATGTGGGTGTCATTGGCCAGGCATTTAATTCCCGTCAACAATAGCCATTTTTAAGCTTTTTCAGATGGCATTCAAGAGTCAACCATATTGCTGTGGGGCAGTATTCACATACAGGCGATACCAGGATTGTGGATGTACTTATTCAAGGGCATTGGTAAACAATATGTGTTTTGAAAACAATGGAAGATAGTATCATGTTCACCATTACTGAGAGTAGCATGTAATTCCAGATTTATATATTCCGTAATTAAATTCAAATTGCACAAGGTAGGATCTGAACCCATCTGCCCTTAGAATTTCTGTGGGATTCTGGATCACGAGATCTTCAAACTAATGACCAGAACATAGTTCCCACCTGGCTTGAAAGAGTTGCAGCAAGTTCTACAATACAAGTCTTCAGGACTACTGCCAGAATATTGCCAGGGACCATAGTATTTATCGTTTCCAATGCCTCCATGCATCTCTTGTTATCACGCAGTGTTTCTAGGCAGCCAATCATGGTGCTCGACATTATAATCCACCAGTTTGTGCCCTTTTAAATTCCAGTGCATTCTCCAAGTTGTTTTCAACATGGAGGAGTATTGGTTTGTCAACTGAGTGGGAGAGTGTTTGGGGTTTAGGTGGGTGGACCTTACGTAGCAATTAGCAGGAGAGGACCATGCAAATGTTTGACCTGATTTCATGAGACCGCATGAGGTTCAATGTTGAGGGCTTCCAGGGCAGCTCACTCCCGAGAGTATATCACTGTGCCACTATCTCGTCTCGTTCTGCCCTGCTGATGGACAGGTCAAACTCAGGGTCTGTAGCAGTGGTTTCTGGGACATTATTCCTAAATTAACATTCCGTGAGGATGACTCTGTCAGGCTGCTGCTTGAGTAGCCTGCAAGACCAAGCCCTCCACAAAGGCCAGAATCATGGCCATATGGAGATGTAGAGTGAAACATATTCATTTTTAAAAGGGAATTGGATGAAACATAAAGGGGAACAATTTGTAGGAATATGCAAAAATAAAAGACGAATTGTGATTAACCGCATAAATGCGACCATGGAGCGTTTAAAACAGAAGAATGGGGATATTAAAACTGACAGGTTACGAGACCAGGAAACAATGTAAGGCAGAGGAAACTTGGTTGATGACTGAACGGGATTTGGTGTGAGTTAGGATATGGGAAGGAATTTTGGAATGAGCAGCGGCTTATTGTGGCACTGATGATGGCATATTCAGCTGCTGGTCTGAGGCAGAGGTGGTGATGGGTGATATTATGGAGGCGGAAGTGGGCTGGATTAGAGTGAAGAGCATAGGATAACTGTTCAGGGTCAGAGGATCATACATGGACTGAACATTCTGGTTCTACCTCAGACCTTGGACAGGGGGGCTCCTGGATTCGGTAGGCAGGGAGAGGAGTTGTGATGAACAGTGAAGCCAATAGATTCTATCTTTCCAAAATTCAAATCACAAGAAGAGTAATAAAGATAATTGTGGTTTATAAAACAAACAAATGGACAGAGAGACTTACCAGACACACCAACAATAGCGAAGATAGGATAATAACCCGCTTGTATAAGCAGAAATGCTCAATTGATGCGAGTGGCTAATGGCAACTGATCATAATCTGTAGAGAGATAGTACAGGGAATTGGATAAACTGTCCAATGTTGTAACATTCCAATCTACTGTTCTCAGTTTCTGATGCATTATTCGAACATTCAAATCTAATGATCTCAGTTTCCTGATCCATTGTAGTTACATTCCGATCTATTGTTCTCAGATTCTGATCTCTCCTCCCAATCCCTCTGGAGCCCCTGATCCCTCTCAGTGTCGGAGGTGATGCTACTGCGGACACGATGAGATAAACATTGAAATGAGTCCATATTAATAGTAGTGGGAAACCCTCCAGTGACCCATTTAGGGTCTGTGGAGGCCAACAACAATTATTGTCACTGAACAAACAGGTTCCGTTAGCCCTTTCCAGTCCAATATTGTTTATATTGCATGGAAGTAGAACAGAGAGAAGAAGAACATCAGAACAGCGCGAAAAGGGGCGAGATTTCATGAACTGAGGAGTTTTAATAGTAACATGTAAAGCGGCTTGAGTTGGAAAGCCCAGGAGTTATAAAATCTGCGTTATTAGCGGCGAGAGTTCAAAAGCAGAGGAGTTAAAGAAACAGTAATAGTCTCATAAAAACTGAGGCTACAACAGCAGGACAGAGGGAGGGATTGTGCGACTATTAACTCACCTCCTGTTTCTCCAAAGCCCATCGACCATCTATAAGGCACAAGTTAGGAGGGTGAAGGAATCCTCCCCACTTGCCAGAGTGAGTGCAGCTCCCACAATGTTCAAGAAGTTTGATACAGTCCAGGGCAAAGTAGCCTGCTGAATTGGCGCCACATCCACAAACATTCACTCCCTCCACCAATGAAGCACGTACGCAACAGTATTTACCATCTACAAGAGGCACTACAGGTATTAAACAAGGTTTCTGTGAAAGCACCTTCCAGAGTGATGACAACGACCATCTAAAAAGTCATGGGGAGCAGATAGATGGGATAACAGCTACCCGGAAGTTTCCATTCAAGACTCTCACCATCCTGGCTTGGAAATATATCGACCTTCAATTTCACTGTCACTGGGTCAGAATCCTGGAACTCCCTTCCTAGCAGCAATGTGGGTGTACCTACACCACATTGCCTGCAATAATTCAAGAAGGCAGCTCACCACCACCTTCTCAAGGGGCAGTGAGGGATGGACAATGAATGCTGGCCCAGCCAGCTTAGCCCACAGCAGGAGCATAGTGATAGCAGCTATTTTTTGGGCGGATTTTCCACATTGCTGGGTCGATGCAAGTGTTGTCATTGCATTGGAACAGATTGGCTCGGGAAACAGCACGAGATTTCAATATTATTCCAAAACAAAAACAGAATTACCTGGAAAAACTCAATATTATTATTCAATATAATTGCTGCGTTCTTTTTAGGGTCCAAATCCTTTGCAGTATCCAGTGCCTTCAGCTGTTTCTTGATTTCACGCTATGTGATTTGACTTGGCTGAAGACTGGCATCTATGGTAATGTTGACGCCCGGAGGAAACGAGGTGTATCATGCAATCCACAATTCTGGCCGAAGATTATTGCAAATACTTCAGTCTTATCATTAGCACTGATGTGCTGGGATCAGTCAGCACTGAGGATATTCCCCAGTGTGCCAGTAGCAATCTCTCTGTATCCTCATAAATCCTACTTTCATCCACCTCACTGTTTACAACATTTCACTGATCTGTCTCCGTCCTTCCAATTCCTACTGCTACCCTCTTTAACTGGCCTAGCCTACATGTGACTTCAGGCTCAAACAGTGTTGTAGACTTTTAAATGCTCTCTTAAATGGCTGGCAAGACACTCAGTTGTATCAAACTGCTACAAAGTCACAGAAAAATCACTGAAATAAGAAACACCCACCCACCCCCTGCACCCCTGCCCAGCATCGAACTAGTTATGGGGAACAACAGCCCTGTCGACAATGCAAATTCCTCCTTACTAACATCTTCAGGCTAGTGCCAAAATTTGAAGAGATACCTCTCAGACTACTCAAGCAAAAGCCTGACATCATCATCCTCACGGAATCATATCTTACCGAGAGTGTCATAGACACCACCACCTTGAGATGGTGACACAGCTGGGAGTGATCAACACGGCTGTGGCATCCATGATTTGCCATGGTGCCATGCTAAACATAGGAAAGGGAATGGCATGTGATTAGCACGCAATGTCACCCTGTCAGCTGATGAAGCAGTGCTCCTCCATGTTGTAAAACCACTTGGAGGAAGCACTGAGGGCGGAAAGGGCCTAGAATGTATTCTGTGTTGAAAGACATCAATGTCCATCACCAAGAGTGATTCGGTAACATCACTACTGATCAAGCTGCCGGGCCCTAAAGGACATTGCAGCCAGTCTGGGTCTGCAGAAGGTTAGGGTTAGGGAACCAAAAAGAGGGAGAAACACGCTTGACCTCATTCTCATCAACCTGGCTCCCGCAGATGCATCTGACCATGAGACTATCGGTAGGACTGGCCAACGCATAGTTGAAATGGAGACAAAGCTCCGACTTCATTTTGAGGATAGATTACATTGTGTTGTTATTGCACTTTCTTCACACTAAATGGGATAGATTTTGTGCAGAACGAGAAAATCATGATGGGGCATCCATGAGGCGCTGTGGGCCACCAGCAGCAGCAAAATTGTACTCGATCACAATCTGCAAACTTATGGCCTGTTGCATCTCCCGCTCTACCATTATCATCAACAAAGGTGATCAACCTAGTTTCAAAGAAGAATTCAGGAAGACATGTCAGCAGCAAAACCAGGAATTCCTAAAAAAATAGTTGTCAACCTGGCAAATCTATAGCAAGTGACTGCTTGTGCATCAAACAGCATAAGCAGCACGTCTTAGAGAGAGCGAAGCGATCGCACTGCCAAAGGCTCAGTTCTTAGCTGTGCGGTATTGCCACACCTAATTGTGCATGGTGGTGGACAGTTAAGCAACTCACTGGAAGAGGAAGCTTCACAAACATCCCCAACCCCAATAATGGTGGAGCCGAAAACATCACTTCAAAAGATAAGGCAGAAGCATTTGCTACAACACTCAGCCAGAAGTGCAGAGTGTATGATCCATCTTGGACTCTACCAGTGGTCTCAAGGATCGCACGTGCCATTCTTCAGCCGTTCATATTCACAGAGATAGGTAGTGTGGTAAGGAATGTAGATGGACGCATTCAGCGACATGGAAATAAAATTTTATCACCTGCTTGATAATAGGTTTGCAATGTGGAATTCAATGTCAGAAAATGTGGAGAACCCTGGGACTAAAATGGATGGCCATTTTTAATCGGGAATAACCATGGAACAGTCAGTCAGATATCTGTACACTGACTGGTGTCTCTCAGACCCTCTTTCTCAGGGAGGTAACTGTATTCTGTATGGTGTCTCTCAATCCCTGTCTCTCTCCCAGGGCGATATCTCTACAGTGACTGTTGTCTCTCCATCACTCTCTCTAATAACTTTATCACTTGCATTCTCAGAACTTCACAAATGGATATATTATCAGTTGGGAAATGGAAAACTGACACAGAGTTTAAAGTTACAGAGTCACACACAGTACCGTACAATCCCATTTCTGTCTCAATCTGGTTGTTACAACCAGGGGACCTGATGGTGTAGTGGTGTTATCAGAGGACTAGTAATCCAGAAACCAAGGGTAATGTTCTGGTCACCCGGGTGTGAATTCCGCCATTACAGATGGTAGAATTTGAATCCAAAAAAGGAAAATTGGAATTAAAAAGTCTAAAATGGCCATTATACCATTACTGATTGTTGTAAAATATCCCTTTAGGGAAGTAAATCTGCTATCCTTACCTGTTCAGACCTACAGGTGCCTCCAATCCCACAACAATATGACAATTAAACGGCTTCTGTAACGTCCATGCAAGCCACTCAACGTTAACAAACAACTACAAAGCCACAAAAAGGAATGCAACTGAATGCACAACAGTGCATCGACTTAAGCACCGGAAACAACAATGGTAAGCACCACCCTGTCGACCATGCAAAGTCCTCCTTACTAATATCTGGAGGCTAGTGCCAAGATTGGGAGAGCTGTATTACAGGCTAGTCGTTACAAGACCTGTCATAGTCATGCTAACGGAATCATACCTTACAGATCATTTTCCAGACACCACCATCACCATCACTGGCTATGTCCTGTCTCACGGGCAGGACAGATCCAGCAGAAGTGGTGGTAAAGTGGTAAACAGTCGGGAGGAAGTTGTCTTGGGAGTCCTCATCATGGACTCTGGACTCCAAGAAGTCTCATGGTATTAGGTGAAACATGGGCAAGGGAACATCTTGCTGACTATCGGATGCCACCCTTCCTCAGCTGATGAATCAGTGCTCCTCCAAGTTGAACATTACTTGGAGGATGCAGTGATGGTGGAAAGGGAAAAGAATGTACTCTGGTTGGGGGATTTCATTGTTCATCACCAAGAGTGACTCGGTAGCACCAGTACTGACCAAGCTGTATGTATCATAAATGACATAGCTGCTAGGCTAGATCAAGGGCAGATGGTGGTGGAACCAACAAGAGGGAAAAATATACTTGATCTCATTCTCACCAACCTGCCTGTCAAGGATGCATCCTTCCATGTCAGTATCAGTAGGAGTGATCAACGCAGAGTCATTGTGGGGACGAAGTCCCACATTCACAATGAGAATACAGTCCATCATGGTGTATGGTCCTGTCACCGTGCTAAATGGGGTAGATTTCGAACAGATCTAGCAAGTCACGTCTGGGAATCAATGAGGCACTGCAGGCTATGAACATTAGCAGAACTGCACTCGAAAATAATCTGCAACTCATGGGCCAGCATATTCCCCACTCTACCATTAACATCAAGCCAGGGGATCAACACAGGTTCAATGAAGAGAGCAGGAAGGAAGGCCAGGAGCAGCACAAAGCATAGCTGAAAATAAGCTGTCAATAAAGTGAAGCTATAACAAAAGACTACCTTTGTGCCAAACATCATAAGCAGCAAGTGATGCACAGGTCTAAGGGATCCCACAACCAAAGGATCAGCTCTAAGCCCTGCTACATCCAGTCATGCGTGGTGAAGGGCAAATAAACAACTCACTGGAGGAGGAGGCGTCACAAGTATTCCCATTCTCAATGATGGAGGGCACCAATCGTCAGTACAATATACAAGGCTGATTTATGTGCCACAATCTTCAGCCAGAGGTTCTGAATGGATGATCCAACTCAGCCGCATCTGGATTTCCCCAGAAGTACAGATACCAGTTTTCAGCCAATTCGATTCATGACACATGATATCAAGCGTCGCTGGAAGGAACGGGATACTGCAAATGCTATGTCCCTGGCAATATTCAGGCAATTATAACGACGATGCGTGGTCCTAAGCCTGACACGCTCCTAGCCAAGATGTTCCAGTACAGCTACAATATTGGCAACTACCCGGCTATGTGAAAAATTGCCCAGGTACGACCTGTACAAACAAATCAGTGCAAATTCTACCCGGACAATTACCGTTCCATCATTCTACGCTCCATCATCAGTATAGAAATGGAAGGGGTCATAAACAGTGCTATCATGTAGCATGGGTTAGCAAGAACCTGCTCACTGATGTGTAATTTGGCTTCTCGCAAGTGCCACACAGTTCCTGATTTCATTACAGCCTTGGTTCAAATATGGTCAAAAGAGCTGAGCTCCCGATGTGAGGTAGGAGTGGCTGCCCTTGACGTCAAGGAAAAATTTGACCGAACAGGGCATCAACGAGCCATAGCAAAAATGGAGTCAGTGGGTGTAAGGGGGAAATATCTCCTCTGGTTGGAGTCATAACTAGCACGATGGGAGATGAATGTGGTTGTTGGAGATCAGTCATCTCAGCTGCAGAACATCACTCCAGTAGTTCCTCAGAGTAGTGTCCTGGGTCCAACCATCTTCAGCTTCATTAGCCTTCCTTTCATCATAAGATCGGAACCAGAAACATTCGCTAATTATTGCACAATATTCAGCACACTTCGCGATTCCTCAGACACTGAAACAGTATTCAAATGCAACAAGACATGGACAATTATCCAGGCTTGAGCAAAAAAGTGGCAAGTAACATTCTTACCACAGACATATCAGGCAATGATCATCTCCAACAAGTGGTAATATAACCATCGCCTGTTGATGTTAAAAGGCATGACCATCAGTGAATCCACCCCTTTCAACATCTTCGAGGTTACCATTAAGCAGAAACTGAACTGGACTAGCAATGTAAAAAATGTGAATACAAAAGCAAGCCAGATGCTAGGGATCGTGCGAAGAATAAATCACCTTCTGACTCCCCAAAGTCTGTCCACCATCTGTGATGTAAAAGTCAGAAGCATGATGGAATACTGACCACTTGCCTGGATAAATACAGTTCCAACAACGCTGAAGAAGCTGGACACCGTCCAGGACAAAGCATCACATCCATAAACATTCACAACATTCACCACCAATGCATAGCTGCAGCTGCATGCACAATCTACAAGATACAATGCAGGAATTCACCAAGGTTTGTGACAGACAACTTCAAACTCCTTTACCATTACCAGCTAGAAGGACAAGGGCAGCAGAGAGATGGGAACACCAGCACTTTGATGCTACTGCCCAAGTCATTCACCATTCTGACTTTGAAATATACTGCTGTTCCCTAACTGTTGCTGGGTCAAAATACTGAAAATCCTTTCCTTACAGCATTGTGTCTACACCTAGAACACATGGACTGCAACGGTTCAGGAAGGCAGCTCCCCACCAACTTGTCAAGGGCTACTGTGGATGGGCATTTAAATGCTGGCATAGCCAGCGATGACAACATCCTGTGAATGACTAAAGAATGAGACCCTTTTTTCTGCTTCCTTAATTCTAAGGGATGCAGATGTTAATGGCAGTTGCAGACGATTGTTTCAAACAAGGCCACATCTGCCTGGAACACTTCGTGCTCAATTAGGTCGCTTCCTTGGATGAGAGCAGCTTCAGCAACGCTCAAGTTCTTGACAGCATGCACGACACATTATCACACTTTTTTCATACTGCATCCGCAAATATCCACTTACTCATCCACCAACGGACTTTGGCGACAGTGCATAGCATTTAGAAGGTGCACTACAGGAATTCATGACAACTCATCAGCAACACCTTCCATAACTACCACCCCTGCCAATTAGAAGGACAAGATCGGCAGACTCATGGATACACCACAAACTGGATGTTCCCCTCCATGTCACTCACATCCTGACTTAGAAATGTATAGCCATTCCATCACTGCCCCTGGTTTAAACACTTGGAATTCACCCTGTAAGCACTGCGTGTGTAACTAGGCTATATGGTCTGCAGCTCTTCAAGACCACCACCTTCTCAAGGGCAATTATGGATGGGCATTAAATCGTGTCCTTGCTGACAACACTCACATCCCTTGGAATAATTAAGAATATATATCACCTGCTGCCCCTTTCAGCAATCCCCAGAAGCTGTCGTGAAAGCAGACCATTTGTTTAAGTTAAAATGTATAATTATTGTACTTGATAATAATTCTAATTGTAACACAATGGGTTTCAGTGGATAACTATATAACAGAACTCAGCGAGCTGGAGAAATTGATTCCTGGACCAGGACACTCTAGGAAACTCAAAGCACCTGTTGAAAAAACCCAACAGTTTGTAATGAGAGGAGAACATGTATTTTTTGAGTGAATGTCGTTCAGTTGGTCTTTGCATAGTAAACGGATGATGAATATATATTTATTGAAATTTGACTGTCTAACGTTGACTATAACGTGTTGTCTAGCAGCTACAGTATGAGGGCAATGACTGTCAGACCCCACTATATACTGAAGGCTCCAGCAAGCAAGATGGGTTACTGAAGGATACAATTCAAAGCCTAAAGTGGGAGAAGGAAGAATTGCACACTCAGTGCAAAGAGAAGAGAGGCATCCTTTACATTTAGTTTGCGACGGGCAGGGATTGGGGTGGCAGACTTTCTCAAGAGACAGGGATCTTAACGAACAAATTTGATAGTCGATTTGGCTGCAGTGAACTGCAGTGGTTAGGCACCTTGCTTCTAAGTGTACTGATTTGGACGTTAAGGTGTAGTACACCGTATTGTTCTTTTTCCCTCTACAGTGTCCCCGTCAAAGACTCTCATGACAGGTGCAGGCATAGCACGGGGTTAGAATCAGACTAAATATTTCTCTGCAACTTATTTCCATCTAAACCACACCACCTGTTGAAATTTATATTATGTTCCTAAATCTGGAATTTAACGCTCATGACAATAGTGACCATGAGACCTTTACCAAATCGACTAATTGCAGACGACAGGCTGGGCTGACCAAGTCACAAAGAGCTTGGCTGCTAAACTGGATCTGAAGTAGGCGTTGAGGAAACCAACAAGAGGGAAGCGCATACTTGACCTCTCCTCAACAACCTGTGTGTCCAGATGAATCTGTCCATGACGGTATCGCTAGGAGTGACCACAGCACAACACTTGTGGAGACAATTTACCTTTTTCACGTTGAGGATCACCTCTATCATTTCGTGTGCCTCTGCTCCATGCTAAATTGGATACATTTCAAACAGATCTAGCAACTAAAATCTGGGCAACAATGAGGCGCTGTGGGCAGCAGCAACAGGATTGTATTTAACCACATCTGGTAACCTCATTTTCGACATACGCTCTACTCTACCATGACCACCAAACCAAGGGATTAACCCAGGTTAAATGAAGGGTAAAGGGATGCATGTCAAGAGCAATACCAGGCAGACAAAAAATGAGGAGACAACCTGGTGAAGTTACAACTAGGACTACTTGTGTGTGAAAAATATAAACAGCAAACATTAGACAGAGCTAAGCGATCCCCGAACCAACTGATCAGGCATAACTCTTCAGACCTCCAAGACACGTTCGTGAATGTTGGTAGACAATTAAACAACTCAATGGAGGAACAGGCTCCACAAATGATGGAGGAGCCCAGTACATCAGTGCAAAAGATAATGCTGAAGCATTCGAAACTGTCGTCAGCTAGGAGTGACGAATGGATGTTCCATCTCGGCTTCATTCGGAGGCCCCCAGCATCACAGATGCCAGTCTTCAGCCAATTCACTTTGCTCTACGTGATATGAAGAACCGTCTGAAGTACTGCATATTGCGAATGGTAAGGCTGCTGACAATATTTAGGCATTGACACTGAAGACTAGTTCTCTGAAACTCAAAGCACCCCTAGGCAAGCTGTTCCAGTGCAGCTACAACGCTGGCTTCTACCCAGCAATGTGGACACCTGTCCAGTTATGCCCTGTACACAAAAAGCAGGGCAAATATGGTGAGGACAGTTGCCGTCCCATCAGTCTACTCTCAATCATCAGTAAAGTAATGTAAGGAGTCATCAACAATGCTGGGCGGCAGGAGGCGACTATTGGGATTTATGAAGGGATCAGTGTTTGATCCTGATGATACATATCAACGAATTGGATCAGAGAACCAAGTTAATTATTTCCAAGTTTGCTGACGACACAAACCTATGTGGGAATGTGAGTTGTGAGGAGGATGTTAAGAACCTTCAGTGCGATTTAGTCAAGATGGGTGAATGGGAAAATGTATGGCAGATACCGTATGATGATAATAAGGTGAGGTTTTTTCACTTCAGAAGGAACAACAGTATAACAGATTATTATTTAAATGGTGATCGATAGGGTAAAGTTGATAATCAAATGGACCTGGTTGCTCTTGTACACCAATCACTGAAAAACAAGCGTGAAGTTCAGCAAGCTGTTAAGCAGGCAAATGGTATGTTGGACTCCATTGCAACTGGACTTGAGTACATGAGTAACGATGTCTTGCCGCATCTGGACATGGCCTGGTTGATACCACAGCAGCAGAATGGTGCGCATTTTTGTTCCCCTTACGTAAGAAAAGATATACCTGGCAAAGAGGGAGTGCAGCAAATGTGCGCTAGACTGTTTCTTAGTGAGGCAGGATTGTCGCACGAGGACAGGTAGGGGCGTCTATGCCTGTTTACACTGGAGTTCCGAAGATTGAGAGGGGATTTCATTGAATGTATACAATTCTGACAGGGCTGGGCCTGCTGGATAGAGTGATCATATTTCCTCAGTATCGGGATCCAGAAAAATAGTGTCACAGTCTCAGGTTACGGGGCATTTCATTAAGCACTGTGAGGAGAAGGAACTTCTTCACTCAGGAGATGGTGAACTGCGTAATTGTCTACCACAGTAGGCTGTGCATGCCATGTCACTGAACACGTTTTTGCAAAATCTGAGCTAATTTCTAGACAGTAAATAAGTCAAGGGGAATGAGTAGAGAGCGGGAGTAAGTTATTGAGCTAGAGGATAAACCATGATCATATTGAATGGGGGAGCAAGCTCAGTGGGCAGAATGACCTATTAGTGATCGCATTTCCTGCTTTTGCTTGAGTCTGCTCTGCACCTTGCCCCCCTGTGTACCATTACTGGGAATGTTTGATTGGGGTATTGTGGCGGGGAATAACTCTGTATCTAAACCCATGCTGTAACAGCCCTGCGAGTGATTGATGGGGGCGCTGTTGAGAAAGCCTTACTCACTGCCTAACCCTGTGATATATGGGTGCTTTTAATTGGGGCGCAGTGTGGAGTGCGTTTAAATCTATATATTACTCTGTGCTTTACCTGACCACCGAGTTTTGATGGAAACAGTGTAGAGCAATATTTTCTCTGTACTTAATCTTTGCTGCACCTGCTGTGGGATGTTTGATGGGGGCGATGTAGAGACACATTTCTGCTGCATCACACTCTTAGCTGCACGAGTCCTTGGAGTGTTTGATGGGAACAGCGCAGGAGGACCCCTAACTCTGTACCTTAATACTCCTTGATCTGCCGAGCGAGTGTTTGATGAACAAAGCCCATGATAGATTCACTTTGATTCTACCCTGTGTTGTGCGTGCCCCGGTAGGGTTTGATGGGGACAGGGAGATTTAGTCTCTATCTAACCCGGCGGTGTGCCTTGCCCGATTGTAACTGATATGTCAGTGTAGAAGGAGGTTGCACCTGGCATGCAATTGTTTGTTGCTGAGGGGAAAGAGAAATGTTTACTCAGTGCTGTGCCTGTCCTGGGAGTCTTTGATGGGGACACTGGAGAGGGAGCTTTTCTCTGTATCCAACCCCGTGCTCTACCTGTCCTGGGAGGGTTTGATGGGAACAGTGCAGTGGAAGCACGGATCGTCATCTAACCTCTTGCTTTGTCTGTTATGGAAGTGTTGGATATGGACACTATGGAGGGACATTAACACTGTAACCAACTTCATGTTTTAGCTGTACTGGCAGTTTTTGATGGGGGCAGTATAGAGGGAGTTTTACTCTGTATCTCACCCCTTGTTCTACCTGTCCTCTCTCCCTCTCACGTTGGCCCTTCTATCACACTAACACACCCTCACACGGAAGGACACTCGTACCAAACACACACACACACACACACACACATACACACACACGGACACACTCCTGGACACATGTGCAGATACACACTGACACACACAGGGGTACACACTCTGAGACATACAAAGACATGGACATGCATAGACATGGACACATACACAGAGAGCAGAATTTCCTGGCTGCATCATGGTGGGACCCAGTGTGGGTGATTGGACGGTCCAGGCAGAAATGCATAGACTACAGTGACGTCCCGAAATTAATGGTTAAAAAGTTAAATGTTAGCAACAAATCAAGGGATATAGGAAGTTTCAAAATGTTTACGAAAGTCTGGAATAGCAGGCTAAGTGACCGAAATCCACATAGGAATTGATGTGGACGGTTTTGCATGGCTCGAACAATATTAGAACTGAGTGGGGTGGCAGGGGGTCCACATGAGTTGTGACTGTTTATTTACCTGAGGTTTAATTTTTCACCAGCCTCACCACATCCTACCACCAACACCAACCCCCCCCCCCCCCCCCCACCCCTTCCACAGCCCCCATACACGCAATCCAGAAGTTGTATACCATGCTTGCAGCCCAGAGCCCGGAGTTAAAGTACCTTGTCTATAGCGCTTTCACACAAACGTGTCAACTCCTGGTATCTGAGGAAATTAAACAGCTAGTTATAATTACAGAATAATCCATTATTTGGAAAGGGCTGTATGATAAATTGGACAAATGTGATATTTAAGAAAAAGCCCAAAGGAATCAGTTCCTCTTTGCCAGTTTAAAGGGGGAGCCCTTTCTGGAGGCCTGAAGAGATGTGTCCAAATTCGGAATGCATAGAACAGATGGAGAGAAGGTGGTGAATGGACACACAGTATCTCGGGCGGGGGGAAAGGGTGTTCTTAAATGTGCCAATGCACTTGTTCGCTCTCCCATTGGGTTCTTGTTCTGTGTCAAATTCGCCAGCAGAATGTTCTGCAATACAACTTTTAAAACATTTTAATTCATCGACTGAGGCACGTTTCCCAAGGCCTGCACTTAAATTTCGAAACGTGACGGTGCTCTGTTAAGACATATTTTAGTCCCCGAATAATTTCTGGGTTTAATGCCCAATTGCACATTAGGCAGGTCAAATGTATTGGTAGGGTTGGAAAAACCGTGTGGTTTTTGGAATAAGTCAGTTGTTTTACCCCCACCTCAAAATTAACCAGGGAGGTTAGTCCTTTCTGAGGGTTGGGTAAGGACACATTGATCTGCATAGTGGTCTTGCTTTGCAAACCTTACCTGCAGAATTTCCTGAACTGTAATTGTGGCAACTCTGCCTCAAGTATGTTTTACTGAAGACCTGACTGTGGATTGCTTCCAGCCCCCAACACATCACTCTCCACAACCAAACTTCTCTGCATAAATTAACGGCAAATATGAAACATGGCTGCAGTGTCGAGTGCCCTTATTTAAAACTGCGAGACAGATAAATAGTCAGAGCGTATTTCAATCAAAATTCATCCACGAATAGGGAGTAAAAGGGGCAAGGACATCGAGATACTTATCAAGAGCAGGGGGGAAGAAAGATAAGCAAATATGGAGGAGCTAGATAGGTACAGACAGAAGGGGAAATAAATGTATATAGAGTGAAAGAGATGGAGAGGTGAAAGCGCTAGGAGTGGAAGGCTCCCTGTGAATTATTCATGTACAGACAACCACAAATCTGAAATGAGTAGGTACGTGGTTCAGGGCCGGGATGCAGTTTGGGGGATGGCTAATGTGAGAGAGAAAAGCCTGTATTGAATCTGTACAGGGGGCATTGAATTATAGAGCGACAAACCTGGTGTGAGCGCCCACTTGGGGCCGGGGCTGCAGTGAAGGGAGAGGGGCAATCAGGGCTGAGCATCCAAGGGGTGGGGGTTTGAAGATTTTGGAGCGGGGCAATTCTGGACTAAGCAGTTATTGGGCGGACGTAGGGGGAGGGAGGACGGCTGCAATGAGTAGGAGAGGGCAGGTGCTGGACTGAGCGGGTATAGGATGATATCAGTCATTGTGCTGATTGGTTGGAAAAGTAGCATATAGATTTCAATCCAGAGAAGTGTGAGGTAGTGCATTTGAGGACGGGAAATGTAGCAAGAAAATAGTTAATGAACTGTGAGGATATTGAAAGTGTTAGTAGACGTGAGAGACATTGAATTTGATGTGCCCAGATTGCTGATGATGGCTGGACAGGTGCAAAAGTTGTTAAAGAAAGCATATGGAATGCTTTCCTTTATTGGGCAATGTATTTTGAATACAAAAGTGGGAATGTTATGATGGTACTGCAATAGCTGGAATTTTGTGTTCAGTATTGGTCACCACATTTCAGTAAGGACAGAATGGCTCTGGAGAGAGCACAGAGGAGATATACAAAAATGTTGCTAGGGCAGCAAATTGCAGCCAGCGCAGACAAAGTGGACTGACTGACTTGGTTTGCTGTCGTAAAATTTATATGGTTCAATGGAAAAGGAGAGGGGCAGTCCTGGGCTGAGATGGAATGCGTTGGGTATTGGGTGGTGAATAGGAATGGTGGAGTCCTGGACTGTGTCGATATGCAGTGGTGGATGCAGGGGGCTAGGGGGGTGTGGTGGTGTGGGGCCTGAATATCAGAGCGATGGTCGTGGACTGAGTTGATATTTGGTGGTGGATGATGAATGGGAGAGACTGAATGATTCCAAAACCGAATGCGAATGGGGTAGGGTAAGATGGGGGGAGGCAGGCAATGGGTGCAGGATGGAGAAACACCGTCAGAATGTTTAGTGTTTTTCTTTAAATCAGGCAATAAATCAATTGCGGGGAGTGTCAGGATTAATGGGGGTGCGCTCAGATTTAATCAAGAACATCCGAGCTAATGGGTGAGGGAGGTGTTGTGAATGGGAGAGGGTCAGTCCTGGACTGAGTGGGTATATGTATGATAGGTTTGGGGTGGGAAGCGAAAGATAGGAGAATAGTTCAGAAGAGCTTGCTATGGTGTGGGGTAAGTTGGGTGGAAGGGGGGGCGGAGGGCAGTGCGTGAGTAAGCAACTTTCCTGGACTCAGTGAGCAAAGCGCAAGGTCTGACTGGATTAATGGGGGAGGGACAGCCCTTCACTGATTTCATAGGTGATTGTGTTTCTTTTATTGGCGGTGGAGGGGGGCTGTTGGTGGAGGTGGGATAGAGAGAATGGGAGAGGGGCAGTCCTAGGCTTAGTGAATATGGCGTGAGGTGAGAAGATGAAGAGTGAAAAACTGTTGAGATCGAGAGTGTATCGATTGGGGGACCTGAAGGACCTTGAAGGCAGGAGAGAGAATGCCCTCGACTGAGTAGATATGGGGTGGGTTATGGTGGTGTCAATTGGAGAATGACAGTCCTGCACTGAGTAAGAATCGGGTGGTGGGGTTCTGAAGGGAGTCAGTGAATGGGAATGGAATGGAGCACACTCATTAGTGTCTAAGTGTTATTTGAAAAAAGCAGCAAAACACAATTAACGTGGCCATGAGGCAAAATGATGGGGTCTCAGAATAAAAGGGTTGGGGGGAGGGTTCATAATTAATGGTTCCGTCAGAATTTATGGGGGTCCTAATTATTAATGGGTGCCCCAGAATTAATGTACCACCTTCAGAATTATGAATGGTCAAAACTAATAAATAAGATGATCCTCATAATGAAGTGTGCAGTGGGGGTACGGGTATTGGCGGGGTAAATTTGAGGAGGCGCCATAAAGTCTAACCAAGAGTCACAAAATAAAGTTTCTATGTGTCAGTCTCTGCCTCTGGGTGTCAGAGGGTCTCTGCCTCTGGGAGCCAGAGGGTATCTGTCTCCCCAACAGTCTCTCTCCCGTTCACCCCTCCTCCTCCCTGTCTCTGTCACCCCATCTCTCACATTCTCCCCGCTCTCTGCCTTCCTCCCTCCCTCTCTGTCTCTCTAGCCATCTGTCTGCCCTGCCCTCAGTCTCCTGCTTCTTCGTCTGTCCCTCTCCCACCCCGCCGCCCCACTCTCCTCACTTCTATTCCAGTCTGTCTCTCTCTCTTCGCCCACCTCTCCCCATCTCTCCCCCCCTCTCTCCCATTCCCTCTCTCTCTCACACTTTATCACTCTCATTATATAGCTCTCAGTTCCATGTACCTCTCTCTTGCTCTTTGCTTCTCATACACACTGACTCGCAAAGCTCAGTCTCTTGCTCTCTCTCCTGCCTCTCCCTCTCTTTCCACCTCCTCTCTCACCCTCTCTCTCTACATCTATTTATTTATCTTAAGCTCTCTGCATCTCCAATTGTTTCTCTGTCTTCTTCTGGTCTATCTCTCTGTGTTTCTCTTGCTCTGTCTCCCTCACTTTCTTACCCACTCTCTATCTGTCTCCCCGTCACTCTCTCTTCTTATCCTTCTCATTAATTCTCTATCCAGTTCCGCTTTAACCACCAATGTTCACGCTGAATCAACCCCCACTCATTTAAACTTTGAACTTACCTTACACCCTCTTATTGAACTTACTTTGTCTGACCCCTTCTCCCGGTGCTCTCTGGGGTTTCCCTTCCTTGTTTCCAACAGAGTGATTCCTCCCCAGTCAGTATAAGGCTACGTGACGATGTGCATTCAGTCAGGCCAATGGGAGGTCAGAGCTGTTGGGAGGTGTTTTGTTTTTTCTCTCCATTCCGATAGGCAGTCTGCCTAATGGGAGTGTGGAGGCTTTCGGATGTGGTTTCAGTCCAATCCGGGAGTGTTAGCGACGACGGACAAGGCACGCCCGCGATTTTGTGAGCAGATATTTTAAGATGTGCTTTTTAATTTCCAATCAGTGATGGATATCCTTTAGGAACAGGTAGCGTGGCCAATGCGATAGAAGAGCTGTTACAAGGTGTGTCCTATCTGCCCAATCAAAGATCGGAATCCAAGATGGACAGGCATCCCGACCATTTGGAAACTCTCAGTGATTGACTTCTTCTTATCATTGAATGCATTGAAGAATTGGTGTAAAGGGATATTTCAGCCCAATATTCAACTGTTGTCTGAACGCATTCCGTGTCACCACATAAATCACAGTGTTAATGTAACAGCTCAGGAGTTGCAGCATGAAGCCCAATTCCTGAACAAAGCGATCTAACCATACTGAATTAAACCCCAAGAACAACATGAGGTTCCGTACAGAAAAGAGCATCAACATTGCCCATAAGAGGGTGAAATTGGTCGAGATCGCAAACAGCAAAATGATGGATTTCATTTCGACTCTCCATCTCAGGGTCTCTGGGTCTCTCCCCACGGCTGTGAGCCCGGAGTCTCCTGCGGGCTCTGCTGCTCAGTAGAATGTGTCTGACGGTGAGAACATTGAGCAGCAGAATCAGGACAAATGGGACAGACGGGGTGAGGATCTAATTGGTGAACATGACTGTTACCCAGAACTGAGAGAACAGAACAGCGAGTGTGGTATTACAAAACCAGGGGATGCTCACCAGCCGATACCCACCTGTGAACATTAAGAACCAGAAAATATTCTTTAAACAACTCAGCACATTCACTGTTCCCAGAACCACAGCCGCCGTTTTCTCACTGCAATATTTACTTTTCCGTTTTGGAGAACAAATGGCCACAAATCGGTAAAAGGTGAAAGTAACGGTGAACCGGACAGAACTGTCTGTGGCCGCATGAAGCAGGACGGCGTGGATATTACACACGGGGATGGAATACAGGAAATGAAACTGATCATTGAAAACAATCGGAATATGCCTCAGTGTCAGGTCCAGGATAACGACCAGTAGATTCGCCATTGCCATGACCACCAGGTAACACGTGACACATTTGGACAGGCCACGGTTTTTAAACTTCAGGATCACAATTGTGATTAAGTTCACTGTAAGCAAGGGAAATAAACATTACAATTATTAATCAGGCAGGGGAAGGGGTTGACAGTCGTTTGTGGAGCTATTGATATTTTCAAATGCATGATTGAAATTGGTGATCTATTGAAATAAATTGACCTAAAAGAAGAAATGGGAAGGCCGCTGATTCGGGGAAGGAAGCAGGGGTTAAGAAACAGGAACGAGGTTAGGATACAGAGGAGGTGGGAGGGACATGGGAGCCAAACAATGTAGGGACCCAAAGGTGAGTCGGGAGTAAAGGGAAAACAGCCGGCCAGGTGCCGCTTGGCGCGCATGTGCAAAATTCAGGGAAGTCCCGCAGTCAATCAAAAGAGCAATTAAGCCCAATAATGGCACAATTGCCTCCGAGTTTTATTGGTTCATCCAACCTTACGGTTGGTGGAAGGGCTAAACGGCCAGGTGGCCTTTAATGCCAGGTGGCATTAAATCTCATGCAATGGATGGATTAAATCTCCGTTTTGAAATAAAATTCATAAAAAAAACTGTGCTCAGCATTTTATTAGCTATATTTTCAGGTGATTGATTTTGAAGCGTAGATTTTTTACGCTTTCTAAAACTTTATATGATGATTTTCAGATCAGAAACTGCCTGAGGCAGCCGTGGAAACCTCATCGCCGGGCCTCTGCATCGCCAGGCAGCGATTAAATTTTCAGCTCACGCTACTCTCTCCCCACCCTCTCTCTCTATCTCTCAGGCAAACACACAGATGCGCATTCGCAGACACACCCACTAACATAAAGAAACAGACAAAAACACACACCTACTTACATACGCACACACTTAGTCTCAGAGGTACAATCACACAGTCAAAGAAACACAGTCCTACACAGTCGCACTCACACTCTCTCTCACATGCACTCCAGCAAACACACGCACACACATACACACAAACATGCGCACACACAAACACACACTAACACACATGAATACACACAGAATATCACTGAAACACTTAGGATAGGCACACATACGCACTCACTCACCCTTTCCTCCCTCACTCTCTCTCTCTCTCTCTCTCTTTCTCCTTTTTTCTCTCTCAGGCACATAGACACATGAAGACACACAGGCAAACACACTCGTGAAGAAACGCACACACAGACACAGAAAAACATACTCAAACAATCTCTCACATAAACGCATTAGCACTCACAAACCCTCACACACTCGGAGTCACAAACCCGCAGAATCACCCACATATGCACTCTCACATACTTACATAAATCACCCTAAAATAAATCATAAACACACCCATGCACTTACAAACACATACTTGCACACACACGCTTGCACAACACATACACTACAACGCACAGAAATTCAAAAACACTCACAAGTACTGAAAATCAGAAACATAAGAACAAACCCTCTCTCTCTCACACACACACACGTGCACCGTCACATACTGTCAACCACTCATTTAGCAGCTCATGTGCAAACACACAGAAACACACACACACATACACACAGAAACCCACACAAGCAAGTTCACCGAGACTCACAAGAAAACACATACCCTCACGCACAGATACATACACACACACACTCAAAAAGACACACCCGTACACAATCATGCACTCAGAGTCACACACTCGGTGAAGCATGCGCATACACACAAAACATCACATTAGAACGCAATGTTCACACGCACACACGCACAATCACACAGAAACACAGAGACACACACAGACACAGATACAGATGCACAAGCACAGATACACACACATAGACACTCTCAAACTCAAGCAGTAATAAACATTCCTACATGGGCATAGAAACAGACACACGCATTCACACACAGACATACTCATGAATACACAGATAAATACACACACAGACACAAAGGCACACACGCACAGGAATCTACACAAACAGAGAAACACACACACACAGACATATACAGATACACAGGCACACACAGACACACACACTGAAACTCTCAAACTTGAACACAAATACACAATTTCGCATGAGCACAAAAGCACACACGCACACACATACACACACAGTCATGAATTCATACAGAGGAAACCACACAGATGCACACACACACAACACAACATACACACACACACACACACGCATGCCCACATAGGGCCACGCAAGCACATGTACACTGACAGGGAAAGTGATAAGCAAATCAAGGAAAAAATGAAGAATTTGGGTTAAAGGGACAGAGTATGGGATCAACTTTGATGTTCCAGAGAGCTGATAGAGGCTTGATGGGGGACAGAATGTCGTCCCTTCGTTTTGTAGTATTCGATGATCCTATTTTTGCAGCTGCCGGGAATTACCCTATTTTCTGATTTTTTCCAAAGCATTTGATAAAGTGCCACATCGACGACTTGTTAACAAAGTTTAAAAACATGCAGTTAAAGGAGGGATTACAGTGAGCCCTGGATATTGCCTTAGTGACAGAAAACAGAGAACAGTGGAGAATGGTTGTTTTTCGAGATTGCAACTACGTGTCCAGGGTATTCCCCAGGTTCAGTGTTGGCCTCAATATTCTGTTGATGTATTTTAATGCCGTGGAATTCTTCACACAGGGATCGTTACAAAGATTTCAGATTGCAGGAAACTCTTAACTGTTAAAATCAGTGAAAAGGAAAGTAACAGGTTTCAGGAGGGTTGAGGCTTACTGGTAAAATGGACAGACATATGAACTATATAATTTAACATAAAGAAGCGTAAAGTAATCGATTTGTGTAGGAACGAGGAAGGAAGACAGCACAAACTAATGGGAAGCAATTTACTTCAGGTACAGGGACAGAGAGACTTGGGGAGTGGTGGGGCTTTCTGCGTTGTCGGCTCGGAAAACACAGATCTGACCAATTCATAGCTTTTGAAAACCTGTACCACCCTCCTAGCACGATGACTGCCACATTTCATTCTCAGAGAGACGTGGAGCGATAAGGATGGGATTTCCGACTCCCGTTTGGGTGTGGGCACGGGATTGGTCCCAGGAGAACTCGGATGTGGATATTCGAATTTTTTCGTGGGATGTGACTTTCGCTCGAAATCCTACATTTGTTGTCCTTCGGTAATTGTCGTTGAACTGAGTGGCTTACCAAGCCATTTCACAGGTCACCTAAGATTCATCCACATTGCCCGGAGTGTGGAGTCACTTATAATCCACAACAGGCATACAGGGCATACTTCGTTCCTTAAAAGGGATTTGTGTACCGATGGGTTTTTACAACAATTGATAGTCTCGTGGAGCCATTATTGAGGCTAGTTCTGAACTCCAACCTCTCTGAAAAAGAGTTATACAGTCTCTGGAAGTTAATCCTGTTTCTCTCTCCACAGATGTTGACAGGCATGCTGAGGTCTCCCACATTTTCAGTTTTCATTTCAATTCAAGATGTATTAACTGAATTTTATTTCCACCAAGTGCTATGGTTGGATTTAAACCAATGTCCCCGGGGCATGAGCCTGGGCTTCCGGGTTCTGTGTCTCCAGTTGAAGGATTCTGATCTTTGCAGTGTGAGAACTTACTGTTCACGTCACTGATGACCGAAGCATTGTTGCCCTGTAAGAAGTCACCTATTAAGAACATTTTGCTTGGTGTACTCTTTAGCAATTGCTGTGTCCACTGTTCAATTCCAATGTTGTCCATCCATTCTATCCTCTGTATACGCTGTTTTAACAATAGTTTAATTCTTGTCCCTAAAGTACACAGACTTTTAAAAAAAAAGCATTATGTTTCAGCTTGCACAGATCTGTTTGTGACCACAGGAGAAAATTCCAACTGATTCATTCCTCAATCACAGCTCAGAACCACTAACACCCACGACACCTATCTAAATCTATTCCCCTTCAGACGAGGCAGCACGCTGAACACTCCCACCTTTATCCCCAGAAAGACCACAAGCCAGTTCAGGAAAGCTGCTCGAGGGCCACGAGAACTGATCTGTATTGGTGACGTGGGACTCAGCAAGTCGGCCTGCCACTTGTCAGGCAATGCTGAGGCCACAGAGCCTGTGCCATGAAAACCGTTTTGCCATATTGCACATAAATAGCAGCAACTCTCCTCACTAACAGTACATCCCATTAGGCTAGTGATGGGGATACACTGAGTACCTCACATCTTGAGTCATGTACTACTCCAGAATGGCAGACCGAGGAAGAAGCCAGGAGTCTCAGGAAGAAGCAGCACCCCCGTCAACTAGCACTGACGGGACATTCTCCTGACTGTGGTAGGCACACACACACAGATATATCCAGTTCCCTGATGGATCCAGGTTTCCTCCGGCCACAACAAGTGGATCGTGGGTGAAGATAGTGGAGTTCATCAGCTACACTAGGGACCACCGGAGGAATTTGCTACCGTGTCCAAACAACTTCTTTGAACTTTTGCACTTTGTTTAGGTGCAGAAGGTGCCCCTACTAGGCATAAAGCCTTTTATTGCTGCATCGAGCTTGTCGATATTAGTGCGGCTACATTGTACCTGCTGTTCAGCAGCAGTAAAGGAGCCTGCGCCCATGGCAAAGGTGAAGCAAACAATATCAACGATAAAGAATGGCAATGAGGATAATGAACTTTAAACCGCTCGTAGGAATCTCCAATCAAATTGACTCGATGAGACAGCACATCACTGTCCTTCTTGTCCTTGAAGGGTAAGAGGGCGATGAATGCACAAGGGTACAGATGGCCGCGGGTAGGACGTAAAATATTCGTGTTGTTCAACCTGTGGTGGAGAGTACAATGCACATTTCCAGAATACCATCCAGGGAAGTCATCAGGGTGACACTGAGTTCTCCCTCTCAGTTTCACATGGCCCGAATAATGATGAAGTTGTACAGGTGGTGATGTGGAGTATTGGGTGCGTTCTTGGTAGGAGGGGGAAAATGGAGGGCTGAGATTTGGGTTTGGCAGCTCGGTTGGGAATGGTAATTTGTTGCTCCAAGATGTTGTAGTGTTTAGCCAGGGAGACATGAATGACATCAACCGAGTACAGATTAATGTGTGGAAGGACGTTACTAAGCAAGTCGACGTTCTGCATGACCTCATCTAATGAATGCCTTACATTTCTCTCACAGATACCAGAGTTGCTACTTGACCCCTGGAGAGGATTCAGGACTCGGACACGAGGAAGAGGAAGACTTGTCCAAGGAAGCAATATAATCACCATTATACTCAATTTCCCAAGCCTAGAGACTCACTTTCCATTGGGTACTCGTGTGGAATAAAAATGGGGAGAACTATGTGATGAGCAGATCACTGCAGTACAGGAGGAGGTATCAACGGTGCAGGTTTTTGTTCAAATTTCCGCTGCAGGGGGAAGGGCAGAAAGAGGGATGCACAGCGATACAGCCAGACTGAACCTCCGGAGTCTCAGTTTGGGATTCTGTGCTCAGACAGACAACAGCAGTTGTGGCCATTGAACTGCATTCCCTGAGACATTGAGAGCTCATGCACTATGATTGAAGGTGTCCATGGCTACAGTGACCTCGCCCCATCTCTGTTGAGGAACATATGAGGAGCAGTCAAGAGAGCTTCCGACCTCATTGCGAGCTCATGCAGCAGCAGTGAGACCACATTCTGTGGCACTAGCTCCGTTGCAGTAATGGGAGAGGAGCCCATGAGCCTGAACATGACTTTCACATGGGGGTCAGATCGCTGTCTCCAGAGGATGGCAGCTGTGCCCCAGGCTTTGGAAAGCAACTGCAAGGGCTGAGCAGTGCCAACAGGAGCGTGTGGGATCGATGAATGTTATGTAAATGCCCGCCCTTCTGATTCCTCGCCCCTTGAGTTTGGAATACCATATGATTCATGGGTCCAAGTGAGAGTGGTTGCCCCTACACTGATGCAGGAAGTGCAGCCACAGGGAGGGTGCCAACGGGTTCCTGAACGACGAGTTTGATAACCATGATCCTCACAGCCATTTAGCCAGATAGGTGAACATTCAGTCTCCACCTCCTCTGAAGGAACAGAAGGAATATTACATGTATTGTTGCAACTGAGAGGTGTATTGTGAAGTGAATGAGAAGCATTCTGGGAGACCCAGAACAGTCTTCTCAATTCAGGGAGTTGAGGAAAAGGACCCTTGCGCTCAATAGGAGGAATAGCATCCAACAGAGTTCGATAGCGAGAAGAGGCTTAGAAGGATTCTGACATAAGTCAGCACAGTCACTGCAACTCAGCAGGGGATCGACGAGAAGGACCGTTGCACTCAGCAGGAGGAATAGCATCCAACAGAGGGCGTAGTGAGAAGTTACTGAGATGCATTCTGGGACAAGTCAGTGCAGTCAGTGCAACTCAGAAGGGTGTGAAGGAGGGCCCACTGTAGTGTTTCCATCCCTCCCTCCTCCTCAAACGAAAAGAAAAGAGGGAGAGGCCGTACCTTCAGTAGTGCACCAGACATGCAAGCGACACTCTTCTGAAAGTGGATTTTTATAAAAGCAGCTGATCGGTGAGTAAATCCTGGTGAGTATTTTTTTTTAATCTATTAAAGTAATTCAATGCTTTATACTGAGTTTGGAGCTAAATGAAAAGTAGAGAGTAGTACTGTACATGTATAATTAGTCAAGTAGCAAGTTTCCTAGCTAACATAAATAAGGCCCTGAGTTAGCGAATTTTTTAAGGGAGTAACTACCTTAATCGAGAGGGATGTCATGGCATGAGAACTCGGAACCGGGATATACTCCTCCTGCAGTATGTGGGATATAAGCATTCCTGGTGACTTTGTGTGCGGAAGGGGTGTCCAAATGCAGCTTCTAGCTACACGGATTTCAGAGCTAGGAATGCGAGTGGACTCATTGTGGACTACCTGTGATGTTGAACAAGTCATGGATAGCACATCTAGCGAGGTAGTCACACCAAAGTGAAGATTACACACGCAGAAAGGGAATTGGTGACCGTCAGGAAGAGTAAAAGACTCAGGAAGGTAGTGCAGGTGTACCCTGTGCTCATCCCCCTCTGTAACCGATATACCGCTTTGGATAAATTTGGGGGTGATAGATTCTCAGGAGAAAGCAGCAACCGCCAAGTTCACAGCAGTGTGGGTGGCTGTGCTGCTCAGAGGGCGGAAGGCAAACAAGTGGCAGGGCTATAGTGATAGAGGATTCAATATTTAGGGGCACAAAAGGATGCTTCTGTGGCCGCAAAATTGAATCAATTGTGGTATGCTGCCTCCGTGGTGGCAGGGTCCAGGATGTCATGGACGACTGCACGACATTCTGGGGAGGGAAGGTAAACAGCCAGTGGTCATGGTACGCATGGTGGGGTAAAATTTGGAAAGCTATACCAAAAAGTCTCTCAAAGAGGATTTTGTCTACAATTAAAGCACATCACCTTGGGTTAATGGATTGGGAACTAATTAACAGATAGAAAACAAAAAGTAGGAATAAATCCGTTCTTTTCTGAGCAATGGCAGGTTGTTGACTCTTGGGGCTCAGGAGGGCTCAGAGCTTGCACCCCAGCTATTCCTATTATATACCAATGATTTGTGTGAATGTAACAAATGTAATATTTATAAATTTGTTGACAACACGAAATTTAGTGATAATCTGAGTGGTTCGAAAGTTCTTAAGAGGCTATAAGGCGATTTGGACGTGTTTGCTTAGTGTGAAAATACATGGCAGATGCAGTATAACGTGCAGAATCATCAAGCTATCTAATTTGGTAGGAAAAATCATATAGCAGTGTATCACCTAAATGGTGATGGATTGGGAAATGTTGATGTACAAAGTGACCCGCTCCTCCTTCTAAACAAATCACTGAACGCCAGCATGCCAGTGCAATTAAGAAGGCAAACGCTGTGGTGGCTTTCATTGCGCGAGGACTTGAAAAGGACCAAACCTGGAATATTGGGAGAAATTGTGTTCTCTTTACCTAAGAAAGAATGTACTTCCACAGAAAGAATGCAGTGAAAGTGCTCCAGTCTGATTCCTGGGATTGCAAGAGTAGATATTTGGTCGACCAGACTTGTATTCACTGGAGTTCAGAAAAGTGAGTGGGGACCTCATTGAAAAGTACAAAGTTCTGTGATTGCTGAACAGACTGGATTCAGAGAAGATGTATACTCTGGGTGGAGGGTCAGGAACAAAGGGGCACCATCTCAGGATACGGGGTGTGCACTTTTGGAATCAGCTGAGCACAAACATCCTCACTCAAAGGCTGGAGAACCTGTGGACTGCTCTACCACAGAAGGCTGAGAAGACCAAGTCTCTGAATATATTTAAGAAGGGAATGCATTGATTTCTAGGCTTCTAGTCAGTATTCTGCACGTAATGTCCTCGGGGCCCAGTGGGAAAAGAAGATCGTGGATCCTGCTGGATGCTGCCCTGAGCAGACTTTCAAAGCCTTTTGGCAGAACACCTCAATGCCAGAAACTGCAAACTATCATCAAGGCTTTGTCTGGGTGATGATGGTAAAGCCCTCACCGTCAGACCTTTGTTGCATGTATAGAGACTACATCTTCTGCACGTTGCCTTCGGGGTGGCTGTGATGGAGAAGAGACCAATGTCTGTCTCTTTATGGAATTTTCCTTTAGAAAGAGAGATTCCCTGATTTTTGTCGAGGTTCACCCTGAGCAACTCATGACGCAGCACTCTGTGCTCTACCGGCTGTTCCCATGGTCAGACAAGGAGACAAGCATCAACAGCTGCAGGCGTATGATAAACTCGGTGAAACACGCTCTTTTGCCTGCCCGGAACTTGCTGGTTTTCCAGTTCAGTTCGTTGTCCATGACGGAATGTAGCAGGCTGGCACATTCGAATGCTGATAAATATGTGCCGAGGGATGCACTGAAGCTTGGGGTAGACTGCACAGAGGAGCAATGCGGGTGGGTCGCTGTCTACGTCCTTTGAAAGTACACGGAGAGGGTGGAAACTGTGTAAAACTTCTGGGACTGCATGCCTGACAGGGAGTATATATTGCAAGCATCAACACTAGTGTGTTTGTGTTGAGGCAACACACAGTCGGACATACTGTATGGAGAGAAAAATAAATTCTATTGCAACATCTGTAATATTCAAATTTTTAAAAATGCAACTCACTTTTACACTTTTTATGAATGAAGTATTTTGAAAAATAAAAGGAAGAAAACATGTATAATCCAATGTTTCATACGTTATAGGAAGCTATTCTAACTTAAACTTTATATATACAAAGTTGAAGTAATGCCATTATAAGGAGAAACAAACTTAAGTGTACCTACTCCGTGATTCTGGTAATTATTTTGACTGGTAACTGAGTAAAGCTGCTCAAGTTAACTGTTTCTCTGGTATGTGTAAAATGTCTCATTATTGAATTTAGATACAGATTAGCACGTGTTTCATGACAATGTTATACCTTTCTGTTTTTTTTTTATAAGATGTTCTATTCTGCTAAGCTGCCCACTGTCGTTTAAAGGCTCATTGCAATGTAATTCTAGGTCATGGGCTGAATGTGAGATGTTTGTAATTTTATCAAGTTTGCAGTTTACTGCAAGAAAAACAGAACATGCTGGAAAAACTCAGCGGTCCAGCAGCAGCTGAGGAGGGAGATACATGGTTAATCTTTTGCTTCCTTATGACCCTATGCGGAACCTTCAGGCTCTTTTACAGTTCACTGAATAAGTTTCAAAACAGTCTAAACATGAGTGGCAGATGTGAACAGCCCCCTCCTCAGAACATTGCACTTATGTGCGATTATCCATCCGTGTAGATATGGGGTTTGCACGAACATTGGAGCCGGGTCCGGCTCATTTTGAATAAACAAGTTGTGGGAATTGTAAAAGTAACAGGCGCAGGCATGATGGAACCTCTCGTGATTGTCACAGACCAATTGCACATTCGAAACCGCACATTCCATCACTGTGCTGATTATTGGGAGATGGTGGACGGTGTGGTAATTGGATTGGATTTGTCTTGCTTTTTGTGTATGCAACAAAGCTTGGTAATTTCCCACATTGATGGGCAGATATCAGTATTGGATCTGCAATGGTTTTTTATTTCTGCATTTATGCAGTGCAGATGTCACTGGCCAGGAGTTTGATGCCAATCCATAATTTTCATTTAAAGGCAATTTCAGGCAATATTCAAGTGTCAACCACAATGTTCTTGGTCTTGAGCCACATGTACGTCAGGCCAGGTAAGGGCAGCAGATTTCATTCCCTTAAAGACATTCATGAACGTATGGCAATTAACATTGGTCTCACTGGATTATTCCCGTGTGCACTGAACATTAGCCTAGGACTCTGAAAGCACAACATTAGCCTCCCACAGCCAGTGGGATACTGTGTACAGCCAGTCCCCAAAGAGGAAAAACTAAGGAAAGCCAGACTGATGTTATTTCCAGGGAATTGACAAGGATCGACTGTCAGACTCAGCAAGATGAGGTACAGGGGCATGAATCGCAAAGGTTAGTATGCAGGCGCTGCAAGTAACTAGGATAGCTAATAGAACGTTAACATTTATTGGGAAGGAAATTTAATACAAAAGTAGGTAGTTTATGCACCAAAGCGACTTCATCAGGGTTACTGTGTACGTTATTAGTCACCTGTTTTAAGGAAGGATGTAAATGCATTGGAAGCAGTTCAGAGAAGTTTTAGCAGACAAGTAGCTGATATGGAAGCGTTTGCGGATGAGCAAAGATTGGACAGGAAAGGAGTGTTTTGAAGAGTAATACGTGACTTCCTGGGAGCACATAACATCCTGAGGGTTCTTGACAAGGTGGAAGTGGAGAGGATGTTTCCTCTCAGGGTAGCATCTCGAACTAGGTGTAATTGTTTAAAATAAGGGGTCGCCCAATTAAAACCGAGACCATGCGAAACATATATATTATTTCATAGAAGCTCTTCAGTCTTTGGAACTCTCGTCCTGTAAAGGTCGTGGAAGCAGATTATTTGAGAAATTTTAGGGGAGTTGTGGTTACATTCTTTGTAAGCAAATCGGTTATAGTTTTCCAGGGATGCAGATTTCAGGTTAGTATCATGTTAGCCATGTTATTAAATGCCGGAGCAGGCTGGGGGTGGGGGAGGGGGGGGGGGTGCGAATGGCCTACTAATGTTCCATGTTTGTAATTCTCTGTGGAAGCACCATGTAGGAGCAATAGGCCAGTCGGGCGATCGCACCGTGCAGGGACTAGATGAATATGCAAGGGTAAAGAATTCAGTTTTGTATAGTGTAATCAGATTTCTTATTGGATAAAAATGTAAATCAAAACGCTTTCGGCCTTGGTTTTTATTACATGATGGTGGCCAAGGTGAAGCTATGATGAAACATGTCATATGCCTGGAGAAATGGAGAATGGGGGATGAATGTTTGTAAAGGATAATTACCCATTCGGTAAAGTAGCAGACACTCTCCGACTGCATGCCCAGGTCGAAGGCATCCAGGCACTATCCTCACTGCTTCCTGCTCCGCCACCTGAGCTGTCCTCTGGATTCCTTCTGGCAATGCGTTCATGATGGTGATGATATTATGGTTGTAACAGGGAACCATGGAATTGGACACTTGCTCCAACATATCTTTGGAGGTTCACTCCGAGCGTTTTAGAAATCATGAGCGTTGCTTCCTCATATGGATGATCTGTTCTAAGACGTTTCTAGTGACTCCATTTCTTTTGGTGTACATGTGCTACATTCACGAGCTGTTTTGACGTTTGGCATGGTGAGGTGGAGGGTGTTTTGAGCTCTGTATCGATTGGGCAGCCTTCATCTCCTAGAAGATACGGCCTGGTTCTCCTTGGAGATATAAAGATGGTGGGAATGGCTGGATGTTTCAGAATGAAGGCATTTTGACTGCCTCCATGATTTTGGGCATTCACCAACAGGATTTAATGTGCATGGCTGCACATAAACAGTACATTATGGCAGCCCACCACCACCAACTCAAGGGCAACTAACCGGTGATGCCCACGTCTGTGAAAGAACATATAAGAAAACATAATCTTTCTTGGAGTGAGAGTCACATTTTTTCCCATTGTCACGGGGGCCGAGCAACACCATATACACCATCGCAAATCCCACTATGCTGGCAGAACTACTCTACCTCTCATCCCCCCTCTCTCTGCCCTGGACGATTACAATGTATTCACCTCACCCTGCATCGGTGGTCTCCTTCCCCTAGTGGATTAATCGATGGACAGCATATTGGGAGTTGATGGATATGTCGCCCGCTGTGTTCTGCAATGATCCAGGTCCATAGAAGTTAAGTAGAACTGTGAGCATAACGGCCACTGACATCATCACCCTCAACTTGGTGTGAGGCTCTATGTTGCGTTGGAGGAAAACAGCACTCTGACCACCTCACCGTTGAATCAGAGTCACCTCACATGCTACCCCTGGACTAGGCATATGTTGGTAATCTGCTTTTGGAAAACGTGGGATGGATAGGGCAGAGCCACCTCCTCCTCCTGCTTGACAGCTCCTCTGCAGCCTATGCTTCACTTGTTGGTCATGTAACAAACATAGATACACTGTAACTATAGTCCACATACCTGGTCCAGAATGGGTTCAACAATCCATCCTCCTAATGTATACAGCACGTCCAAGAAACCGTCCAAAGCATCTGCACTAATTTTCCAATCACATAATTGAATTAATTAGGGCAAGGGAGTAATTTGCAGGATGTTCGGAATGGATAGATGGATACAATTGATTTGAAGTTTGAGACAATGAAGAGTTTCAATCGCAGAAATGAGATTATTAAACTTAAGAAGCTGCCAGACCCTTAATGTAGGTCAGTTATTACAGGGATTATGGATGAACGGGCTTTACTGTGAGCTAAGAGAAGCACAGCATAGCTTTGGAGGAGCTGAAGTCTATGAAGGTTTCAAACAGGAACTGTGTGGCCAGGTTCAAAATGTAATACTCGATGCTGGATTGACCAAATATACAGATGAGCGGCAATTCAGCAGCCGAGCTGAGCTGAGGTGTTGATGAGTGATATTGCTATGGAGCTAGCTAAAACTATTTTCTGAACTTGAGCAGAGCTGAGAGTATATGCACGGCGCTCTCTGAGTGCTACTTCAGTGTACCGACTGTGAAGAGACAAATTTGGTGAGGGTCTGAGATCAGTTAAGGCGGAAGTATCAATAAATTCAGGAAAAAAATAACACAATTAAGATGGCAGGAAGCTAAATTCGTCTCTACTGCAGCATGTCGGCATTCTTGGAGCTCATTGCAATCTATTACACCACATTGGCAGGAAGTGTCTGCGGCTTGAGGAGCTTTGGTTCAGGTTAAATTGAGGCGATCAGCATTTTGACACAGCAGGGAAGTGGGAGTTACGTGGACACTTTACTCAAGAAGGCAGTGTGTCTCAGGTCATCATTTGGTCAGGGACTGGAAGTTGTGACTGCAAGCCAGGCAGGTAATGGGATTAGGAAGCTAGGAGCGAAGGAGCATCAGCCCATAACATTGAGCAAGATGTTTTTGTTTTTTTTTACAACTTGTATGGACAGGAGTGAAGGCTGTATTATGGACGAGCAGACTGACCATGTGCCATGATACAAGAAGCTATCCAAGTGAGGGGATCTAAAAGGAATGCAGTCCTTGTAGAGAACAGTATAGTCAGGAGGAAAGGTACTGTTCTCTGCAACCAAGAACGAGGGTCCAGTGGTCTGTATTGCCCACCCTGTGCTAGGATTTGTGATATTGCGTTGGGTTAGAGAGAAACTTGTAATGGTCTTTGTATGTACCAATGGCATAGGTAAGTGGTTGTGCATTGGGAATTTGAGGAGCTCAGCTCCAAATTTTAAATCAAGCAGAACATGAAATGTAATAATTATGCATTATTGTCTGAAGTATGTGCAAATTGCATAGGGCTAAATATGATGAGAAGATGAATGTGTGCTTCAAAGGCTGGTGAGAGAAGTGGTTTCCGGTTTGCTGGGCACTAGCAACAGTATTCGGGAATAAAGGGGGCTGTACCTTTAGGATGAGCTTCGCCTGAACTGTGCCGGGGCCAATATTCTGGCGAACAGTATAATTCAGCAAGTAGAGGGGGCTTTAAACTACATAAAGTGATGAAGTGGTCATGTCGGGGAAGTTAACCAAATTGAAGTGAGCTGACAAGGCAACTGATCAGATAGCATTAAAGATATTGGTAATTAGAGTATCGCAGGAAGGGAAAGTGATTATTAACTTAAGAAAGGGGCAGGTTTTAGAATAATATTTAAAATAATTAATTAAGGGCTCCGTATCAGATTGATTGCAGCATCCTCAATATAACAGTGGAAAGTAGCAAACGTATGAAAGAGAGGAGAGGAAAAACAGCAAACTACTTTTGAGAATAACATTAGTAGCAGGGAAAATGCTATAATCTATTATAAAGTATGCGATAACAGGACAAATAGAGTTTTGCATGATTTGGAAGAATTCACATGGATTTTTGAAAGGGAAATTATTCTTAGTAGACCTGTTGGTGTTTCTTTGAGTCTATAGCTAGCGGAATAGATATAGGGGTGAGCGATGAATGTTCTACATTTGGGTTTTTAGAAAGCTTTTTATGACACCACACACAAGAGGTCAGTAAACATGCTTAGAGCACATGGGATTGTGGTTAATATGCTGGCATGGATTGTGAACTTATTAACAGGCAGAAATCGGAGAGTATGAATAAATGGGTCAGCTCCAGGTTGGCAGGCAGTGACTAGCAGGTACTGCAAACATCAGTGTGTTGGCCCCAGCTATTCACAATATATATCGATGATTTAATTGTGTGTTTTGAATGTAATATTTACAACTGTGCTGATCATGGAAAACTAGGTGGAAGTGTGAGTTGTGAGGAGGAGACAAATGTGCATCAAAGATATTTGGAGAGGCTAAACGTGTAGGTAAAAAAAAAACAATGCAAATGTACTACAAGGTGGAGAAATATTATATTATCCACTTTGGTAGAAAAAAAAACAGAAATGCAAATCATTCCTTAACTGGTAAGAGGATGGACAGCGTTGGATATCAAAGGGACTTAGGGTACAACATGCAGTCCCCATAAGCAATGAAGAAGTGTCATGGCATACTGGAATTCATCACAAGGGGAATTCAGCATAGAAGTAAAGATATCTTACAGCAATGATATAGAGCCTTGGTGAAACAATACCTAGTTTATTGTTTGCAGCTTTGTTTTCTGCACCTGAAAAAAAGTATGCTTGCTATAGAGGGAGTGTAACATTGTTTCCACAAACCAATTCCTGGGAAGGAGGAATTCTCTAATGAGGAAAGGTGAAATATCTTGGAATTCTATCCTCTTGCTCAACAGCGGAGGTGCAGGAAGGATGTTTCCCCTGGCTGGGTGTTCCAGAGCCAGGAAACATAAGCACATGAAAAAAATGAGGCAACTATTTAGGGCTGAGATGAAGAGGACTTTCTTCACTCAGAGAGGGTGATTCTTTGGAATTGTCTACGCCACGTGGCTGTTGAGGCCCAGATGCTGACCATGTCGAAGAATGGAATCGATAGATTTCAAAAATTAAAATTGTCAAGGGATACAGGGTTGCGCAGGAAAATGGTTTTGAACTAGAGGATCGGCCATGGCCTACACCTATTCGTGTTTCTTACATTCTTAAATGATGGAAGTGGTAGTGGACATTTCAGGGAAGGAGATAATATGGGGTTGCAGTTCAGCTCAGTGTGGAATGGAGCATGAACTGCATCAGATATCAGCCGGGGGTGGGGCGTGAGCGTGTGGAGATTGGATATGGGACCGATTTAGTGACTGGAACCGAACAGAATGGTTTCAACCTCTCGAAAAGTTAAATGGCAAAGAGATTACCGCAGTTCAACATTGTTTATAGAATAATTAATTCGATAGAGGATCTTACGCGGGACACCAAGAATTGCCAGGATGGGATAGTAACCTGCTTGAATAACAATAAGCGTGCATTCGATCTGCGATGCTAAAGGCATCCAATCTAGTGTAAGCCAGTAAAGACTCTGGGATAAACCTCTGCCCTTTGTTGAAGCATTCCAATCTATTTTCCTCATATTCAGATCCATTGCAGGAAGATTCAAATCTATTGTTCTGAAATTCTCATCCATTGTTGTAACATTCCTGTCTATTGTTTTGAGGTTCGGATCCATTTTTGTATAATTATCATTTAAAGTTCTCAGATACTGGTCACTCCGCTCCCTCTCTCTGGAGGTGCTAATGCCTGTTCGAGTCGGAGGTGATGCTCCTGCTGAAAGAATTGGCGAAAGCATTGAAAGGAATCTCTTATTATTAGAAGAGGGAAAGCCTCCAGCGACACAATTAGGATCCATTGAGACTGGCATTAATGCCGGTGACTAAGCAAACAGGTTCAGTTAACTCCCTTCAAAGCAATAGGTTTTCCATCAGAATAAAGTAGACCATTTATCTGGCCGAGATGGGATTTATGAGGGTCGTTGAGGGAAAGAATGGTGGAAATAGCGGAGGCACTGATGATGATCTTTCAATCCTCCTCAAATATGGGAGGAATTCCAGAGAACTGGAGGGTTGTAAACATTCCACCCTATCTATAACAGAAGTGGGTGGTGGGAGGGTAAACCCAGGAACTACAGAAATATCAAAATAATGTCAGAGAATCATTTGGGAAAGCTTTGAATTGCATATGCTGGGTAGAAATCACTCGAGGCCATAATCAAGGCAAATATTATTCATTATTTGTGAGAAAAGGGTTTTCAAATGATCAGGATCACAGATATTTTCATGGAAAATCGTACCTGATAAAATGAACGTAGTTCACGTCTAAGTATGAAGGGTGATGAGCGAAGTGAGCTTGATGTTATGATAATGAACACGGTGTGATCAATTGACTATTGATGGATTTGCTATTGAAACTTAACGCCGTGGGTGAAAGGGACAGTGACAGAGCGGCTATGACATTATCTGAGAGACTGAAAGCAGAGAAAAGTGGTGAACAATGTTTATTCTGACTGGGGTAGGAGACGGGTATTCAGGGTTTGGTGGGGAGTTTAAAGTGATATTCTCCGGAGATCGGCATTAGGAACACTACTCTTTAAGGTGCACAGAAAGAACATAGTTTTCTGTCTTATGAAGAGAATTTGCAGATAACAGGAGTTTGTATATGTAAACATTAAGGAGGAGAGCAATGAACTTCAGGAGTATGCACACAGATTGGTGAAATAGAGGGACATGGAGCAGGTGAAATTTAATTCAGGGCATGTGAAGGATACATTTGGGAGCAGGAATGAATAGAGACAAATAAAACTAAAAGGGGCAAGGTTAAATGGTGGGGGGGGGGGGGGGGGGTGGAATTTTCCATGCAGTTGTAGTCGGCCGTGTTCCGTTGGGTAAGGGGACAATATGGCAAGAAATTACAAAAAAGGTTTCCCAACATTGCAAAACCAGTTGGTAATTGGCACTCTGCTTGGCAATAGTGACCAACAGTTCTGTCAGACATCGGCAGGTTCACAGAAATAAATTTGCATATCATTATAAGCAAAGCCCACCAGAATCATCTCCAAGTCTTATGTTTCCTTCTCCATTGTGCAACAGCATAAACAGCGTGAGCACTTGATGGGCTGCACTTGGAGGTGAACTTTGAGGTGAATAAGACCATAAGAATATAAGGTATAGGAGCTGAAGTTTGCCATTTGATTCATCGAGCCTGCTTCACCATCCAATAAGATCACGGCTGATCTGATAATCTGCAACTACACTTTCCGGGTAACTCTTGATTCCCTTATTGAATAAAGTCTGTCTATCTGAGCATTGAATCCGTCTAATGGCCCAGCCTCTGATGCCTTCTGTGGCAAAAAAAAGGCACAGACTCACCACCCTCTGAGAGAAAAAAATCCTCCTCATCTCTATCTGAGATGGTCTACTCTTTACTCCAATGTACTGCGCTTTGGTCGTAAACTCTCCCACAAGGGGAAATCAGCTCTTAGCATCTGTCCTGTCAAATTTCCTACTTGTATATGTTTCAGTAAGGCCTCCAATAAACTTTGTGTAGGCCCAACCTAAACAAACTTTCTTCATATGAAAATATGCCCACACCTGGTATCAACCTGATGAACATTCATTGGCCCGCCTCCAAAGCCAATATATCTTTCCTTAGACAAGGGGACCAAAACTGTTCGCAGTATTCTAGGTGTAGTCTAACTCATGCCTTGAATAGTTGTAGCAATATCTCCCTGCTTTCTACTCAATTCAATTTAAAATAAAGGCTAATATTCATTTTGCCTTCCTTATTACCTGCCGAACTTGTATGCATGTTTCAGTGATTGGGGAGTGGAACTGATGCAAAAGGCCCCCAAATCCCTCTGTACTGTAGCTTTATGCAGTATTTCATTACTTAAATAGTGTTCAGCCCTCTATTGTTTCTGTCAAAGTACATTACCTCACATTTCCCACGTTATATTCCTTCTGCCATTTTTTCCACACTCACTTAACCTAACCATATCCCTCTGCAGATTCGTCATTCCAGCACAATCGCAGACTGCAGGGGCGCCCATGTAAATGCAGATTCATTTCCTCTCTGAGTGTGGTAAATCTGTGAATGTTCTTATCTCAGAAGGCTGTAGGGGCTGGGTCGTTAGGGAAAGTTGGAGCTGAGGTAGTCAGTTTTTTTTATCAGTAATGGGGTCAAGAGTTAGGAGGAAATACAGGAAAGTGAAGTTGAGGATTATCAGCTGAGCGATGATCTCATTGAAAGAGCAGACTCAATGAGCAGAATGGTCTACTTCTGCCCCTATTTCTAATGTGCTTATGGCCTTGTCAACACCATTTGTCTTCCAACCCATTTTTGCATGATCTGCAAACCTGGTGATAATACATTCACTTCCCTCATCTAAGTGATTATTGTAAATCTTCAATAATTGTGGCCCCAGCATTGATCACGGTGGCATTCCACTAGTTACAGGTCGTCATTCTGAAAAAGTGTTCCTTATCCGAACTCTGTCACCCATTACTCAGGTAACCTTTCATCCATGCAAGTATATTACCCCCTAATCCATTGCCACTTATCTTATTATGTTTCCTGATTTGCAGCACTTTGTTGAATGACTTTAGGACATCCAAATATATTACAGCTACTGGTGCCCCTTTATCTATTCTGTTCGGTACCTCCTCAAAGAATTCCAATAAATTTGTCAAGCATGATTTCCCCTTCATGATGTCTTGCTGACTCTGTTTGATTAAGTTATGCATTAGGCACAGTAACGTTGCACAACACTGGCGAGGGTAGCCTGTTGTATGTCAAAGTTGAGAAGTATATTGTATGTTTGTGGGGGAGGGGGCAGTAGGGGAGGCAGCCGGAAGGCCTTCCTGCAGGTGAGGTAAATTTTGGAGTGGGACGGGATGCACTGCCGTTGAAGCATGTTGTCTGGGCAGGACAGCCCTATATTTGAGGCGAAATGGCGAGGTTGAAGGGCTGCACTGACTTTCCTGGAAGTTCAAAAGCACATTCGTGGTTGGGCGTTGGGGTGGGGGGGGAGGGGGTGGGGGGCGGAGCGGGAGGGTTGCGGCGCGTGGGTGGTGGGATAGTGGGAGGAAAGCTGCCACGGCCTAGGAAACCTTGTTTAATGTGACCATTTCTCCAAAGCTGACACAGCCCAGACGCTGCTCCATTAAAATGCTTGGAAATGGGCCTACAGCGTATCTGCCCACTTCAGAAAGGCAGAGGTGCGCAAGTGACATGAAGAGCTCCGGAGCTGTTCACACGTCAGGCTGCAAACTGATAAAGCTTTTAGTGGATTGCAGAACAGTTCAGCTACTGAACACACTGTACAATCATCTTGCCAAAGCTGTCCGTTGAGCAGCCTCTTCTGTTGGCTCTCACAACCCCTTGTAACGTCGACATCCCGGTTTGGACTAGTCACGCCTATGGCTCAAGCTAATGGTGCAGCCTTGCAGTTTGGGAAAATGTGTCTGAGGACAGAGCACAGCATGCAGTCCAGTTGATGCAGTTGCCTACAATCGGTCAGGGGGAGTGCCACATGGGTGGATGGGTTTTCTGGCAGCCATGCAGTGTACTACGCTCTGTTGATCCATGTTGTGGCCATCACTGTCTAGGAGGCATTGTGGGGCCTTCAGGTTTAATCAATAAATGGTTTTAGAAAAACTAAACTAAGCGGTGTGTTTCTCTCTTTCACACTGCAGGAGGAGTATGTCAGGATCAAGGAGCCTTGTGAACTAGCCTTATGCCTTATGGCGTGAAGAGAGTGAAGTAGACGGAGACGAAGGCAGCAGAGGCACCTGGCTGTGCAGAGGCAGGAGCAGCGCCTTCATGATTAAAGGGCCATTGGGCCAAAGCACACACTGCTGAAGAAGCAGAATGAGACCTCACTGGCCGGTGCCATGCTAGGATCTATATTCCTCAAAGTAAGCAGAACCTGCATTGATGATGGCGGTGTATGTCCATGGAACTGGTCAGTTGTATATAATGCCAGCTGTAGGATTTGGCGCCATGGTAATGGGCAGCATTCACTACCATGCCCAAGAAAGTTACGGTGGTGCTCAGTTCACCTGTTAGCAGCTCTCTTCAAAGCTCCACAGGTGACATCTGCCTGATATCGCAAGCATCCACCCACAAATGTGCCCCTCAGCTCGGGAATGATACTGTAAGGTGGGCACGCCACCCTTTGCTTTCCAACCGGGGCTAGGAAAGCCAGGATGCAAGGCCATTTGGACGTTCCCAGATCTTATGATGCCCACAGCTGCAGAGTTTGACTGGCTGCACTCAGATAGCATTCAGATCTCTGCTGGAACACGCAGTCAGCTATGGAATAAGCAAGGGACTCCATTTATTGAATTTTCAGCTAGGGTGTGGCCACCAGAAATGCTTGCTGCGTGTTTGTGTATTGTTCCAGGAAATGTTCACGGCTCCTATATTCTCACACATGCTGCTAGTTTCTCAGTCGATCAGAGATTCAATGCCGTCTCCCAGACTCCACCGCTGTTGCAGGGATGGCTCTTCGGGGACAACAGCTACCCACAGAGGACATGGCTGTTGACACCTCTATGGTTGCCTCGCTGCCACAGAGCAAATCTTTAACAAAGTTCATGCTGCAACTCGCAACTTGGTGGATCAGCAATCAGAATGCTAACTATAAGGTTACAGTACCTGAAACTTTAAGGCTGTGCCCTGCAATATCGTCGATAGGGGGCGTCACGCAACGTTGTCGCCTGCTGTGAACTTCTACAATGTGGAACTGCAACTGGGAGAGAAGGTGGTGATGAAGGACATGCAGGAGCTGGAGGTCTTCCCTGATGAAGAGGACGTCAACGGGGATAAGTGTGAGGATGCGCTGGCAGACACCAATGATGGCAATGAGCGTATCCCTCTGGTCAGGCGTGGCAGTCGCAGTAAGGAGGCCCTCGTAGATTATAGAGCTTGGAGGATGATGGCAGTATGCAGTGATGATTGTCATGGATTTTCACATTGAATCTTTCAGTGCTGACTCCTGCCTGGATAATAGCAGCAGTCATGCATTCTGTGTTAAGGCTCCTGTCATGAAGGAGCAGTGGAGGCTTGAACAATTGTTCCATTCCAGATGGATAATGTTGACTTGCAGTGATGACACTCCATAGATCTGCAGACTTCCTCTCTGACTCGCTGACTCCATTCTGGCTGAGGGCAGCTCACTTACGCTCAGTCATCAGTAACATAGAGATGGGGTGGTGAAACATTAAATGCTCCTGATGCTGTGCCAGCCTGCACCTAACTCCTACAGGAGCACGGCGTCACCGGACACAGGTACTGACGAGATTTGCATGGGTGCAGCCCCACCTTAAAGGTGCTCAAAGCACAGAGAGACAATGGACTGAACTTTGTGATGGCGGCGCTGGCAGCAATGACAAGCACCTGTGAAGTGTGAGCATCAGTAATATGGCCTGGGATAGAAAGGCTGCATCATCACTTTGACCTGTGAGCTGCACATAGCATAGGGAAGATGGCCTGCACTGAGACACCTGACTGTATCTCGTGCAGGAAACAAGCATTCGCATCTGAGTGACACAAACTCTGTTCATCAGATAAAAGAGATATGAGCATGGAGTCATTATAGGAAACTTTTTTACAAGACTAAACTCTGTTCACAAGTGGCTAATACCCGTTCCCAGGCTCTGCAACTATATGTTCTGAGCCTCCCTAATCTTGGACATCCACAACGGTGGTGGAGCCAAACTGCTGACTTTACACTCTGTCTGTGATTACCTTAGAGGCCATCTCCGGGAGGCCGAGTGTTGGAGGGCAAGGGTCTGCTTTCAGAATGCTGCACTGTGGCAATTCTACCCTCATCGTTCTGTGGATCTGAAATTGTTGGACTCACAGGAACAGGGAATTCAGATGGGCTGGACACTTGCATAGTCACTTGTGTGGATACACCCGTGGGATATACCAATTTATGCTGCTCCCTTTGGGTTCCTGAGGGCATTTGGCTGATTCTATGAACATAAGCGGCAGCTGGGCTGACATCGAATTGCCGAACTCCCCTCTCAATTACTCACTGTTGGATGGCGTCATGAATGGAGTTCATACTGAACATTCGTGCAGGAACAGTAGCGTCTTGGGCCACGATCACCTTGGTGGAGTTCATCCTACCTTATTTGCCCTTAACGCACGCCGGCGCTGTTACATCAGCCTGGTGGCGGACAGACTACCCCATCATGCCTTGCAATCTGAGGAGTGCAGTGGGCATAACTTCCTGATATTCCTGAAGTTGCATTTGTAGATCCAGCAACTGAGTTATGAACAAGTGCAGAGGCTCGTCATCTGATGCGTACTCAACAGGCTTCTTGTCCCAACATTCCTCCAAGTGCCAAAGAACTGAGAAGTCCATGCCCCAGCCTGCAGTGGGTCAGACAGTGCGATGTGGTTACCTGATCGTGATCCAGAGGCTATTCTGGAACTCAGTCTCTCTGCAGTACATCCTTCTGCACCGGTGAGAAACTTGGTGAGCGAGCTGATGGTTAGTACAATGAGGCTGCATTCAGATTCATTTTCAAAGGTTTATTTGGTACTTGGTTGGAGGCCCTGGGTGTGGACTGCCCCGTCTGTTTCCCAAATGAATCTTCGAAAGTGACGAGTTGTAATTAATCCATGGCAGCGGCCTGTAAAGCAGAACACATTACCCACAGCATGGCTGTCTGTTGGTAATGTCTGGGTCACAGATATGAGCGATGCCTATGTTAGTTAAGCTTTTGTAGAAGTGGTTTCAGAATTTTTACAGAGATAGCATTGTGGATTGTTTCCATATCGTGTGGTAACAATGTCAAAGTCTCATAGTTGCACAAGATGAACAAGAAGGATCGGTGACTTCATGGTTAGTGCAGTTACAAAAATCAGACTTGCAGTTGAAACAGTTATATCAGGCATCTTACGCAAAAACAGAATTAAACTGTAACCGAAGATGTTATTATATTAAGGGTATGTGTTTTGACAAAATCGAGGCCGGATCATGCCTCCGCAAATAATACTGGAATGCGGTGCATGAGATTGTTATCCAGGTTCGTATAGAAATGAGATGCGGAGGATTGTTCTTTAAATTCCAATGTAGAAGCATTTCAGGATTAGAAAAACACAGAAAATGATAAGCAGGTTTTATTTTTTGGATTGAATTGCACAGCGATGTAGTCAAATTTTCTAGAACATACCAAACATGTCAGGTAATAGGGAAGCTATAAGCAGTGATTATGCCAGCACCTAAAATTCCAATGCCAGCATTTGAACAGCCGTTTACCAGGGTGATTATTGATCATTTATGACCCCTCCCAAAGACGAAAGTGGAATTCAGAAATTACTGACACTAATGGCTATATCTCACTGGTTTCCTGAAGCCATACATTTACAAAGTATTACAACCAATAAGATTAAAGTATTGTTAACTATTGATTTACAAGACATGGTTTACCTCAGGAAACGCAATCCGATCAGGGATCGAATTTCCTGCCGCAGCTGTTAAAGGAAGCAATGAATAGTTTAGGGATAAAACTGTTTAAGTCAATAGCTTACCATTCAAAGTCGGGAGGGGCTTTGGAACGATCGCATCAAACTTTTAAAAACTATGAAAAGAACGGGCTTTCAGGATTATCCACAGCATTGCGATGGAGGATATCCATTCTTGGCATGCGATATTCCAGACGATCCTACTGCATCACTGATTTTCGGTCCTCTGAAATAAGTTATGGTTTTATGGTAAGGGGGCACACTTTTGTGATAAATTTTAGCAGTGCAGCTTCAGTTGACATTGAAGTGTCAGAAGTTATTTGGCAGTTTGAAAACTGTATTAGCTCGACACATGTTTTGGCAATTACCAATTATGCTACGGAATTTAAGTTGGCCGTTGGCGCAAGTGATATAGGCATTGGGGCTGTAATGCTGCAAAAGGATCATACAGGAATTGAAACAAAGGATAGGAATTTTTTTACAGAAGCTGGATGCGGAACAGAGAAGATATTCAGAGCTCAGAAAAGAGGCATTGGGTTTGGTGTTAGAATTGTGACATTTTGAAATTGATGTGGTAAACATTTCATCAGAAATAATTTTTTATACAGACCATGATCCTTTGACGTTTTTAGACAAATTTCGAGACAGGTCGAGTCTATTATTACAACCATTTAATCTAGAGCTTATGAATGTGATGTTAGAGAATATATGTTTGCAGAAGCGTTATCAAGACATTTAAGCATAAAGGGGTAACAGGACATTAGAAAAGAACCCTTGACAGCGGATTGGAATAATTTTAATTGATACCAAGCACTCGATCATATAGATAAAAGCAAAAAACTGCGGATGCTGGAAATCAAAAACAAAAACAAAAATACCTGGAAAAACTCAGCAGGTCTGGCAGCAAATGGGAGCACACTTAATGTTTCGAGTCTGCATGTTCTGTTGAAGAGTCATGCGGACTCGACATGTTAACTGTGCTCCCTTGCACAGATGCTGCCAGACCTGCTGATTTTTTCCAGGTATTTTGTTTTTTGTACTCGATCATATATATTGTTATGTCAATGCACGCATCTAGTAATGTAATTCTGTAATAATAATGAAATACAGTGTAAAATGGATTGCCAAAACTGAAGCCATCTTTTAAAAAATATGATTCTCATTTTTTTCCAGGGAGAGTAATGTCATGAACAAATCTTAATGTCTCTAATTTCATTGGAAATTAATTCAAAATATAGGTTTACTTGCCGCTTTGCCTTTGTGCTTCACTGTGCTTGTGCTAATTGGATTAATGCCAACTAGCCTGTGTGTTTACACACAGTAATTGGGTATACTTTATGGAAGATAAAAGGTTAAGTGTACATTGGCATTTATTGTATAATGCATTCAAAGGAGGTACTGAAACCTTCTACCTAGCTGGGAGACGCAAAACAATGTGTTTTTATCATTGATAAAATTAGTCGGAAGAATTTTTTTTTAGAAGATGTGAATTTAAAAGTCGATTGATGCCATCGGAAAATTACATTCAAGAGGGAATCTAGATGTAAGAAGGGAAAGGAGACTTTTGAAAGGTAGCGAGAGGCAATTAATATTTAAAAAACCTGTCAGCTTCCAAATTTGTCTGCAAAGGAAGCAAATCGCTAACAATGACATTTTGAATTCGTAAGGTGAAATCTGCTTTGTCTTGTGACTGTATAAATTCTGTGGGTTACTCTTGCCTCAGTGGATATTAACCTGGGATTGATTAATTCGGAGATTTGTTTAAAAGCCATTAAGCTCATAATTTGTAGAAATGTGTATGCGTTTAATTTTTTGAAAATAATAAATCTTTAATTTTGATTTATATGGAAAGCCTCTTGAGGACTGGTAGACTTATTCCAGAATTCAGAACAGCATCTGAAACACGCCAAATGAAAACATAGGCAATGATTGTTGTTTCAATTTAACCTCTAAGATTTAAATAACTCCGTCTTCACCAGCTGCTGTGTCATAACAGTGCAATGAGCGGATTCTATAAATAATAGTTCTCTGTCCAATCAGAATAGTGCATCTGTTACTAATGAACATTTCAATAAGCAGACTATATAGGTGTTGTTTCTTCTGTCCAATCAGCAGATTAAGTATGTAAATCACAAATTATTCAATAAACAGATTAAATAAATATTGTTTCTTCTGTTTTAGCAACACAGTAAGTGTTTGATGTATGAAGAGTGCAACAACTGTTTTAAAAAAAACGTTTATTTTGTCCAATCAGAACAGTAAGTGAACAGCGTAATAAGAAGATTAAATAAACATTGTTTTCGCTGCCCAATTAGCACAGTAAGTGTGTAATTAGTGAGCAGTGCAATACGGAGATTTAATAAATATTGTTTCTTCTGATCAATTTTCACAGTGGCTGTGCAATTAATGAACAGCGCCATAATCAGATGAAATAAATGATGTCTGTTCGATGAATATAATCTTTTTGCCTAATCAACACAGTAAGTTTGTAATTGACCATCATTTCAATAAGCAGGTTAAATAGCCAGTGTTTCTTATGTCCACGCAGCACAGCAAGTTTCTAATTTATGAACAATGTAAGATCCAAATTGAAGAAATATTGCTTGATCTGCCCAATTAAAATAATAACTGTATAATTAACGTGCAGTGCATAAGCAGATTTAATAAATATTATTTTTTTCGGTTTGTTCTTCCAAGTAAATGTGTAATTAATGAACAGTGCCGTAATCAGTGTAAATAAATGTTGCATGTTTTGACTAATCAGCACCTGCTGTTTCTTCTCCCAAAACAGCACAGCAGGCGTGAAATTAAAGAACATTGCAAAAAGCAGCTTAATTAAATATTATTTGTTCTGTCCAACCAGAACACTAAGTGTGTTATTAATTAACAGTGCAAAATTCAGATAAAGTAAATATTGTTTATTCTGTCCATTCAGCACAGAATGTCTATAATTAAGTGCATTAAGCAACACAAATCAATTGCGTTGGTTATGTCCATTCAGCACAGTAACTGTGTAATTAATGAACATAGCAATACGCAAATTAAATAATCATTGTTTTTCTTTCCAATCAACAAAATAGATGCCCAATTAATAAACTGGGCCATAAACAGGTTAAAACAATCTTGTTTGTTCTGTCCAATTAGCACCGTGAGTACGTAATTAACAAACCGGGCATAATACGAATAAATACATCTGCTTTCCACTGCCCATTCTGCACAGTGAGTTTGTAATTAATGCACAGTGCAATAAGAAGATTAAATAAAAATTGTTTGTTATCTAAATTCAACACAACAAGCGTGTAATTAATGGAGATTATCATGAGTAGATTAAATAAATGTTGTTTGATCAGTCTTAGCAAAACAGAAGGTGTGTAATGAATGAAGAGTGCAATGAGCAGATTATATAAATATTGCTTTTCTGTCCAATCAAGACAGTAATTGAGTAATTAATGAACTTTGCAATAAGCAGGTTGAATAAATATAATTTGCTCTGTGCAATAAATAAAGTAAGTGTGTAATTAATGAACAGAGACATAAGCAGATCAAACAAATATGGTATAGTCAAGCCAAACAGCATACAAATTATTTTATTAATGTACAGTGCAATAATCAGGTTAAGTAAATAGTGTTTCTCCTGCTCAGTCATAACTGTACACCTGCATTTATTGAACAGTCCACAAAAGCAGCTTAAAGAAACATTGTGTGCTCTGTTCCAAGAGCAGAGTAAGTGTGTAAATAATGAACAGTGAAATAAACATGTTGAATACATATTATTGTATTTTTTGTCTAATCAGCATCCTAAGCGTGCTATTAATGAACAGTGCAATAAGCAGAAAAAACAAATATGTTTTGTTCAGTCGAATATGCCCAGTAAGTGTGCAAATAATGATCAGTGTTAGAAACTGTTTAAATAAATATTTTTTGTTCTGCCTAATCGGCACAGCATGCGTGTAGTTAATGAAGAGTGCAATAGGCAGCTTAAATAATAATTATAGTTTTCTGTCCAGTCAGCATAATAAGTGTGCTTTAATGAGCAGTGCAATAAGCAGCTTATTGTTTTTTTTTCTGCCGAATCAGCTGGTTAAGTTTGCAATTAATGAACATTGCAATACGCACCTTAGATAAATATTAATCAAAACAAAAAACTGCGGATGCTGGAAATAAAAAAAAAACCAGAATTACCTGTAAAAACCCAGCAGGAATGGTAGCATCGGACAGCTTCTGGAACCAGCTTCTGGTTCTAGTCGGATTCAGCCGGAATGAGGAAGAATACCGACCCATGGAACCAGCAGAGTGATAAAACACATTTCGATCGAGCATAAGACGTCAAAGTCACATCAGAGTTTGCCCCTGTGAATTGTTCCGAGCAGAAATTAACGTGATAGCTTGCCTATCATTAACCTGTCGAGTGGTTAAGCCTGTGGGCTCGGAATGCATTTTTCAGTGCAGGTTCTATTTCTGCCAATTACTCGTCTTTGCTCGTTAAGTTTCAAAAGTGATGAAGTTCTTTTGGGTGAATTATGCCTTAAGCGGAAGGAGATCCCACACCTACAAGCGACAGGAGCTTGCTTATTTCTCATGATTGTTCATCCGCATAGATTCACTAAATGTCTGCCATGAAAACAGCAAAAATAACCAAAATAATGATGGTCTTCTTTCTGGCCCTCTCTCCCTTTTTCTCAGTCACTCCGTGTGCATTTATTTATGTATCTGCTGGTGTGTATGGGCTATTAGTGTATGTTTGGTTGGGAGCTGGTGCTTGTTCCAGCGTGCGTTGCTTTTGTTTATTGCTCCTGTGTTGTTTTTGTCTGTTTGTAAGATGTTTGTCTTCAAATAACTTTCCAATTCTTAAAAAAACATGGACTTATCTTCCAGCACTTTTTCAGGCAGGGCGTTCCAGATCCCACCAACGCTGGGTGAAAATGATGCATCTGCTCCCGTCCTCTCTGTATCTTTTGTATATGGCTTTGTTTCGACGACCACCAGTTATTGACCGACATTCAGAGGGACAATTTTCCATGTTTACTCTCTTCAAACCTCTCATCATCTCAAAATCACTGTTAGGTCATCTTTTAGTCTTTTAGTTTCGAAGTAAAACAACCCGAACTTGCCCAACGTCTCCTCATAACTGACGGATTTCATCCTTGGAATCCTTCCAGTCTCCGACTCATTTCTAAAGACTTTACTGAAAAGTGGTGACCACCAGTAAACAAAAGGCTCCTTTCTATGATCGAGCAGCAGGTATTAAGATCCTAGCAGTGATCCCGGTGTTTTTATGTGCTACTTCTCGATTTATAAAAACAAGCATGATTTTCGAAATATATTGTGAAATCTGTGCATATGTAGATCAATGTATCTCTGTCCATCGACAATATTTCTGGCATGACAGTGTACTAGCTTTACATGTTAGTCCTCCCAAAGTTCACAATTTCTCTTCTTTCTTACTGGTATTGAAATGTTTCCACTTTTTTCATGTGTTATAGTTGTGTGTGTGTGTGTGTGTGGGGGGGGGGGGGGGGGGGGGGGGGTGCAACATCCTGGTCTCCTTTCTGAGCAGATCGTTGTTTGTTTGGAAGTCTTTCTCTTTGCCACTTTCAACTAATGAAGGGATAGAATTGCGATGCAAAACTCCTTCTGACACTGTTGGAATGTTGGTGTTTTTGTGTCTCTTTACCTCTCGTTGACCTCTCTATGCAATTAAATATCCTTCTAAATGGGCTTTTGCATTAAGCCAGGGGTGCGCACATATTATATGATCACCCCAATATTCAGAAATCGATGGATGTCAGCTTTAGAAACATTAAGCGCTCCCAGGCCGCTGGGGTTGAGATTTTCAATAATTCACGAACACCTCAATGAAGAAATGGCCCGTCCTCAATCATTAATCTAAACTCCAGAGAGTAGAGAATCATTTTACACAATCTTTTCCCTGTACCCAGGGATGAATCTAGGGTTCATTGTAGAATTTTAATATCCGCTCGTTACAAAAAAGGAAACTGCTGGGACGCTCAGCAGATCAGGCAGCAGCTTGGGACACTGACCTGAAACATTAACTATGTTTCTCTGCAAGGTTGCTGAGTATTGCCAACATTGCTTTTCTATTTTTGTTCCGACATGCAAAAGGACTGCGTTTCTCCAGCTTTGGGTGACAGAATAGTTAATGTTTTGTCCATGAGTGCTGTACATCATGCTCTGTATGAACTTGAAACGCTGCTAGCAGCCACCATGGTTGAAATGAGTATCTTCTCCCATGAGCTCCCTGACTTTAAAATGCATCAAATTTAATCCATTGACCCAAATCATGGAAGCAGAAATAGTTTATCGACATGAATGAAGTAAAATGGATTTGTTAGAAACTGAACAGCCGCAATAACGGGTGACCAGCAAACTCAGAATACTGGCTGAAATGCATTTTAACGAAAATCCGGAAATGTTTGGGAGGAAAAGCGGGGAATTCAGCTCATTGACGGGCAGTTAGACCGGATTAACCTGCGTAAGTCGATTGCAGCTGTACTCGAACCTGCAATCTTCTGATAATAAAACGTAGCCCGCCAAACATAGACGCTCTAAAAACAAGTTATGCAACCACCACAGCAGCAGCGCAATACATGTCATAGTTTCGTTACATTCAAGCACCTGAATTAAAAGTTAGAGAGGGAGTATCCCTCCCGTGTCCTGATCCACTCCTGGAGATGAATGCTGACAGTTTTCTATGAATCTTGTTTGTCGTTGTGTTTAACAGGGAAACACAATGTTTACCGCGGGAAATCAGCATGTACAGCACGGCAGGAAGTGGAAGCAATGGTTTGAATTTCACAAGAATAATTTATTTCCCTTGTACTAGAAAGAACAGTCAATATAAATAGGAACAGGCACATGTACTGAATTTTAGTTAGGAGAAGAAACTTTGTTTTATCTTTCACTTTTCAGACTAATGTCAGAATTATCGTCCAAAAAGATTTATTCACATTTTAACCGCCCCCCCACCCCCCAATCCCCTCGAATTTAGTTTGTGTAGCTGCATAAGCACATAAGTTTGCAAAGACAATCGAAGGCATCAACATAAAACCTGTTTGAGTGGCGATGTATGCCAGTGATATAGAATTGGGTCGGTAATGCACGGCTTAGTTGTTAGTTACGGAAAAGGCAGCAGCTGTTCACCAACAACCCTGTAAAGCTGACGGATAGAGTGAGCAGGAAAATAATGGATTTCCTTCTGTTTTCCACCTGTGGATCATTCTGATTCTCACTGTTGTGAGACCGGAGTCTCCTACGGGCTCTGAGAGCTGTTATAGTTTATCTCATTGTCAAGCAATTAAGTATCAATATTAAAGCAAGTGAAATTAATGGAGATAAAACATTTCCTAACCATTAGTGTGGAAATTCCGCAATCACAATCATTCTATTCTCCCATCACCCACCAGCATAGGGTTGTAAGGCTGCATATTCTGTGTTGCTCCCAGGCGGGTCGAGTTATTTCTGTGTCTGAAATTGAGATTGAAAATTCCGGTGGAGATAGAATCAGGTTCCAAGAAGGGAGCCTATAAAACCTTGAGTAAATCGCGAGCAAAGTTCGGCAAGAAGTGGAGAAGTTCGAGAAAGGAGAGTTACTCCATCAGCATCTACAAAGTGAAGAAGCAGGTTCACCCCGACCCCGGCATCTTCTCCAGAGCCATGAGCATAACGAACTCCATTGTTAGTGATATTTCCGAGTAGTTCCAGCAACTTCTGATTTATCTCGATAATTCCGTTCCGCTTTGGCTCTACAGTTCATGGAAAATTATAGTTACTGACAATCAGTAACAGGCCTGAAGCTAAGTTACATTTGATTTACAGGTACATGCATTTTGAATGTAAAACGCCATCTAACTGCGAAAGCACCTGTTGGGTGCTGGAGCGACTGTTTTAGAGTTTAACGATTGGGATGGTTGCGATTCGAAACCGGGTCAACTACTTGGCAAGCAGCTATGCTCACCACTGCACAACCACTGACGCCAAATCATTAGTGGTGTGTTTCTCTATTTTTTGGTACAGAATTGTTCCCGCTTGATTTCTCTCTATTTTTCAATGGTTGACTAGAGGTTCGTGATGCGCATGATTTTTTTTTTATTATTGTTATTCATTCATGGGAAGTGTACGTCTCTGGCTAGGCCAACATTTATTGGCACCCCAAATTAGCCTTATTCAGCGGGCATTTAGGAATTAACCACATTATTGCGAATCTGGATTCACATGTTAGGCCAGGCCAGGTAAGGATAGCAGGTTTCTTTCCTTATGGGACATTACTGAACCTCATGAGTTTTGAATATGATCCACCCTAACTTGAACTCTAAAGCTGGCTGATACCAGCGACATTTGATGGGCTTTAAATGAACTTTCCTGCAGTTCATGTCAGCCATAAAGTAGAGCTAATTCATAATTGCAATTCATTTCCACAAGATTCAGGCCTGGATCCTTTATTTCATTCGCAGATCTATAACACGTGCCCAATGATATGACTTTGGTTCAGACAGACCAATAATCACGTAAATATTAAGAGCTGAATGGGGAATTCTACCTGGTGCTGTCGAATCGCTGAATAATAGCACATATTTCATCATGTGGCACATTTTCACATGGAGTATATTCCAGGGGCAAAAAGTTTGAAAACAAGGAGATTGTGATCAACATGCTTAAACACTGTTTTCCCCTTAACCACAAAATTACGTCCATTTCTGGGTGCCACACTTTCGGATGGATGTGAAGCCCGAACTTCTGCTCTGTAATATTTCTGTGCAGAACATATTCAAGGGAATTGTTCGATGGATGAGGAACTTCATTCATGCAGATAGATTGGAAAGACTGTGGCTTTTCTCCTTGAAGAAGAGAAGGTTGGGAGAAGAATTAATAGCCGCATTCATGTTCATGTGTGGCCTGGATAGGGTAGATATGGAGAAACAACTGGAAGCATTGAGCTATGATTCCGTGATGATGATTATGACAGGCTGTTGCTTGAGTAGTTGGTCAAGCTCTCCCAATTTCGGCACTGGCCCCCAGATGTATGTTACAAGGACATTGCAGTGTGGAGAGGACAGGTCAGAGAACAACTTTGTCATTTCCGATGCCTCGGTCGATGTCTGCTGGTCAGTCGGGTTTCATTCCTTTTTTTGTAACATTGCAGGATTTATTTAGTGTCAGCAAGCGAGCAATGGTGGGGGCGGGGTGGGATCTGCAACCACGTGTAAGGTCAATACGCCAGATTTCATTTTCTAAAGGGCATTGGTGTACCAGAAATGTTTTTACAAAAATCGACAATCATTCCATTGACATCATTACATTTTTAATTCCTGACTTTGATCAAATCAAATTCTGCTATCTTCCCTTATAGGATTCGAAACCTGGTCTGGACTACTAGTTGAGTGACAATACAACTACGTCATCTCCTAAAATGGTGGTTGAGTTAGAAAATCTTATAGCATTTCAGAAGTATTTAGATATTCATTTGGATTGCCATAGCCCCCAGGGCTGTGGGTCAAACGCTGGGAAATTTGTGTGCTCAGGCCTTTGATGACCTGTGCAGACAGTATGGGCCGAATGGCCTCCTTCTGCGCTGTAAGCTTCTACAAGCCTATGTCTCATACTAACCTCTTGATGGCTTATCTAAATTTGGAACATGAATCAGAGAATTGGATGAGTGTGTATAGCCGAGTAAGTTCTGCAGCTACTGATGACTCTCCCCGTTCTGCAATAAATGATACGTCTCTGGGTCATTAGTTTTTGGTTTGTTTAAAAACGGAGAGGAGCCACAGGCTATTCTGTTAATAAAATGTAGACATGTAAGCAACTGAAGGGAACAATTTTTAATTAAGTTCTTTTTTTCCCCTGAGTTAAAATCATGAATGAGCTATTGAATGAGAATTTTGCCCTATTTAATACATTGGTGGGTGAAGTTAATTTGAAGATGGGCCGGGCGGAAAACACAGAGATTCCCATTTGTTGCCCATCAATACATATGTCTGATATCACGCCATATTACAAACAATAGTACAGAATAATGAACACAGATAAGCTCGGGAACTCGAGGCCAGTGAGCCTCACTTCAGTGGTAGGGAAACGATTGGAGAAAATTCTGAAGGAGAGTATCTATCTCCAGTTGGAGAGGCAAGGTTTGATCAGGGATAATCAGCATCGCTTTGTCAGAGGGAGGGCATACCTAACAAATTTGACAATGAATTTTTGAGGAGGTGACCAGGTGTGTAGATGAGGGTCGTATAGTTGACGTAGTTTATATGAATTTCAACAAAGACTTTGACAAGGTCCCACATGGGAGACTTATAATGATGGAAAAATCACATGAGATAAAGGGTAATTTGATAAGTTGGATTCAAAATTGGCTTAGTTGCAGAAGGTAGAATGTGATTACGGAAGGATGCTTTAGTGATTGGAAGCCAATGTGCAGTGGCGTACCACAGGGATCTGTGACGGGTCGCCTATTAATTGTCATTAGAAAAAACAGCATGGATGACTATGTTGGGAGTAGAATTAGGACGTTTGAAGATGATACAAAGATAATCCTGGTGGTTAATGGTGAGGTTGAGTGTCTTGGGTAACAGGAGGATATAGCTGGGATGGCCAAATAGGCAGTTAAGTGGCAGATGGAATTAAACCATGAAAAGTGTGAGATGGTAAACTTTGGAAGGAGTAATTTAAAAAGGAAGTATTCAATGAGTGGCATAACACTAGGAAGTTCTGAGGAACAAAGAGATCTTGGCGTGCATGTCCATAGATCCCTGATGAAGGAGGGTCATGTTAGTGGGGTGGTTGAAAAACAATGGGACACTTGCCTTTATCAATCGAGGCATAGATTATTAAAGTGGACAGGGCATGCTGGAGTTGTATAGAAATTTGGTGAGGCCACAGCTGGAGTACCGTGTGCAGTTCTGGTCGCCACATTATCAGAAGGATGTGATTACACTGGAGGGAGTGCAGAGGAGATTCACCAGGATGTTGCCTGGGATGAAACATTTAAGATATGAAGAGAGATTGGCTAGACTTGGGTTATTTTCGTTGGAGCAGAGAAGACTGAGGGGCGACCACATCGAGATGTACAAGATTATGAGGGGCAAGGACAGGGTGGATAGGGTGCAGCTGTTCCCCTTGTAGAAGGGTCATTCATGAGGGGTCATAAGTTCAAGGTGAGGGGCAGGATGTTTGGGGGGGGGGATGTTAGGAAAAACTTTTTTACCCAGAGGGTGGTGACTGTCTGGGAGGGTGGTGGAGCCGGGTTGCCTCACATCCTTTAAAAAGTGCCTGGATGAGAACTTGGCACATCATAATATTCAAGGCTATGGGCCAAGTGCTGGTGAATGGATTATGTAGGTATGTCAGGTGTTTCTCATGTATCGGTGCAGACTCGATGGCCTGAGGTGCACTGTGCAGAGTGCTGCTTCTGCACTGTGATTCTGTGATTTTGTATAATGGGAATCTGATAGGAGTCCACTTGTTTTCAGTCCTCGACAATGCCTATGTTCACGTGCAAATTATGGAAATGGATTTTAGGTTGACCAGGAATTTTACAAAAAATCGTATTAATCCTGAAAATTGATCACTATGTGTAACCGAGTGCAGCAGGGTGTGTATGTGACAATGAAAGATTCACAACTGTTTGAATGGGCCAGCGATTGCTGCCAGCTGCCTCTAATTCACACATTAAACCAGCGCCGAGAGGACTATTCTGGTTTTGCGTGTGACTTGCATACTAGCAGTACTTTAACCTTCAATGACCACACTGTCAAATTCACTTGGGATCAATCTGAGGTGTAAAAAAAAACACCATTTATTATGGCGGCAGTTATAGACCAGAGGGAAAATACGCTGCTACCATTCAAGTATCCGTGAACGCCAAAGGGAGTAAGACACAAAATAAAACTGAGAAAAAGTAGAACAAAAACAAAACCAAACTGGAAAAGCTCAGCACGTCTGACAGCATTTGTGGAGAGGGGCACAGTTGACGTTTCGTGGCTGGATGACCCTTCATCAGAACTAAGACATATATAAATGATAGGAATTTTATTTGAAAGAAGGCACTGGGACAGGAGAACTTGGTAGAGTGCTGCTTCACTTGAAATGAGTGTTTGGGCCCTTGGACGTTGAAGAGGGGGGAAGGAAAGGGGCAGATGTTGCTCTTTCTGCGGTTGTATGGGAGGGGATTGAGGTGTAGGGGGTGATGGAGGACTAGACCAGGGTGTCCCAGAAGGAACGAACCCTGCGGAATGGCTGCGGGGGTGGGGGGGTGTGGATGCGGTGGTTGGGACGTGTCGGTGGTGGGTGAAGGGAAGATATGTTTGGTGGTGGCATCAAGCTGGAGTTGGCGTAAATGGCGGAGAATGATCCTTTGAATGCGGAGGCTGGTGGGGTGATAAGTGAGGACAAGGGGGGCCCTATCAAGTTTGTGGGAGGGAGAGGAATGTTTGAGGGCGGATGCATAGAAGATGGGTCGTGGACGGTTGAGTGCCCTGTCATCTCTGTGGGTGGAAAACCTCGTTTAAGGAAGAAGGAATACATGTTTGATGAATTGTTTTGGAACGTGGCATCACCGGAACAGATGCAACGAAGGCAAAGGAACTGAGAGAATGCGGTGGAGTCCTTACAGGAAGCGGGTGTGAGGAACTGTAGTCCTGGTAGCTGTTGGGAGTCGGTCGGCTTATACTGAATGTTGGTGTACAGTCTCTCACCACAAATTGAGACTGCGACCTCAAGGAAGCTAAGGGAAGTGTCACTGATGGAGCACGTGAAAATGATGGAGGGGTAGCAATTGGAAGCAAGATTAAACATTTTTTTCCAGATCCAGACGAGAGCATGAAGTGATCGATGTACCAAAGAGAAAATTGTGGGAGGGGCCCGGAGTAGCACTGGAACAAGGAATGTTTCACACCCAATAAAGAGACAGGCTTAACTCGGGCCAATGAAGGTGCCCACAGCCACACCTTTTATTTAAAAGAAGTGAGTTGAGTTTAAGGAGAAATTGTTCAGTGTGAGAATAAGCCAGACGGAGGAGAGTAGTGGTGGATGGGAATTTTTTGGGCTTCTGTCTGAAGAAGAAGCAGTGAGCCATCAGACCATCCCGGTGGGGGATGGACGTGTAGAGGCATTGGACGCCAATGGTGAAGAGGAGGCGTTGGGGCCAGGGGGCTACCAATTTGTTTATATACTGTAGGGGGTGAGAGGAATCAGGGATGTAGATTGTGGGGTGAAACTGGACAAGGGGACAGAGAATGGAGCCAACTTAGCAAGAAATAAGTTCAGTGGGGCAGGAACACGCTGACACGATTGGACTGCTAGGACAGTTATTTTTGTGGATTTTTGGGTAGGAGGTAGAAGCGTCTGAGTTTCGGAGGCTATGAGGTTGGCAGCTATAGAAGGAAGATTTCCAGAGGATATGAGGTCAGTGGCAGTCCTGGAAACAATGGTTTGATGTTCAGTGGTGGGGTCATGGTCCAGTGGCAGCTAGGAGGAAGTGTCTGCAAGTTGACGCTCAGCCTCTGCGAGGTAGAACTCAGTGCGCCAGATAACAACAGCTCCACCCTTGTCCGCAGGTTTGATGATAATATCAGGTTTGCACCTGAGATAACATAGTGCAGCAAGTTCAGAGAGAGGCAGGTTAGAGTGGGAGAGAGGAGCATAGAAATTGAGATGACTGATGTCACGCCGACGGGTCTCAATGAAAAGATCAAGAACAGGGAGAAACCAGGAGGGAGGGGTCCAGTTTGAGTGAGATTGGAGGTGGGTAAAAGGATACATTGAACGGGGAGAGGACTCCTGCCTAAAGAAGTGAGCAGAGAAAAAGGCTGCAGAAGAGCTCAGCATCATGCCGCGCCTGACATTCATTGAGATGAGTGTGTAAGGCTATGAAACTGAGTCCTTTGCTGAGCATTGAACATTCAGCGTCAGAGAGGGGAAAATTCGAGGGTACGGTGAATGCACGGCTGGGGCTGGGATTGGTAGACGGGATGGGGACAGAGGGCCAGGCAGAGGTGGAGGGTCCGGGATGGGCATTGGTGTCAATGAGTTGTTGGAGCTTTCGTTCCTTAGCACCTGAAAGAAAGAGATGAAGTTTCTTGTTCAGGCGTTGGATGAGACGAAGAACAAAATGAAACTATGGACAAGGACAGCGTAGAAAAAGGGTGCGTCAGTGCTGCTGGAGGGAGAAGTCATGTGTGTTCATTTGGTGGTGCATGGCACTGAGTGTGGATCACAGAATGCGACAGAACAGCAGTCCGAGGAGCATTCTATGTCACGGAGATAGCTGTAATTATGGGAGGGTTCGAAACATGAGGGGTGGAACGTCTCTTTGAATCCGTCTGTGGTAATTCAGATATGGAGACAGTGACTCAGGAATGAAATATGACTGTGAAAGCAAGTTTTAGTAAACACCTTGTCAAGCACCAGGAGAGAAATTGAAAGAAATGAAGATCAACCAGGCAAAAGAGAAAGGCAGAAATCCTGTCGGAGAGAAGAGCAATACTTCTTCAAGTTACACCTTCCTTGAAGAGTGGTGGCAGTCAAATTAAACACTAAGGTAAAAGCAAAATACTGCGGATGCTGGAAATCTGGAACATTATTAACTTTATTATTATTATTTTATACACACTATATTTTTCTCTTTTCCCTCTGATTTTTATATTTATTTTGTTCTATTGTTTCATCCCCACTATTTAGCCCATTTCCATCCTTTCCCTCACCCCACCCGCACTAGGGCCATCTGCTATTAGCTTGTCCTGTTTGCTATGATTAATGTTCCCATTATCACTTCTTTTAGATAATACCACCGCCATCAACACTCCTTTGTCCTTTTGTCTATGACATCTTTGGCAGTGTCTTCTTGGTCTGTAGCTATCACTGGCCCTTTTTCGATATCCGCTGTCCAAGAACATTCTTCCAAATTATATTTTCTCTCGTTTCTATATGTCTTAGTTCTGATGACGGTTCATCCAGACTCGAAACGTCAACTGTGTCTCTCTCCGCAGATGCCGTCAGACCTGTTGAGTTTTTCCAGGTATTTTTGGTTTTGTTCTAGATTTCCAACATCCGCAGTATTTTGCTTAAAAGAAAAAGTAGATACAAGCTTAAATGTAAAGAAGAGCCTAGGTCCCGGTGAATTAGAAAGATACAAAGAAGAACAACAGGCGGCAAAACTTGGGGAGTGAACTATTAATAGGGAGTATAAAAAGTGACTTGCAACGGATATGAATATCGAATTAGAAACACTTCCAGAATTTGATTGTACTTTTATAATTACTTAAAGGGGAAAAAGGAGTAGGCAAATTGTGGAAATACTCAACTGTTCAGACATGATCTGTTCAGATGTAAAGGATGGGCTCTTCAGAGCGAAATTATCGAGCGCCTGTTGAATTTTAAATTTGGCACTATAACTTGGGGGAGTTCCACGTGCAGGAGGCTGAAATATGTATCTGCCTGGCTCTCAGTCAACGATTGTAGGCATTTAGAGCAAGTTGGGAGAACAGTTCGTGACAGAACAATGAACAGACCAACTGCGCTTTATCTCAGTATTTATCTCAGGCCCAGTCATGCAGCAAAGCAACTTCACGGTGAGGAAAGCTGACTATTAATTTGCCTCTGCTGGGTGTCTTCGTAATGAGAATGTGCCAGAGAAATTGCAGTTAGACAAAGATATATGGAAAAGCATTATCTGCTCAGAGACCTACGTTATTGTGCTTACAGCAATGAATTGCATGTTTCACTGTGTGTATTTTGTTTCGTTTCAACGTGATTCAATGTAATTAACAACCGATGAGGCATCCAGAGGAAAGTCGCAAACTTGATCCAAAAGTGGCTGTGAACAAATGCCAATTGCCGACGGGTGTTTTGGCGACTGGAAGGCCGTTTCAAGTGGCTTTCCACGGGGCTCAGCAGTAGGCCTCCTGCGTTTTCTGCTGTATATTATGATTTGGACAAAACAAATCGAGGGAATGATCACAATGTTTGCACGTGCTTCAAAAAAACGGCCGTGTGGTTGATAGTGAGGATAATGTTAGAGTGCAGGGAGATATCAGTGGACTGGTCAGTTGGGAAGAAAAGTAGCAAATAGAATTTAAACGACAGAGGTTTGCGCTGTTGCAAGGCAAAGGAATACAGAGTAAATTGGGACATACGGCGCGGTGTAGAGAAAGTGCGGCACCTTGGAATTAACGTCCACAGGTCCCCGAATGTAGCAGGAGAGATCGACAAGGCTGCTAAGAAGGCATAAGGAATCCTTCTCTTTATCAGCCAGTTTATAGAATATTAGAGCAGGGCAGTTTTGCTGGAACTATTTGAAACACTATTTTGTTAACAACTTAAGTATTGCGTACAGCTGTTGTCACCTCATTATAGAATGGATGTAATTGCACCAGAAAGGGTGCAGAGGAGATTTACGTGGGTGTGACCAGGATTTGTAATATGTGGCTATCAGAAAAGATTGGATAGGCTTAAGCTGTTCTCCATTGAAGAGATTAGACTGAGGGGAGATTTGATTGATATATACAAAATTGAGACTGGCCTGTATAGCATGGAAGGGAAGTCTCTATTTCCCTTAGCAGTGAGCTCAGTGACGAGGGAATATAGAATTTTAGTGATTGGTAGAAATATTGTAGGGGAGATGAGGAGAATATGTTTCACCCAGTGGGTTTTAGAGCCTGCGGAACTGAATCCCAGGAAGGGTAGCAGTGGCAGAAGCCCTCAACACAGTTATTAGGTGCTGGGCTTACACCTCAACTGCCCTAAGGTGAAAGGCTGTGGCCTGAATGCTGGAAAGTGGCAGTTGACTGGATGGGTCTTTTTGAGTAGGCGCAGACAGCATGGGCCAAGTGGCCTTTTTCTGGGCCGTTAATCTTCTATCAATTCTATGAGTACAGTGAGAAGATGCCAGCAGAGATCATCAGGAAATGGCAACATGACTTGGCCTCGCGGTGGATCAAACAAGTTGTAAATTCCTCTGAGTGTAGGTTTGATGTGGTGTCGAACAGTCCTTGTGCCGGCTCTAACCAGGCAGGAGCTCGATGAGTTAATGATTGAAATAGATCACATAATGCACCAAGGTTGTGGTGTTGGAGAGCGTGTGGGTGGGGAGTGGCGGCGGGTGGCCTGGCGATCTTGAGCCGTTTTTTGTTGTTGAAGCCAGTATTAACTTAACAACCACGACAACCATTGGATCCCCAAAGGCGTTATTGCAGGAAACAATTGCTGAAGGAATAATAGTTGGGCAAGATGGACTGAAGGGAACACTGTGAATAAGTGGGCAAGAACTGTTCAATGGAAGCCTAGTTGGCTGAGCTATATTGCTTAGTTACATGTGTTGAAGGGAATGCCACTGGCTGGCGAGATGGGTGGTATGGAATACTGCGGGTGGATGGCACAGCAGGCTGAAGGTAGTACTACGGCAGAATAGTACGACAGGCTGAAGGAATACCGTGGATATGTGTGGACCAATGATCTTCTCTTGCATGAATCCAGTTGAGATTTTGTCACCAATTAGAATGTCTTTTAAGTCTTTTCCCAAGGCAGATTCTGGCCAAAATAGTTGCGGAGAATACTTAATGCTGTAGTCCTCAGGCTCTAAGTTATAAACCCATCATCAACTTTAATGAATTATAGCCATTTTGACAAACAGGAGACATTTCTACATTTCTCGTGCCATGGTTTGATCTGGTGCTCAGATGTGAGTGATGTTTCCAAGGTCAGATTTGTTACACATTCCTCGCTTCCGGACAGGACTTGATGTTTATTCTTAAATGGTTGCAGTCAGTAAATTATCGTGCTATTAAAATCGTCTTAGAGATGAAGTTTTATAGATTTGCTCAGAGATGATGAAGAAAAACGATATATATGTTTGTCAGAATGGTATGTGACTTAAAATGAAACACTCAATTTAATTTGCAATGCAAAGTCATGGCCCCATCGCCACCATGATAAATTGTTCATATATCTCCATGCAGAGTTCTTGAATTCGAGTAGGAACTGAATGGTAGGTACACTTATCTAGTAACATGTATATACAACAATGTTGTATACAACATTTATTTCCTTAATTTTCTGAAGAGATATCAAAACAATATTATCATTGTTGCTTTGGTGTACATATATACTTTACTGTTTGTTAATTGACTGTAACTAATGTTGTTTATTATGTAATGCGTGCAACATTCTCATGGGATTGCTTTCTCTCATCTAAATAGCGGCTTCATCGAACAAGCAAAGAGATTTACTCAGACAGAGACACGGAAATACTTATCTCACAGAAAATGGAATATCCAGTCATCTTTCAGATAGAAAGCATCTACTATCCTGTCCTTGCAGCTATTGGCGTCACTGGTAAGGCTTTGAAGCCAGCATTGATGATGCTAACCAATTCTGAGTGTTCGAATCGCGTTATACATTATATTTCTAGAAATGATAAAAGGGCAACGATATGTATACACTTTGCTCTCTTCCTGGTACTGTAACATACTCAGAGTTTTCTTTCTGTTATAGAGTTAAAAAAAATCAGTGTTACCAGTGCAAACGAATGTAGTATTACTATTAGCTGTGGAAGGGTTATACAGAGAAGTTATTTATTTTCTTCACAGTTCGATACACTTTATGTTGTCGGAGTAAATGCAATAATCAGAGTCTAAATATATAATAATGGTTTATGGCCAGTTATAATTCTTACGTAATGGTAAGTGGATGCCATGTTCGATTAGATCATTGAAGGTTCTATTGTAGTTACAGCCTGTTTAAAGAATTAGTTTGCGAGAATGCTTTAAATGAATGTTTAATTTGATTGCTAGCACGGTGTAATCGAATGCGCAGTTATGGTGAGATTGATAGAATTCTTCAGCCATTCAAAAGAAAACAGTACAATATTACATGGTCTCATCCTACAATATAAGACATAGAAATTTAATTTCACTCTTACCTTAGAGATGAGAACTAGCATATTATTATTTGCTGTTGCATTCATATATCACAAGGTGTGTCATATTAATTCCTGTGCGATGTAACACTCCATACTTTATGTAATTATGTGTTGTGGGATCTAAAGCTCTGAGGGTAGACATTCATCTCAGATAGAAGCATGATAGAGATGGCATTGGATCAGCTGGCTTTCATAGTCAACAACCGATACTTAGGATCACTGCTGTAAATGCAATTAAATGGCAGACATTGATTGTAATTGGCAACTGACGCAATACCTCTCATTTTGTGCTACATCCGAGTTGGTTCTCTATTTCTCACTATTTGTCATAGCATTACAAAATTACCTGTTTTTGTTGCAATAGAGGCAAAGTAAGGTAAGTGAAGCTATTCAGTTTTAAATGGTATACACTGTCTATACAAGCAGTAGGAGCCAAAAGTACAATTGACATTACATGATATATATTGCACATAACCACTCTATATGTTGACTAATGGCCACAAGTAAACGTCAGATTAGAAGTGGAGTAAATCAAAATAATCGCTCAATGCTCCAGTATTGCACCTACTGATAAAGAGTCATCCTGTGCATTTCAGACCTCTATCCTTTGCCCTTAATGGTTCAATTGCAAGATAGCAGTTTTCCCCAGGAACAAAGCCAAAGTGAATGATTGTTGTAACAATTATTGTTACATAAATACCTCACTCACATCAGGAGAAATATGCTCTTTGAAAGCTTTCTCACCAATTTGACCAAAGGCCTGAAAATTGGCACGACACCATAAATCCCCAGCCCCATGGATAGACTCTTTGACTCATAGTCGGAATTTAATTCATTGCAATAAAATGTGTCAGTCATATTCAGTGGGTACCACTCTCACCTTTGTCTCAGAAGGTCATGTGCTGAAGCCCAGCTCCAGGTCTTGGGAACAGAGGTAACGGCCGAAATTTCAGTGCAGTATTGCAGGAGAGTTTCACTGTCAGAGTGAAACCTTTGAGAAGAGTCGGAAAGCGGAGTCCATTCCCTCGCAATTGGGTGTTGAAGATCGCAGTGCATTATTTAATAAACAAGGAGAGTTTCCCAGGATGTGCTGGCCAAAACCTATCCCCCAACAATACTTACAAAGACACTGATTTTCTTGAAATTACATTACTACTTGTGAGAAAGTGTAATGCGCAAAGCGGCCAGTGCATTTCATAAAATAAAACATTGACAACAGAAATTCATTACCTGTGAAGAACTTTGTGACTTGTTGTGGTAGTGAAGGGAGTTATGTAAGTGCATGTACTTCAGTTTTATTTTCATGTACTAATCAGTTTTATTGAATGTTTTGTACAATATATTGGATTAATTGTTATTTAAAAGATGACCTCGATTCACAAACATCAGATGCTCTATTTATTTCTTAATCGAATTCAGACTTAAACGAATTAGTAATTTGCAGGAAACAATCATGTTTTGATTCGATTTTCAGAAAAGTGAACCACTGGCAGGGCTGATATTTACTACCTGTCCCTTATGACTCCCCTTTTTTAACTGTTACAGGCCATGAGCTGAGTGAGTAACTACATTGCCGCTTGTTATCCATTGATACAACTGAATGGATTACAAGCCACTTCAGAATATCCTTAAGAGTCAAGCAAACAAAATTATTATCGCTTTAGGTAAAATACAGTACTGAATCTATTGGGCCTATGTGACAATTCAAAAGCTACAAAGTCATTTTTTCCTGCTGGCACTTTTTTTATTTCATTATATCACACAGCACAGAATAAAGCCATGTAGGTCATCTTCTGCTAGAGAGATCAAATAATTCCGTGCCCCCACTCTTTCCCCGTCACTTAACAGTTGTTATTTTTTAAGTGGAGGTCCATTTCATTTTTTTAAATTTGGAAAACATCTGTTTCCTTCACTAAATTAAGAAAATATTTCAGAACATGGCAACTTGTGGAGAAAATGGGAAACATCTGCAATTCCTCCCTGTTTAGTTTTTCTTCGTTTTGTTTTGTCAATTATCATAAATCTGTGCTTCTTGGTTACTGGGCCTGCTGCCAGGACAAAGGGTGCAATGATCTCAACAATCCAAGCAATTGGTATTTTTTAGCCCCACTTTTATAGCTTCATGAGCATTTCCCGTTCAAAGAAGAGTAACCCTAGTTTCCCCAGACTCTCCACATAACTAAAGTATACCAGCCTTAGTGAAGTTCCAATCTATCTCGTATACACCTTCCCTTTGAAGGCCACTCGATCTTCCATGAATTGTATTTCACAGAATTTCACAACACACTATTGCTCATGTCCAACCAGTGATTAGTAAATGTTTCATTTTACCTTGTTGTTATTCTCCTCTATAACCGCTCAACTTGCAAAGCTTTTTTCCTTGCTTACAGCTTTCTCAAATGGAGTTTCCACCTGGACAACAGCGGCGCCTCCACCTGTTTACAAGTGCACAATGTAGTTGGTTCAGCTCTCAGCATTTTTCTTCCAAGATGAATCACCACAATTGTCAATTTCATCTTTCATCTGCCTTGTTTTTAACCTTTCAACTCTCAGTCTCTACCCACCTGACGCCTGTTACCTTCCTTGCAAATTAATATAATTCCATGCTTTGTGTAATTTTAGCATTTTGAAATTATTCTCCGTATGTCGAAATTCAGCTAATAAGTGTAAACTAACACGATGAATGTCTCAGGTATACTGAGGGAGACCGTTATGCACTTTCTTACATTTAAAAAAGTAACAGTTCACCACATTTGAGGGCTTTCGGAATTACAACCAAATGCCTATTCACCACGACTTTGTCCATTTAATGTCATGAAATTCGCTTTTGAGAACAGGAGTCATTTTAAAACGAAATTCAAATTGTCAGTGCAGCATTGGACCTTAGACTAGGCTCATAATATAAACTCCACATCGTATCTATTATTAACCATTAACTATCCCTAGCCCTTTAACTGTAATAGTACTCATCCGAACCTCTCCTTCCAAAATCCTTCATCTGTCCCCTGCTTCAATTTTCGCAAGGCAATCCAAGACCAAGTGAGGAGGAAGGAAAAGTGGAGGGTAGGAGAGAGCGGGATGAAAGATTTGAGATGCGGTGTTAGGAATAAGAGAATAAATTAAGAAATGTGTGATGGATCAAAGTAAAAGAGGCAAGTTTCTGGTAACGTTGACTTTTGCAGTTACAACTCCTCTAGACCCATATTTTATTTTGTTCCTTACTCCGTTATCATCTGTTCTTGATTCCACCATCATCCCCTTCGTCATCTATTCCCTCCTAACTTTCCTTGTGTTTTCCCAACACTTTGTTCCCGTTGTCCTGTATTTGCAAAAAACCTGTGACATGTCAGACTTGTTTTGTAAGAGGATGAATTTCTTCTCTCAGAGGTTCGTTATTCTTTGGAAATCTCTTCCCCAGAGATCAGTGGATTTCAGGCATTGAATATATTCAAGACTGAGTTAGACATCTTTTCGATAGAAAAGTGATTTGAGGGGTTTTCTGGTCCCAAAGGAAGTGGAGTGAAAGCCACAACTGGATCAAAATACTGAATGGCAGAGAAGGTTCGAAGGGCAAAAGAGTCTCCTCTCTCTCTTATTTCGATCCGCATACATTTTTGATGAAAACCCATCGAGTTTCGGTGAACCATCATTTAACCTAATGACATGTTTGAGGCTGTCAGTTCAGGTGATTGTTTCTTTGCCCTAAGGAGATATTCAATCAGTATGGGTTCTATGTCAAGCTATCCCTTTCTAAGTTTGTTTCTCATTCCACTCCACACATTAGCAGCATTATCGAATTTACTTTTGCAGCTTGTGATTTGAAATCACAACTTCGCCTTATGAGTTAATCAACAATGTCATTCTCCAAACAAAATATTTAATTACATTATAGATCATTGTAACGTTTTATCTCCATTGTAATTTCTCGATTTGCTATTAACGTTTATTACTAATCGAGTATTTATTCCATTGATTTTATGAAATATTTGTCCTCATTGCAATTTTATGATGTCAATATACATTGTACTTTTCCGTAGAAAGGCAATACGTGTATGTAACTGCTACATAATTGCAAATTTTACACTAAGCCCTGTTAACGTATTGCAACTTCTCTCTCTGAATTTTCAAACTAATATGTGGTTGTGTATTTCTATTTCCTCAGTTAACTCAGCGGCGATTGCGATCCTGAAACGAGGGAAATGCGGCCTCTCCAAATGTATCACTCAGTATCTAATGGCAATGACAACAGCAGATCTACTGCTCGTCATCATTGATGTTATATTGAATCGAATTAATAACATTTATTTCCCAATTAATTTCTTATTCATTACTCCTGTGTGCTCGCTGAAAATTGCCCTCTTTCTTGCAGTTTTAAATTGTTCTGTCTGGTTCACAGTCGCTTTTACCTTTGATCGGTTTGTAGCGATTTCTTACCAGAAGCTAAAACTAAAATATTGCACCAAGAGAACTGCGATTGTGGTTGTAGTAATTGTCAGCGTTGTCAACTGTTTGAGGTCCATTCCCTGGTACTTTGTCTTTATTCCACAAACAATTGTTGACAATGTGCCATGGTTTTGCATTCTAACTGCAGACTATTATATCTCATCCTTTTGGATAGCGTATGAGTTGATTGACAGTATATTAACACCGTTGCTTCCATTTGTCTTAATTTTGGTGTTCAACTCTCTGACTGCCAGGAACATTATTATTGTCAATCGGCTCCGGAGGAGTCTCCGGGGCCAAGGAAAGGCAGAGAATCATACTGACCCGGAAATAGAGAACCGAAGGAAATCCATCATTTTACTCTTTGCTTTGTCCGCCAATTTTTTATTAATGTGGATTACCTATGTTGTACATTCGTTAAACTGGCAGGTTGTAAATTATAATTATACAGACAAAAAAATTAGCAATCCAGTATTTATCATTCAACAGTGTGGATTCATGTTCCAGCTTCTGAGTTCGTGCAACAACACGTGCATTTATGCCCTGACCCAGAGTAAATTTAGAGAGGAGTTAAAGAATGGGCTTAAATATCCATTCATTCTAATTGTTAAAGTATTTTCACGATAATGTAAAACTGAACATGAACAAAAGCTTCCTCTCTTACTTTACAACCAAGTCACATTTCAAATCTGCAGTCCATACAGTCACATTACATTCATAGAAATCCGGCATAATATATACTAACTGTGAGCATCGTAGCTGCTCCACTCACATCCTAAACAACCTTGTAAGCTTCTAAACCGTTAACACCCCACCCAACTGAAACATCTATCTTCCATTTACCAGCTCAGTGGGACTGCACTTCTTACATAAAATGTCGTAGGCAGAGCATCTCCACCAATAGCTGCTAGTCTTGCCCCTGCTTTGCTACATGTCTACTTGTAAAATGAGCAATATTTGGAGCACTCCTCTTTCGTATTTACATGCTGCAACTTGGTGATATCATAGAGCCTTGGGAGCAGGTACACTGCTGTGGCCTAGATTTACACCGCCACCATATTTCTCAACATGAACTGCCTTTGGCTTGTGAAGCTGTTTGTTTGAAATGGAAATATGAATGTGATGCAATCTCGTCTAGTTAAGCATGGGATAGATAATAGCTACCAGCCTTGGTTCCTGTTGCAAACGCAGTATGTTTGCCACTAATTCTATCCTTTTCCACAATTATTGTGTCATGCTGCTTCACACTGTGTACAATTTTGACATCCTGTAAGCCAGCCCGCTGTGAATATGGCCTTCATATCCTGTTCATCACATAGAGAACTCCATTTCTCTCTTGTAACATCAACTGTCTCTGAGAGGACACACCTGCTGCTAAGAAATTATCCATTGAGGTGTCACCTGTAGGTGCGAATAGTGCAATGCGCTCGTAGTCATACTTTTCAGTAACCAAGGCTACTCATAAAACATTGCAAATATTGAGGACCTACCTTTGCATCCAATTGACACAATGTGCTCAAGTACTGACGCTCACCTGCGTGTTCAGTGCACTTCATGTGACTCTTTGCTGCTTCACTCGGTACAGCCACTTGTGTCTTGCCTCGGCCCTTTGCTCCCCCGTTTCCCGACGTGTCATCATTCGTGTGGCCCAGGTTCAGTAAACCACTCCCCAAAGCCATTTCCATCCGGACACATTTCGCTTCGTTTAAAAGCCCTCTTCAAAACTAACTTGTTCAAACCAGTTTTTTAATGCCAACTCGGCTAATACATCTTACTCTGACTTGGCATTAATTTTTGTTCATTAAAGGCTCCATGAATTGTCATGGGATGTTGGGTTTTGTTGCATTAAAATAGGTAAATTAATGCATTTTGTTCTTGTATTCTTTTATTTCATTTCCTGCTTTGACAATTTCACACATTAGAAGGAAATCACTAACCCAACACATCTGTGCTGGTCCCCTGAAGCAAGAAACTGCTAGAGCAAATTCCTGGCAGCTTCTATATTGTTATATTTTTGACCCTGTTATTCCTTCATAGCCCTCTGCATTAACGTAATTGTACTTTCATTTAATGGTTGTAAAGGTAAGATTTGTGTCCCCTATTTTCGGATTTATCATACTAAGTACACAATTCACTTAATCAAAATCCTCACAACCTTAAACAAATTATCTGGTCGTCACTTAAACGTCTCATGTTTAACGCAATGATTTACAATAACATGACAGTTTTTCAGATCCTTCTTCTTTAGTCCTCTTAATTATTATTTTTTGGGTGGGTGCCACTGTCAAGGCCGGCAGCTATTCCTGTTTATTTAAGCTGGGCAGATGCTTCAGTAACTCTGCAGTCTCAATGGTGGTGGTGTTTTGAGAGTGTTACAGGGAGGGAAATCCAAGGTATTAATACAGGAATAATGAAAGAATGGCCATATGTATCCAGATCAAAATGCTGTGTAACTTGGAAATGAACTTGGAAGAAAACTTGGAGGTCAAGCTTTCCCGTAGCATTTCTGCTCTTGCAAATAATGTTCACAAGGCAGAGAGGTAATGTTGTACTCAACACGTTAAATTGTGGAATTGCTTACTGTGACATGTCCATACTCCAGTCTCAGTACTCTGGTGATGGAGAAGGCTTATTTGTATTGTCCGGTCACAAGGGTGGCAATCAAGCCAACTACTCTATCCTGAATTGTGTGGGGCTGCTTTAGTGCATTTGTGGGAGTACTCTTCCAAGTGACAGAGTTAGGCTCTAACACTGTCCCGAACTCACCCTGTTATGTACAGACATAAAAACAAAAAAAAAACCGTGGATGCTGGAAATCCAAAACAAGAACAAAATTACCTGGAAAAACTCAGCAGGTCTGGCAGCATCAGTGGAGAAGAAAAGAGTTGACGTTTCGAGTCCTCATGACCCTTCGACAGAACTTGAGTGAGTCCAAGAAAGGGTGAAATATAAGCTGGTTTACGGTGTGTGTGTGGGGGGGGGGGGGGGGGGGGGGGGGTTGGGGGGGTGGAGGGGGGTGTTTGGGAGGGAGGAGAGAGAAAGAAGTAAAGGCGGTTGGTGTGGTTGTAGGGACAAACAAGCAGTGATAGAAGCAGATCATCAAAAGATGTCACAAACAACAGAACAAAAGAACACATAGGTGTTAAAGTTGGTGATATTATGTAAACGAATGTGCTAATTAAGAATGGATGGTAGGGCCCTCAAGGTAAGCTGCAGTGGGAGTGGGGGGAGCATAAAAGATTTAAAATAATGGAAATGGATGGGAAAATAAAAATCTATATAATTTATTGGAAAAAAATCAAAAGGAAGGGGGAAACAGAAAGGGGGTAGGGATGGAGGAGGGAGCACAAGTCCTAAGTTCTTGAATTCAATATTCAGTACGGCTGTAAAGTGGCTAATCAGAGAATGAGGTGTTGTTCCTCCAATTTGCGTTAGGCTTCACTGGAACAATGCAGCAAGCCAAGGTCAGACATGTGGGCAAGAGAGCAGGGTGGAGTGTTAAAATGTCAAGTGACAGGGAGGTTTGGGTCATTCTTGCGGACAGACCGCAGGTGTTCTGCGAAGTGGTAGTCCAGTTTACGTTTGGTCTCTCCAAGGTAGAACAGACCACAATGGGATCAACTAATGCAGTAGACGAAGTTGGGGGAAATGCAATTGAAATGCTGCTTCAATTGAAAGGAGTGTTTGGGCCATTGGACGGTGAGGAGAGAGGAAGCGAAGGGGCAGGTGTTCCATATTTTGCGTGGGCATGGGGTGGTGCCATAGGAGGGGGTTGAGGAGTAGGAGGTGATGGAGGAGTGGACCAGGGTGTCCCGAAGGTAATGATCCCTATGGTATGCCGATAGTGGGGGTGAAGGGAAGTTGTGTTTGGTGGTGGCATCATGCTGGAGTTGGCGGAAATGGTGGAGGATGATCCTTTGAATGCGAAGGCTGGTGGGGTGATAAGTGAGGACAAGGGGGACCCTATCATGTTTCTGGGAGGGAGGAGAAGGCGTGAGGGCGGATGCGTGGGAGATGGGCCGGACACGGTTGAGGACCCTGTCAAGGACCGTGGGTGGAAAACCTCGGTTAAGCAAGAAGGAGGACATATCAGAGGAAATGCTTTTGAAGGTAGCATCATCAGAACAGATGCGGTGGAGGCGAAGGAGCTGAGAGAATGTGATGGAGTCTTTACAGGAAGTGGAGTGTGAGGAGCTGTAGTCGAGGTTGCTGTGGGAGTCGGTAGGTTTGTAATGGATATTGGTGGACAGTCTATCAACAGACTTTGAGACAGAGACGTCAAGGAAGGGAAGGGATGTGTCAGAGATGGACCACGTGAAAATGATGGAGGGGTGGAGATTGGAAGCAAAATTAATAAATTTTTCCAAGTCCCGGCGAGAGCATGAAGCAGCACCGAAGTAATCATCGATGAACCGGAGAAAGAGTTGTGGAAGGGGGCCGGAGTAACACTGGAACAAGGAATGTTCCACAAACACCATAAAGAGACAGGCATAGCTGGGGCCCATGCGGGTACCCATAGCCACAGCTTTTATTTGGAGGAAGTGAGAGGAGTTGAAGGAGAAATTGTTCAACGTGAGAATAAGTTCAGCCAGACGGAGCAGAGTAGTCGTGGATGGGGATTGTTCGGGCCTCTGTTCGAGGAAGAAGTTATGGGCCTTCAGACCATCCTGGGTGGGGGATGGAGGGATTGGATGTCCATGGTGAAGAGGAAGCGGTTGGGGCCAGGGAACTGGAAATTGTTGATGTGGCGTAAGGTGTCAGAGGAATCACGGATGTAGGTGGGAAGGGACTGGACAAGGGGAGAGAGAAGGGAGTCAAGATAACGAGAAATGTGTTCTGTGGGGCAGGAGCAAGCTGAGACGATCGGTCTACCAGGGCAGTTCTGTTTGTGGATTTTGGATAGGAGATAGAAGCGGGCTGTCCGAGGTTGGGCGACTATCAGGTTGGAAGCTGTGGAAGGAAGATCCCCGGAGGAGATGTGGTCAGTGACAGTCCTGGAAACAATGGTTTGAAGTTCAGTGGTGGGGTGATGGTCCAGCGGGAGGTAGGAGGAAGTGTCTGCAAGTTGATGCTCAGCGTCCGCGAGGTAGAGGTCAGTGCGCCAGACAACAACAGCACCACCCTTGACAGCAGGTTTGATGGTAATGTCAGGGTTGGACCTGAGAGAATGGAGTGCAATAAGTTCAGAGAGAGAGAGATTAGAAAGGGAAAGAGGAGCAGAGAAATTGAGATGACTAATGTCATGCCGACAGTTCTCAATGAAAAAATCAAGGCAAGGTCAGAATCCAGAGGTCAGGCTCAGCATGATGCTGAACACTTCTTCCGCCGTCTTCGTCTCCGGGCTCACTTCTTTGGGCAAGAGTCCTCTCCCCGTTCAACGGATCCTTTCACACACCTCCAATATTCTCCCTCCACCTGACACCTCCCTCTGGATTCTTACCTTCTCTTGATCATTTCATTGAGAACTGTCAGCTCGACATTAGTCGTCTCAATTTCTCTGCTCCTCTCACCCATTCTTATCTCTCTCTCTCTTTGAACTTACTGCACTCCATTCTCTCAGGTCCATCCCTGACATTGTCATCAAACCCGCTGACAAGGGTGGTGCTGTTGTTGTCTGGCGCACTGACCTCTACCTCGCGGACACTGAGCGTCAGCTCGCAGACACTTCTTCCTACCTCTCCCTGGACCATGACCCCACCACTGAACATCAAGCCATTGTTTCCAGTACTGTCACTGACCTCATCTCCTCTGGGGATCTTCCTCCCACAGCTTCCACCTGATAGTCGCCAAACTCGGACAGCCCGCTTCTATCTCCTACCCAAAATCCACAAACAGAACTGCCCCGGTAGACCGATCGTCTCAGCTTGCTCCTGCCCCACAGAACTTACTTCTCGTTATCTTGACTCCCTTCTCTCTTCCCTTGTCCAGTCCCTTCCCACCTACATCTGTGATTCCTTTGTCATCTTACGTCACATCAAAAATTTCCAGTTCCCTGGCTCCAACCACTTCCTCTTCACCATGGACATCCAATCCCCCTACACATCCATCCCCACCAGGGACTTTAGCTTCTTCCTCGAACAGAGGCCCGAACAATCTCCGTCCACCACTACTCTCCTCCGTCTGGCTGAACTTGTTCACACACTGAACAATTTCTCCTTCAACTCCTCTCACTTCCTCCAAATAAAAGCTGTGGCTATGGGTACCCGCATGGGCCCCAGCTATGCCTGTCTCTTTATGGGGTATGTGGAACATTCCTTGTTCCAGTGTTACTCCGGCCCCCTTCCACAACTCTTTCTCCGGTACATCGATGATTACTTTGATGCTGCTTCATGCTCTTGTCCGGACTTGGAAAAATTTATTAATTTTGCTTCCAATTTACACCCCTCCATCATTTTCACGTGGTCCATCTCTGACACATCCCTTCCCTTCCTTGACCTCTCTGTCTCAATCTCTGTTGATAGACTGTCCACCAATATCGATTACAAACCTACCGACTCACACAGCTACCTCGACTACAGCTCCTCACACCCCGCTTCCTGTAAGGACTCCATCCCATTCTCTCAGGTCCTTCGCCTCCACCGCATCTGTTCCGATGATGCTACCTTCAAAAGCATTTCCTCTGACATGTTCTCCTTCTTCCTTAACCAAGGTTTTCCACCCACGGTCCTTGACAGGGCCCTCAACTGTGTCCGGCCCAACTACCGCGCATCCGCCGTCACGCCTTCTCCTTCCTCCCAGAAACATGATAGGATCCCCCTTGTCCTCACTTATCACCCCACCAGCCTCCGCATTCAAAGGATCATCCTCCGCCATTTCCGCCAACACCAGCATGATGCCACCACCAAACACAACTTCCCTTCACTCCCCCTATCAGCATTCCATAGGGATCATTCCCTCGGGGCCCCCTGGTGCACTCCTCCTTCACCTCCTACTCCTCAACCCCCTCCTATGGCACCAGCTCATGCCCACGCAAAAGATGCAACACCTGCCCCTTCACTTCCTCTCTTCTCACCGTCCAAGGGACCAAACACTCCTTTCAAGTGAAACAGCATTTCACTTGCATTTCCCCCAAATTCATCTACTGCATTTATTGCTCCCAATGTGGTCTCCTCTGCACTGGAGAGACCAAGCGTAAACTGAGCAACCACTTTGCAGTACAGCTGCGGTCTGTCTGCAAGAATGACCCAAACCTGCCTGTCGCTTGCCATTTTAACAGTCCACACTGCTCTTTTGCCCACATGTCTGTCCTTGGGTTGCTGCATTGTTCCAGTGAAGCCCAACGCAAACTGGAGGAACAACACCTCATCTTCTGACTAGGCACTTTACAGCCTTCCGGACTGAACATTGAGTTCAACAACTTTAGGTCTTGAGCTCCCTCCCCCATCCCCATCCCCTTTCTGTTTCCCCCTTCCTTTTGTTTTTTCCAATAAATTATAGATTTTTCTTTTCCCACCTATTTCCATTATTTTTAATTTTTTTATGCTTCCCCCAACCCCAATAGAGCTATACCTTGAGTGCCCTACCATCCATTCTTAATTAGCACATTCATTTAGATAATATCACCAACTTTAACACCTATGTGTTCTTTTGCTCTATTGTTTGTGACATCTTTTGATGATCTGCTTCTATCACTGTTTGTTTGTCCCTACAACCACACCAACCCCATCCACTTCTCTCTCTCTCCCCCCACCCAAATACCCCCTCCCCCCCAACCACCCCACACACATTAAATCATCTTATATTTCACCCTTTTTTTGGACTCACCCAAGTTCTGTCGAAGGGTCATGAGGACTCGAAACTTCAACTCTTTTCTTCTCCACCGATGCTGCCAGACCTGCTGAGTTTTTCCAGATAATTCCATTTTTGTTTCAGCCTGCTATGTGTTGGATATGCGTTGAGGTGTTTGGCATCGAGCCACTATTTTCAGAATACCTGGACACCTGGAACATCATATGATGTTGAAGGGATTCACACTGAAGTGATATTGTCTGAATGTACAGTGTAGAAACATTTTAATACTTCAATTAGCTTGATGTCTTGGAATTTTCATATTTTCAAGTCTATTTTCAGGTTCCAAAGACTGCAATTTTTCACTTATTCATTTGACTGCTGCTGTCCTGCAAACACGTGTAGTTATTCTCCAGATACATTCTTTAATGCACTCGACAATCTCTCGCATTTTGTCAGCCTTCGCTTTTTAAAAGCGGGACCATTGAGATATGGTTCTCTGACCTCACCAGTTGAGTCTGTCTCCTATTGAGGGGTCTTTGATCCTTATGTCCTAACTGTCCCAGTCTACAATGCTATCAGTCATCTTTCGTGCTGACCCGGAGAGATGTATGTACGGCTACTGGGGCTGATGTCTCCAAAAATTGATTGGCAACGGTGTAACCTGTGACAGTGCTGGCTGGTCTGCCGCTGCAGTGTTTCAAGGGGCTGTTGGTGAGAAAAGCAGGACGGATAAGACCAACCCTTTAGAGAGTAGGAAGACACTGCAAATGTTTACAAAATGTTTACATCACATTGCGACTGAGAGTGCAGCTGCACTTGTACCACATCCTTCAGACTGGATGTTAGCTTGCAGTGTTCCAGACGGACTCGCAAATACGACGCTGTGCTTAGGTTGATTTCTTTTTTTGCTGCTGGCAGCCATCGTCCAGCTGTTCTTTTTGGATCCTTCTCTCTCGCCCCCCTCCTCTCCAGCAACCCTCCCCCACACCCCCTCTACTCTCTCTCTCTTTCTGAATTTAACTTCTGAAAGGTTCACTGACTAATCTTATTATCAAGAACTGCCAGCAATGTTCTAGTCCAGAGTGGGATTATTATAGAGGTGATTAGGGACTGTTTGAGAGCTCGGTGCAGGGCTCGGCTCTGCCTGAATTCCCGCAGGAGTGTCTGTGAATAGGGACGAATGTTCAAGTCTACTTTTCACTTTGAGAAACATTGAATTGAAATGTTTCTGCTCAGGGAATGTGTTTGAATAGGGAACTATCCCCGCCCGTTAATTATGAAAGTGACAGCAGAATGAACCACAATTGATATAGGATTTTCAAACTGCGCCTTAGATAGAAATATAAGCTTATATTTCACCCCTCTGCTTGGATTGACCTAGTTCTGTTGAAGGGCCATGAGGACTCGAAACGTCAACTCTTTTCTACTCCGCTGATGCTGCCAGAGCTGCTGAGTTTTCCCAGGTAATTCTCTGTTTGTTTCAGTGCTCCCTGAGTACTGGCCATCTGACAATGCGGCTCCTCCTTAGTCCTGACCATCTGACAGTATAGATCTACCCTATTCCTAACCCTGTAAAACTGCAGCGCTCCCCTAGCGTTGAAGCCCAGACAATGCTGCACTCCTCAGTCCTGGTCATCTTCAGTGCGTTGTTCCCTTACTCCTGAACCTCAGGCTGGGCAGCGCCCTTTCAGTCCTGGCAATCTATCAGTGCACTGCTCCCTGAGTCCTCATCCTCTGAGAGTGCAGCGCTCCCTCATGCCTAACCTTCTGACAGTGCAGTGCTCGACCAGCACTAACATGCTGAAAGTGCAGTGCTGCCCCTTCCTGACACCCTGACAGTACTTCTTTTCCTCAGACCAGACCTCTTGATGTTGCGGCAGTACCTCATTCCTAGCCACTAACAGTGCAGTGAACCCTTAGACCTGCCCCTATGACAAAGCGGCCCTCACTGAGTGCTGACCCTCCGGTAGTGCTGGATTCCCTCTGTCTTTACCCTCTGATGATGCGGCTCTCCATCGGTCCTCGCCTTTCGACATTGCAAAGCACCCTCTGCCCTCACATTCTGTCCTTGCAGCCCTCCATCAGTGCTAAAAAATCTGAGAATGATGCACTCCCATGTTGTGTACATCCGACAGCGATGTGCTCCTGTGGAGCAAACCCTCTGACATTGTCGAGTTTCTTTAGTCCTCAGCTACTTATTGTGCAGTGCTCCCTCAATCCTGCACATCCGACATTGCAGTACTCCCTCAGTCATGACTATCTGACAGTGAAGTGTTCCGCCATTCCTGAAGACCTGACAGTACAGCTGTCCTTTAGCCCTGACCCTTAGCGATCCCTCACTGTTGATATTCTGGAAGTGCAGCTGCCCCACAGTCCTAACATTCAGACATTGCAGAGTTGCCTCTACCCAGATCTTGTGGCAGTGCAGCGCCCTTTCAGTCTTGCCGTTATATCTCAGGACTTCCAAACAGCTGTAATGTTGTGCATATTCCTACTGCCTCTGAAGTTTTCTAATTCCCAAAGACTCTACCAATTTTCAGGCAGAACTTCTGATCCCAGCTGAAGCTAAAATGGGCGATCAGAAATTGTTGAGGGCAAATCCAATGAGCAAAAAAAAAAGGCAGTGGCAGAGACAGCAACGAACTACTTTCATGACAAAATCTGGCATACTCATCTTTGCTTATAAACATCACAAGACTGCTAATGAATGAATGTGGATTGGTGACTGAATGGTTGAGTGGATGAGTGGCTGACTGACTGAGTATGTCTGTAGGTAGTCGTTTGGAATGCATACTCGGGTCGGCTGTGCAGTTCGGTAGAGTGAGCAGCCAGTTCAGAATTATCGAAGTATTGGCTGAGCAGTCCGGTGTTTTGGGCAGTCAGGTCGGGGGTATAGTCGGGTCTGGCGGGCAGTCGGGCCGGGAAGAGAGCTAGGAAGGGTGCATAGTTGGGATGGGTGGGCAGTTGGGTCAGTTAGACAGTTGGGTCGTTTGGGCATTTGGCTCGTGTGGGCAGTTGTGTCAGCTGGAGTGTAGAATTGGTTGGTTAATTCGGATATTGTGGGCAGTGTTTGGTGGTATACTCCGTTCAGCTGGGTGTCGGGATGCATGGGTTAAGAATGTAGTCCGGTTGGTGGGTTAGTTTGTTTGGGGGTATGTTTGTGTCAGGGGTATATTCGACTTGGTTCTATAGTCGGGTCAGCTGGGCAGTTCGGGTACACTTTCAGGTCACTAGTGCAGTCGAGCTTGGTGGATTGTCGCGTCCAGGTGCCAAGCAGATAACCCAACAGTTTCAACTGTAGCTGAGCCCTAGTACAGAAGATCATGAAACTGATGCTAACTTCAGTCTCAAACGTCTTTAATACATTCCTCCAGATCTCATAAATCGAATGATTTAAACTGAACCTTCGCCTCTGAAGGAACAGCAAACTCTTCTCAGCTCATAGGCTGTTTGACCCAAATCACAGAGAAGTGCAGAAAGGTAATGACAATCTTGGTTCAGAACATCCTGTCCTTCCAGCAGGAGTCAAATCAGCATTTGGGAAGAAGTAACTCAGATGTCGTGCAGCATTGGTAGTTGGGTCTAGGGTCGCTAGGTGGATTTCTGAGAACTCAGGTCAGTTGGGCTGTTGGGTCAGTGGGTTGTCAGGCTGGGGTGGGTAGTCAGGCTGGGCGTGGGTTGTCGGGTCAGAGGTGGGTAGTTAGCTGGCTAGGATAAACAATCAGGTCACGTGAGCAGTCAGGTCATGGAGATGGGTAATCAGGTTGCTTGATCAATCTGCTCTCATAAGTGTGTAAACAGTTTGGGTAAGCAGTTGGGTCACGCAGGTGGATAATTGGGTTGGGTGGACACTCCGATCCTGCGTAGTTGGTTTGCATCAGGTGGACCGCTGAGTCAGACTTGCAGTGTAAATATGCAAGTAATTCCCGTATATCTATTTCCAAGCCTCTTACACTGAACTGAGTGTGGGAGGCATTGAGAGAGGTCCCAGGGCAATGCAAATCAACCAATCAGGATTTTAAACTTCCGAAGCCATTTCAGCACGTGTGCACGTGACAGGACGTCCGCAGTGTTTGGGATGCACAACAGCAACTTAAATTCACTGTTGTGGGCATTGGGACTGTTAAGTCCATCGCTGTTCATTGAACTGGCGCTTCTCTTTGACGTTCCTGCCTTGCAAGGGAGATAGGGCCAACACAGCGAGGTTTTACTCCACTGCTGAAGCATGTTAATGAAGTAACCTGACTGGCAAGATATATGGCACAAAACAATTATAATCCCCGTGTAAAATCAGCAGACAGTATACAGATGGCACAAATTGGAACAATGTTTTCTGATCCCTTTTAAATAAAAAATACATTGTCACTGCAGCAGAAAGGCCACCATTCAAACTGAAACGTTGGCTACAATTTAACTATAATTAGAACGGGGAGAGTTGGTTTCATTGTCCATTTTTTATCAGTATCAAAATTAGTGTCCAAGGAAATGTCACTATCTTTTCCAGCTCTTCCCTGAATTTAGTTTGTGTAGCCGCATCAATAACCATGTTTGTTGCATGAACTCAAATACATGAGCATGTGTCCAGTTTGATGGGCGATGTATGCAGGAGCTTTATAGTCCGGGCGTACATGAATGAGCACACCACCGACTAAGGAACAAACAGCTGCTATAAACCACAATAGTATAAAACGAACTGATACAGTAAACAGTAAAATAATCGATTTCCTTCTGTTCTGTATTTCTGGATCCTCGGAATCATTCTGTTCAATCATTTCTGAACCCTTCCTAAACCACCGTTTAAGTTGATGAAGAATTTTGTGATAGTTCATAACGTAGTTCATATTGCATTCTATGCCCGGATTTATCAAACCCAGGATTCCCGACCAAGGACTGCATTCAAAAGCTACCCTGCTACGTTCAATGTTTAATGCGTTTTTACACACAGGTCCTTCAGCTACTGCATCCAATTAGAATTATACCCTTCAATTTATGCCAACTTCTCTCCTTCACTTGACCAAAATGTATCACTTCATAATTGTGTACATTGCTTTTCACCTGTCTTATGTCTTCTCATTCCAGCAGCCTAATTACATCCTTTTTAATTATATCATTATACTCCTCATAGTTCATAAATCTTCCAATTCCTGCACCATACTGAAATTTTGACATTATGCCCTGCTCACGCAGATATAGGTTATTGATATCAAAAAGGAAATGCAGTGGTCGCACTACATACCAGCCACAATCGCATCCCACACCCAACTCCTCCCCCTCCCCAGTCAGAAGTAAATAATTTATTAAATTGAATTCAATTATTAGATTGTGCATAATGAAATTATGAAATTAGCTTAGCTAAAGGCTAAATATTCAACACCACATGTTTCCAAATAAAATGCATCTGGGAGCTAATATTGTTCACTAAAAACCATAGTTTCACTCAAATTTTGTGACTCAAATGTTCGTACAGAGGAAAATAGCCTAAGAATTGATTTTGCAATGATATGACCAACTCGTTTGCTTCGAGCTCCTGCACTTCAAAATCTCCCACTACACCATTATATTTGCATCAGTCATACAGTGTTTTAATACCAACAGCAAATCGCATTTATATAGCAACTCTAAAATAGTAGATAAGCAGATGGTCTGGACTCAGACACAAACTCCGTTTTCAAGTGCCAATCCAGTAATTGATGACCAAGTAATATTTTTATTTACTTACACATTGCGTGCTTTACTGTCTAGTCCAACAATTATTATCCATCCATAATTGCATTTGAGAAGGTGATGAGGAGATGCCTTTATGAAACGCCTCAGTCCCTGGGGTGTCGGTATACCAACAGTGCAGCTAAGAATGGAGTTCCATGATTTTGACTCAGTGAGTGTGAGGGACTAGCGATATATATCCAAGTCAGGATTGTGAGTGGCTTTGAGGGGAACAAATAAGTGATGGTGTTCTCATGTTTCTGCTGCACTTATCTTCCAAGATGGCTGTGGCCGTTTGTTTGGAAAGTGCTGGTTAAGGGGCCTTGGTGAATTCCTACAGTACATCTTGTCTATGGTATACACTGCTGCTGCTGTGCATCGATGGTGCAGGGAGTGAATATTTGTGGATGAGGTTCCAGTCAAGCGGGCTACTTTGACTTGGATGGTGCCAATCTTCTTGAGTGCTTTTGGAGATGCACTCATCCAGGAAAGCGGAAAGTATTCCATCCCACCACTGCAATAAGCCTTGTAGTTGGTGGACAGGCTTTGGGGAGAAAGGAGGTGAATTACTGGCTGCAGGATTTCTAGCCTCTGTATCTGTTCTGTTGGCCAATGTAATAATCCACTAGTGCACTTCAGTTTCTGTTCAGTAGTAATCGCCAGGAATTTGATACAGAGAAATTCATTATTGGAATGCCATTTAATGCGATGGGGCTAGCGTTAGATTCTCTTTGCCGAAGTTGGCCATTGCCTGGCTTTTATGTGGCACAAATGTTAATTGCCATGTTTCTTTCGAAGCCTGGATATTGTTCAGATCTTGCTGCTTTTGGACATGGACAGCTTCAGTGTCCGAGGGGTCATGAATAGGGCTGGATATTGGGCAATCATTAGCGAACATCCCGCTTCTGACGCTCTGATGGAAGGAAAGCTATTGATGAAGCAGCTGAATTTAGTTGGGCTGACAATGCTAACACGAAGAATTCATTCAGTGATGTCCTAGAACTGAGATGTTTGACCTCCAACAACCATAACCATCTTCTTTTGTGAGAGGTATGACCCCAAGCAGTAAAACATATGTCCCACTGTTTCACATTTCCTCCAAATTATCTAGGGCTGCGGCCACAATCGGTCAACTGCTAACTTGTTATCAAAGGCAGTCAATCCCACATCACCCAGGGAACGTCAGCGGAGGGAAACAAAGGGAACAGTTCAGGACGATACCTTATCATCAGAACTGTACTGTGGTTTACTTAGCTAAGGCGCATATCTACCGAAAAGATAACTGCTTTCATGTCTCACTCATGCTTCTATCCAATTAGAGACTGCATAGCTTTTAACTAAATTAACGAGCCCCAGTAGTATCATTGCAAATCACTTGCCAACATAAATAAAACTGATAAGATAAATGTTGCCTTCGAATGTTCATGCATAAAAAATGTTTCGAACTTTTGCCGGTGATAACTGTGAGCTAGGATAAAATGATCATTTATTGCTGCACATTAGGCGGGAAAGAGTAGAGGGGGCTCAGTCGGAGCTTTGTATAATTCTGATGAAATGTCATCGGCCTAAACGAGGATGACCGTAAACTGTCCTGGCAAAATTGGAGTCAAAGGGAACTGGCAGATAAACTGTCTGCTAGCTGGAACGCTGGAACTTTTTGTTGAAGGCCTTGGGTTTTTGTGATTTTCACAATTTAGAATGCTTCCTCCCAAGAGCTTTCTTGTTTTAAAAGGGTTAACATCACCATTTCCCACAAGAAGAACACCATGTGGAATTGTTCACCCATTCGAAAAATCCGTCTCTGTGGTTTTTGACCTACCCTCTCCAATTTCTACAATTCAACACCTCGCCGAATTAAACACAATCTTCAAAACGAGCAAGGCTGAATGCAGATAGCTGGGTGACAACAGTCCTCACATCACACGCCACGAGTTAGAAGAAATTAGTTGGTGTAAATTAGAGGATTTGATAAGTGAAGCCAAAGGGAGGCTGCTGCTCTTCCTGTGAAGGAAATGCGCTGTCGAGGGTGGATTAGCAAAGAAGGGATTGGAAGCAAATAGTGGTTGCAATGACTCATGTCAGGTCGCGAAGGCAGCTATTGGAAGCATGAGTTGTCCAGCTGGATGTCTCAATCAGTAAAACATAACATATTTAATATACGGGTCGATGGTTTGAGTCCCAGTTCGGATGCTGCCTTTTGACTCGAGGTTTTTCCCCAGTGTGATGCAACAGGAAAGAAAACAGTCAGGGACGCTGAATTTTTCAAGAGAACAGAAGAGAGATATGGTTATTCGATTTGCAACAATGTAGTGTCTTCTAGAATTTATTATAGATTCGATCAACTTTCAAAAATTATTCGTAGGTTTCCAGCTGCCCTAATTGTGAAAAAGAGCTTAATATTTTTTTTATCTTGGTTGGCTTAGACCTCATCGCTATGTATCAGTGTCAACAATATAACATGAATCAGCCCAATTCCTACCTCCGGGGAAAGCGGATTCTCCCTTATTAACATAACACGTGGTTTAAATGGAATAGAAACTTCGGTCAGATCACCCTTCATTGTGTTTCTCAAGAGAATAGAAGCAGGGAAAAGCCCTGAAAAGAGAAACAAACTGCACGGGAGAAGGCGGGGAAAAGACAATGATTCTCCATCAGAGAGCCAGCACAGATGGGATAGGACGGAAAGAGGAGAGGCCATTTAACCCTCCAACCCTGTTCTGACATTCAATGAGATCCTGGCTGATCCGTAATCAAACCCCTTTGTCTCACATCTCTGCACCCTGTTAGGTAACAGAAATCCATCAGCCTCAGTTTGAAACATAGACCAGTGGCTCAGCATTAATTTCCGTTCAGACGAGAGAGATCCAAACTAATACCACACTTGGTGCTTTAAAGTGTTTCTTACTTTATCTCCTGAAATTCTAATATATATATATATATATATATATATATAGAATAACAGATACCCCGGAGTGAGTTACAGACTGGAAATTAATCGAGGGGTTCAGGGTGGTTTATATATACAATAACAAAAATCTGGGAGTGAGTTACAGACTGTTCTATAATCGAGGGGTTCGGGGTGGATTAAGTATAGAATAATAGACACCCGGGACTGAGTTACAGACTGGAATATAATCCTGGAGTGCAGGATGGTTTCTATATAGAATTACAGATATCCGGGAGTGTGTTACAGACAGGAATCTAATCGAGGGGTTCAGGGTGGTTTATATATCGAATTATAAATACCTGGGAGTGAGTTACAGACGCATTCTAATCGAGGGAGTCGGGGGGTGGGGGGAGGTTATATATAGAATAACAGACACCCGGGAAAGAGTTACAAACTGGAATCTAATCGAGTGTTTTGGTGAGGTTTATATATAGAATAACAGATACCCGGGAGTGAGTTACAGACCGGAATATAATCGAGGGGATCGAGGGTGGGGTGTTTATATATAGATTAATAGATACCCGGGAATGAGTTACAACTTGGAATCTGATCGAGGGGTGCGGGGTGGTTTATAATTAGAATAACAGATTTCCGGGAATGAGTTACAGACAGGGATCTAATCGAGAGGTTCGGAGGGGTTATACAAAGAATAACAAACACCCGTAAGTGAGTTGCAGACTGTTATATAATCGAGGGGTTCAGGGGGTTTATATATATAACTACAGATACAGCGGGAGTGAGTTAGAGACTGGAATCTAATCGAGGCATTCGGGGTGGTTTATGTATAGCATAATAGACACCCGGGAGTGAGTTACCGACTGGAATCTAATCGTGGAGTTCGGGGTGTTTTTTTTTTTCTAGAATTAGAGATACCCGGGAGTGTGTTACAGACTGGAATCTAATCGGGGGGTTCAGGTTAGTTTATATACAGCATAATAGATACCCGGGAGTGAGTTACAACTTGGAATCTGATCGAGGGGTTTAGGGGGTTTATACATACAATAATAGTTTCCTGTAAGTAAGTTACAGACTGGAATCTAATCGAGGATTTCAGGGGATCTATATATAGAATAACGGATACCCCGGAGTGAATAACAGACTGGAATCTAATCGAGGGGTTTAGGGCGTTTATATGTAGAATTACAGTTATCCGGGATTGAGTTACAGGCTGGAATCTAATCGAGGGGTTCGAGCGATTTATATATAGAATAATAGATACCCGGGTGTGAGTTACAGACTGGAATCACGAAGTGTTGAAAATATAATTTTTCTTGTGATGTGCTGAAGTGCTGTTACAGAGTCTGATTCATGGAATGTGCAGTGTGAGTTTTTAACCAGCTTTATCACAAATATCAAATTTAGTTTTTCATTGGAACTATTTGATGTTTTCTTAGTCTTGGCACTAATGGATAGATGCTCTTTGCACCCTCACTGTTTGCAGTTTTTCACCATTTACAATGTTATCTGTTCGATCCTTTTAAAAGTGAGGAGCCACACATTTTCCTAGAATGAAATCCATCTTTCACTATTTCACCCATTCACTTAAGGCGTTCATACCTCTTTCGAATCTGAAGTGCAGTATACAAATTGCATTGGAACTTTCTGCTTTCTGAATCATTAGCCAAGGTTCACAGAGTAAAATATCAAAACTGGCATTCCGAAACAAGAGAGGACCCCACAACTTCAATTCTTTGATTCTCTGGCATCTCATGATCTGTATCTTACAATATCTCTGCCCCCGTCATGTCTCTGAAGACTTGGAAAGTGATTCAGACATTGGAGAACCATTTTGCTCTCTCAGGAGATTTCCTCTGAAGAATTTCATTGTCCTGGGACATTTACTGTAAATGGCTCCTGCAAAGGACATCATTAAAATTCGCTCTTTAATCATCCATATCCTGTTGTCGATTCAGACTCCCTGGCCCTTCTTCCTATTGCTTCAAAGATAACTCACATTTCACAATGTGTGAATGCAAACACTTGCTTCACACGTTTCCACAATACTCAGGCTCACACTACTCAGGGTGAAATTTTCAAGACAACATTCATCAACTGTCAGATTTCCAGCTCCAAATGGAAGCTTCAAGTTACAGAAAGTGACACGGTAATGAAAATTCCGATTTATCTTTTTGTGAATCCGTAATTGGACAGTGCAGGGTTATACAGGAATAAATTTGTTATTAAATTGTCCTCATCAAACGCTTTCAGGATAGGTACAGCACGGGGTTCGATACAGAGTTAAGCACTGTCAACACTTGAGTTATGAGATTGAAAAGCATCATTCACCTTTAAATTCGTGTTCAAATTAAACAGTACTCACATTAAAAGTTCATCAGCTGGAGAAAAGGGTAAAGCTCCAAATATTTTTCAACATGCCTGGGGATATAAATGATTATTCTTTGACATATACTTTCCCGATCTTTAAATGCAGGGAGATCACTTCTCCATCTATAAATTGGTGGGAGATCTCTTCTCAAAGTTTAAAATGGATGGAGATCCTGTCCCCATCTTTAAAATTGATAGAGATCTTTTCCGCATCTTAGAAATGGAGGGAGATCACTTCTCCATCCTTAAAATTTATGGAGATCCCCTCTCCTAATTTAAAATGAAGGGAGGTCCCTTACCCATCTTTAAAATGGAGGAAGATCTCTTCAACATCTTTAAAACGGAGGGAGATCTCTTCTCCTTCTTGAAATTGGAGGCATATCCCTTCTACATCTTTGAATTGGAGGTAGATCCCTTCTCCATGTTTAAAATGGAGGGCGGTCCCTTCCCCATTTCCCCATTGTTAAAATGGAGGGAAATCCCTTCCGCATTTTTAAATTGGAGGATGATCCCTCCTCTATCTTTAAAATGGAGGGAGATCCCTTCTCCATCTTTAATATGGTGGGATATCCCTTCTCCATCTTTAAAAAGGTGGGAGATCCCATCTCCATCTTCAAAATGAAGGGAGAACCCTTCCCCAACTTTTGACGTGGAATTACGAGAACCTACAAGGCAGGAAAGAGTGAAGCGCTTATTTGAGAATGAAAACTTAACCTTGATTTGCAGTGCACAGGGGTTACAACACAGAAGGAGGCCATTCAGCCCATCGAATTATTGTTGATATTTTGCAAGTAAAGTTTCACCGGTCTCACTCATCCTCCCTTTCCCCGTAACCCTGACAATATTTTCCCTTCAGCCTCACATCCTATTTTGGCTCAAAAGAGAGACTGGGTGTGTGGGGAAGGGAGATAGAGAGAGACAGAGAGAGAGAGAGGGAGGGAGAGAGAGAGCAAAACGGCCGAGAGAGAGACACTGGCAGTTGAGCCATAGAAAAGTGGTGGAGCAAAATAGAGGGGGATGTAGTGAGAAAAGAAAAAGAGATGGGATGAGAGGGATAGTCAGAGAGCGAAATCGAGAGAAGGGAGCAGACATAGGGAGAGAGAGAGGGTGGATTAAATGGAACGAGAATCATCCTCAAACTTTGAAATGGATGCAGATGACTACTCCATCGTTAAAATGGAGGGAGATCACTTCTGATACTGTGAAATGGATGGAGATACTTTCCCCATCTTTAAAAAAGGTATAGAGATCCCTTCTCCATCTTTAAAATGGAAGGAGATCCCTTCTCAAACGTAAAAACGGAGGGAGATCCCTTCTCCATCTTTAAAGTGGAGAGGGTTACATTCCTCAACTTTGAAATGGAGGAAGATCCCTTTCCCAACTTCAGAATGGAGGGGGATCCCTTCTTCATCTTTAATATGCAGGGAGATCCCTTCCCCGCCTTTAAAATGGAGGGAGATCCCTTCTTCATTTTTAAAATGGAGTGAGTTCCATTCTCCATCTTTAAAATGGTGGTATATACCTTCTATCTCTTTAAAATGGATGGAGATGCCTTCTCCATCTTTAAATGCAGGGAGATTCCATCTCCATTTTAAAATGGAGGGAGATCTTTTCTCCATCCTTAACTAGAGGGAGATCACTTCCCAATCTTTAAAAAGGATGCGAGATCCCTTCCCCATCTTGCAAATGCACGGACAACACTTCCTCATCTTTAAAATGGATGGAGGCCCCTATACCATCTTTATTCATCTCAATCATGTCCTTCCTCAATCTCCTCTGCTCCTGGGAAAATAATCCAAGTCTACCCAATCTCTCCTCATATCTAAAATTCTCCAGCCCATGCAACATCCTGCTAAATCTCCTCTGCTCTATCTCTAGTGCAATCACATCCTTCCTATAATGTGGATTCCAGAACTGCATGCAATACTTTAGCTGTGGCATAACCAGCATTTTAGACAGTTCCAGCATGACCTTCCTTCTCATATACTCTATGTCTCACCTAATAAAGGAAAGTATCTCATAATCCTTCATAACCACCTTATTTACCTGTCCCGATACATTAAGGGACCGGTGGACATACACACCAAGGTCCCTCTAATGCCCATTACATCGCAGGATCCTACCATTCATCATGTATTCCTGTGCCTTGTTTGTCCTGCCCAAGTGCATTGCTCACACTTATCTGGATTAAATTCCATTTACCACTGACTGGCCCTTCTATTTCGTCCTGTAATCTAAGTCTACCCCCTCACAATTTAACCCCCCCCCCCCCCGCAATTGTCGTGTCATCCACAAACTTGCTGATGAACCCTCCTACGTTGAAGTATAAATCATTTATACACACCACACACAGCAAGGGACTCTACATCGAACCCCACTGGACAGAATAATCCAGTCACAAAAACATCCCTTGACCATCACACTCTGCTTCCTGCCACTCAGCCAATTATGGATCCAATTCGTAAAATTGCCTTGGATCCCATGGGCTCTTAGCTTCGCTTTCAGTCGCCCTTGCTTGGCCTTAAGAAAAGCCATGCTGATGCCCCACTAGGGTAAGTCTTCTCCATATTTAAAATGGTGGGAGATCCATTCCCATCTTTATAATGGAGGGAGATCCATTCACATCTTTAAAATGGATTGTGCCACTTTCTCCATCTTTAACATGGAGGGAGATCCAAACGCCTTTAAAGTGGAGGGAGCCACTTTCTCCATCTTTAAAATGGAGGGAGATCTTGTCTCCATCTTTGAACTAGAGGGACATTACTTCCCCTTCTTTAAAATGGTGGGAGATCCCTTCGCAATCTTTCAAAGGGATGGACAACACTTCCACATCTTTAAAATGGAAGGAGGTCCCTAGTCCATCCTTAAAATGGAGGGAAATCCCTTCTCCATTTTTAAAATGGAGGGAGATCCCTTCTCCATTTTTAAAATGGAGGGAGATCCCTTCTCCATTTTTAAAATGAAGGGAGGTCAGTCTCCGTCTTTAAGATTGGGGGAGATCACTTCTCCATATTCAAATTGGATGGATTTCACTTATCCATCTTTAAAATGGAGGAAGATCCCTTCGCCATCTTTAAAATGGAGGGAGCTCCCTTCTCCAGCTTTAAAACAGAGGGAGATCTTTTCTCCAACTTTAAAAGGAAGGGAGTTCATTTCTCCATCTTTAAAATAGAGGGAGATCCATTCTCCATCTTTAAAATGTTCGGAGATCCCTTCTGCATCTTTAAAATGGAGGGAGATCCCTTCTACATCTTTAAAATGGGGGGAGTTATCTGTGCCTCTGTCACGTTGAAAGTACTAATGTCCCATTCGTAAGGAGTCAACTCTGTCATAAATCACCCAGTGCTGTGGGAACATAAAATGGCCACTGAGAACAAACCTAAAATGGCTGCCTGGTGTTTGGGGATTTTTCTTACAAAATCTGAGAGAGAGAGGGAGAGAAAGAGAGACAAAGAGAAGACGCATAATGAGGGAATGTTAAAGAGAGAGACACAGAGTGAGAGGCAATGAAGAGGCACACTTTGAAAGATTCATATTGGTCATAACATTGGGACATTTCTGACTGAGTCGAATTGTGGCAAACCTGTGGCATTCTATCCTATTATGTTAAACTGTTAATAAACCCCGAGAAACTGACACAGACACGGGCTTTGCAGCAGCAGAGAGAATGTGAATCATTCCATCCCTGGGGCATTTAATTCCATATTCAGTTTTGGAAAATTCAGATTTGAAATTCACAACAGCAAAGTGTGAGACTGAACGCCTAGATCCTTCAATATTCCAGGAAATAGATAGGAAATTTTCTGTCTCCATACCTGTGTCTCTGTCATGTATAAAATATTAAAGTTACATGATTGAGTGGCAAATCAGTCCAAAATGTCCCAGTGCTGTGGGGACAAGAAACGGCCACGGTGAACAAACCTAAAATGGCTGCCTGGTGTTTGTAGACTAGATTCTCAGAGGAAGAGAGGCAGCTAGAGAATTCATAGATCGAGTGAATGAGAATTAGGGAATATCAGGCCCAATGGGTGACTTAGAGCCAGAGAGTGAATAAAGGATATTGGTCAAAGCGCATGGAAAGAGGAGAGGCCATTTAAGCCTCCAACCCTGTTCTGTTATTCAATGAGATCCTGGCTGATCTGTGATCGAACCCCTTTGTCTCATATCTCTGCAACGCGTTAGGTAACAGAAATCCATCAGTCTCAGTTTTAACATGGACTAGTAGCTCAGCATCAATTTCCTTTCTGTGAGAGAGATCCAAACTAATACCACACTTGGTGTTTTAAAGTGTTTCTTAGTTTCTCTCCTGAAATTCTAAAATTCTAAACTTAGTCGAAAAACCCTGGCCCCAAGGCCCAGACTCCCCAAACCGGAGGAAGTAGTTTATCTTTATCAACCCTCTACTTGCATTATTATCCTGAACTATTTCATCAAATTACCTCCTCATCTAAATTCCAGTGTAAAGCTTCATCCACACTGTTCAACCCAAACTCCTGAATCAAATACAATATGGGATTCAATAGCGCCTGTATCCATTGGAATTTAGAATTTGGAGAGGTGATCTTAGTGAAACATGTAAGATCCTGAGGCGTCTTGATAGTGTCGATATGGAGAAGATGTTTCGCCTTGTGGGAGAATTTGGAACTCAGGCCAAAGTTTAAAAATATTTTCAAACAATTTAAGAAATGGATGCTAAGCTGCAATTCACACTCAGTGATGCAGTCTATCAAAGAAGGGAATTATTTAAAAAGATCTGAAAATGTCTCCAAAACACAGCACACCCGAAATGAAGATGATTCCAATATCAAACACACAAGGGGTGTAAATTTCAATTCCATCCCACGTAATCACACTGCCCCAGGAATCACATCCTTCCTATAGTGTGGCTCCCAGGACTGTACACAATACTCCAGCTGAGGTCTAACTAGTGTCTTATATACATTCAGCATAACCTCCCTGCACTTGTTCTCTGTGCCCCTATTAATAAAGCCCAGGATACGATATGCTTTATTAACAACTCACTCAACGTGACCTGCCACCTTCAATGATCTATGCACGCCTCCATCCAGGTCTTTCTGCTCCTGCTCCCCTTAAAAATGTCATCCTAATTTTATTTTTCCCGTCCATGTTCCTCCAACAAAAATGCATCACCTCACACGTCTCCACATTGAACATCATTGGCCACCTAGCTGCCCACTCTACAACTTGTCAATATCCTTTTGAAGCTCCACACTGTCCCTCTCTCTGTTTACAAACCTCGCAAGTTCTGTGCCATCCGCAAACTCTGAAATGGTCCCCTGCACACTAAGAACTAAATCATTTATATACATCAGGGAAATCCAGGGTTCCAATACTGACCCCTCTGGAACTCCACTATAATCCTACATCCAGTTGGAAAAATATTCGTGAACCATGAATCTCTGTTTCCTATCCCTCAGCCAATTTTGTATCCACATTTCGTTGGGCTGACTCAGCTGCCATTTCTTGGGACCCTGAAAAAATTTCCATTCAGCTTGATATGCAATTTTGGCTCAAAAGAAGCTGGGAGAGGGAGAGGGAGAGGGAGAGAGAGAGAGAGAGAGAGAGAAAAGGTGAGATAGATGGGATGAAAGAGATACAGAGATAGAAATAGAGCAACAGTGAGACAAGGCGAGAGGGAGAGAGATGGGGGCGGCAGAGAGAGGAACAGAGCAACGGAGGAAAGGAGTGAGTGAGTGGGAGAGATAGACGGAATGAGAGAGAGAGAGCAGCGGAGAGACAGGGTGAGAGTGAAAGAGAGCTGGGGCAAGCGAGTGAGATAGAGGGAGGAGATAAAGCGAAAGAAAAAGGGGTGAGGTGAGAGAGAGTGCAGAGAGGGGAGCGAGTTTTGGGTAAAGTGATGGGGTGAGAAAGATAAAAAGAGAAATGTATAAATTGACAGAAAAATGGGGTGGGTGAGGGAGAGAATAAAAATGACGTTTAGAGAAAGAGAAAGTGTAGGGGACAACTGAAAATTTTAAGACATTAGTTAACATTTTTGGGGATAAAGAACAATCTCCTGTGAAATACCCCTTCTCCATTTTAAATTAGAGGGAGATCCTTTCTCCATGTTTAAAATGGGGGGAGAGCCCTTCCTCAGCTTGCGATGTGGAAGAGTTGGAATCTAATCCATGGTTTCGGGGTGGATTATATATAGGATAACAAATAACCGAGAGTGAGTAACAGAAGGAATCTAATCAGGATAGTTTATATACAGTTTAACAGATACCCGGGAGTGAGTAACAAAGTGGAATATAATTGAGGGTTTCGGGGGGTTTATATATAGAATAACAGATACCAGGAATGAGTTACAGACTGGAATCTAATCGAGGGGTTCAGGTGGTTCTTATATAAAATAATAAATACCCGGAATTGAGTTACAGACTGGAATCACAAACTGTTGAAAACATAATTTTCCTTGTGATGTGCTGAGATGCAGGTTACAGAGGTTGATTCATGGAATGCGTAGTGTGAGTTTTTAACCAGCTTCATCCCAAATTTCAAATTGAATTTCTCACTGGAACTGTTTAATGTTTTCTTAGTCTTGACACAAATGGACCCTCACTGTTTTCAGCCTTCAACCTTTTATAATGCAATCTTTTCCATCCTTTTTTAAGTGGGGAGCCACACAATTTCCTACAATGAAATCCATCTTTCACTATTTCACCCATTCACTTAAGGAGTTCATATCTTTTTGGAATTTGAAGTGCCTAGTACAGGTTGGATTGGAACTTCAAAACTGACATTCTGAAACAGGAGAGGGCCCCACAACTTCAATTCTGTGATTCTCCGGCATATCATGATCAGTATCTTAGAATATATCTGCCCCCTTCATGTCTCTGAAGACTTAGAAAGTGATTCAGACATTGGGGAACCATTTCATTGTCTCGGGATATTTACAGTAAACGGCTCCTTCAAAGGATTTCAGTAAAATTCACTCTTTAATCACCCAAAACCTGTTGTCGATTCAGACTCCCTGGCCCTACATCCTATTGCTTCAAAGGTAACTTACATTTCACAATGTAGGAATGTGTGAATGCAAACACTTTCTTCACACGTTTCCACAATAATAAGACTCACGCTATTCAGAGTGAAATTTTCAAGACAATATTCATCAACTGACAGATTTCCTGCTCCAAATGGAAGCTTCAAGGTACAGAAAGTGACACAGAAATAAAACATCCAATTTATCTGAATCTGTATCCGTCATTGGACAGTGCAGGTTTAGATAGGAATTAAAGTTGTTCTTAAATTGTCCCCATCAATCACTCGCAGGACAGGTAAGCACGGAGTTCCATGCAGCGTAAAGCTCCCTCAGCACTTGAATTAGGAGATTAAAAAGCGGCATTCACCTTTGAATTCAAGTTCAAATTAAAAAATGGTCAAATTATTAGTTCATCAGCTGCAGAAAAGGGTGAAGCTCCAAATATTTTTCAACATGCCTGGGTATAAACAATATTATCCTGTGTCATATCCTTTTCCTCATCTTTAAAATGGAGGGAGATCCCTTCTGCATCTTTACCACTGTTATCCACTCTCTTCATTTCCATTATTATCTTCCAGCGTTTGATCAAATCACCCCTTAACCTCAATTCCAGTGTTTCAGAGTGAAGCTTTGACTACACTGTTCATCAAACACTCACAACCCAATTATAGTATGGGGATCCATACAGAGTCAAATTTAAAAAATGTGGTTCTAGTGTGACGGGCGAGACACAGTGTAGGAGAGGAATGAATATGGAAAGTGTTCCCGGAAAATTTCATGTGCAATTCTATAGACGAGCGTGACCAGTAGATCTACTGCTGCCATCGCCACCATGTACATAGAGATACTTTTGGAAAAATGACACTTTCCTCTGCAGAGGGTCACTATTGTCAGAATGTTCACTGTAAGCAAGAGGAAGAAGTGTTGAATAAGTGGAGACTCAGAAAGCTCTGGCCACATGTTGTGGGCAATGTGAAAATGTGCTTCAACTGACAATTAGGAGCACGGTTTCCATTTTAATATTAAACAAACATTGATGGCATCTCTTTCGAATCAATAAATCATTGGACACTGAATGCCGTTCAGAGACATTTCTTTCAGAATGTAACAATGTCGTTCGGATTCAGGAAGGGGAATGGTAAAAGAGAACGGCCCACAGCATCGAGACCCAGATGCTGTGATCTCATAACAGGGGCCCGGGGCCTTGGATCGTGGGATGCAGATTTGGCGGTAGGGGGAGGGGGGTTGGGGGGTGGGGGGGTGGGGGGTGGGGGGAGAATGGTTGGCTGAGGTGTGGTGGTGGTGGAGGTTTAGCGACTTGGGACGATATTGTAAAACATAAGCCATCAGTCAATCTTCTGTCATTGCTCTACAAAACTTGATTTCTACGATTAACACCATTGAAATGCGAAAATAAAGTCAACAGTTCTTCCATAACTGTGCGATTTAGGGAAGATTGGGTGTAAGTAGCAACAACTACAGCTCATATTTACATGGCACGTTCAATGAAATGCCATAGAAGCAAACTATGCAGAGAACACGTGGGGAGCATGAAGGTCGGTGGTTACAAGCTTGATCAAATCTTGAAGTTTTAAGGAGCACCTTGAAATGTGGAACAGACGTAGAGAGGCCTGGAGGTTTGTGGCAGAAAATTCAGAGAAGGACCTAAGCATCAAAGATAAGTGTGCTGTACGCACACCCGCAGTGTGTAACAGTCTAATTCACTTTGAGTGCTTCAAATGAATGGGCCCCCCCACACAATCTCGGGCAGTGCATTCAAAACCAGAACACTCGCTGAATGAAAATGTTTCTCCTCATATCACTTTTGCTTCTTTTAGCAATTACTTCAAGCCTGTTCACTCTCGTTCATGATCCATTCACGAGTGGAACAACTTCTCCTTATCTATTCTGTCCAGATGCCTGATGATTTAGAATACTTCCAACAAATTTGCTCGCAATCTCCTTTTCTATGAGGAAAACCATCGTAACTTCTCCAGTCTATATTCAGGATCAAATTTCCTTCATCTCTGCAATAGTTTTCCTGAATCTATTCCTCCTTCTCTAATGCCTTCTCATCCATCCTGAAGCATGGCGCCCAGAACTGGACACAATACTGTAGCTGAGGCTGGACTGAGGCCTTGTACAAATGCAACTTTAACTCCTTGCTATTGTACTCGATGATAAACCCCAGGATATTACACTGCACTGTCAACATATCCTGTCAACTTCAATATTCATAAACAAACAGTCGCTTAGTAGTCCAGAAATTGAGTATTGTTGAAAAAAGATATTGTTGAAGCTTTTCGTCTTGCACTCAAGTGGACAATCGCGTGAATACCAATGTCAGCACAATTTTTAGCAAATACTGTCCGATCACAGAATCACATCTAATGTTGCACACTCTGTTTTGAGTTCTGCAAGCACGGGTTGATAGCGTACATTCTGTAACAGCAGAAGTGACGTGTTGTTTGACACGATCTGCTCGGTCTCCTATCAAACAGCATGTCCCTTCTCCTGTTCACAACGGGCAAGTTTTAGACCTTATCCAACTTTCCCGCACTTGTAAAACCCAAAACACAGTGACCAATTTAAATGTGATCCTGCAATTGGACAACATTTGCTAAATATTCCTCATTGTGTTAAAGATTATGCTGACAAACAATGTAAGACTGTCACTTGGGCTAATAGTGTGGCGCATCTGTGTGTGCAAGGAAGTTACATATATGAATACCCAGAGCAATGTTCTTCCCATCCAAAAAGAACATTTAAACACATTGTGCCTGTTTCAGCGTAACAAAGTCAGTGATAGCCATTCTTTCCCCGGGGAGATGCCTTGACGAATGAGAGCCAAGCTGCGTGCTTTAGAATTTGAATCAATGATTGCCAGTTAACCTTCAGTAACCATTCACTTGTGACTTGTCCATGGCAACGCCTCTGCCATTCAAATTCCACTCGCCAGCCTGTCAGCAGTCTCTTGTCAAACAGTATAAAGTTGTTGCTTACCTGACTTTGGTAGTTTTGCAATAGTCACGATGACTGCAAGGCAATAATCTTTAGCCAAATGTGTTTTTTTTCAGCATTAGTAACTTTACGAACAATTACATCCAAGTCCGTCTTACCCTGCACACTCTTTAGTGTTGTACACTTTAGCTTATAATGTCCCTCCAGCTTCTTCCTCTCAAATTGAATCAGTTAAACATGATTCAGCAGTGAACTTGATCTCCCACCTGCCCAGCTATCACACTAACATGTCTGCGACCCTTTGATGTTCTAAACTATCCTCCACATATTCCACAATACCTCAAGGCTTTATTTATCTGCAAGATTTGATTTTTTCCCTGTACACAAAGGCCTTGGTCATTAATACATATCAGGAAAAACAATTGTCCCAACAATGACCCCTGGGGAACTGCTGTACAAACCCTCATCCAGACCGGAAAAAAAATCCATTCACCAAAACATTATGTTTCATTTCACTGAGCGAGTTCCGTATCCACATTGTTACTGTCCATTTTATTGCGCAAGCTGCAAAATCCCTCACCAGTCTGTTCTGTGGCATTCTATCAAGTGGCTTTTGGACGTCCATGCACACCATACCAACAGTCGTGCCCTGATCAACCATCTCTGTTAACTATATAAAAAAAAACTCCAGCAATTTAATTGAACAAGATTTTCCCTCGAGGAATCCATCCATGCCAATTGAATCAAAAGAATGCAGACCCAGTTCACCACAAGACAATGTAAAACGTTGGATGAGGATGGCTTGGTCAAGTGCATTCACAGACAGTCCTAGAATGATGAGGACATTTTGCCACAGTGACACAGGAAGTTATTTATTTCTTTGATAAATGCCATTTTTGGAACTCCAATTGGGGAGGAACATTATTGGAGGGATTGAAACATGGAATTCTGAAACATGATCACACAGATTAGGGAGGCAAAAAAGCGCTTAAGGATTTTGCAGATAACGGGGCTTTGGAAATGGGGCAGCAGTTTGTAAGGACCAAAGGTAAAAGGGCTTTTTTGGAGACAGGTCTGATCATAGAAATTATGACGTCACCTGACGAAGTAGAACCTTTAACAAAATCAGCTAACTCGTGGGCCAGCCGGTTAGGATTGGGGATCAGCAATTTAGTCGGAACAGGGTCCAGTAAGCCAGGGAGTGGAGCTCATTGGCAAAATAAGTTTAGGAAGGAAATGATGTAATGCGGGCACCGAGCAGGAACATTACAGTTCTGGAGAAAAAAATCTTAAAATTAAACATTAGATGGTTCTATAACATTGTTTTAGTTTTAAGCTGTAGGAAAGGAATGATCTTACATATATTTGAATACAGAACACTGTGTTGTGCTGAGTGCTAAGAGCATCGCTTCGTGGAGCCTGCACAATAAAATCCACCTCCTCCATTTTCTGAGTTCCTACTGCAGGCCCATGACATTTAGTTCCTGCGATTTATTGGGAGGCCAGGATCGCGCGAGAGGCAATCGATGCTCATAACGTTCAAAATAATTTCCAAACAATAAATGAAAAAACAAAATTGATTTAAATGAAAGATTCAGCAGAGAGAATAAAAAATCCATTCAATGTAATTGAAAACGCTGTTCTCGTTCTAGTTAAAATGCGCGGGAGGGAGCTGCTCGGGAACTGAGCGGGTGCTGATGGAAAAGTAAAAATTCTTCCAGCCCAAGGTTTGGGAAAAACATAAAATATTGATAAAAATACCTTTCGAAGTCTCTGTTGATTGTACGAGTTTTCAGTCAGAAGAAATATCAATTTAAAGTAGTCAGGGATCAACACACTAACGAAATGATGGAAAAATCATTTCCACCCACTCATCCGTCACCGATCGGCAAAAAATCCGGAACTTCCCAGCGGCGTCCACATCCCAGGAATGAATAAATAAATACAGTTGATTTTATGATCTGCAAAACTATTGGAATGGCGGCAAACATCCTCGGCATCTCTTCTCAGAGAATAGAAACCGACTTTCCCTATTTGTCGAGCAGCAGAGCTCCTCACCGGCGAGGTACACTCCTAAATTCCCGGCGTATATTCGCCAAGTTAGCCCGCTGGATAAATGACAATGCAAGGAGGGCATTCTTATTCTGTTACATAATCATTAGCAGTGAGATATTCAACAGCTATCAGAAAGCTGGATATACTGACTTACCGGGAGTACCAATGGCGACGAGCACGGGATATTAAATATCACTGATCTGTAGAATTATTGGCCGTTCCATTCTTTAGGGGAATTTTCGCTTCCTGTCCTGTATTGCAGTTCTATTGGAATGTATCCGAAATCATTAAGTGATCCCCTTTATAGAACAATCCGTGTCCAGCTGAGAGAAGCAGCTTGGATAACATTTGGCATTAATTCCAGTCACTTAACAAACAAACAGCACTTCCGCTTCAGTGTATTCAGAACGGTAATGACAAAATTCTATAGGTCAGTCTCCGAAACACATGCCATTGAAATTCAACAACAGAAGGAGAGCCCAGAGGAAATGTGCCTTAATGTATAATTGATAACTTTGTGGATCAGTACGTCAACAACCCAACAAGGTTTTTGCATCTAGTTCAGGTCGATTTTAAGTCTAGTCGTGCGCAATGAGGCAAGTTTAATCAATAACCTTATAGAAAGTTATTTCTAAGGGGGTTTGAAAATAATATGGCAGTTTTGGAAGCTGTCCAATATAGATTCTGCCATCGCTTTAAATGTATGATTGTGGGCAAACAAGAGTTAGCAGTAAAATAATTATTGCACAATTTTAAACACGTACACATCCCTTTAAGGTGCATCAGCCCGAAGGTAAAATAAGAATAGTGCAACCGTGATGATTAAGATGCCATAGTAATAAAACTCTGGATTGGAAAGCTTTTAGAATTCAGCAGAAGAGTACCTAAAATTTACAACGATACAGTAAAGAGAATACGATATTACACCAACTGCTTTCTTTTAAAAAATGTAAGCATTACTGTAAACTATGCAGATGAAGAAACAATCAATCATGAGAACAAACATTGCGGAAGGTGAACCGAAATGAGGAATTGGGAAATGGCTCAAAAGCGACCCAGAATGAACGTGAAACCAAATATCAAGTGGACATAAGGAGCTTGTGGAAATCTGTATTAAAAAATAAACAGTAATGGAGACATTCATGGGGCTAAGTCGGAAGCAATCTTCCAGACCTTCCCACTTGCAGCACAGAGTATTACAGAAGATGTAGCTGCAAAGAAAGCAGATGAATTGGATTCGATCTTTCAGAATTATTTGGAATCCACATCAGTTCTCAACGATTGGAAGGTAACAAACCCTGATATTTAGGAAGGGAGGAAGAAAGAAAACGGGGAAAACTGAGCTTAACATCACTGCACGGCAAAATGGTAATCCGGAAAGTGCTAATAGAACACTTGGAAAATCAGAATGTTATTCAACAAAATCAATACAGATTTGTGAAGGGGAAGTTGAGTCTGGCAAACTTATCAGCATTTTTGAGGATGTATGTATGTAGAGGATAAAGTGAACACAAATGAATGTGCTAACTTTGGATTTTCAGGAAGCACCCATTAAAGTATCCTTAAAGTTTCTTGCACAATCCTCGGAATTATGGGATTTGGCGTAACATATTTGGGTGAAAACTGAATTGGCTAATGGACTGACAACAGAGCGTAGGAAGAACAGTTGCATTTTCACATTGGCAGCCTGCAATTAGTGGGCTGACAGGTGGATGAATATTAAGGATCACTGAGGGTGGCAAGGGCACAAGGATGTACTCAGGGTGAGGGAGTTTTTTTTATTCGTTCATGGGATGTGGATATCGATGTCAGAACAGCATTTACTACCCAGAGAGGTGACTTAGGGAGTCACATGGAAGCCATAACAGATAAAGATAGCAGATTTCCTTCACTAGAAGGCATTAGTAAGCCGGGCCGGTTTTTACAACAATGGTTTCGTGATCATCCGTGGACGTTTGAAACAATTGCATCCCACCATCTGCCATGGCGGGCTTCCAACGGGGGTCCCCAGAGCATTACCCCAATTACTAGTGCAGCGACGATATCAGTACGCCGTTGTCTCACTGATGCCTCTTTTCAGCCAAGTCAATTTACTCCACGTGATATCAAAAAATGATTGGGGACATTGGATACTGCAAAGGTCTTGACAATATTCTGGCAATAGTACTGAAGGCTTCTGCTCCAGAACTTGCCACGCCCCTAGCCAAGCTGTTCCAGTGCAGGTATAACACTGGCAACCATCCGGCAAGGTGGTAAATTGCCCAGGTTTTCCCAAAAGAAAAAAGCAGTCCAAATCCATCCCCGCCAATACCGCCTCAATATCCTTAACTTGATCATCGGTAAAGAGAGGGAAAGTATCATCAAAAGTGCTACCGTATGGCACTGCTTAGAAACAACCTGAACACTGACGGTCTTGGCTTTACCAAGGTCATTCAGATCCTGACCTCATTGTAGCTTTGTTTCAAGCAAGGACAAAAGAGCTGAACACTAAAGGTGAACTGAAAGTGACTGCCTTGATATCATGGGAATCGGGGGAAATCTATCCTCTGGGTCTGAGCTGTGTACATTGGACATTAATGGCTGAGATGATGGAATTGAATTCGAAGTGTAGAATAAGGTTATTTCCTAGCTTAGAGCATCAAGGGAGACCCCAGACTCAGGAGCTGCAACAAGAGGTGCATCATCTCAGTGCCATCCTGTAGATCAATCAGAGATCCAACTGCCAACATTATAAGTGCAGCAGTTTTAATAAAGGCTATTCCAACTTTCACTGTCTCGACTGCTGGTAGCAGGCTTACCATCGAATCCCTCCTGACTAAGAATTTGCTGGCAGATCAGAGAGTGACAATAGCATAAGATGCAGACAGGGATGTAGCACAGCTGCCTGAGTGCTAGGTCGACGTGATACAGCCCTGTGATAACGCTAAAAATATAATTGTTCCAGCACGGGGCAGAGAGCACAATATCCTCACAGCCAACGCTTATTACAGCTTTGGTGAGGTATGTGGGGAAACAATATTTCATTCTCACTCTTCACAAAGTTACAGTGCACTTCATATGTGGCCACCATCTTATTCTTGCTCCACAAAAATAGTTTATGTAGCCCTATGTTTATTTACCTGCCAAAGTTAATTTCTCTGACGTGATTCCAGAATTTTACCCGTGGTCAATTTATGAAGGAGCACAGTTTGATGTTGAACTGAATGAGTCACAGACAGCAATCTATAATCCCTGAGTTATCAGCTTCCACCTCCAGACAACGTTGTAGCTTCCAGTGTCACAGGGTAAATGGGTAAAATGAAATAATAAACATTATATCAATCAATCTGTCTATTTCTCCAGCTCTCTTTCCCTCGATATCTCTCCATACCTCACACGCACGCACAAACGCACACCAATGCCAACACGTTTACTTCCCATTCTGGCCCAATTGAATAGAAAGGAAATATTCTGAGGAATAAGGGGCTGCCTCTGATGATATGGTTTAGGTAAAGTTGAGGTACATTTCCACGATATGGAATGGATGGCCGTGCAAAACCAGAAGTTTTCGCTGAAGAAATATGTATAGAGCAAGATGAAGGAAGGTAGAGGTCGTCAGTATTTTTTATTCATTCAAGGGATGTGGGCTTCGCTGCCAGGTCCAGCATATATTGCCCATCCTAATTGTCCTTGAGAAGTTGACGGTGTGCTGCCTTCTTGAACCTTTGCTCTTCCTGTTGTTTAAGTACAGGATGTGTTGTATGGGCGGGAGTTACAGGATTTTGAACACGCGACAGTGAAGGGACGGCGACATATTTCCAACTCAGGATGGTGAGTGACTTGGAATTGGAACGTCCAGGTGTTGGTGTTCCCATCTGTCTGTTGCGCTGGACATTCTAGGCCGTAGTGGCCGTGGGTTTGGAAGGTGCTGCAGACAGAATCTTGGCGAGATTCTGTAGTTCATCGTGTAGATAGTAAATGCTATGCTGCTACCGTCCGTCAGGCGTGGAGAGGGTGAATGCTTGTGTGTAGGGTGCCAATCAAGCGGTCTGCGCTGACCTAGACTGTGTCCAACTTCTTGAGTATTGTGGGAGATGTACTCATCCAGGCAAGTGAGGAGTATTCCATCACGCTACTGACTTGTCCGTTATAGATTGTAGACAAGCTCTCACATTGAGGAAGCGAGTTACTCCTGGCCGAATGCATAGCCTCTGACCTGCTCTTGTAGCCACAGTATTAATATAGCTAGTCAAGTTAGGTTTATGGTCAATGTTAACACCCATTATGTTGATTGGGGGGATTCAGTGTTGGTAATGCCGTCGGACGTCAAGGGACGATTGTTAAATTCTCTCTGCTTGGAGATGGTCATTGTCTGTCACTTGGGTGTTGCGAATGTTACTTGCAACTTGTCAGAGCGATCCTGGATATTGTCCAGGCCTTTCTGCATTTGGACATGCAATACTTCAGTATCTGAGGAGTACCGTATGGTGCTGAACATTTTGCAATCATCAGCAAACAACCCCACTTCTGACCTTATGATGGACGGAAGATCATTGATGGAGCAACTGATGATGGTTCGGCCGAGGACACCACTCTGAGGACACTACACTGCAATTGAGAGCCATGGAAAGAATAGACAAGTCAGAAGGGATGTTAAAATAAATACAGGCAAAAAAAGAATGACAAGGAGATAGATTAGCGGCAAAACTTTTGCTCTATTTACATAAATATAAAAGGTTGCCAAAAGCAGGAACGGGCCGATTAGGAACTGATACGAGGTTTCACGCCTGTAGCCAGAGGGCTTGTCTTATGTTTATCAAGAATGGAAAATACTTCCAAAGGCAGAGTGAAACACGAGGTAGTTGCGACATTGGATGGGATAAAAATCTAGAAAGATGAGGCATTAGAAACCTGGTTTTGATTAAATGCTGAAAATTCTCGAGGATTGGCTCAGTGTCAGGTATTGAGGAAAGTAGGTGCGGAAATTGCCGAAAGCAGTGGCCGCAAATTTCCAATCCTGTTCAGCTATCACGGATGGTGCTAGAGGATTGTAGAACTACAAATGTTATACCCTTGTTCACAAAATGGGTTCAATGATCATTTAGTCAACCACAGACGTACCAGTTTAACCTCGAATGGTGGACGCACTTTTGGAAATGACATCTAGAGAAAAAGTGAACTACCACATGGATAAGTATGGATTCGTTAAGGAAAAAATGCTTGGGTTTGTTAAAATCAGACTGCATTCAGTTAACTTTATTGTTTTAGGAAGAATGCTGTCAGCGGAGCATGGGCACAAAGTCAGCTGAATGATAGGAAACAAAAAGTTGTGGTGAATGGTTATATGATGGGATTCTCCAGGCATTAGTAGTATCTTCAACGCTGTTTTTCGTCTATATAGGAGCAAGGCCTCAGTGTGGAGGGCACAATTTCCAAATTTGTGAATGACACAAAACTCAGAAGTGTTGTAAAATTCTACAGAATATAATGGTAAATGAACAGACGATAGTGGCAGGCTGGTGAGACAGATGGTATGAGGTGAAATGTAATGTGGAGAAGAGCGAAGAATGGTGAAAGAAGGTAAACTGGTCAATGCAAAATGAGATACAAGCACCTAGGGGCCTTGGCAATATTGAACAGTAGCCATTGATGTTTGCACGGCATGTCGGAGAATAGTTAAATTAGTGACCGGTGATTCACCGAAAACCCAAGTGGATCAAACGTCTGCACGCTGAAATTTCAATTCTCTCCCAATATTCGGCGGAGTTTCAAGTAGAGGGAACTGGGAGATTTTTCCAGCTGGCTTGCAGTCAGATTTTTTTGTTGTGTTTATAGCAAATATTGGAACAACTAACCTGCAGGAAAATTAATCCAACTACAGTTGCCATTTATGCCTTGAGCTCAGGGACAGTCGGCTCACAGCACTGCCTGACAGAAGAGAATTACAACACAGTGGAGAGTTCTCGCAGCTTTTCGCTAGTATTTGCGCTTTGCTGAGTGTCCTTCATAATAAGTGAAACCGAAATAAATTTAATTCAAAGACTTCATACAGGGAAAGTATTGGTTTCTCAGTCAGTGAATTATGCCTGCAAGTATCTGAGCTATGACGTACATTTTGCAATAACGGCGTTTGTTTTATTCGAACGTGATTTAATGTAATTAGTGATAAATTATTATCCTGTTGTACGACGCCTGTAAAGCACATAGAAGCAAATTATTTTAATGCCGCCAGCTGAAAAGCAGATACAGAACCAGTTTATGAAGGATGTGGGGGATAGACAAATGGCATATCATTCTGGCACCAAATGATCAATGGCCATATTTTCTAGGTGGTGACAAACAGGGAACAAAGAGAAGCAAAATGAGTTTGGTCTCCAGGTGCAGGACTCACTAACCACCAGTGCACATGTGTAAAAAAACATTTTATGATCTCAACCTCCAGGCTCACATATCTGAGGTACCGTCAATTCCAATACATATTGAGACCAGTGTCTTAACTTTGCTCCTACACAGATTTATGTAACAGACATAAAACCTACAAACGAGTTTTGTGATGCAATGTTGTGAATTGTATTCCATCATTTTGCTGTAAACATCACCTCTTCTGGGGCCGCAAACTTAAACGGAATTCTTTATCTGCGCTGGCGCTGTATGACGGTGCGAATTGAGAATGCTCAGGATGGTGCAGTTGAGGCAGGAGTTCAGCCAGAAAGTTCATGAATTTTTGAGAAAATTTTTGAGAAATACATAATACACCTGCCCCTATTTCTCGTGTTCTTTCAGGCGCTGCTCAGACGAAGCACCTTGATTATGTTGACCCTGGAGTGCAAGCAGCCCTGATTCCGGTCTTTAGTAGGTCACTTTAGGAGTTCTGTTCTGATAAGGCTAGATTCGTATAATTACAGAATGGGTACAGCAGAGAAGGTGCCCGTCCTGTCTTTGCTTGTTCTCTGACGTAGACATTCACCTCCTGTCAATCCCTCGCCGTTTATTACGCTTTTGTTTCTATTTCAGGGCTTATACCTGCTTCTAATCTCTTCAGAAAAGAAGAATGAAGGGTGGTCTGGTCGAGGTTTCGACCCTGTTAGAATCTTGTGTGACATTAGGTAGGGAGAAACTGCTTCCGCCAGCGGTAAGAATGGGGTTGAATCAGAAGATATTTTTGGCACTGATGCACAACGATAGTGTCTCGGCCAAACAAGGGAAAAGTCACGAAGAACTTCTCACACTTAGAGAAGCTGGGAATCTCTGAATAATTCCAAGAATTGATCGAGAAGGCCACAATTTCGAGAAAACATGTTTTTTTTTATTCCTTGCAAATCGTAAAAACACATCCATCCCTTCTGTTCTCTTGAATAATTCAGCGGAATTACCTATTTTTTCAGTCATTTCACTGGGACTGAGCCCTTTGACTCAAAAGGCTGCACTTGGACAAGGATTGGAGCCATGGACCCTCAGAATAAATGCTTGATGCTCTACCGACTCGGCTCTCCGGCCTCTATTGAGTGAGTTTCCCATCGCTGCTTTCACTGCCTAACAAGAGTCATCACAGCGTTTATTTTTTCCATTTCGATCTTTGGTAATTCAACCCGTACAGCGCATTTCCCTCAGGCAAAACGGCAGCCTCCCCTTGGCTTCATTTCACAAATCGTCTAACTTGTATCAACTATTCGCTCTTAAGCAGTGGCGTGTGAGGTGATTTTCGCTGTTATACTGGTATGTGACATTGGACCTTCAGAGCTTTGAAGAGTCTATTTAATTCAGGGAGATATTAAACCGCAGAAAATGGAGTGGGAAGCTCCAGAGGCACAGAGATGGATTTCACCCGTGGGTAAACGATTTAATGTGGTGTTTCTGGTGGCAAAGTGTAATACCATCCCCTTGAAAGTAAGACAGCTCTTTCGGAGTAACGCTTAAATTGTGTGAATACTAAGTGTAGGGAGTTTAATAGGTCTGCCAGCCCGAGACCATGATTTAAACGATCCACCATGTACCCTCACCCCCCGTCCCCACTCTTTCCTGCACAGTGCGCAATAACATAGATCACTCAACCTATCCCCTGCTCTGCTAAACCCATAATGAGTAAAAGTGCTTCCTAAGTATACACCTCCAAAGGCAAGATTTGTCCTTTCGGGCTTCTTAATATTGGTACGTAAACCCAAATGTTTTTTTTCGGACTTTGTTATATTGATGTAAACTTCACAACACGTGCCCCCATTTTTTCTTGCTGGGTTTTACTGGTTTAGTTTTGTCACGTTCCTATCTTTATCCTTTATTTTACATTTAGACGATTTCTATGCAGCAATTCACAGCCCCATCTGGACATATATTTTTTTCTTTACCATAACCATTACAAATGTCGATGGATTTTGCATCAATAAAAGTTTTCTCTTATTCCCTCCACCCTCACAGGCATTCACTTTTGTTCACCCCGCCCCTTCCTGCTCTCCACAGGTTTAAAATTTGGTATATTGACATATTTCTTCATTTTGATGAAAAGTCATCGACCTGAACAATTCACTCTGTTGCCTCCACAGCTGCTCACTGAGCGGCTGCGTATTTCCAGGATGTTTTTTTTTATATTCCCAGGAATCACGCTACTTTGCTTAACTGTCTGAAAGGATGGTGGAGTCAGATTCAATCTGGGTTTAAAGAGAACTAATTTACAGGGTTATGTGGGAAGCTGGATTTTGGAACAAAATTGACAGCTCTTTCCAAGAACCTGCACAGACTACTTCAGCCAACAGGCGTCCTTCTGAACTGCAGGATTTGATGAATCACGACTTTAATTTCTGCATTGACTGGAAGATTGGAAAATAGCTGAAGACGTGAAGGTGATGAACGAATGGTTCCAAGTAATTGTCTGATGTTTTTTACCGAACATGTAACAAGTAACAGGATTTCAGGCACAACACAGGTCTACAAATTACTACTATAATAACCCTAAAACCCCTTCTGAAGCTGGCTCCCAGTTACACCCGTGTTAATGAAACAGTAAGAACAAGTATGTTTAAAAAGATCCCAGCAATTCGACACAATACCTTGGGCAGAAGAATTCAAAGTGGCTTTTTCAAGATTCGCTCTGTGTAGACAGCAGGCTTAATGCATGAATACTGCAGGTTTATTTCATTTCCTGTCGACCTTACAATGCCATACCTAGCATTATTCTCCTTGCTACCTGTTTGTCCTTATTAATGCCAGCCCCATTGTTCCAATGTGGCTCTGGAAGATCAGCTTTCTCATAGTATGTATCAGTTCATGGTGCTAACATTAGCAGGAACCTTTGGGGGAAAAAAATATAAACCAACTGTTTGGTCTATCTTCTCTGGCTAGGTGTAACATCCTACCATCTCTTTGAAATTTAAACTACCATCATTTATCTAAAACAGCAAATTCTCTCACCTCATATTCTAAGACTTCAGCTACATTTTTGCATTTAGAATTTCAAACCTAGCTTATTTTGATGTGTGAAAGCCACCAGGGAAGCTGTCTCTAATTCAATTAAATCCCACACACACTCAGAGAAATTAACCAAACCCCACCATTCGCCTGCTTTTACAATAAATCGCAATAAGGTTATGAGATTTATTGTACTTTTGTAACATCTGGAATTCCTTCCCTTACCCTCTGTCCCCTTTTACCTCTCTCTTCTTCTTGCTAACAATCTTTCAAATCTTCTTATTTGACCACTGAATTGGTCATTTTCCTACTACCCCCTTGTGAACCTCCGTTTTAAATGTTGATATATAAAGCTCCTTTCAAGCACCTTGGCAAGGAGAGGAGTGGGGTGTTGGGGGCGGGGGGTGGTGGTGTGCTGCTATTTTGTGAAATGAAGCAGATAAATAGAAGATTCGGCTGTGTTGTTCAGCTGCGCCTGCTTCAAAATTAAATTGTGTGGATCCGTCCAATGTAAGTATATCCCTCTGGTCAGAGCTCGCTACGTGGAATATTGACGACGGTCACTGTTCATTCTGGGATGATAAACATTATCTACCGTTGGCTCCCATTTATAGGGGCAGGTACCACGGCTGTCCACATTCATCATGCCGGACCTCCACCATCAATTTGTAATTTGGTAATTTCCAAATGGTGGCCAGAACTGCATACAGTACTCACATTGTTGCCTAACTAATAACTGATACAGTTTCAGCATAACCTCCCAATTAGTATATTCTATGCCTCGGCTAATAAACGAATGGATTCCACATGAGTTCTTAAACACCTCATCGTCCTGTCTTGTAACATTCCAGGATTTGTGGAGATTCACTCCAATATCCATCACTTCCTTTACACCTCCCAATATTAACTTCATTAATTGTGCACTCTCGTCGACTTGTTTGAGCTCTGCAGCTGCATTCAATCGCTCTCCTCCGGGTTCAATTCTATTTGGCACTTTTCTGCCCATCTGACCACTCAATTGATAACTTCCTGCTATCAAACTTCCTCACTACCAAACACACAAAATTTTCTCGTTCTCTGAAAACTCCCTGATGGTTCCCCCCTCTAAGTGTTTCCAAATAGTTAATTTGTACCACGAAAAGCACGGCTAAGTATGCATGTGGCTTTTTTTCAGAAGAGAAATCTGATTGGTACAAATCAATCTCCCCAATAACATAAACGTTAATATTTTCAGAGTTCACATCGGTCCTCGGACGCTCTTTGAAATGAAAGTTCACCACTCGCTCTGCCATGCAGCCTGATAAATAACTCCCAGTGATATTTGCAGCAAAACAGTGCAACGGATTTGAAAACTTTGCTTTAAAACTGCGCACCGTAGATTGGTGACACATAACCTCCTGGGCTCAGAGATCAATGCCGACCCCGTCTAAATTCCAACCAATCTCGAACGCTCCGTTATGATGACACCCAGAAGAGGTAAACTGGAGTCAAAACAAGATTGAGCTCTCGCCATAATGTTGTCCTGCGGCCTGTGAAGCGGTGCTGTTGTATGGCTGTTGCTCAGATAAATACATCAATCAAAGCAGCAGTTGGCCTGTTATTTATCGTCTTCCCAACTTACTCTAAACACCTCTTGTCATCGATTGAGGGCCAGGCGAATAAATGTTTCAGTTCCCTGCTCTTACAACTCCCCCCAATGATATTACAAAATTTATATTCCAAAGGCATTCGGTAATTTCTCGTTGAAGCCTGCGTCGTGAGTTTGCCTGACTGTGAGCAACTTCCTTCTACTTCGCCATGAAATCCATATGCTTCAATTGCAACATCCTTGAGATACAGCAACATTTCGAAATTGTTTTTACTTCAGTGTTTGAAGTGTTTATACTCTTTGAATTTAACATCCTTCTGAAGACAATTGTGAATGAGCAACTTACACTGCTCATGCGCGACATGTCCACATCCCCTAAAATAAATAGAAAAGAGATTGCATAGATATCAGCCTATTGACGACGGGAGTTTTTTCAGCTTAAGGTTTGCTTTGGACAAATTATTTTCATCATTGTGAAGAAAGAGAACGTATCTGTTGCTGGACAACTTTGTGAAGATCGGATCATTCAGCAGCTCTGGGATAAACATCCCCTTACAGCCCGCTGGTAACCTGAAACTTTAACTGTGCAAAGACGAGAGTTCCAGCCTGTGCGCGATCAATCATCAAGGAAGAATGCTCAATCCTGCACTCATTGCAAGTTGAATTTGATAATTAGATACCAGGGTAGTAGAGCCAAGTGGATGGTGAGCTCCGATTGTTAGAGTGTGTTGCTTAAAAACGCCAAGGTCGCGGGTTCGATTCCCGTACAGGCCGATGTATGTTATCTGGCTTAGAAGTAATTAAGCCCCAGGTTCAGCTACAATCCCTATGCTGTCACATGGTAAGAGGCTCTGCATTTTTTTTATTTCCATTCATGCTTCTTGCGTCTGGAAAATTTCTGCCTCTAGTTCTGATACATTCGTCCATCTTTTAACACTTCTGTGGTATAAATTTGTTGGCGTCATTACGCCAAATTTTGCTACTGCACAACGGAACACTTGCAAACGAAACTCTGCTCAGCAGCTCTGGGGCAAACATCCTTACAGCTGCCTGGTAAGCGACTGGGCAAATACGAGAGTTTCAGCCTGCACGCAGTCAGTCAGGTAACGGAGGATGCTGAATTCTCCACTCAATGCTAGGCTGAATTTGAAAACTTTTTGATCCAACTAGGGAACGTACAGCTGGCGACCAGTTAGCTGCTGGATAAAAGCAAAATACTGCAGTTGCTGGAAACCTGAAACAAAAACCAAAAAAAGGCTGGAAAGTACTTCTTCAGAGTCATCTGGACTCGAAACGTTAATTCTGTCTTTCTCTCCACAGTTGCTGTCAGACCCGCTGAGTTTTTCCAGCATTCTCTGTTTTGACCAGTTAGCTCGGATGGTAAGCCGGGTGATGCTCATGTTGTTAAGAGCTTGTGGGCTCGATCCGCATTGACCAACAAGAGATAGAAGATGTATGGCAAGCATTTCTTCAGTTCAGTTGCAGTCCTTCTACTATATAATATATATATATATATATATAAACAAGACATTTAAAAACTAAAAAGAACCGACTATGTTGAATTTGGTAATGAGTATCGAGGCAGAATTCATTAATAACCTGACAGTAAACGTGCACCTGGTAAAAACAGGTGTACTTTCCCAGAGCATTTTCCCTTTGGGTCTTTCAATGAGTAAAATTTGAAAGATGATGAAAGCCATTCATATACCTCGCTCTTCTTCCACGCCAAACTTGCAGTCTTGTTCGTCTGGAACTATGTTTGTTTCTTTAACTCTCTCCTAACCCTCTTCAATTCTCGACGCTAAACCACAGCTCGTCCCTGCATTTTACCGACTGACTGGCCCTTTGCCGACGCCCTTACTCATGATTGCAGTGGGGATTTGATTCTTTTATTTTGTAACGTTGACCAGGTAAGATCTGCCTAAAACTATTTCCGTTGACCTGGAACCCAGGACGCAGGGCCACAGGCAAAGAATTAAATCCAGATAGCCGTCTAATCCACTTTTTAATGCTTCTCGTGAAATTTCATCCACCGCACTCTAAAGCAGTGCATTCCAGGCCTTAAATAGTTTGTGCAAGAAAAGTAAAGTTTTTTCTCGTGTCATTTTTGTGTTATTTTTACCCAATTTACTTTAAAACTCTACACTCTCAATCATGAACCTTTCACGAATGGGAAAACTTTCTCCCTGTCTACTCTGACCAGACCCCTCATGATTTTCAATCCATCTATCAAAACTTCTATCAGCCTTCTTTCCTCTCAGGAAAACAGCCCAAACTTCCACAATCTATCTTCATAACTGAAGTTCCTCATCCCAGGAACCATTCCCGTGAATCGTTCCTGCCCTCTTTCCAACAGCCTTGGCATCATCACATTCTTCCAAAAGGGCAGCGCCCAGAATCAGGTGGAATGCACCATCTGAGACTCAACTAATGCCTTCTACAAATCTTTTTTTTATCTCATTCCCATTACAACACATTTGGTTTAAGTGCCGGGAGAAAGTTTGTCACCTGTCCTCAGAGGCAATCGCTTTCTAAAGGATACCACAATCAAATGGTCAGATTATAGCGATGTGGAGCTTCCACGTATAGTAGTGAATGGTGGTGGACAATTAAACTACTAACTGGAGAAAAAGGCTCAACAAATAATTGATGACCTTACCAGCGATGCTCACATCTAAGAATGACTAATAGTAAAATCTGTCGATGTATTCCAGACCTCACGGCAACCCTTTCTGGGGTCATGTCCCAATCCCAGCTGAAAGAATCCCATAGTGACCTCAACCTCATCACCTACACAGTGACAGATACAACATAAACATAGAATAGGCAGTTCAAAGGAGAAGGCCATTTGGCTCATCCGGTCTGTGCTGGCTTTCGGAAGGAGAAGGTAACTCAGTGTCAATCGTTTGCCTTCTCCCTGATCTCTGCCTATACCCCACCCCCAACCCACTTTTCAGGGTTTCCAAGTGTTTCCACTTCCTTGAGTTTAGAAGGATGAAGGTTGATATGATCGAGGTTTCTAACACGTTAAAGTGAATTGATAGGTTAAACATGGAGAAACAGTTTATCCCGCCGGTAAGAATGTGGTAGAATTTTGACAAGTTTTTGCCTCTGATCCATAAGCGATTGTGCCATCCAAGGGAAAAATCAGGAAACACTTTTTTTTTTACACTTAGAGTAGCTGGAAACCCGGAAACAATTCTAAAATTGATCGAAGCTACCATAATTACGAGATGGTGGATCTTTTTCTGCAAATCATAGGGTGCTCAGTTTCTTCAGTTCTCCCTTTGTTGTTGCTCTTTTGCTGGGAGTTAACTCCTTGAGCCAAAAAGGCAACGCCCAGGCAGTGATCCACAGATTAAAAGCCTGATGCCCTACTGACTGAGCTACCCAGGCTTGGTGTCACGTGCTTCCCACAGTCACCTTCACTCTTCACCAAGAGGCATTGTAAGCTTTTGTTACGTTTTGTTTTCCTTTGGAAATTCGTTATTTTTTTTCTTATTGCCAGCTTTCACGCTACTTTGATTTTTCCACCTGAAAAGGTGGCAAAATCAGATTCATTCCGAATTTAAATAGAACTAATTTACAGGGTGATGGGGAAAAGATGGATTGTGGAACATTATTGACAGATCTTTCCGAGAGCATGCACAGACTCGATGGGCCGACAGGCCTCCTTCTAAACGGCAGGATCCCACGATTCACGAGTCTCATTTCTACATGGGCTGGGAGATTAGAAAAGGGCTCATGAGGTGAAGGTGACGAAAGACTGATTCCAGGCAATTGCCTGATTTCTTGTATATAACATTATGCCTGATATTTTGTTCTCACTTGTAACAAGGCTGCATTTGTCCAGCTTTGGCGACCAAATGGTTACAGTGTTGTGCATGAGTGTTGTGCAAGCGTTTTGGAGTGAACGTTCACACACTGCTTGCAGCCTGCAGGGTTGAAGTGATTACCTTCTCCCTGACTTGAAAATGCATTAAACTAAACCCATTGAACCGAAGTTTCGAAATACAAATAGTTTATCCAGAATAATCAGATAACGCTGATTTGCTAGAAATGGAACAAACATCAAAAACAAATGATTAGGAAACTGGTTGAAATGTATTTTAATAAAGAGCCCGAAATATTTGGAAGGTAAGCAGGATTTTCAGCTCATGTGCATTAACGTGGTTTGCGTTCATTCATATGGAGGAGGTTTATCTGCGTGAAAGGATGGTAACAGCTTGTGTAGATGCATAACGAAACAGTTCTGTACAGGAACTCAAATAAATCAACATATAACCTGATTCAGAGGCGATGCATGTCAGGGACGTAAAGTCGAGTCAGTAATGAGCAGCTAAGCTGTTAGTTACAGAACAGACAGCAGCTGTCACCCACAACATCATAATCCTGCCGGATATAGTGAACTGGCAAATAATGGATGTTCTTCAATTTTCCACCTCTGGCACTTTCTGATTCTGACTGTTGTGAGCTCGAAGTGCCTGGCCAGCTATGGTAACTGTTAATATGCGTCTGATTGTCAAACAATTAAATAATAATATAAACTGAAAATTGAGTAATGGAGATAAAATATCATATATATCCGAACCAAAAGTCCGCTACCCCAGAAGACGATGGAAAAAAAAAATCCGCGCCAGGGTGGGAACCCTGTTAATGTAAATGTTAACCCTGTTAATGTAAATGTTAATGATCAGTTTGTTGATTGCAGTTTGTTCAATTGCTGATAAATGAACATTTGTGTTCCTAGGCAATCAAAATGACATATTCTCCCAATAGGTCAGCACAGAGACCGCTGTTATGGGCATTGTAGCAGTTTATAATGACATAATTTGTTTAAAATTCTAACAACCTATCGCTGACAAATGAAGCTTGGAATTGGAACTGAATTGCAGCCACAGAGGTGCCAATTTATGACGGGTTCTTCATCGCAAAATGACGACTGCCTGTTGAATTTTAAGTTTGGCAGTGCCACGAAAATGACAGTGTTGGAGAGGAATGTATGCGGAAAGGGTTTGTTGAAAATTTGACATTCGAATCTATGAAAAACATGGCCAGTAGATCTGCTGAAGCCTGACACCATATAGACAGAGATGCATTTGGAAATTCAGCAATTTCCTCTGGCGAGAATCATAATTGTAAATAGGTTCGATGCAAGAAATATAGAAATGCGATCAGTAATAGCGACAGCCATGTAAATATCACAGCAGGTAGAGGAAATGTTCAGATGTGCTCCGGCTGAGGATTATGCACCTTGATTCTTTCTTATCACACATACCCTTTCAAAACATTGAATCAAGATACGCTCAATATCATTCCAGTACACTTTTTTGAGAGAGTGTCAAAGCAGCAAGAGGAGGGTCACTCGGATTCTGTATCTGGAATGTTACCCGAAGAACGACCCAAGGACCTTCGACACTCAGTCCTTGCTGACTGACCGCGCATCAGCTGGAATGTTGGAATTATTGTATTTGTAAATTCAAAGCTCCAGGTTACCAGCGATCTGGAAGGGAATGAGTTTTCCCCAGAGCTGCCTCATTGATCCGATCTTCACAAAGCTGCTCAGCAACAACAACGTTCCCCTTCTGAATGTTTAAAATATTCTGCCGAAAGCAAACCTCAAGTTGAAAAACTTCTCGCCATCAACAGGCTGATATCTTATCAAATTTCTCTTTTTCTATTTATTTCATGCGATATGGTTATGTCTCCACGGCCAGTATAAGTCGCTCATCCGAAATTGCCCTGAGAAGGCTTGCTAAACTTAGAAATTTAAAGGACTTCAAACATTGAAGTAAAATGATTGTTGAAGCGTTGCTCGATCGACAGGTTGATGCAAGTGAAGCTTGCAGTTGGAACTGAATTGCGAATGAGAAGTAAGACGATCACAGTCTTTACGAATTATGACGGGTTCTTCAGGGAGAAATGACCAAGTTCCTGTTGAATTTTAAATTTGGTAGTCAAGTTCGGAGGAATTGAAAGTGCAGGAAACTGAAATATGTTTCGGCCTCGCTCTCAGTCAACGACTTTAGGCCTTTAGAGCAAATTGCGGAACCAGTAAATTGCAGAGCTAATAACAGGCCAACTGCCTTTGTGATTTATAAATCTCTCCCAGTGACAGTCATACAGCAAAGCTACTTCATGGTGGGGAGAGTTCACAGTTATTTTGACTTGGGTTTACCCTCTGTTGGGTGTCTTCACGACTAGAATCACTGAGATAGATTGGAAATACGACAAATTAGACGTGAAAACTTTGGTTTCTCAGCGACCTAGTTTATGCGTCGCTTACAAGTAGCTCAGCAATGAAGTAGACGGTGCGCAGTTCAGTACTTTATATCGTTCTGAGCATGTTTGAAAATAATTTACAACAAATCAGAAGTACACCGTGCTGCTTTTTTAAAAAGACATCTCGAGGCAGCACATGATTTTTATCATCGCCAGCAGCTGACTGACTGTTAAGAAATATGATAATAGATAGGATTTGTTGACGGAGGCAGTCTTTGCGTGAAATTGCTGGGACGTGAGTTATTTTTTCGTGCAGACGGCTGTTAATAGTTTGAATTCAATGACTTTATGGTAGGCTAGTATGATTGGTTGCACCGACGCTTGCAAGTTGGCTCCAGTGAATTTGCCTGCAGCATTGCAGCGAACGGCAGGCATGGGCACAGTTGACACCGATGTCACGGCTCATTTGTAAGTATTCCGCTGTGCAGGAGAAAACATTTGTTGTCATGATGTTGACAGATTTGTTGAACAGAAGTGTTAAAAGAAGGGCGGATTTGTCAGAATAAGAGACATAAATTTTCCAAAAGGCGAGAAGCGTGGAAAAAAAAAGGCTCAACCTGCGATGCCGCAGGAGAACAATTACCAATTATGCTACGGAATTTAAGTTGGCCGTTGGCGCAAGTGATATAGGTATTGGGGCTGTAATGCTGCAAAAGGATCATACAGGAATTGAAAAAAAAAGATAGGATGTTTTTTCACAGAAGCTGGATGCGGAGCAGAGAAGATACTCAAAGATCAGAAAAGAGGCATTGGGTTTGGTGTTAGAATTGTGACATTTTGAAATTGATGTGGCAATCATTTCATCGGAAACAATTTTTTATACAGACCATGTTCCTTTGATGTTTTCAGACAAATTTCGAGACATAAGTGAAAGACTTTTCAGGTCGAGTCTATTATTAAAACCATTTAATCTACAGCTTATGAATGTAAGGTTAGAGAAAATATGTTGGCAGAAGCGTGATCAAGACATTTAAGCTTAAAGAGGAAACTGGACATTAAAAAAGAACCCTTGACAGCAGATTGGAATAATTTTAATTGATACCAAGCACTCGATCATATAGATAAAAGCAAAAAACTGCGGATGCTGGAAATCAAAAACAAAAACAAAAAGATGTCATTTTGACATCTTTTGATGATCTGCTTCTATCACTGTTTGTTTGTCCCTACAACCACACCAACCCCCTCCACTTCTCTCTCTCTCTCCGCCCACCTCCCCCCCCCACACCCGCGCCCCACCCCGCCCCCCCCCCCCCCCCCCCCCCCCCACACACACACACACATCTTAAACCAGCTTATATTTCAACTCTTTCTTGGACTCGAACTCAAGTTCTGTCGAAGGGTCATGAGGACTCGAAACGTCAACTCTTTTCTTCTCCGCCGATGCTGCCAGACATGCTGATTTTTTCCAGGTAATGCTGTTTTTGTTTTAAATAGCCAGTGTTTCTTATGTCCAAACAGCACAGCAAGTGTCTAATTTATGAACAATGTAAGAACTAAATTGAAGAAATATTGCTTGATCTGCCCAATCAAAATAATAACTGTATAATTAATATGCAGTGAATAGGCAGATTGAATAAATATTATTTTTTTCGGTTTGTTCTTCAAAGTACATGTGTAATTAGTGCCGTAATCAGTGTAAATAAATGTTGCATGTTCTGACTAATCAGCACGTGCTGTTTCTTCTCCCGAAACAGCACAGAAATTAATGAACCTTGCATCTTAATTAAATATTATTTGTTCTGTCCAACCAGAACACTAAGTGTGTTATTAACAGACAGTGCAAAATACAGATTAACTGAATATTGTTTGTTCTGTCCAATCAGCACAGAATGTCTGTAATTAAGTGCATTAAGCAGAGTAAATAAATTGCGTTGGTTATGTCCATTCAGCACAGTATCTGTGTAATTAATGAACATGACAATATGTAAATTAAATAAACATTGCTTTTCTGTCCAATCAGCAAAATAGATGCCCAGTTAACAAACTGGGCCATAAACAGGTTAAAATAATGTTGTTTGTTCTATCCAATTAGCACCGTGAGTGCGTAATTAATGAACCGCGCAATGATATGAATAAATAAATCTGCTTTCCACTGCCCAATCTGCACAGTGAGTGTGTAATTAATGCACAGTGCAATAAGAAGATTAAATAAAAATTGTTTGTTATCTCAAATCAACATAACAAGCGTGGAATTAATCTAATGGAGATTATCATGAGCAGATTAAATAAAGATCGTTTGATCAGTCTAAACAAACCAGAATGTGTGTAATGATTGAAGAGTGCAATGAGAAGATTATATAAGTATTGCTTTTCTGTCCAATCAAGACAGTAATTGAGTAATTAATGAGCGTTGCAATAAGCAGGTTGAATAAATATTATTTGCTCTGTGCAACAAACAAAGTAAGTGTGTAATTAATGAACAGCGACATAAGCAGATCAAATAAATACTATATAGTCAGCCTTTCGACAGAAGGGTCATGAGGACTCGAAATGTCAACTCTTTTCTTCTCCGCCGATGCTGCCAGACCTGCTGAGTTTTTCCAGGTAATTCTGTTTTTGTTTTGGATTTCCAGCATCCGCAGTTTTTTTTTTGTTTTTATCATCAGATGCATATGTCTGCTGCAGATCAATTCATTTCAAATTTTTAAATATATTTCCTAAAAATAGGAGTGACACCCCTTCGGAGAATTGAATCACAGTCTCCACGTGACAGGTGGGGATAGTAACCACTATATTAGCGAGGAATTGATGAATTTGCACGCACCTGTGGCCTGCAAGCACAAACTCCTTTCTGTTATATCCAGCCTTTCTCTTCAAATGTAAATTCACATTGCACCACCTGGCCCTTTGTACCCCTTTAATAGTACGATTTTTATTAGTAATACAATCATTTCTTGATGCCTCCTATTTAGATGCAAAATTTCACTCCCACTCTTGAATGCACTATGCAACAAAATGCAAATGTAACCTTTACCTTACTGCTCAAATCTCAAAAGTACTATACATCAAAGCACCCAGTCTAGCCGGCTTTAATCCAATTAAAATGGAGACACACCCACAGACTAAACTTCCATTAATATCTCATCTGGACAAATACTTACTCCAAACTTAAAGGAAAACTGCCAATATCAGGGATGGTCGGACTTCTGATGTATTTATTTATTTCAAGTTATATTTTTCATGATTATTATTTGTCAAAGCTTCGCCCGTCAGTGACGTTAATTGGACCGACTGTAACAGCACGGTTTGTTCTCTGCCCACTTTACAGGACTTGTATAAAATTTGAAATCACCCGGTCCTCTGGAACCACTGGGTCTCTTTGTCTCTACCTCCTTATCATTACCTCTCTATCTCTCACAGATCCACATGTTTTCAATTGCGTATTGTGGCTTCATATATAATAGATTGTTTTAGGCAGTACGATTATTATTCTCGTTTATGTCAGCCAGATAGCATCTGCCTCTCTAACAGTGCCACGATCACTGCTTGTGCTGCGTTGTAACGTCCCTAACTTAGGTCAGGCACCTGAGTTGATTATAAAATTTTCGACTTTAAACTATATACGCATGTAAAAAGCAAAGGATTGAGCAACCAATGGCGCGGAGTGAATTTTAAACCTGTTTCTGCCAGTGTTACACTCTTCTTTGTTTGGTAGATCCTCAGGCCTATTCACTTCCCAGGAAAACAACAAGAAATTCCCTCAGTGCCACCGCCTTTACACTCTGCAAGATCAGATTAACTGACCTTTTATTTCAAAGAAGATACGAAAAAAATCAGGTTGGTTGTTTCAAGCCAGTCGTTCCGATCTCCGCTCATAAAGCCACGACCCTCATCCCGATCCGGCCCATGTTATTTTGCCTCCCCTACCCCCAACTCCATGCTGGATTCGTTCTCCCAACTCCCACCCCCTTCTACAAGCTGGCATTGCTCTCCATCTCACTACTTCAAGCTGTCTTAGCGGGCCTCACCCCTCCTCCCAACTCCAAAAACGCCTGAATTCCCAAATCCCTTCCCAACACACAGTTCTCCCACCTTCATCTTGACCTGGGTCCTACTCTCATCTCCATTCAGGCCTGGCATCACCCCCTATCGCATATCCATGTGAAGAGGCTACCCCCTCCCGGATCTCAATGCTGGCCTGGCTTCTTTCATTCCCCCCATTCAATGTGGGCTTATCCCAGCACGCGCCCCCCACTCCCGACTACAAGCTGCCGCCGCCCCACTCCCCCGCCCCAGCAATCTCCATATTTCCCTGGCTCCCCCTTCTTCCCCAGTATCACAATAATTGTTTGCATTCTCCACCACACGCCTCCCTCTCACGATATCCATATAGTTCCAGCCTCGTCATTACCCGGTGCCCGATTTAAAACGTTTTGGCTGCTCCGGCCTCAGGCTGGAGGATCCAATCTCTCGTAATTTTGGCTCCACTCACTCCAGATCCACAAGAAGCTGCTTCACTTGCCGCTGACAAGATGAAGTGGGTCACAGGCCAACACAGGAACTGAAAAAGCCATTGGGAACAGCAGCTACTGGATGTTTGGCCTTTGAACCACAAAAAGGATTTTTAATGTGACTAGTTTTTTTGTTGCTGTGAGGAGCAGAGGCCTCTCCTCAAGTACCCACAGCCCCACGCAAAGGCCACATCACTACTTCCTTTCCCGGAGCAAGAGGAAATTAGATGATGATTGGAAAACAAATAATGTGCGGGGTTGCAGGGAGAAGGCAGGAAAATGGCAATAACTGATATGATAATGCTTCAAAATCAGTTGTAATTTATGGTTTATTCTGCAGTCACTTTCAGATTTTAGCGGGCGGATACATGCCTTCCAAACCAACAACGGCTATCATCCAGAAGGACAAGGGCGACAGATGGATGCCCAACCTGGAAGTTCCCCACCAAGTCAGTCACTGCCTGATTTGGAAATATATCGCCGTTACCTTCACTGGCACTGGATCAAAATCTTAGAACTCGCTTTCTAACAACACTGTGGTGTACCTGCATCCACACTGAAGTGGATCAAGAAGGCATCTCTGCACCACCTTATCGAGGGCAGCTAGGGATTATCAATACTTGGTGGCCCAGCCAGCGAAGCCCACAGAACGTGAATGAATTTTAGAAGATTCCCCATTGACAACATTCCCTAAGCAGAAACATATTAGTTTAATCTTTCTGGAAGTGATAAATGAGACTTGCACGTCCGTCAATGTAGGTAGGAAAGTAAGTACGACAAAAAGGTAAGCAGGAAAGTAAGATTTGAAGAGGAAAAGGGGTTACAAAACGAGATCGATCTGTTACGTGATTGGATGAAAATCGGCAAATGGAGGGTAAACTGGGAACATGTGACATTCTTCGTTATGGCAGGATGAATGAAAATGTTGCACATGGTCTTAATGGTGAGAGTTGGAGAGCTCTGAGATGCAGATGGGCCTGGATACCCTAGTGCATGGATCTGTAAAGGTTAGTATGCAGGTGCAGCAAGAAATTAGCAAAGCTAATAGAATGTTATCGCTTATTGTGAGGGGAATTGAATAAAAGAGGAGAAGGTTATGCTTTACAAAAATAAAAATACCTGGAACAACTCAGCTGTCCTAACAGCATCTGCGGAGAGGAACATAGTTAACGTTTTGAGTCCGTTTGACAGGACACAATGGGACCACATTTTTGACACTGTGTACAGCGTTGGTCTCAATATTTAAGGAAATATGTAAATACATAGGAAGCAGTTCGGAGACGGTTGCTTAGATTAGTACCTGGAATGGGCGGATTGCCTTGAGGAAATGTTGAGAAGGCTATTTCTCCATCTGCTGGAGTTTATAAGATTAAGAGCCCAATTGATTGAAAATGATGAGATCCTGAGGGGACTTGACAGGGTGGATGTGGAAAGAATGTTTCCTCTTGTGGGAGAATCTCGAACTGGAGTCACCGTATCAGAATAAAGGGTCATGCATTTAGGGCAGGGGTCAGGAAAACATTCTCTGAAGTTTGTCGGTCATTGAAATTCTCTTCCTCAAAAGGTTGTTTGAAGCAGAATCTTTGAATAATTTAAGGCAGAGGCGGATAGTTTCTTTATACTCAAGGGAGAGAACTGTAGGCAGGTGGTCTAATCCTGCTTCTAAATCGTATGTGGCCGTTCACAGACATTCCTGCGGCAGTTCTGCCAGAACCGAGCCATATTTCGAGCTCTCAAACTACCCCTATTGCGGCCTATCATAACCACACTGTGGGCAGGAACACTGCTAATAGATTTTGATAATAAGAGGATTAGTCAGTGAATATTTTAAAAAAATCAGAGAGATTTAAAGCCTGACCTTCTTCGATGAAAGCAGCCTATCTGGTTTACTAATGTCCTTTAGGGAAGGAAATCTGCTGTCTCCGTTTGGTCTACGTGTGACTTCAGACACACAGCAATGTGGTTGACTCTTAAAATGCCCCCTACCAGGGCAGTTAAGGATGGGCATTAAATGCTGGCCTAGCAAGCGATGCCCACATCCCTTGAATGAAAATAAAACAATCAGGGGCAGAAAAACAGCTTTCGTCACAAAGGAAAAGAGGATGTGAAGGTTACTGCTCTGGTCCCGAAAATCACAAGCCCTTCATTGCAAACCCTGGGATAATTTCTCCAAGTTTCTCTACGTCCCCAGTTTATGTTGAAGGAGCCGCTCCCTCAGGGAAAAGTCCCTCGTCAATCGCTGAAAATAGCCCAAATTCTCAGTGAATTCTCACCAGCCACGTTCTCACTGCCTTCTTCATAACAAACAAGTTCCAATTCCAAAGCATATTTCAAATGTTGTGCCATGTTTAGCTATAATAAAATCTCCTCCCGGTGAAGAATTGAAACCCGGTCTCTAACGGTGGGGATAATAACCACGATACTAACGTGGAGAGCCTTCGCTAAATGACTGCACTGGTCATGGAAAAAACAAATGCTCCAGCGGCCTATATTTATTGAAGCCTGACTTCATGCTTCATACCGGTATTCTGTTCGTTTGATTTTTTTCTCCGGCCCCCACACGCCGACCAGCCTCCCCACCGATGCCCCTCGTGCCCCGTCACACCCCTCACCCCCCCCACCACCGCCCCCCCCCCACCTCTCCTCCCCCCCCCCCCCCCCACCCCACCCTCCTCGCCGCCACCCCCGGTCTATTTCCTTTTCCTGGCTTTGGGGCGGCAGCTCTTCGTGATCCTATGATACATAGCCCCAATTTTGTATTTTTTACTTATCCCATGACTATTCACTCAGTAAACACCATGATCCTTCTAACGTCACTTATATTTTCTGGTCAATGCACTAATTAACAGCTCCGTGACCCAGAGGCGATTTTTTTTTCTTTTGGTCCTTCATTGAGTAAAATGTGAATGATGGTGAACACGATTCACTTTGGCTGCTCTTCCTCTTCGTCAGTCCTTCAGTTTATGCCCCCTGCAGATCTGTTTGTATCTTCAACCCCTACCCAGCCTTCAGCATTTCCAGAATCTAATCCGCAGCTCAGTTCCTAAATTCATTTCACGTTGGTCAATACTTCTTCGGGATTTTGGGAGGGATTTTATGAACCTTTTTGCAATTTTAAGGCGAACGGGTAAGACAAGCCCTTAAATTATTTTCGCTGACTGGGAATCTAGGACTGAGGGTCACAGTCAAAGAATTTAAGCCAGAGGTTTTACCGCTGGAATTAGAGAATTATTCTATACACAAATGGTGCTAGAACTTCTGTAAACTTCTGTAAGCAGAAAATACTGTTTAACCCATTGCCTTATCATAACTCTGAAATTCAAATAGTTTTCTTAAACAATGCTGTTGAAGGGCAGGAGGCAGGAGGAAGAGTGTGGAGATATTCATCAATTAACCTCAAACTCATACAATAAGAGGACATGCTCCCGGATAGTGTTTGGACTCAACAAGAGCAACACTCGTTGGACAGCCCCTCATCTTCCAATTGGGTACATTACAGCCTTCCAGGCTCAAAACTGAGTTCATCAATTTTAGATTGGAACAATTGCCTCCATGATGTGAATTGTTTTTTTTCTGAATTGGCTTTGTCACGTTTATTTCTTTATTCCTTCATGTTACGTTCGGATGGCTGCTAACTCAGCCTTGCACAACATAGTCTTGGCACATTTTTTTTTCCTTACTGCAAACATTACTACTCCATTGCCCCTGGAACTTCCCAAGAATTTCCTGTTGGCTTCCTTCTGCTTCTAATTTACATGCTCCAACTTGCCTGCAACATCTAAATCAACAACATCAGGCTGCAACTGTCTTTTGCTCTGCTAATTCATAGCACTCTTCTCGAACCCATCCTTGTCTTTGATTTGACACACTAATTTTCCAACTCCCAGTGTTGGATGAGCAGGAATTTAACCCAGAACATATTGGGAAGACCAAAGCTATTGTCACTATTACCTGTTACAAAGTCTGCTTCCTGGCTGATTCCATCCCTCTTGCTGTTAACTTTCTGAATCTGAACTAGACCAGTTTCAACCCTTGGTGTTGCGTTTTACACTGATGTGGGCTTCATTTCATATATCCACTACATGAGCAAGGCCCCTTACTTCTGTTTTCATAACATTGCCCCTTCAAGCCTCTTTCAGCTTATCGGCTCATGCATCCCATTGCTAATGTGGACTCGGGGACTCGGGTCAAAACCCACCACGGTAGATGGTGGAATTTGAATAATAAAAATTTGGAATTAAAAGTTGAATGACGACCATGAAACCATAATCGATTGTTGTAAAAACACATATGGTACACTAATCTCCTTTAGGGAAGGGAATCTGCCGTCCTTACCCGTTCTGGACTACACATGACTCCAGGCCCACAGCAATAGCAAATGTGGACTTTGGGATGCTGGAAAATAACGCTGGAGAATAAATAATGGGGAACAAAGAAATGGTGCAGGATCTGAATAGGTGCTATGTGTCAGTCTTCACAGTGGAAGACACGAGGAACATCCCCCAAATTCAAGATAATCGGGGGGCAGAGGGGAGTATTGTGGAAATTACCAAGGAGAAGGTGCTAGGAAAACTAAAAGGTCTGAAGGAGGATATATCATCTAGACCAGATGGATTACATCCCAGAGGTCTTAAGGAGACAGATGAAGAGATGGTAGAGGCGTTCGTGGTGATCTTTCAGGAATCACTGGAGACAGGGATGGTCGCAGACGACTGGAAAATCGCTAAGTGACCCCTGTTTAAGAAGGGAGTGAGGCAAAACACGGGAAATTACAGGCCGATTAGCCTGACGTCGGTCGTTGGTAAGATATTAGAGTCCATTATTAAGGATGTGATTTCAGAATACTTGGACGTGCATGGTTAAATAGGGCAAAGTAATCAAGGTTTCATTAAGGGGAGGTCATGCATGACAAATCTGTTAGACTTCTTTGAAGAGTTAATGAGCAGGTTAGACAAAGGACAGCCATTGGATGTTATCAACTTGGACTTCCAGAAGGCATTTGAAAAGATGCGACACAGGAGGCTGCACAGTAAGATAAGAGCCCATGGTGTTAGAGGCAAGGTACTAGCATGGATAGAAGATTGGTTGTCTGGCAGGTTGCAGAGAGTGGGCTTAAGTATTGATCTCAGTATGGCGGCCAGTGACTAGTGGAATTCCGCAAGGGTCAGTGCTGGGACCACAACCTTTCACTTTTTACATTAACGATCCAGATGAAAGAACTGAGGCCATTCTGGCTAATTGTGCAGATGATACGAGGATAGGTATCGGGACAGGTAGTATTTGTGAGGTGGGGAGGCTGCAGAAGGATTTAGATAGGTTAGGAAAATGGGCAATGAAGGGGCAGATGGAATACCACGTGGGAAAGTGTGAGGTCATGCACTCTGGTAGGTAAAATAGAGGCATAGACTACTTTCTGAATGGGGAGAGAATTCAGAAATCTGGAGTGCAAATGTACTTGAGAGTTCTAGTCCAGGATTCTCTTAAGGTTAACTTGCAGGTTGAGTCGGTAGTTAGGAAGGCAAATGCAATGTTGGTATTTATTTCAAGAGTACTAGAATATAAAAGCAGAGTTGTGTTACTGAGAATTTATAAGGCTCTGGTCAGACCACATTTAGAATTTTGTGAGCAATTTTGGGCCTCGTATCCCAGGAAGCATGTTCTGCCCTGGAGAGGTTCCAGAGTATGTTCATGAGAATGATGCAAGGAATGAAACGCGTAACAGATGAGGAATGTCTGAGGACTCTGGGTCTATATTCGATGGAGTTTAGAAGGATGAGGGACATCTGATGGAAATTTATAGAATACTGAAAGGCTTGGTCAGAGTGAAATTGCGGAAGAGGTTTCCATTAGTAAAAGATACTAGTACCTGAGTGCACAGCCTCAGAATAAAGGGCAGGCCTTTTGGAACAGAGATGAGGAGAAAATTCTTTAGCCAGAAATTGGTGAATCTATGGAATTCATTGCCACAGGCCAGGTCATTGAGTGTATTTACGACCGAGATAGAAAGGTTCTTGATTGGTAAAGGGATCAAAGGTGATGGGGAGAAGGCGGGAAAATGTGGTTGAGAAACTTATCAGCCAAGATTTAATGACGGAGCAGACTCGATGGGCCGATTGCCCTAATTTCTACTCCTATGTTTATGGTCTTATGGTCTTAATAAGAACATAATAACTACGAGCAGGAGTTGGCAAATCAGTCCCTCGAGCCTGCCCTGCCATTCATTACGATCATGGCTGATCTCATTTCGGCTTCAATTGCAATTTCCCGCCCTCTCCCTATAACCTTTCAACCCGTTAATAATTAAAAATCTGTCTAACTCCTCCTTAAATTCATTCAGCATCGTAGCATCCACTGCACTCTGAGGTAGTGAATTCTACAGATTCACCACCCTTTGATAAATGTAATCCATCCTCATCTCTGATTTAAATCTATCATCCCTTAGCCTGAAGCTATGGCCTTTCATTCTAGAATGGCCCAGACATCCGCTCCAGGTACACTTTTTCAATTCCTTTTAGCATCTTATATACGTGAATTACATCTCACCTCATCTTTCTAAACTCTACCGAGTGTAGGCCTAAACTGTTCAATCTCTCCACATAAGATAAGCCCCGCATCTCTGGAATCAATCCAGAGAACATCCCCTGAACCACTTTCAGTGTAACTACATCCTTCGTCAGTAAGGCGACGAAAACTGTGTGAGGTATTCCAGTTGCGATCTCACCAATGCCTTTTACAGTTTGCAACAACACTTCCCTAAATTAATACTCTCTTCCATTCGCAATTAATGACACAATTCAATTTCCTTATTACTTTCTGTACCTGCATACTAGCTTTCAGCAATTCATGCTCGAGGACACCCAGATCACTCTGCTCTAAAGAATTCTGAAGTTTATTTTCATTTAAATAATAAGTCGCCTTTTTTGTTATTCCAACCAAAATTGATAAACTCTCACTTATCCATGTAAAACGCCATCTGCCAAATTTTTGGCCCATTCACCAAACCTATCCATATCAATTTGTAGATTTTATATTTCTTCATTGCAACTCACATTCCCACCTCTTTTAGCGTCATCTGTAAATTTAGCTGTAGTACCTTCTATCCTTGAATCCAAGTCATTAATATGGATTGTAAATAGCTGGTGCCCAAGAATCGAACCCTATGGCACCCCACTAGTTACAGCGTGCCATCCATAAAAAGAACCACTTATCCTGACTTTCTGCTCTCTGCTGGTTAGCCAACCCTCTATCCAAGCTAGCATATTACCCCTAACTCGGTGTGACCTTATCTTGTGTATCAATCCTTTGAGCGACACCTGATCAAACATCTTCTGGAAGTCAAGATCTACTATATAAACAGAATCCCCATTACCAACTTTGATTGTCACATCTTCACCGAACTCTAGCAAATTAGTAAATCACCATTTACTCTTCATAAAACCATGCTGACTCTGATGGATTTCATTTTGACTTTCTAAAAACCCCATCACTACTTCCTTAATAATAGAATCCAGCAATTTCCCAACGACAGACGTTAAACTAACTCATATATAATGTCCTTCTTTCTGCCTTCCCCCCGCCCAGAACATTTTTTAATAAGGATTTTACCAATCCACTATAACCATTCCTGAATCCAGGGAATGTTGGAACATTATAGCCAATGCATCCACTATCTCCAATGTGACCTCCTTACAAAACCCTGGGATGCAGGCCACCATGTTCTGGGGACTTGTTACCCTTTAAGCACAACAGTTTGCTTGATACTTTTGCTCTAATGAAGGTGATTGTTCCAGGTTCCTCCTTCTCTAAATCCTCTGCACTTCCTGTTACTATATCCTCCAACATGGCCTCGCAAGCCATTCAGTTGTTTCAAACTGCTACAAAGTCTCAAAAAAGTAAGTAACCTAGACGGACCACCCGGCATTGACCTAGACACCTGAAACAACAACGGCAAACTCAGCCCTGACAACCCTGCAAAGTATTCCTGATTAACATCTGGAGGCTTGAGCCAAAATGGTGAGAGCTGTCTCACAGACTAGTCAAGCAACATCCTGAAACATCACAGTCTCACTGAATCATATCTTACAGATAATGTCCCAGACACAATCAGCACTATCCCTGGTTACGTCCTGTCCAACAGGCAGGATAGGCCCAGCAGAAGTGGCGGCATTGTAGTATACAGTCAGTGGTTAGTACCCCTGGGAGCCCTCAACATTGACACTGGACCCCATGACGTCTTTTGGCATCAGGTTAAACATGACCAAGGAAACCTCCTGCTGATTACAACATACTGCCCTCCCTCAGCTGATAAATCATTTGTCCTCCATATTAAAAACCACTTGGAGGAAGCAATGAGGATGGCAAGGGTGCAGAATGCACTCTAGATGGAGGACTTCAATATCCATCACCCACAACTACATACTACAACTGACCAACCTGGCTGAGTCCTAAATGATATAACAGCTGGACTGGCTCTGCGGCTTGTGGTGAGGGAACCAACAAAGGGGAAAACATAGAGATAAAAACAAAAAAAAACTGTGGATGCTGGAAATCCAAACAGAATTACCTGGAAAAACTCAGAAAGTCTGGCAGCATCGGCAGAGAAGAAAAGAGTTGACGTTTCGAGTCCTCATGACCCTTCGACAGAACTTGAGTTCGAGTCCAAGAAAGAGTTGAAATATAGCAAGGCAAAAGAGAGGTATGGAAATCTTGTCGCAGAGAAGAACAGAATTTCTTCAAGGAGGTAGGCATTTCTTGAAAAGCAGTGGCAGTCAATTAAACATAGAGATAAAAACAATAAAAACTGCGGATGCTGGAAATCCAAAACAAAAACAGAATTACCTGGAAAAAATTAGAAGGTCTGGCAGCATTGGCGGAGAAGAAAAGAGTTGACGTTTCGAGTCCTCATGACTCTTCGACAAGCTCAGAAAGTTGCACCTCGTTGCGTCTGACTGATAGAGTAGGCTCGGGTTCACATTCTGGAGAACACCTCACAGGCCCATCTCCACACCAGTTTGGATGCAGTGACAGCCCAGGTGCTAGCACTTGGAGGACTTTTGGACAAGAGGCAAAAACACAGTCTGAGTCTGATGATGAGCCATTGGAAACGACCAGGTCACACGTGCTGCAGATGCAACGACAGGCGATGGAAAACCAGATAGAGCTGCGAGAGGCAGTCAACAGTCTACAGTGAAGGGTGGAGGAATCCGTCTGCATTCTTTCTGATGTAATGGCTCTGACGTGAAAGCATCTCGAGGTAAACATGGGAAGGGTTGCGAAAACATTGGAGACATTGGTCCAGAGGTTACTGCTGGAATTTTGATTGGACATTTGCTCCATTGCTTTAGGTATTGGTGGGATCCACCACGATATCTAGCCGAGTGGGAGGTTGGGCAGCCTGACATCCCTCAAGGTGCCTCACAGGGAGGAGGACCAGCAACTAGACAGCCTAAGGCCATCCACCCACTGACTCCGAGAAAGTCGAGATGGTCACAACCTCCCCTGCCTGTGACCCCATGAAACGAGCTGGACAGGCCGAGGAAGCTGCACATGTCCCATGGTAGGAAACACAAAGCAGGCCGGGCTGTCCAGCTCTTGGCCTTCTAGAGGACGGCCACAAAAGTCATCAGAGACAACAGGGCCTACTAGTCAGCAAGCTGCATCCACCTGCAGGTGTAGCACCTAAATCTAGTAGTAGGGTTAAAAAAAATTATGAAACTTTGAAGTCACTTTTCGGTCACGGGTGTTCAATCACTAAATACCATACACTTTTGAAAAGAATCTGGACTGCAGAGTCTGAGTCAGTGTGGGAGGAGCCTAGTGCAGCTCTCTGAGGCCCACTTCAGTGTGCAGCCTCAACCTGTTTGCACTGCTCAACCCCTTGGTCTCAAAACATTGAAATGCAGTCAGATCTGTTAGAAAAGAGGACCATTTCTTTGGCAAGGAGCCATTGCCTGTTTTGCCTTTTAAAGAGTGACTGCAGGATTCACTGGCTCACCAAGCTCCAGAACTTGCATTACACTTGCACCTTTCTTGGACCTAGACCAGGGGCCATGACTGTCTTTCTCTAGGCACTCCCATTTCCTTTTGACTGCTGACAAGAGTGTTCCTCCCCACCGATCCTGTCCCACACCTCTCCCCTTAGCTTCCATGAGCATCTGTGCAGCCCGTCCAATATTTGCAAAGCTTTGCCCTACACCCCCCACCCCATGAATCTCTGTGCAAGCCTTACCCTCTTGTGCCACAATACACAACTCACCCCTCCCCCGCAGTTTATCACAGTCTTCGTGCATCCTTATGCAGTTCGTGTAGTTCTATTCTCATTTCACCCACTGTGTCTGCATTCTAATTTGTGCTCTACCTCCCCGACTCTTGGTCACACCCACCACCACTTCTCCAATCCCATATTTGTCCATTGTCTCCCATGTCTCCTTTCTCCTCTCCCTAGATCCCACCATTGTCCTTTGTCCCACGTGTACCCTTCTCCTTTCATCCCCCCTCCCCAACCCCACCTTTTACCATTGCTGCTCATGTCTCCTTCCTCCTTCCCCACTCCCTTCCACTCTCTCCTGTCCCCGGATTGACTTCTGTGTGGTTTTCCGTCGTGCCTGAGCGTCCACATAACACTCTCCAGACAATCAAGGAGAGCCAGCCTACAGCCCCACCAGTGTTGTTTATCAATGGCTTTGGTGGGAACCCACAGCTGCCATGTTGCAGGCGAGCTTTGAGTGTTGCATGCACCTCAGAGTCTTGATCGAAGTGTGAGCCATCAGCTGCATGCCCCTTATTTCCAAACGTGTTTCAGACTGCTCTAATTTCCTGATGGTGTGGTGCTAGATTGAGAGGTGCTACATGCTTCCAGCGAGCTGTGTTTCTAATGATGTGACATGGTAATACATGCAAATAGAGTCCCTGTCAAGGATCAGCGGGAGACTTGACTCGCCGTCACGCCATGAAAGTCCTGAGAGTAAAATTCAAAACTGTTTTCCAGCTGAAAGATCTCCGACTTTTGGCCACTCTCTCAGTTTTTCGCCCCGACGTGCCAAGAAACCTGCTGCAGGCCAAAGGGTAAAATCCTGTTCACACTTTCCATACCTTCGATCATAGCAACAGATGATACCAGTTGGACTATTGATCAGTTAGGCTGCAGTTTGGAGAGATGATGGCAAATCTCCTGTTCAAGGAAGGAGAATGATAACATTTCAGGTGGTGCATATTAACCATCGGGCTAAATTCGGAAAGAAACACACTGACCCAAAGTTGTGGTTTAAAAATATTAATGGAGGAAAATGAAATAACCGGTCAGATAGGACATGTGCAGTTGTATCCAAAGTTCCATGTTTTTTAGTCCATCGTCGTTGCAATGAAAATGAATGTTCTGTTTGGATTCTAAATAATTGGCTGTACCTGGATGCAAACTGTTTACATATGTAGAAGGATATCCGGAACCTGCTCCACTGTAGGATTCTTTCCCATTTAAACAATCTCTTGTATTTTTTGTTATTCCCAGAACGAAAGTGCACAACCCCACATTTTCCCATATAATGCTGCATTTGCCTTTTTTTGCCCACTCACACTTAAGTACCTATAACCATTTGGAGACTCTTTGCATTCCCCTTGCATCATGCTTTCCTACCTATCCTGAAATCGCCACCGAATTCATTTACAATATCACCTGTCCCTTCAATCAAGTCATTCAAAAAGATCATACATGATTTGGGCCCCAGCGCCCATCATGATAGTCCATTGATTACACTTTGTCCGTGTGTAATTAACACATTCATCACAAATTTATGTTTCACGTTTGCTTGCCAATCCGCTTTATGTGTGCATTCATCTCTGCTCACCGGCCCCAACACCCCAACGGTGCCTCCTCCGCCCCCAAACACTAACACCACTCCAAAACGCACATAAATTATGAGCTTCGTGTCGTACAACAATCTTATCTGAGGCAACATCTCGACTGCGTTTTGGAAATTCATATTTGGCACATTTGTTTCGCCAGTTTCCAAACTTCCCCATACATTCTTAAAGGATTCTTATAATATACCCAATAAGTTTCATAATCAGTGTTGAGTTATCAGGTTAGTTTGTCATTGGGCTGCAATTTGATATTAATTTTTTGCGGGGTGTGAGATAAGATTATGTCTGCACCAGGCTGTGATTGCATAGAACGTAACGACATCATGGTGGTTTTACATAATGCCACCGGATTAGTGTTCCAGAGGTCCAGGCTAAGGGTCTGCCAGCAAGGTCTGAACTCCCACCACTGGAGTTAATTCAATTGGTGCTCTTGAGAATCCCCCCTTCATAGCGCTGACCATGGTATCATTGACAAAAAACAGTCTTACTTCGATTAGCATAAAAGCCCATTTTGTTCATTAATGGCCTTTAGTGAAATAAATATGTTCTCCTTTGTTGGCTTGGCCTACACGCAATTTCAAACCCACAGCAGTGTGGTTAGCCCTAAACCGCCGTTGAAAATGGGTGAGTAAGATAATCAGGTCTAATCTCACTGAACCAAGGTTGCGCCAATCATGTTATAGTAATCTTCAGACTTTTAAATAGGTTTAAATTTCAGTACCGACAGATGAGATCCGATCCTGAGTACTCCAGAAAATTAAGCTCTGTCGGCTAGCCCAGTAATAACATTACTCTGTTACGACCCCACGGTGAGCAGCTGAGACCTGGACCTTGTGAAGTACAATTTCAGTTATGACTTCACATTATTTAATGACTGATGTGAACTTCATGAAAGTTAATCTAACCCTCAAGTTTATTACTGGTATCAGCTATTCTCTTATTGGGTGCTGTGCCTTCCGAATTTGTTGCCAATGTAAAAAAAAAACGGAAACTGATAGGAAACCAAAATCCAGCGAAATACTCCAACATTTCGATCGCAGTTTCAAACCCTGGCCATCACAAATTTTCCCCTGAAAACCAGGCAATCAGAAGCACCAACTGCTGCAGTTGCTAGGCATCTTAAAGTTATCCAGCACATGAACACGCTGTCAGAAGGTCAGGAATGAGCGAGTTTTACGTTATCAGAGGGCGAATAAAGTTCGAGCGGCTCACATTCAGAGGTTAATGCCTGAGGAAGTGCTGCAACCCCGGGCAGGCAGGACTGAGGGAGCGCAAAACTGTCAGAGGTTCAGGACAGAGGAAGCGCTGCAATGTCAGAGCTACAGGGTTGCAGGAGTCCACTCAGGAATGGGGTAGCTATGCGCTGTCAGAGGGTAATGAATGAGGGGGAACTGCAAAGTCAGTTGGTCACGACCGAAGGACTGCTATACTCTAAGAAGTTCAAGGATGGAGGAGCGCTGCACTGTCAAAGGGACAGTACTGGAGCAGTTCCATACAGTTAGAGGGCCAGGACCACGGGAGGCTGCACTGTCAGCCGGTCAGGACTGAAGCAATGCTTCACTGTCAGAGGGACAAGACTAAGAGGGCGCTGCACTTTGGGAGGGAAAGGTCTGAGGAAGCTTGCACTGTCAGAGGATTTGGACAGAGGAAGCGCTGTACTGTCAACGTGAAATGATTGAGGGAGCCATTCTTTTCCATGTGGTCAAGGCTGAAAGAACTCTGCACTGACAGTGGGTCATTCCTGAGGGAGCTGTTCAATATTTGACGGTCATTACTAGGGGAGCTCTGTCTTGTCAGATGTTCAGGAAAAAGGTATTGCTGCATTGTCAGAGGGTCAGGATTGAGTGAGCACTGCACTGTCAGAGTATAGGCCTGAAGGAGCACTGCCGTGTCATGGGACCAGGACTGATGGAGTGATGCATTGTGAGGGGTCAAGACTGTAAGAATTTCAGGTATGAGTGAGCGCTGCATTGTCAGATATTGTGGAATAAGGAAGCCTCTACTCACTAAGAGTCAGGAATGAATGAGCGCTGCACAGTCAGACGACAATGACTGAGTGGGCGCTGCAGTCTCAAGTGGCCAGGAAAGATCGAGCGGCTCACTGTCAGAGATTTAGGAAGAAGAAGCGCTGCACTGCCAGGGAGGTCAGGAATAAAAGAATGTCACATCATCAGGCGGTCAGGACTGAGCGAATGCTGAACTGATTGAGGGCAAGTACAGAGGGGGCGTTGCACTGTAAAATGATTTGGACTGAGAGATTGTTGCACTGCCAAATAGTGATGATTGAGGGAGTGCTGCACTGTCACAATGTGAGGATAACGACAGTGATGCGTAGTCAGAAGGGCTTGACTAACAGAGCGCTGCATTGCAAGTGGGTCAAGGCTGACCGATGCGTTCAATGTAAGGAATGAGGGAGCACTGCATTTTTAGGTGTCCAGACTGAGGGATTGCTGCGCAGTCAGAGGGTTAGTATTATAGTAATGCTGCACTGCATTCAGGACTGAAAGGACTCTGCACCCTCAAAGACTTAGGCATGTGCTGTGCTGCACGGTTGGAGAGTCAGGTTCAAGAGAGCGCTATACTTTCAGGGGCTCAAGGCTGAGGGAGCGCTGCATTGTCGGATGTTCGGGACCTTGGAGAGCAGCGCTGTGAGATTTTTAACACTGATGGAATGCTGCAATGTTAGAGGCACTGGACTGAGTGAGCGCTGCAATGTCTGAAGACAAGGATTGACAGAATGCTTTCCTGTCAGACGACTTGAACTGAGGAAGCAATGCACTGTCAAAGTGTAAGGGCTGATGGACTGCTTCTCTGCCAGGTAGTCATGCTGATATAAGCTGGACTGTCAGACGGCCAGGATTGAGGGATCACTGCACTGTCAGATGTTCAGGATTGAATGAGCGCTGTACTCTCAGAGGGTTATGATTGAGGGAGTGCTGCACTGTCAGGGGCTAAGCCTGAGGTAGCATTCCACTGTCATCAGTTCAGGTCTGACGGAGTGATGAACTGTGAGGGCTCAGGACTGATCGAGCACATCACTGTTAGAATTTTAGGCATGAGGTGATGCTGCACTGTCATGGTTTCAGGAGTAAGGGTGCGTTTTACTGTCAGATGGTGAGGTTTGAGGGACCACTGCATTGTCAGAGGGTTTGTACTGAGTGAGAGCTGCACTGCCAGTCATTCAGCCTGAGAGAGCACTGCCCTTTCTGAGGTTGAGGCGTGAGGGATTGGAGCACTGGGTGTGGGTTTCAGGTTTGAAGGAGCCCTTTACTGATGGAGAGTAGGAAATGGGAGAGCTAAACTGTCAGAGGCTGAAGGCCCGGTGAGCACTCCTCTGTCAGGGGATTCAGTCTAACGGAGCGCTGCACTATCAGAGTGTGAGGTGCGGGAGCGCTGCACAGCCAGATGGTCAAGACTGTTGGAGTTGTGCAATGTCAGATGGTCATAATGGAGTGGCCAGATAACTCAATTGTTCAGACTGATGGATTGCTACAATGTCAGAGGGTTCGGTTTTACAGAGCGCTGAACTGGAAATGGTTCAGGAATGAAAGCGCTCAGCACTCTCCGTGGGTTAAGCATGTGGTGCACTGCACGATCAGATGGACAGTTCTGAGGACTAGGACAGAGGGAGCTTAGCACTGTCAGGCGAATTGGACAGAGGAAGTGCTGCAATGTCAAAGTGTGAGTATTGAGGGTGCGCTCCTCTACCTGGCTCCTGAGACGTGTACTGGCCTATTTTGCTTCCTTATTCCTGACCCTCTGACAGTGCAGCTCTCCTTCTGCCCTCACCTTCTGAGGGTAAAACGCTCCATTTCTCCTGAACATCTAAAAGTGCAGCGCTCAGTCATGGCAAAATACTGAAAGAGATGCGCCCGATCAAACCTGACCGCTCACACTGCATCACTCCATCAGACCTGAACCCATGACAGTACAATTGTACCTCAGGCCTAGACACTTTTAGTATAATGCTCCCTCAGTCCTATCACTTACATTTCAGCGCCCCCTCAGTCCTGAACATTTGACAGTTTAGTGCTCCCTCATTCCTGACAGTCAGATATTGAAAGACTTCCTGTGGCCTGACGCACAGACAGTACAGCGCTCTCTCATTCCTGACCAGAGGAGCATCTCAGGAGTCCCACAGTACTGAGGGACACTGCAATGTGAGGTGGCCAGGACTGCAAGAGTGCTGCAGCATCAAAGGGCATTGACTGAGAGTGGACTGTGGAGTGAGAGAGTATGGAATAGGGAGCTCTGAGCTTTAAGAGGGTCAGAGCCGAGGGAAGGCTGCATCGCCACATGTTCACGGCTGAAGGAGTGCTACACAGTCAGAGGGTAAGGATTGGATCATTGCTGCCCTGTCAGAGGGTCAGGAAAATGGGAGAGTTCCACTGTCACATGATCAGGGCTGAGGGGGCTCTGCAGTGTCAGAGGTTATTAAGATTGGAGCACTGCACTGTCAGATTTCTAGCGCTGATGGAACACTGCATTGACAGAGTCTGAAAAATGGGGGTGTGTTGCGATGTGAGAAATCCAGGACAGAAGGAACACTGCACCGCCAGGAATTGAAGACTAATGGAGGGTGGCATTGTCAGAGGGTCAGGACTCTGGAGAGCTGCACTGCTAGGTTGCCATGACTGATGGAGCGTGCACTGCCATGAATGAGAGATGGCTGTATTGTAAGAGGGACAGGACTAAGGAAGCGCTGAGCTCTTAGAGATTAGGCATGATGTAGCATTGGATTTTCAAAGGACGTGATGTGAGGGTGAGGTGCACGCCAGGGTGTCAGGAATGAGGGAATGCTGCACTTCAGAGAGTAAATGCTGATCGAGTTCTGCACAGTCAGAGGCTTAGGCATGAGGAAGGGCTGCATTGTCAGAGGTTCAGGAACAAGGGAACACTATACTATCAGAGAGTCAGGACTGAGTGAGCACTGCATTGTAAGACTGCCAGAATGAGGGAGCGCAGCAAAGTCTGAGGGTCAGTAATGATGGAGGGCTGCAATCTCAGACTGTCATGACTGAGAGAGCGCTGCACAGTCCAAGGGGCATATATACAAATGCGGCACTGCCAGGTGGCTAGGAATGAGCTGGCGCTGCAATGCCTGAATGTCAGGACTCAAGGAGCACTATATATTGGAGGGTCGGAAGTATTTCAGTGCTCTACCTTCAGAGGGTCAGAGCAGACGTAGCGCTGCAATATCAGACACTTAGGACTGGAGGAGGGGTGCGCTGTCAGCAGGTCAGGATTAGCCGTTTACTGCACTGTCAGGCGGTTAGGAAAATTGGAGCGCTGAACTGTTGGAGGTTCAGAACTGTGGAAGCGCTGCACTATCAGAGCTTCAGGACAGAGGGAACGCTGCTCTCTCAGAGGTTCAGGGCGTGGGAGGTAAGCACCGTCAGATTTTTAGCACTGAAGGAGCACTGTACTGACAGAGGGTGAGGACTGAGAGCGCTTTGCAAATTTAAAAGGCCAGAGACAAATCGGCGCGGCACCTTCAGGAAACGAGGATCCCGGCACTATCGGAGTGTGAGGACTGGAAGGGGGACTGTATTGTCAGAGGATTGTCGCCGAGGGAGCTTTCATTTTCAAGGTTCATGACTAAGCATGGCCTGCACTTATGGAGGGACAGGACTGAGGGACCGCTGCTCTGTCAGCTGCCAGTCCTGAGGTAGCACTGCAGTGTCAAATGCTCTGGGTTGAGGGAGAGATGCACAGTCAGGAATATGGGAGTGCTGAACTGCCAGAGGTTCTGGGCTAATGGAGCGCTGAACTGTCAGATGGTTAGGCATGAGGGAACGCTGCACTTTCAGCGCTGATGTGGCTGCTCACAGATGTTGGTGCCTTGTTTAATGGGCTGACCCTGCTGATAATAGCTCTGGTAGCAGTTTCAGCATCCGTGTTGTTTATGAAAGGCACCAGGTTCAAATTGATCATTACATAGTGATAGCAAGTAAGCAGATTAGATATGCACTGATGATCAGCACTGATGGAGAGCTGGACTGTGCGGTGGATAGGACCGAGTGAGCCCTGCACTCAAAGAGGGTCAGCAATGAGGGGGCATTGCGCTGCCGGCGACTCAGATCTGCCCGAATGCTTCAAAGAGGAAGGATCAGAAAAATGTGAGATCTGCACTGTTAGGGGGTCAGGAAAGAGGTAGTGCTACAAAAGCAGATGTTCAGGGCTGCAGAAGGGCTGCGCTGTTGGAGGGTCAGGAATGGGGCAGCTCTGCTTTGGATATTGCTTAATGGAGCAGTGTAAATCGTGTTTGTCAGTAACGAGATTGGGCTGCACTCTTAGAGGTTCATGGATGGAGCATTGCTGCACTATGAGAGGGTCAGGAAAGGAAGATTGCAACACTTGTAAAAGTAGAGGCCTTAGGGAGGGAACACAGTCAGCGGGTCAGGTCTTAACGAAGGAGGCACTGTCAGAGGTAGAGGGCTGCACCATCGGATTATGAAGACTGGGGGAGAGCTGCCCTGCCACATGGTATGGATTGAGAGACCGCTGCTCTGCAATTGGGTCTTTACTGAGGGAGCCGTTCAATCTCAGGATTTCAGGACTGGAGGAGGACTGTATGCTCAGGTTTTCGGACTGAGGGGGCGCTGCACTTTCAGAGGTTTACTACTGAGAGAGCGCTGCACTGTAAGACTGTCAGGATTGAATTATCTCTACACTCTAGGTATTAGTCCCTCTGGCCAGGGATAAGGGAGAGCAATACTGTCAGATCATCAGGACTGAGGGAGACTTGCACTGTCAGAGAGCCAGGAGTGAGGTAGCGCTGCACTGTCAGATGTTCAGGAAAATATGGGCACTGGAATATCAGATGGTTAGGACTGAGAGGGACTGCAATGAGATGTGGTCAGTTCTGTAGGAGCGCTACAGATTAAAATGTTCTAATTTGACAGAGGACTGCAGTCACAGGGTTAGGACTGAGAGAACGATGCACTGTCAATAGTCATGGCTGAGAGAGAGCCAAACAGTATGTTGGTCAGGACAGAAGAGTTGCTGCACCCTCAGATTTCTGCTCAGAGTAAGCGCTGTAATATTAGTGTTTAGGAACTGAGGGAGCGCTGCACTGTCTGAGGAGCAGGGCTGATTGAACGCTGCAATGCCAATGGTCAACAATGAGGGAGTGCTACACTGTCAGAGGGTAAGGACCGAGGAGCCATTCAATATCAGATTGTCTTGACTGAGGGAGTGCAACACTGACAGACGTTAATAACGTTGGAGCGCTGCACTGTCAGGTTTGTCGTGTTGCACTGACAGAGGGTGAGGGCGGAGAGATCTCTGCATGGCCTGATTGCCAGGACTGGTGGGCAACCAGACTGTCTGGGGGTCAGTACTGAAAGAGTGCTGCACTGTCAGCGAGTCCGAACTGAGGGAACGCTGCACATTCTGCGGGTTAGGGCTGAGGGACTGCTGCAGTGTCAGATTGGCAGCACTGAGGAAACGCTGCATTGTCCTGGGCCCAGAGTGAGGGAGCACTTCACTGTCTTAGCTTCAGCACTGAGGGAATGCTGCACTCTGAGAGGGCCAGCACTGAGGAAGCGCTATCAGAGGGCCAGCAATGAGGGCAAGCACCGTATGAGGTTCAGAACTAAGGGAGTGATGCACTGTGGGAGTTTAGGCAGTGAAGGGCCCTGTCTGAGGAGCAGGGTTGATGGAGCGTTGTACGGTCAATGGTGTCAATCTTCTTGAGTATTGTTGGAGCTGCTCTCATCCAGGCAATTGGGCAGGATTCCGGCACCTCCTCGTGGTGCCTCATATATCGTCAGCAGGATTCGGGGAGTCAGGAGGTGAATTACTCGCCTCACGATTCTTAGTCCTTACCTGTTATTGAAGTCAGAGTATTAATATGGCTGGTCTAGTTAACTTTCTGGTCTATTGTAACCCCCAGGATGTTGATAGTTGGGGTTACAGCGATGGTAATTCCATCGAATGGCAAGGAGCAATGGATAGATTCTACCTGGTGTTCATGCTCATTGCCTCACACTTGTGTGGGACAAATGTTACTTGGCACTTGTCAAAGCAGCATTTGGCCGATTGTGGCATCAAAAAGCATTAGCAAAATTGTCGTAAGCTGTAGATATTGTCCAGCTTTGCTGTATTTTGTAAAAGACTGCTTCATTATCTGAAAGCCCTTAAATTGTGGTGAAGATTGGGCAACCATCAGCGAGCACCCCCACTTCTTCCATTTTGATAGAAGTAGGTCATTGATGAAGCAACTGACGACGTTTTGGCCTAGGAGTCTATCCTGAGTGACTCCTGCAGGGATGTCTTGGAGCTGAGTGACTGACCTCCAACAACAACAACCATCATCCTTTGTGCAACGCATCAACCAATGGAATATTTTCACCCTTGTTCCCGTTGTCTGCAGTTTTGCCAGTGCTCCTTGATGCCACACTCTGAGAAATGCTGCCTTGAATCCAAGGGCAGTCACGCTAACCTCACTTTGTCGAACATTCAGAAATACTTTACCTTCATTAATACCACATGCATAATATCCACAGCAAATGAAGCTTCACACAATGCAATGACATATTCCGGCCCTATCTATGTAGAGATGGAAAATGTCTATTGCTTACTTAGCATTCTGTAACTGAATGGATTTCTAATAGCTTCGTTGTAGGTTCCTGGTAAGTCTGTTTTTATTTTTCCTTCGCTTTGTTTTAAATTAGTGTGTCTAACTGGTTGATGTGTTGTGTGTAATGTATCTAATGTATGGCTGAAGAGAGTTAGCATGCTTTCTGTTTTTGTGCCCGGCATAGTTTCTCATCATAGTGCATGTTGCTGGCTGACAGGAATCAGAAATCAAGAATCAAATGTGTCAATCTCCCCTTGTCAGTGCACAGCAGCTCCATCAGCAAGTTCTCAGCTGTGCCTCTTTGCAGCGAACATAAAAACTGGGTCTTTCACAGCCCGAGAATGAAACTTCAGAAGAACGCAGGATTTCACCACCCACCTCACCCCCCAACTCCACCGCCCATCGTGCGGTGTTCAGGCCCACTGGCATGTAGTCTCATGAGCCGGATTTCCACTTCTGATCAAAGAGCTTTACTGCCATGTGTATAGCTCGTGAGAGCTGAAGCCTATGGCAGTAGACCCTATCAAAGTATCTGGACTGGGGCTCAAAGACAGACAGATGCCTAAATATCTCATATTTCTGGAAACTTCTGCAACCAAGCTGGTGCCAAACTTCGTGGATTTCATTGCTTTTGAATCAACTGGGGAGAGTCAGGGTGTCACCCTGCCGATCTTGGAAACCCAGTGTCTGAATACATTTGCCAAGACTTGAGCCCTTGTGAGAGGACACTCCATTTTCAGTGCAGAATTATAACAGAATATGTGGAACAGCAGCAATGAGTTATAGTCGCAAATTGATTTCCATGGAGAACCAGAGCTACAGGCAGTCTTCAGTGGTGGGATGGACCATTGTAACTCTCTGTTCAGTCTCTACCCACCTCATGTTGGGCTGTAACTCTTTCGCGTACAAACCAGTTTCCATCTGTTTCAGATGAAGTTACATTGTTTCATAGTTTGCCATTGTGAGATTTGAACTCTTGATCTTGGGGTTACAAACCCAGTACCATAAGCGCTTGGCTATTTCGGCCAAGCCCATGTTGGGCTGTAACTCTTTCGAGTTTTAACCCGTTTCCATCTGTTTCAGAAGAAGTTACATTGTTTCATAATTTGCCATTGTGAGTTTTGAACTCTTGATCTTGGGGTTACAAACCCAGTACCATAACCACTTGGCTATTTAGGCCAAGCCCATGTTGGAATGTACGTGAACATTAACATGCTGACCCGCAATTGGCCATCTGCTTCAATGAGCCTTTGTAAATAAGAGTCTGTCCTCAATATGTGAGCAGAATCTATTATATCAGCTGGCAAACCAAACAACCCAAAACATAGGAGATGCCAGCTCTTCGATTGGTAAGCTCAGGCATCAGCACTACGTGCACTGATCTGAGTTGTTCGATAACACGTGCAAGATATAAGTTATCGACATGAAACGTGACAGGCTGAACATCAACATTAAGAACAACAGGAGGGATGCTCGCAGAGTGTGGACCACTGATTGGAAAACATTACATTGTCAGCTGGTAGCAGAACTGTTCTTTGGAAACGCATGAGCAAGGAACTAGACATTGTGGTAAGGAATTTGCGACTCTGGATGATGCAACCCTCCCCCAACACACACAGCACAACACAAATGCGGCACAACATATTCTCTCGATTTGTCCTTGTGATGGACTCTGTGCTTTCAAACCTTCTTTTCTTTTTTGGGGCAGATCCAAAATGAAAAGGGAAAAATAGAAAGGATACTGACCCTCCCAATTTCTAAGGCAGAAATATGTAAACTGAAATTTGTAAACCAAACTTTTTGTGCAGACTGAAACTTGTTGCGCCGATGTAAAGGGGCACAGAGCCATCCAGGTTCGATAATAGAAGTTGATGTATCTCGTGGTGCAAACAGGGAAAGCTAAAAAAGTCAGAGGCCAGATGTTGTAGCTGTTTATTTCCACACACGGAGTGCAGAAGCGAAATGCAACATACTTCGAGACACCAAATCTAATGTTGCACTCTAAACATATGAGAAACAAAAACTGGAAAACATCAATTGGTTCGCGGCGACAATCACTGCGGTGGAACCTGCCATTGAAGCCAAGTGGTCCCCTTGATATTTACAAGAAGGATCAGAATGACAAAGTTCTGAATGCCGTAGGAGCCATTTTGACGTAAATTCCAACATGCTGCGAGGCAGTGCACAAATGATTACTGGTTACAACTCTGCCAGAACATTGAGATATTCTTCCCCACAGCGGGGCAGCGTTGGGGAATGTAGGGGGGGGGGGGGGGTGGGGGGGGGGGTTGTGGGGAGTGGATTATAGGATCAAAAATCCAACAGATCCATCAGGAAAACAAAAATAACTCAACTGAAATCAAAGCCCAGGGAGGTCATCACTGACTGTAATAAATTGCTGGACATATAGTGGAACTCCTCCTTGAGTGGCATGTTAGGGGCAAAATTGTCACCTAAGAAGATCTAGACAGCCTAGACAGCCTGCCTGCTTTATCACAGCAGAATCTTGAAGCCAGTGTGCAGGAAATTAGCAAAAGCATTCGCTCGCCTGGCATGCACAAAGCTCCTGATGTTAATAGACACGACAAAGCTACATTTGTCCAGCTGTGGTGACCGAGTGGCTTGCAGCCTTCATGACTGAAATTGTTATCATCTTTCATCAGTTTCTAACTTTCTCAGTTAAATAGACCCTAAACGTCAGCAATGAAATGAAAGAACCTTCTCCAAACTGCTTCTAACTCTTGAATATAGTTTTCCTTCAAATGCGGAGGAAAACAACTGCACACAGTATTCCAGATGTGACCTCACGAAGGCCCTGTACAGCAGCAGCAAACTTCAATAGTTTTCTCTTTCATTGTCCCTCAATAAATGACAATATTGAATTTGACTTTCTAATCACTTGCTGTAGCTGCATAATAACATCTTTTGATTCATGTCCAGCACGCACAGATCCCATTGTACAGATATGGTCAGTTGAATAAATGCTTTCCGCTAACGTGAAATCTGGAGCTAGGGGCCAAAGTGAAAAACAAACAAACCTAGAGATTTTGGCATTGAAATTCTAAAACAATTCCAGGTAGCCACTGTCGGGAAACTCAGAACTCTGTTCTGGAAATGTTATTTGGTGGCTTTATTTTAAATCTGCGATTGATAGCGTTTTCGTAAAGAAAAATGTTAATATCCACAACAAAAGCACGTTAAACACTAATTGGCTACGATAAAGATTTTATTCATTCCGAGATGTGGGCTTTGCTGACTAGGCCAGAATTTCATGACCATCCCTAATTGCCCTTCAGGAGGTGGAGGTGAATTTCCTTCCTGAACCGCAGCAGTACCTGTGGTCTTGCTGCACCCGCGGTGCTATTGGAAGAGAGCTCCAAATATTTGACTCAGTGACAGTGAAAGAACGGCATTATAATTCCAAGTCAGGATAGTGGGTGGCTTGGAGAGAAACTTCTAGGTGGGGTGGGCATATATCTGCTGCCCTTGTCCTTCAAGCTGTTGGCTGTCATGCGTTTGGAAGGTGCTGCCTAAGGAAGCCTTGGTGATTTCCTGTAGATGGTACACAATGCTGCCTCTGTTCGTCAGGTTGTGAAGGGGGTGAATGATGTAGAAGAGGTGCGAATCTAAAGAGCTGTGTATCTTGGATGATATAAGGCTTCTTGAGTGTTCTTGCAGCTGCACTCATCCAGGCAAGTGGAGAGTAATCCATCACACTCATGACGTATGCCTTTTAGATGATGGGTAGGCATTGGGGAGTCAGGATTCGAGGTTCCCGCTGCAAGAGTGCTTCCTTCTGACCTGCCCTTGCTGAAATTGTATTTATCTGGCCAGTCCAATTCAGGTTCTGTTGAATGGAAATGCGCAGAATATTGATAGTGGGTATTCAGCAATCGTAATCCCTTTGAATATTAACTGCAAATAGTTAGATTACCTCTTATTGGAGACGGCCATTGCTTGGCACTTGTGTGGCGCGATTCATAATTTCCATCTGCCAACTCAAGCCTGGATATTTTCCAAGTCCTCCTGCATTTTCTCATGGCCTGCTTCAGTACATGAGGAGTCGTGAATGGTGCTAAACAATACACAATCAACAGCAAACATTCCCAGTCCTGACCTTATGATGGGCGAAAGGTCATTGATCAAGCAACTAAAGATGGTTAGACCTAGGCAACTACCCTGCAGGGAGCAGTGATGTCCTGAAAATGCGATGTTTGACCTCCGACAACCACTGCGATCTCCGTTTGAACTAGATAGGACTGATATGCAACTGTCGGAGAGGTTTCCACCTGATTCCCATTGGCTCCAGTTTTGCTAGTGCTCCCTGATGCCAGACTAGGTCAAATAATGCTTGCTGTCAATGGCCATCAATTTCACTTTCTTTGGCGTTGACCTCTTTTGCCCATGTTTGTACCAAGGTTGAGGTCAGCTGATTTGCCCTATCTGAACCAAAACGGACCGTCAGTAAGCAGATTCTTGCTAAGCAAATGCCGTTTGTTAGCACTGTTGATGACTCTTCCCATCATTTTACTGATGATCGAGAGTAGAGCAATGGGGAGCTCATTGGGCATATTTTATTTATTAAGCTTCTTTTGTACAGTAGAAGCCTGAACAATTTTCCACATTGCCGTGTATATGTCATTGCTTTAGCTGGACTGGGACAGCTTGGATATGGGTGGGAAAAGGTCTGGAGCACGAGCCTTCAGTACTATTTCCAAAATGTTATCTCTGAATAACAGAACAGACCCCAGAGATTGAATGGCCTCACCAAATCAAAGCATGTGGAACAGCGACTCATCTTTCGATCAACACTCTACAGTCTCCTAAATTCAACACTGAGTTCAGCAATTTTAATTCATTATGAACACCTGAACCGTTTCATTTTTTTTTCTTTTTCTTTGCTGGCTTGGTTTAGTACCGTTTTTTTTTTTCGTTATGCCCTCATATGCCTTTACACATTTGTTGAGCACACATTCATGAGCTCACCTAGAAACAATTGTTGTTTATTTGAGGGTGAACGTAAAGTTGTCTTTTATTGCAAGAGGAATGGAGAACAGGAATAAATAAATTTTGCTCTTTTTGCACAAGTCTTTGTTGAGACCTGGTTTTGAACACCGTTTGCACTTCTCATCTCCATATTTATTGAAGGAAATACCTTTAGTAGAGGCGGCAGAGTAACGGTTCAATAACTGAACCACGGGTGAAGGTTTGACTATGAGGATGAGCTGGATAATCTGTGCCTATATTCTCAGGAGTTTGCATCCGAGAGAGGCAATATAAATGAAGCATACACGATTATGAAGGGGATTGATTGCGTAAATCCAGTTTAGAGATTGTTTCTGCTGGCTGAGGAATGTAAAACTCGGGAGCATGGTCTCATGATAAGATGCAAATCATTTCTGATTGATATAAGTGGCATTACTTCCCTCAAGAAGCAGCGAATCGTTGGAATTCTCTACCCCAGATACTTCTGAGTTGAATATAGTTCAGAGTGGGATAGAGTGAGTCTTTTCCGCTGAAGGATTCTGAGGACTTGGGGATTGGACGAGAGAATGTAGATAAAGACCAAGATCAGCCATCACAGTGTTGAATGGTGGTCCATGTTCTACAGGCCGTATGGTTTATTCCTGCTCCTATTTCTTGTGCTATTTCTAAAACCGTCACCACTCCTTTAGTATTTTCTCCACTGAAAACCCTTTGTCATTTAATATCTACTGTCTCTACTCTATCCCAAGCCTTCTTGTCTTTAGACCAGTTCGCCTCTTCTTGACCCTCGTTCTCTTAGAAGAAAGGATTACCGCATTGAATCATCATTATTTATTTTATTCAAAGAAGGAAGACGAGACATTTATCCAAGTTCATAACATTACACCAAGGGCATCTATTTACTGCATAGCATCATACAGAGAGGGAGCTATACTAAACCCAAGAAAATGAATTAGGAAATATGATGTTGTAAGGGTATGTGTATGCATCAGGAATTTATAACAGCTCTTTCCTTGATAGTTATATATGGTAGTCCCGCACCATCAATGTACAGATCTGCATTTAATTCAGAAATTTCGACTCAGTACACGTTCCTTTCGTAATACGAGAGCAAAAACACAAATAAATGGCAATAACTACAGTTAGCGTTGGATATTGAAATATTTCGAAAATTCAAGCATCTTCCATGCTGCAGATTGAGGCAAAAACAGAAAATGCTGGAAAAATTCAGCAGGTCTTACAGCTTCTGTGGAGAGAGAGAAAAAAAAAAACGAAGTTAACCTTTCGACTTCGCATGACTCTTATTGAGAGCTGATAGAGGCAAAAACCGGGATAATTTTTCACTTCGATGATCTCCCGTCAAAACAGACTTTTCGTGCACAGTTTCGAAATGCTCCGAACTTTCTTCAAAATCTTGTCGGTTTTTCACATTCAGAAGCAAGAAAACATACCTTATTTGGATATTCTTACTAAGAATATATGAGGGTCCATACAGTGGCGGCAATACCTAAAGTCTGACATCGTCCGGTATCAGAAACCTGCTTTATTGTCAGCAGCACAGCCCTACGACGCTCCCACCACAGAGCCCCACTTTGAGCAGGTAGTCCCTTCACCATTGACACACACTGTCAGCAGTGTGCTCCATCAGTAAGGTGCACTGCAGCAAAATGTCCAGGCCTCATCGACAGCACCTTCCAGGCAGTGAATTTCTATCCTCAAGGAGAACAATCGCTGGACGCACATGTTTCCATCCAAGCCACGCACAATGCTGATCTGGAACACAATTAACACTCCTTCACTTTCACTGGGTCAAAACACCTGGAAATCTGATGTGCTTACAGCACAGTGGCAGCAGTGTTTCAAGCAGGTGGCTCACTACCATCCTCTCATTCACAACCAAAGAAATACATTATGGCCTTACCAACTGCAGGAAAATCCAAGAATGCATTAAATATATTGCCCATGTCATTCCAAATTCGCGGCGACCACAGCCATCCCCCACCACCAACCCGGGTCCTGTCCCAGCCTCGAGTGAATGTGACAAATAGTGACCTCAACATTTTCACCTACACATTGATGGATATAAAAAGTTCACTCTCTGCTTCAGTGAGATTGATGTCGAGAACAGTTTCAAAGTGGAATGCCAGCGGAGAACAAAAGGCGTTGAAAGAAATTATAATCGACTGAGGGTCCTTTAAGGTCTTATTACCAGCACTGATGTTTTTTTCCCAGTTGCCATGAAATTACTGTGGAGTGTCCCGTGATATCCCTATTTGTGAAAGGCCGTGTGGTGGATCAAGATAGAAGGGCTGATAACATGGATGTTTATTTTTCCTCACCACATCCACAATAACATGAATCAGTGGGTTCTTGCTCTCCATAATTGAGGGCAATATGTAAAATGATTCCTTACTCATGAACCTTCAGAGGAATATTGATTCTGTCCGGCTTCTATATATTGGCACATAAGTTTCAAATCTACTTCTCAGCTTGTTTGGCTCGATTGAAACCAGGCATTGACTAAACGAATCGAGGTACAGTGGAGATTTTGAAGTCCGCATCTCCTGTTTACTGGCCAGGTGCTATGCCATGGCGCCAACCAGAGTTGAGCTTTCCAACACAACGGCCCGAATTGTAGCCAACTATTTTGTTACAAACATCATTGTTCATTTGTTCTGAAGTTGCATAACAGTGCGAATTGAGAACATTCGCTTCAAAAAGCATCCGAGCACCGACATGAATCCTATTTAGCTGGGTAGGGCAGATGGTTTCCTACCAAATTTAGAAGAATCCAAGGCGATCTCATTGAATTAGATAATTTTTCATGGGCCTTGATAGGGTAGATTTTGGCAGTATGTTTCCTAAGGGTCGGGATTCTAGCACGAGTGGTCAGAGTCCCAGAGGAAATCGTCAGGGATTATCGCGAGATCGGGTAAAATGTCTTCATTCAAATGATTGGGAATCTTTGAATTCCAGACACTGAAGGATTGTGGATGATCGGGAGCTCATGACAGCAATCGATATCTCTCGAGGATTTATGGAAATGTTTGGGATATGAGGATAGCTCAGGAATGTGTTATTGAGTCAGATTTTGCAGGAAGTTGTTGACTATTCGAGAAGCCGTAATGACTACTATCTGATTACACCTGCTCTTATTTCTTATGTTCTTACATAAACTTACATAATCAGAGGAACAATTAAAATTATATTGACCTTAGAGTGGAAGGATTACAGATTCACCAGAAAGATTCTGTTTTTAGGCAGGTTAAATTCATACTATAAGATCCATACTCACAGAATCATAGATTGTTCACAGCACAAAAAAGATGATATTCAGCCCATCGTGTCTGCACTGGCACGTTGAAGTGATAATTCACCGCCCTCGCTCCTCAATCTTTTTCCAGGTCCCCTTCACATTCCTAATTTTCAAACCTTCATCAAATTTCTAGTCTGCTCAGCATAGAAGAAAGAAATGTGATCTGATCGAGGTTTCTACCCTACTAAAATGCGTTGTTAGGTTGAACATGGGGAAATGTCTCCACTAGAGAGAAAAATGGATGCGAAACGTAATATATTTTGCCACTGGTCAACAGCAAAGGTACCTAGGACAACCAAGGAAACCTCAGGAATCAACTTTCAAACTAGGGGCTGCTGGAAATCAAGGAATAATTCTTAAAATAATCGCGGCTACCACAATCTTTAGTTGTTTCTTTCTTTCTGCTCTTTTTTGCAAAGTGAAGCGCCTCTGTATCTTCGGCTTTACTTGAAGAACTGAGCACATTTTGCTCACCTTCTCTTCCCTGCCGTATCACAGGGAACGAAACCCTTGGCTACAGGACTATTCTTAGATAACGAATCTAACCCAGGAGCCCCATTTTAAACGTCTGATGCTCTCTCAACCGAGCTATTCGAGCTGATTTCAATAGCTTTCCCATACCCACTTCACTATCTGACAAGAGGCAGCGGACCATTTGTTGTACATTTCCTCCTTTGAAATTTCACCCTCACAGGCAGAGAGGCAGCATCCCTTTGGCTTCCTTTCACAAATCTTGTAATTGAACCAAATGTTCACTCATTACTAGAGGCGTGTGATGATATAATGCTATTACCAAGATATCTGCACCTGGCCTTCAGAGGCTCACAATGTAACTTCTAACCTGTCTGGCTTTTTTACATTGCATCATAATTCTCAAAACTACCTCCCGACTTCGTGGCTTCATTCAAAGCCATGCATTGCCCCCAGAATGATTCAAATATGAGATTCAGACTGCCCTGTCTAGTGAGGACTCAAACTATCCAACTAAGCTTATTACCTGGAAATATTAAGTTCAGAAATTCCAGTGTGATATACCAAGAGATGGATATTGATTTCGTGAATTGAGAAACGATGTTGAATGGTGTTTGTTGGTGGAATGCGTGATACCATCACTTTGAAATCAGGAATGCTCATTCGGAGTAATGTTCTAATTTTGTGAATCACACTCTATAGAGGTGTAATAGATCTGCCATCACAAGGCCTTCATTAAAAACATTTATCCGTCATGACTGTTTGTTCGATTAACTGCAGTGAAATGCATCAGTCAGCACCTGATTTTCCTCTTAGATATCTCCAATAACGATTCAATGTGCTTCCTTATGGAAAGCTCAAAGTGTGATTGTGATCTGACCATCTTGGTTGTATTGCCACAAAAATCCATGCTTTATGCTTTATTCGGACATTGTTAGGTTGATTAAAATTTCATTAGATCAGCTTCCATGATGTTTCTTGAATATTTTTGCTTGTTTAGACTTTTCACGTTTTTCCTTTATCTGCCATTTTACACTCAGACGGTTGCTGAGCTGCCATTCACAACCTCATCTGGACGCAAATTCTGTTTCTTTACGGTAACCATTACAACTCTCTTTGAGTTTTGTACCATGAAACCTTTAGTTTCCTGCCCTCCACCCTCACCAACCTTCACTTCTGCACTTGCTTCCCCCAGCCGCACTCCATTTATTTAAAATCTGTTATGAATATACATACTTCAGTATTGACGAAAAGTGATCGATCTGAAATATTCGCTGTTTACTTCTTGACCTTCTGTGCATATACAAATTTTCCTTCCATTTATTTTCAGATTTCCAGCATCCACGCTTTTCTTTCTGACTGATGACGTAATCGGATTCAGCAAGGTCTTAAAAATATCTAATTCACAGGGTGATGAAGGATTCTGGGAATGTGGAACTCTTTCCATGGCCGGGATAATTTGCAAGAGCTACAGGTCTCCTTCTGAATGCTGGGATTCTATGAATCGCGACTTTCATTTTGACATTGATTGGAAGATTAGCAAACTGTTCACAGCATGAAGGTGATGAATGAATGAATCAGAGAAACTGCCTGATATTTTGTACGGACCATTTAATGCATGTGGAAAGGCTACATTTGTCTATCTCGGGCCACGGAGTGGTTAAGGTCTTGCAGATCAAGGTTGTAAATGAAGTTCGGAGTAAAAGGTCAAACACTGCTCGCAGACTCAATGATTGAAATAATTATCTTCTTCCACCAGCTCCCTGAACTTGAAAATGTGTTAAATTTAATCTAGTGATGTAAAGCCGGGAAACAAAAATTATATATGCAGATCAAGTAAATCATGCTGACTTGTTGGAATGTTCCCCCTCCCCCAAGAATTCCGTCCCCCTCCCCTCCCCCTCCCGCCCCCCCCCTCCCCCCCCCCCCCCCCCCCCACACACACACACACACACACACATACACACGCCTACCAGCTTGGCTGGGAACTTTGTTTCCTACTATCTCTTACTGAAATCCTCCAATTGTTCAATGGTTGTGTTAGCTAGAAAGGAAAGAGGGCCAGCTCCCATTTCATGCCTTGAATTTCAGTCTCCTCCATAACGATATTTGACTCTTGATATTCGCTTGTATTTTCCCTAAATCATGTATTTTAAACATGACCATATTTGGATTATTGTTCCAGAAGCGCCCAATACCTCACGCCCACCAACCCACCCACCTCCTCCCAGCCCCGCTCCAGCTCTCCCACCTCCGCTCCACCACCACCCAGTGAAGCACATTCCACATGCTCTAACTTAGCCGAGAGGTATCCAAAGCCTTATTTCATTCTCATTGGGCCTCAATCGTAATTATCAATGAGCTGCTCTTGTACACAGCTCAGCAATTGCAGGAAAGATAGGCTCTGAAATACACGAGATCTTAATTGGTAACATTCGTGAAATAAGCTCTTAAAGCACCGGACTAATGCCGCTGAGAAATGAAATACATGTATATAATATTATTAGGTGTATACCACAGATCAAGAAAAACAAGTATAATTTTGAGGGTCAAGTTTGCGAGCAGTTTAGAAAACGTTGCAGGAACTTACACGGTTGAAGTAACGGTAGGCTCCTTTTATCCTTTTTATAGACTAGGATGGGCACAGTCCGAAGCAAACAGAGGGACTGAAGTCAAGAAATGTGCAAAAGGAAAAATACGACCTTTGTGGTTCTACCCCAACAATGTTACTGCCAAATGTCAGCAGGAGCGAGATGTCAGAGTTAATGGAAATGGTCAGAAGTTTAAAAGCACTCGGAATATGATATGTCAATGGTGGATATGTAACTTCATCCAATGGATTGCATTCGAAGAATATTGGGGTAGAGATAGGGGCATGTCTCTAGAACAAAGAAGATGGGGAGCAGGAGTAATCCATTCAGACATTCGAGCCTGCTCCGCTATTCAATATGCTGATAGCTGAATGATTTCGTTTCGAATTCAACATTCCCAACTAAACACGATAACTCTTAATTCACTTGCCTAACAAGAATGTATTTACTTATGCCATAAAAAAAAATATATTCAATGACCTCGCCTCCACCACCTCCTGAGGCAGAGTTCCAAAGTCACACAGCCTTCTGGGAAGAAAGCAAATCTCCTCATAACTGTTCCAAATAGGTGATCATTAATTTAAAACAGTGCTCCCCAGTGCTGGACACTCGCTTCCTTCTTAAATATTGGGGTTACATTTGCTACTTTTCAGTCACATGGAACCATTCCATAATCTAGCGAATTTTGGAAAATTATATCCAGCGCATCTAGTACCTCATTAGCCACTTTGTTTATTATCCTTGGATGTAATCCATCGGGATCCAGAGACTTGTCAGCTGGCAACTCCATCACTATGCTCAGTACCGCTTCACTTGTGCTTGTAATTTCTCCTTGTTCCCTCTCCCTTTCACCTCCTGATCTGCAGCAATTAGCGGATTTCGTTTTATATCCTCTATGTTGAACAGAGAATCAACATATCTGTTCATTTTGTCTGTCATTTTCTCTTTATCTGCTCTTAACTCCCCACTGTCACTGTTTAGAGGGCCAACAGTGACTTTACTTAATGCTTTACTTTCTAAATCCCTGTATAATCTCTTTTTGTGCATTTTATATTTCCAGCTATCTTCCTCTCAAAATCGAAATAATTTTCCCTGATTAAACTTTTAGTCATTCTTTTCCATTCTTTATATTCTGGTCAATCATCTGACCGGTCAATCATCTTTGCGCAGTTATGTGTCTTTTCATTACATGTAGTGCTCTCCTTAACTTCTTTAGTTAACCACGGATGGTGGGCCGTTACCTTAGAACATTTCATTATTCTCGGAATATGCTTACTCTGAATATTCTGTAATGTCCACTTAAATGCCTGCCACTGCTTCTCCATTGATCCATTCTCTAGTCGATTAACCCAGTTGACTTCAGCTAACTCAGCTTTCATGCCCGTACATTTGCCCTTTTTCAAGCTTAAGGTAAAAGTCTTGGGCCCACTCTTCCCCATTTTAAGTTTAATGATATTGTTTCACTACCACCTGGAGGGTGCCTTTACTCTGAAGATATTAATTAATCTCTGTTACAATACCAAGCCTAATAGAACTTGCTCTCTGCATGGTTCCTGAGCATGTTGCATTAAGAAATTACCTCGAAAGCATTCTAAGAGCTCTTCATCGAGGCTAAAATTGCAAAACTGATTTCCCCTCTTTATATGTAGAATAAAATCACCTATGATTATTGCTGTCTCTTCATCCTAAGCGTCTAATGTTTCCTCTTTATAATTTGTCCTACATTGTCGTTACTGTTAGGGGGCCTGTCGACCATTCCTACTCGTGAATTTTCTCCTTAGTATTCCTTAATCTCCACCCAAACCGAATCTACATCCTGATCTCTGGAACCAGGTCATTATTAACCATTGGTCCAATCTTGTCAATCTTCAATTCACAGTGCTACCTCTCCACCTTTACATAGCTCCTTATTGTTCTGGAATATCGCGTTCCTCTCAATATTCAAGGGCCAATAATTGTCGTTCTGCACCAAGCTCCCGTAATTCCTATCAGATCAATCTCCCCTTGATATGAAGGATACGCCAGAGGACAGGAAGAGGCAGAGTGTTTAATTTTGTTAGTGTATCAGTGGATGCGATCCATGTAATTAATTTATACATATTCTCTATTTGTGTTACGGTTTTTTACAACCTTGAATAAAATTGGCAAACACAGTATTTCAAAAGTAGACCATCATCCGTAACGGCTGCATGGGTTCATCAACACCAACGTCAGGTTATGATGATTTTGTCAACGTAAATTCACCAGGCTTTTTGGAATTAGTTTATAGCCAGCCAGGTTATTGTCGAGTTTCCATGAGATATTTTAGTTTGGTGTTACTATCTGTGCTGTTAGAGTAAGGTCACCACATTAGTTTTGGAGTCCATTCATTAGCACTATTGTTCCAATGTGGCAGCCGTGGTCAATGTTAGAGTATATTCAATATCAATTATAATATTTTGTGTCATGCGCAGTATAGTTTGCGGCGAGGCATTACCTGCGATCCTTTGATTACTAAATAAGTTTGATTTACAATCTGGATTGGCGAGGATTTTACCAAATTATTAAGAGGTCACAATAACCTGGCACAGTGTGGGGAAGGGGATGTTCCATTCAAATTACACAGGGCATGCACAGAGCACTTTCAAACCGGGATTATGTTGCCTTCACTGATTTTAACAGGTGGAATTTAATGTCCTGAGTTGTGCAATTTCTCCATTAGTGGCAGAGGCGCAGTGAACCAGAAAATCGCCAATTGTTTGTTAAAGAACTGCATCGAGGGCACAAATATTGTGTAACTTGATTTTCCCAGGGGAAGATGGATTGTTCTATAAAGGGGGAGGAATTAGGAATCTCAGTTGCATTCCACTTAGAACCGTATAGCTTGAGAGGATTCGCACAGGTTTATAAAACATGATAACAGTTCTACAGATAGAGAACGTTTACTATCCCGTTCTTGCAGCATTCGGCGTTCCCGGTAAGTCAGTTTCACTCTGTGGCCTAAGGGTTGTTGATAATTCCAATGTTAATATAACAGATTTCGAGAATGACCTCAGTGCAGAGTCACATATCCATCAGGATGATTTGAGAAATATTGACGTGTATCCTGCTAATCCTTTCCACGGGCGACGGTCTGTTCAAGTGTTCTCCTTTTGCTGAGGCTGATTTACCCCCTATCACCCTCGAACAACTCCCCTCCCCCGTCCACCCTCTCAAACAATAAATCATTCACCCCAGATAGATTTGCTTTTTATCCCTGGGCATCAATTCAATTATTTCGTGCTCCCAATTTACTTGACGTTGGTAACTCCTCCGATTTTAGCCACCTTCAACCAACAGGGGCTTTTGAAAGGATTTTGAGAATAAATTGCCGTTCAGGGAGATGCCAACCTCTGCTCTGCCGGCGTGAACCCTCACAATTGCAATACTAGCCGAACGGTGGCTGGGCCGTTTAATGAGGGTGACTATATGGAGAATGTGTGGAATTTTTCGGCATAATATTTTATGTTTGCGCCTGGGTGGAATGTTTTATTGCAAACTCCATGTGCCTCTTAGTCTTCTGGAAGCTATTTTCAAGACGTGTTGATTTCTGAATAACGTTTGCTGGAATTACAACGGGTATTAGATGGTCAATCGTTTCATTTAAAAAAAAGCAAAGTTTCACCAACACTCGTCGCTATAATGAAATTTAAAAGAATCCGTGTCGATAACGCGAAATGGAGACAGATCCGAATATTTCCCAATAAATTGGTGTAACAATTCTTTTTTCGTTGCTTAACTTTTCTCTCCCTTTCTTACAGCCAACTTAATGACAATTGCGATTCTCTTCAGGGGCAATTGTGACCTATCGAAATGTATCTCCCTCTACATGACCGCTATGGCCGCAGCAGATCTTTTGGTCATGATTTTCAATGTAATAATTTATCGCGTTATCAGCTTTCACTTTCCGTCTTCATTCCTGTCCTACACTGCCGTTTGTAAATTCATCCTGTCTTTGAATCCTGCTATCCTGGATCTGTCTGTCTGGTTCACTGTCTCCTTCACATTTGACCGATTTGTAGCTATATGTTGTCAGAAATTTAAAACAAAGTACAGCACTCAGAAAACAGCGACTGTAGTTTTAACAATCGTCTCTGTTGTGATGTATTTCGAGAACATCCCTTTTTGGTTTGCATATGAACCTGAACGAATAATTAACAATATCTCCTGGGGTTGCCTCTCCAGTGTAGTCTTTTACTCATCGCCTGCAGGTGTGGCGTACTCCTGGTTTAAAAGCATTTTTATTGCTTGGCTTCCTTTTTGCTTGATATTACTGTTTAATTGCTTGACAATCAGGCGCATTATAGTGGCCAGCAGAGCCCGCAGGGCACTTCGGGGTCAGCACCGTGAGAATCAGAGTGATTTAGAAATGAAGAACAGGAGAAAATCGATTACTTTATTATTCGGTGTATCGGGCAGTTTTCTACTGTTTTGGCTGACAGCTGTCGTTAGTTTTTTAACTACGAGATTGCCAAGTACCGCACAAACCCGAGGCGATTTTGCAACTCCTGAATACATCGCGACTGAAACCGGATGCATGCTAATGTATTTCAGCTCCTGTTCAAACACATTTATTTATGCAGCAACACAAACTAAATTCAGGGAAGAGATTAAAAAGGTGATGATAATTCCTTGGACTTTGATTCTGACTTTGGTTAAGAAAAGAGAAAAAAACAAGACATTTCCCTCTCCTAACTAGTTAAATTATAGCAGGTGTTCTAAGTAATCGTCCAAGTACGAAATAAAAGTGTTTTTGCGAATATGAACGTGCATCAGAATACCTTTACTGCATTTGTTTTCTGCTCGCAGTTTCCCAGGACGAACCTAATCTATTCCTAATGAAACATTGCATTTTTCACTCAAAAATCAAAGCGAACATTTGGATATAACATATGCCTGTCACAGATAAGTATCTCACTCCATTCTCATGAAAATATGACACTCCGGTTTAATTAACAAACAAAGCATTCTTTATTATAGGAACAATGTTCTGGTAATAGTTATTTCTAATTCTTCTGTAACGTTCTATTGAATATTGGGGAAAAAATTGTCAACTATCAGTCCCCATCTGACTTGCCACTGTCTCCTGTCCGAATGGATTAATTACCCCGCTGAGTATTTAATGAAAGTGAGAAAGCAAACATAACTCCACAATGTTATGTTACGCATCTTTGGTTACACACATTTCAACGGACACAAGTTGCCATCAAATTGATGGAGTTTCATAAACAGAGAAGCAATCCATTGAATGCAATCTTTCATTTTGCCATTTACTCTCCAAACATTAAGAAGTTACATTCATTTTCACCAGCGATCTCAACATCCAGGAAGACGAATTGCATTGATCCATACATCCAGTTTATCCTTTAGTGATATTTCTGGTCGAAAATATTTGCCTGGTTATAAGGTGGTTCATTTAAGAGAGCTGGTAAGATAACCAAGTTTGTTCAGGGAGGATCGTGTTCAATTAATTGCTTCCATTTTTATTAATGACGTAACCGTGAGAGTTGATAAGGGCAATGCTGTTGCTGTGTTGCACATAGTATTCCACAATACGTTCAATCAAATAGATAATGCCAGACTTGTTAACGAAGTTTGAATTGGTACACTGAATATACAGCACCAATAAGGATTCGGAATTGGCTGAGTGACAGAGAATAGCAGTGAATTGTTATTTTCAGCAGGAGGGGGGTTTATAGTGGAATTCCCAGGGCCCAGTGTTAGGCCGTCTGCTCATCCTCATATATATTAATGGCCTGGTTCTTTGTATACACAAGGAAATAATTTCATAACCTGCGTGTGGCAGGGGATTTAGAAGGGTTTGGAAATGTGAGGGTAGTGTAGAATTTCAAAGAACATAGTTCTTTAGGGGGCAGATAAAATTTAATGCATAGAAGCAAAAAATGATTCGTTATTGTAGGAAGAACACAGAGAGATGAACCAAATTAAATGTTATAATTACGCAGGAAATGCAGAAGTAAGGGGCAATGGGTGTATGTGTATATGTGCATAAATAATTGAAATTGCCAGGGCACTTTGAAAGTGTCTTTCACAAAACATATGGGATCCAGGGATTCATAGTAGGGGCATAGAGTACCAAAAACAAGAAAGTAGGGGCATGGAGTACCAAAAACAAGAAAGTAGAGGCATGGAGTAGCAAAAACAAGAAGGTAGAGGCTTGGAGTACCAAAATCAAGAAAGTAGGTGCATGGAGTACCAAAAACAAGAAAGTAGGGGCATGGAGTACCAAAAACAAGAAAGTAGGGGCATGGAGTACCGAAAACAAGAAAGTAGGGGCATGGAGTACCAAAAACAAGAAAGTAGGTGCATGGAGTACCAAAAACAAGAAAGTAGGTGCATGGAGTACCGAAAACAAGAATGTAGTGGCATTGGGTACCAGACACAAGAAAGTAGGGGCATGGAGTACCAGAAGCAAGAAAGTATGGGCATGGAGTACCAAAAACAAGCAAATAGGGACATGGAGTACCAAAAACAAGAAAGTAGAGGCATGCAGTACCAAAAAGAAAGAAAGCAGGGGCATGGAGTACCAAAAACCAGAAAGTAGAGGCATGGAGTACCAAAAACAAGAAAGTATGGGCGTGGAGTAGAAAAAACAAGAAGGTAGAGGCATGGAGTAACAAAAACAAGGAAGTAAAGGCATGGAGTACCAGAAACAAGAAAGTAGGGGCATGGATAACCAAAAACAAGAAAGTAGGGGCATGGAGTACCAAAAACAAGAAAGTAGAGGCATGGAGTAGCAAAAACAAGAAAGTAGGTGCATGGAGTACCAAAGTCAAGAAAGTAGGGGCATGGAGTACCAAAAACAAGAAAGTAGGGGCATGGAGTACCAAAAACAAGAAAGTATGGGCATGGAGTACCAAAAACAAGCAAGTAGGGGCATGGAGTACCAAAAACAAGAAAGTAGGGGCATGGAGTACCAAAAACAAGAAAGTAGGGACATTGAGTACCTAAAACAAGAAAGTAGGGACATGGAGTACCAAAAACAAGAAAGTAGGGACATTGAGTACCTAAAACAAGAAAGTAGGGGCATGGTGTACCAGAAACAAGAAAGCTATGTGAAAACTTTACAAACATGTGTTCGGCCCCAACTAGAATATTTTCTCCAGTTTTGCCCAGCACACTTTAGAAAGGAAATAAAGGAATGAGTAGGAGTAGGGGTGGGGGTCGAGGTGGAGGTGCTGTTGGGGGGATGTGGAAGAGTGCAGAAAATGTCACGAGGGTGCTTCTAGGGATAAGAAAGTTGAGTTTGGTAGTCACATTGGGAAGTTAAGACTGTTTTGCTTGGTGAATGGAAGTTTCATAGGAGCTTAATTAGAAATGTTAAGTCCATGGGGGGCCTGGGCAGAGTGGACAGGGGGAAACTCTTCCTATTGGTGAGAGGATGTAAACCAGGGTGTGCAGGTTGAACAGAAAAAGAACGAACAGAGACATGAGGAAAAACTTTTTATTTTACGCAGCCAGTGCTTAGGTTCTGGAATGAAATGCCTGAGACTTTGCTGGCGGTGATTCAGTCAAAGCATTCAACGGGAAACTGTATCATTATCTGAAAATAAAACAAATGTACAATGCTGAGGGTAAAGATAAGGGAATTGCAATAGCTTAATTCGCCCAAGTTGGCCAGAAAAGAGGCACCAAAAAAAATTGAATCCTTCCCTGCTGTAGAATTCGATGATTCTATGATGTGTTGGTGCTGCAGACAAATGTCACTCTATGTTCATTTTCGTCGGTCAATGGCTGTGTATGCCTCTTCCAAGGCGACTGTTTGATTCCCATCAATAACCTCCAAGGAGAATTGCCTCTGCTGCCCATGTAGGCACACCCACAGTATTGTTAGTGAGAAGGTTCCAGGAGTTTCATTCAGCAGCAGTGAAAGAATGGGGATACATTTCCAAGTGGCGGTGATGCATGACTCTGAAGATAGCTGGCAGGAGTTGTAACAGCAATTGTTGCCCTTCCCTTATTGCACTTCAGAACGCAGTAGTGAACCAACTTCTTCAGCCGCTGCAGCCTATCTTGTAAAGATATAGCTACACTGATAACTGGGAGTGAATTCTAGGATTATGACCCAGCAACAGTGAAGAAACGACGTTATATTAACTAGGAAATATGTTGTTTGTCTTGGAAGAGAACTTGCAGATGCTCTTTTTCCCATGTGTCGCGCTGTCCTTGTTTTTCTAGATGGTAGGCGTAGTAAGCATGGAATATGCCACTGAAGGTGATGCACAAATTCATTTTTTACACAATATGCACTGCTGCAACTTTGCATCTGTGTGGAATATTTACGATGGAGGATGAGGTGCTGACCATTGGGTGAACGTTGTTCTAGATGGTGCCCAACTTCTTAAGAGCTGTTGGAGGCAGACTTTCACAGGCAAGTGGGAAATATTGCACTACAGCCCTGATTTGTGCTTGGTTGATGGTCTTTGGGTAATGCAGAAGTGACTCACTTGTCACATAGTTGCTAGCCAGACTCTTAATCTTGTAGCCACATTATTTAGAAGGCTAACCCAATAACGTTTTTTGTTAATCGTTACAGCCAGAGAAATTATTCGCCATATTTATGAACTTAAATTATGTAATAGAAGATTTAATTATTTTTTTTATAATGACACAGAGATAGGCAATGTTTAAGATGTTTCACTGGGTTCGAGATAATTATTTGTCGATTAGAAGAGGGGTAAAACTTTGGAAAATATATTTAAATGTAGCGAAATATCAGATCATCCATACTGTACCCAAAAAGGGTATACAGAGTAATATGGTGCTTAATAAAATGGGAAAGGTTGAAAATACTGAAAGTCCCAAAGCCCATGCAGACCCCGCACATCAATCATTAAAGATTTATGAACATTTGCAGTAAATTTTGAAAAAGTCTAATAAAATGTTGTGACTTGTACTTAGAAGACTAAAATAAATTGTACAGGTTTATAGCTTGGGATACGAGAACTACATATATCAGTACACATGTAGTGAAAGCAGTTGTGGGCTGCAAACCTTAGGAAATAATTATTGGCTTGCCGGAAATGAATCATAGTTTTCCCAGAATGGTATCGGGAAGAAAGGGGTTAAATTATAATTGTGAAGAGAAAATTCAAAACTAACGTTCAATTCAGAGGAATATACACGGTTAGGGTTACTTGATCAAAGTTTTAAGCAGAATTAATAAACTCCTTTGGAAAACGATTTTCACTGGTTATGGAGGAATGAACTCGAGGCATAGTCTACAAAATATAGTAAGCCCTTTTGCCCAGGCTGGTCAAGCAGCAACCTGTTATATTCGTAGGAACCGAATAACACCTTATAGCCAAGGTCCGAGTCTCCACCATCATTAAGATTGTTCTGTTATACCAGGAGGACTGAACCCCGAGTGATGATATGCAAATGACCATGTGAGGTCTCAACATTTATTAAATAGTACATTGCGAATCATGGCAACAAGTAACAGAAAAGCCAGGAAACCTGTGCTGAACACCACCTACCACCCTCCCTTAGTTGACGAATTAATGCTCCCCCCGTTTTGAACACCACTAGCAAGAAACCAGTAAGCACACTGAATGCTATATGGGCGGTGGACGTCAATGACCATTACAAAGAACGTTTCTTTCACATTACTAAACTGGCTGAGTTCTGAAGGGCACATCTGCCAGAAATGGCTGCAGTAGATCGTACCTGAACCAAAAGAGGGAGAATATGTTGGTCTCATGTTAACTATCTACCTGTCACATATGTAAAATCAAAAAAATATAAAAATTAGGCTCAGGAGGAGGTCACCGGGCTCCTTGAAATTGTTCCACCAGTCAATAAGATCATGGCTGACCTGATGTGGCCTTAGCTCCAATTTCCCTCATGCCCACCCGAAACATTTGACTCCTTTGTCAATCAAAAATCTGCTTAACTCAACGTTAAACTGATTCAAAGACACAGCTCCTATCTGCTCGCTCGAGGAGATAATTCCAGTCAGTAATGGCCCTATGAGATCCTGGGCTATCTGTACACCAGCTGCAGAAGTTCATGTTGCATATTGGTGATTCCTGGTCCAAAGTGAACCCATACACAGGCTTTGCTGGATTTCTCATGTTAAAACCACATATGTGGCTTTTCCCTTTCTGAACAACATTAAAACTTGGACTGTACTGCATTGACGAGCAGGAATGAAGGGAATCCATATGATGATATGGATATCTTTGACCGTAGTCATGAATGACTATGCCTACATTGAAAACATTCCATTCATCCCCTATCTCTTGGGTGGGACAAGCATCGTACGAGCAGAACATTGAGTTCCTTGCCATATCACATGACCCCTTTAAACAAGCATGACAACCATGTAGCCTAGTCCCTGTGGTGTTACTGTGGTTCCCAAGCATCTTTGAATGCTACAATCGTTTAAGAATCAAGGGATACGATTGTTCTCAATATCCACAAGCCATGTCTCTATTTGATTTAATATATAACTCCCATACATTAAGCAGACAATGAACATGGACGTATGTGCTCAGCTGCTCCTTTGTCCTTAATCAGGTTGCTAACAAAATATTGTAAGAACATTTGAACTCTAAATATTTCTGAGATCACATCTTAAGATTCCTGGGTTCGATCAATCCAAGAATCCCTTCCGTTGACTGTTTGTGTTATTGTTACACACCCACAAATTCACAATATCTGCATGATTCCACAAGCAGTTCCCGCTGTGTCCTACATATCTATCCATTCCTATAGTTCTCAATTCTTCTACTAAGCATTTCAGTGCAATACATTTCTACTGAAATCTAATCTGTTGTTCCAGTTTACCAACTATCCTACCCCTGATGCTTCATCAAGAAAATCCTAATCAGCTTCCTAATCAACTAACGCTCACATGTTTTGCATCCTTTGATCTATGGAATTCATTGCCACAGAAGGCTGTGGAGGCCAAGTTATTGAGTGTACTCAAAACAGGGTTAGATAGGTTCTTTATTGGAAAGGGTATCAAAGGTTACAGAGCGAAGGCGGGAGAATGGGGTCGAGAAACTTATCAGCCATGATTGAATGGTGGAGCAGACTCAATGGACCGAATGGCCTAATTTCTGCTCCTATGATATATGGTCTTTGAAGCACAACCCTTGGGAAAATTGGAATTCCATAAAATGTAGCAGCTTGTATCTCAGGTTATGATATAATCACATGTGTTTATTGGAGCAAATAATATTGGTTTTGCTGGCCATTTACTGTGTTGGGGGCATTCATTGGCTTTGGGGTGGTCAGCCTCAGCTGAACTCTCTGCTTATCCTTTTCACATGCACAGACATATTGAACCATTTCACAAGGTCATGTGAATAACCATAAGTTGTTCACACATGCCTAATCAACACATGCCGTACATCCCTGATGTTCCTTATTTTGGCAGATTTAGGGAGTGTCGATGTGGTCCCACACATGTGATACCCCAATTTCAAGTAAAAGTTTACTTCACTGCCCTGATACACTCTAATTGGCAATTGAACCGTAGCGGTGCCTCTTTCCCTAATTGAAATTCCGGCACTCTCCCATTATTGGATCGAAAGTGGTAGGGAAACTATTAGAGAAAATTGTGAAGGAGAGAATGTATCTCCAGTTGGAGGGGCGATGTTTGATCTGGGATGGTCAGAATGGCTTTGTCAGACGGAGGTGATGCCTAAAAAATTTGATTGCAGTTTTTGAGGAGGTGACCAGTTGTGGAGATGTCACTAGTGCAGTCGATGTAGTATATATGGATTTCAGCAAAGCCCTTGACAAGTTCCCACAGGGGTGTTCAATAAAGAAGATAAATGCGCATGGGATATTGGGTAATTTGATAAGTTGGATGCAAAATTGGCCTAGTTGTAGGAGACAGAGGGTGATGACAGAAGGATGTTTAAATGACTGGAAAGGCCACCATCTGGAAGTTCCCCTCCAAGCCACTCACCGCCCTGACTTAGATATATACCACCGTACATTCACTCTCGCTCGCTTAGCATCCAGGAGTTCCCTTCCTGAAGCACTGAACCACACCAAATGAACTGCAGCGATTAAAGAATGCAGCTCACCACCACCATTCAAGGGAAACTAGGGAGGGGCGATAAATGCTAGCCAAACCAGCGAAACCCACATCTCGTGAATGAAAAAAAAAAAATTGCAAACTCAAAGCTTCAGGTTAGTAGTGAGCTGGAAGGAAATCTTTTCTCCCCAGAGCAGTCTGATTGTTTCGATCTTCACAAAACTGCTCAGCAGCATCAGAGACCTTCGTTTCCTCAATGTTCAAAATATTCTGCCACAAGGTTCACAATGTTTCGCCATCATTAGGCTGATATCCCAAACAAATCTCAAACTGAAAAAAATTTCGCCAACCAATCTTATGCAATCTCTCTTTTTCTATTTCAAACATGGGATTTGACATGTCTCCCATGAAGAGTATCCGGAATTGCCTTGAGAAGGATTTTTTTAAATATGAAGAATGAAAGCAATTGAAACATTGAAGTAAAAATAGCTTTGAAATGTTGCCGTGTAGCAAGTTTGTTGCAGTTCAACCTTTTGAACTGAAATGCGAATGAGGAGTAAGGTGGTTACTAAATGCAAACTCATGACTGGGGTTTCCGCGGGAAATTAAACAGGGCCTTTATGATTTCATTTTGTTAGCATAATTCGGCGGAGTTGCAAGGGCACGGAACTTAAATATATTTCCTCCTGACTCTGAATCAACGGCTTTGGGCGTTTAGGGCAAAGTTAAAATCCACTAAATGGCAGGACGAGGAACAGGCCAACTGCCCTTATGTTTGATGTATTTACTTTGGTAACAATCATACAGCAGCGACAATTAATGGTAGGGGAAGGTCACTGATTTTAGTCTTGCATTTATCCTCTGCTGGGTGTCCTCATAAAGAGTAGATGAGAGATAGATTGGAACTGGAAAAAGTTATACTGGAAAGCATTGGCTTCTCAGCCACATAAAAATGTGTCCCATAAATTTACCTCAGCAATGATGTACACGTTATGTGGTGAAGTATTTTGTTTCATTCCTGTCTTCATTGAAACTAATTAACAAAACATTGGGAGTCTGTTGTGCAGCTTTTCAGAAAGATATATAGAAGCAACAATTATATCAGTGGGAAGAGCATAACCAGGGAAAGATTAGGGTCCATAAGGGAACAAGGCGGCAGTCTATGGGCGGAGCCAGAGCACATCCCTAGAGTGTTGAGTGAATACTTCACGTCTGTCTTCACCCTAGAGAATGAGGATGATGGTAACGAACGCGGGGAGAGAGACTGCGAGGTTCTTACAGAAATTGATATAGGATGTGACAAGATATTTGAGGCAGTGACAGGCTTAAAAATGGACAAATCTGCCGATCCGGATGATTTTTGTCCCAGAATGCTGAGGGCGGCAAGGTAGAAGATCACAGGGGCTCTGACCAAAATTTTTAATTTCTCTCTGGCCACGGGGGAGGTGCCGGAGGACTGGAGAATAGCTAATGTGGCTCTGCTATTTAAGAAGGGCTGTAGAGATAAGGCAGGAAACCAAAGTCCAGGGAGTCTCATGTCACTGGTAAGGAAACTGTTGAAAATATTCTGAAGGAGAGTATCTAACTCCACATAGAGGGGCAAGGTTTGATCAGGGATAGTCAGAATGGATTTGTTAGAGGGACGTCATGCCTAACAAAGTTGATTAAATTTTTACAGGAGGTGACCAGGTGTGTAGATGAGAGCAGTGCATTTGGTAGAGTTTGTAGGGATTTCAGCAAAGCCTTTGACAAGGTCCCACATGGGAGACTCATAACGAAGGCAAAAGCACATGGGATGCAGGGTAATTTGAAAAGGTGGATTCAAAATTGGCTAAGTTGTATGAGGCAGAGGGTGATGACACTATGTAGGGGTAGGATGAGTAAGTTTGCGGGTGACAGAAAGATTGTCCGGGTGAGGTTGAGTGTCTTCGGCTACAGGAAGATACAGATGGGATGGTCGAAATGACAGATAAGTGGCAGATGGAATTTAAACCTGAAAAATGTGAGGTGATACACTTTGGAAGGAGTAATTTGACGAGGAAGTATTCAGTGAACGGCAAGGCACCAGGAAGCTCTCAGGAACAAAGGGAACTTGGCGTGTGTGTACATAGGTTTCTGAAGGCAGAGGGACATGTTAGTGGGGTGGTGAAAATGGCTTATGGGACACTTAATATAATCAATCGAGGCATAGATTAGAAAAGTAGGGTGGTCATGTTGGAGTTGATTAGAACCTTGGTGAGGCCAAACGTGGAGTACTGTGTGCAGTTCTGGTTGCCACATTATAGGAAGGATGTGATTGCACTCCAGGTGTTGCAGATGACATTCCCAAGGATGTTGCCTGGGATGAAACATTATGAAGAGAGGTTGGATAGACTTGGGTTTTTTTATTCGGAGCAGAGAAGACTGAGGGGCGACCTGATTGAGGTGTACAAGATTATGAGGGGCATGGACAGGCTGGGTAGGGAGCAGCTGTTCCCTTTTGTTAAAGGGTCAGTCACAGGGGGTCATAAGATCAAATTTTGGGGCACGAGGTTTAGAGGGGATGTGAGGAAAAACATTTTTTACCCAAGGGCTGGTGGCTGTCTGGATTGCACTGCCTGGGAGGGTGGTGGAGCAGAGTTGCCACATATCCTTTAAAAAGTACCTGGATGAGCACTTGGCATGTCATAACATTCAAGGTTTTGGGCGAAGTGCTGGTAAACAGGATTATATAGGTAGGCCAGATGCTTCTCAGGTGTCGGTGCAGACTAGGTGGGTCGAGGGGCCTCTTCTGCACGGTGATTCTTTGAGTCTGTTGTTCTGTGAAGTATGTGTTTGGCCCAGCCAGCAGCTGAGTTTTGAAAAATGTGCTTATCAATAGCATTACTGAGAGTGGACGCATTTGCATGTAATTGTTTGTAAGTGAGTTTTCAATCCATGCAGAGGGCCGTTAATGGTTTCAATGCGATCCGTTTAAGGTAAACTAGCATGATTTGTTCCACTGGAGATTGCAAGTTGGCTCGGGAGAATTTGCCTGCAACATTGCAGCGAACTACAGGCATGGGCCCAGTTCACTGCGTTGTCACTGCTCTTTTGCAAGTATTCTACTGTACAGTAGAAAATGATTCATCACATGATACCGTCAGATCCGTGGCACAGAAGTGTTTAAATGAGCCTGGATTTGTCAGAACAAAAGGGGTAAATTTTCCAAGAAGCACAAAAGAAATAAAAACTGCAATCCAACAGGGGTAAATGCCCCGATTTGAAGCCCCCTTGCAGCCTGTCAAGAAACTACTTCAGGACTGTAACTAAACATGGCAATCACCATGAGAGAGAGAGAGAGAGACAGAGAGAGAGACAGAGAGAGAGGGCAATAGCCAGAGAAAGAATTGGGATGAGAGAGAGAGATAGACACAGACAGGTGAGAGACAGAAAAGGGATGGGGAGAAAGAATGAAAAAGCAGGAGTGAGAGATGATAAAGAGATTTCCATCTTTAAAATGGAAAGAGATCCCTCATATGTTTTTTGAAATGGAGGGAAATCCTTTCTCTGTCTTTAAAATGGAGGGAGATAACTTTCCTGTTTATAAAATGGACGGGTATCCATTCTCCGTCTTTAAAATGGAGGGAGATACCTTTCTTGTTTTTAAAATGCAGGGAAGTCCCTTTCCTGTTTTTTTTTCTAATGGAGGGAGGTACATTCTCCATCTTTAGAATGTGATTCTTTTACCTGTCACCTTAAACCAGTGTCTTCTGGTTCTCGGTCCTACTGCCGATGGGAACAGTTTCTCTCGATCGACTGTCTCCACCCATCATCATTTTGAAATCGTCTATCAAATTTCTCTTCTCCAAGGAAAATGAGCCCAGTTTCTCCAATCGATCCACGCCATTGATGTCCCTCATCACTCGATCCATTCTCTGCAATCTTTTCTGCACCTTCTCAAATTCACATCCGTCCTGAAGGGAATGCTTCCCTCGTGTTTGGTGCTGTGTATCTCAGTGTCACCATAGCTGTGTCTCAGTCATGTTCAAAGTACTAATGTCACATTCGCGAGGAGTCAACTCTGTCATAAAGGTGCCAGTGCTGTGGGGACATACAATGGCCACTGTGAACAAACCTAAAATGACTGCCTGGTGTTTGGGTATTTTTCTTACAGAATCTGAGAGAGAGAGGGAGACAGAGAGAACGAAAAAAGATGCGAGCCCCTGCAGAGATCGTGTTTGTTTGTGTTTATGTGTGGGGGCACGGGTGTTGGGATATCTGTTTTTTTTAAGGGGACTGGGACAAATCATTAAACTTCCAAAGTACAAATTGCTTGTTAACCAATTTTGTAAATTGTTCTCAAAAAAACGTTGCTTTTCGAGTTAAGCGATTATTTTGTGTTTGTTGAAAGAAGCCTGGTTAAAGATTCTTTATGCTTGGGCATAGCAGTATCAAAGGCAAAATGGTGATTATTTGGTGAGTTAATAAAAATTCAAAGTATTCTAGCGGCCTGTGGAGAAGTGGTGCTAGAATTAACTCCACATACTTACCATCACGGTCCGTGACACCATGGTAAATTTTCCATTCTCATCCTGTACAACGCTATCGGTTTGCAACACATAAAGATAACATGTATCAGAAATGTCTTTGCTGCATTGACCAGCTCAGTAAGACTACACTCGCAGGCCTCATTCTTACAAATGAATTTACTGACAATGCATGCACACGAATACCTGTGATGGATGTTATACTCTTTAGGAGGGATTGAGCAGATAGAGCAAGAAAAAAGGTTAGGGATAGGTGACAGCTAAGCAGAGGTTAATTAAAAAGATATCGGGGAAGGCATTGTCTTCTCAGCAACCCAGGTTATGTGTCGCTTACGAACAACTCAACAATGAAGTACAAGTGCAGCTTTTTACAAAGAACTCCCGAAGCAGCAAATATCTTTTGGCTGGGCTAGCAGCTAAAGGCATTTAAAGAAATTTGCTTACGAAAAGGCTTTGCTGAAAGAGGTAGAATTTGCGTGAAGTTGTTGGGAAGCGAGTTATTAATTCGTGTAGAGGGCTGTTGATGCTTGAATGTAATCGCTTTAAGAAAGGATTGTATAAATGGCTGCACTGCCGGTGGCAAATTGTCTCGATTGAATTTGCCTGCAACATTGCAGCGAATGACAGGCATGGGCACAGTTCACAGCGATGTCACCGCTCGCCTGTAAGTGTCCGCTGTAAAGCTGCTAACGTTTATTCGCATGTTACCGACATATCTTTGGCACAGAGGTGTTAAAATGGTATATTTGTCACATCAGAAGGCTGATATTTTCAAGATGGAAATATTTTCAAGATGGCACTGCTACAGGAGCAAGTGCTGCTATCCGGATTTGTTTTGCTGAGTGATTGCAAACATATACGCGTTGTGACGCAACGCCAAAAGCTTGCTTCAATACAGCATTCTCCAATACTAGCGTGGAACCCGCCATTTTGGTGTTATTAATAACAAACTCTAAACACCTGAGCTAAACAGCGATTGCTTCCAAGTTTCCCAAGTGTCATCAATTGCTGTTCAAATTCAGTCAAGCAGCAGAGGGGGGAATGCAGCAATTTCCCTTGCTGACTGGCCGTCACTAACTGGCATGTTGGAAATATCGCGTTTGGTAGTTACTATGGGGACGTGATAATGATTGCCCTTGACATCAAGGCAGTGTTTGACCGAGTTTGGCATCAAGGAACTCTGGCAAACTGAAATCAATGAGAATAAGGGGAAAACTCTCCACTGCTTTGGCTTCATACCTTGCATGAAGGAAAATGGTTGTAGTTGTTGAAGGTCAGTCATCACTGCACCCGGTCAGCACTGTAGGAGGTCCTCAGGGTAGTGTCCTCGACCCAGCCATCTTCAGCTGCGTCATCAATGATCTTCTTTCCATCATTTGGTCAGAAATGTGGATGTTTACTGATGATTGTACAATGTTAAACACCATTCACAACTCCTCAGGTACTGAAGCAGTCCATATCCAAATGCAGTAAGACCTCAACAATATTCCGATTTGGGCTGACCTGTGGCAAGAATCTTTCGCGCCACACAAGTGCCAAGTAATGACCATCTCCAGTAAGATAGAATCCAACCATCACCGCTTGGTACGCAACGGCACTACAAACACTGAATACACCAGTGTCAACACCCTAGCGGTTGCCATTGACCAGAAACTGAACTGGATGGTGAGTAGCTTGGAGGGGAGATTCCAGGTAGCGGTTTCCCATCCCCCTGCTGCCCTTGCCCATCTATATAGTACTATTCGTGGGCTTGGAAGGTGCGGCTAAAGGAACTTTGGTGAATCCCTGCAGTGCACCTTATTAATGTTACATACTGCTGCTACGTTAGTTAGTGGTGGAGGGAGTGAATGCTTTTGGATGTGGAATCACTCAAGCGGGCTGCTTTGTCCTGGACGGCGTCAATATTCTTGAGTGTTTTGGGAACTGCTGTCATCCAGGCAAGTGGGGAGTATTCCATCACACTCCTTACTGTGCCTTGTAAATGGTGGACAGGCGTTGGGGAGCCAAATGTTGAGTTTCGCTTAGGAAAAACCCACAGAATTCCTAGCCTCTGACCTGCTCTCGTAGCCACAGTATTTCTATGGCTTGCAAATAAACCGCCATCCCTTCACTGTCACTCGAACTCCCCCCTACATCACCACGGGCACACACACACCACATTAACTCCAGCGGATAAATAAGGTAGCTCACCACCAACACTTCATGGGAAACTAGGGATGGGCAATAAATGCTGGTCAAACCAGCGAAGCCAACATCCCGTCAATGAATTAAAAATATCGCAAATTGAAAGCTTCAGGTTAGCAGCGAGCTGGAAGGAAACATTTTTCCCCAGAGCTGTCTGATTGCTCCAATCTTCACGAAGCTGCTCAGCAGCGTCAGCGTCTTCCGTTTTCTCCATGTTACAAATATTCTGCCACAAGGTTAAACATTTTTCACCATCAATCGGCTGATATCCCAAGCAAACGTCAAACTAAAAAAAATTCTCGCCATGAAATATGATGCCACCTCTCTTTTCTTTATTACTTTCATGGGTAGTGGGCATGTCTCGCAATGAGCAGCGTGAGTTGCTCATCCAGTATGGTCTTGACAAGGATCGCTAAATATAAAGAGTGAAAGCAATTGAAACATTGAAGGGAAATTAAACTTGAAATGTTGCCGTATCGCAAATTTGTTGCAATTCAACCTTTTGAACTTAATTGTGAATGAGAATTAAGGCGGTTACTAAATGCAAACTCATGACTGGGTTTCAATCAATCACTTTGGGTGTTCAGAGCAAGTTGGGAAACTAGTAAATGACAGAACAATTCACAGGCCAACTGCTCTTGTGATGCATGCTTTTGCCTCGGTAACAGTCATACAGCAGAGAAAATTCACAGTCGGGGGAGCTCACTATTTTTTGTCTTGCGTTTATCCTCTGCTGGCTGTCTTCCTAAAGAGACGATGTGAGATAGATCGAATTGGAAAACGTTATGCAGGAAAGCATCGGCTTCTCAGCCACGTAGCCCCATAAATATACCTCAACACTGAAGTACACGTTGCACGGTTAGGTATATTGCTCCCTTCTGGGATTGTTTGAAAGCAATTAGCAACATATTAGGAGTCCATTGTGCAGCTTTTTTAAAAAAGGTACATAGAAGCAACAAATTTGTTTTGACCCATACAGCAGCTGAGTATTGAGAAATGTGCTCATGAATAGGCTTTGCTAAAAGGGGGCGCATGTGCGTCAATTGTTTGGAGGCGAGTTTTCAATCTGTGCAGAGGACTGATGATGGTTTGAATACAATCGTTTTAAGATAGGCGACCGTGATTTGTTGCACTGGCGATTGCAAGTTGGCTTGTGTGAATTTGACTGCAACACTACAGCGAACGACAGGTATGGGCACAGTTGACAGCGATATCACTGCTCGTTTGCAAGTGTTCGGCTGTAGAGTAGAAAATGTTTGATTACGTGTTACCGACAGATTGGTGGCACAGGATTGTTTAAAACAGCGGGGATTTGTGAGAACAAAAGTCGCAAATTTTCACAGAAGCACGAAAGAAATGAAAGCTGCAATCCCACTGGAGTAATTGTCCCAGTTAAAACAGTCTTGCAGCGTGTCAGTAACCACTTCAGGGCTGTAACCTGACATTTCAGTCAACATGAGGTTTACGACGGAGAAGCTTCACTGACCAGCATGGGGATCAATCCTGCGAGATGGGCGTTATATGCAGCATGTTCTCAACACATCAGCTAACCATTCATAGCGTTCAAATGTCCCCAGTGAGATCAAGTGACATTCAAATTCAGTCTATCACTGAGTGGACAATCCAGTATTCTTCCTCACTGTCTGATCGTGCACCAGCTGGAACATCAGAACTCTAATTTTTGCAAACTCAAAGCTTCAGGTCACCCGTGAGCTGGAAGGACAAATTTATTCCAAGAGCTGTCTGAAAGTTCTGACCTTCACAAAGCTGCATAGCAAAAGCTGCTTTCCTCGTCTTATCTCAGTGTTAAAACTATCCATCCGAATGCAAACATCAAGGAGCAAAATTTCGCCTCATTGATAATCTGATATATTGTGCAATATGTTACATTCAGGCTATCAAGAACATCCTACACGAAACAGTAACTCGCTTCCCAAAAAACAAACTCTGCCTCGTTCTGCAAACCCTATTCGTAAGTGAAGTTTTGAATATGCAGGAAGCTGCTGGCTAGGCCAAAAATCACTTGCTGCTTCAATATGTTTTCTAGAAATGCTGCACAACGGACTGACATAGACCCATACACGTTTACAGCACAGGGGTAGGCTACTCGGCCCATCGTGTCAACAAAGATCTGGCTACAGTAACCCCATTTTGCAGCGCTGGACCCATAGCCCTGGAGGCTATGGCAACGCAATTGAATATCTATATGTTTCTTAAATGTGAGAATTTCTGAAACAAGCCCCCTATCAGCAGGGCTTTCCAGACTTCCACCACTCTCTCGGTGAAAGAACTTCTCCTCTACTCACCTCTTAACCTTCTCCTTCTTAACTAACATCAATATTCCCGAGTTAATGACCCTCTACCAATAGGAATAGTGCATCATAACTACTGCCCTCATAATCTTATACACTTCTATCAGGTCCCCTGCCAAACTTCGTTCCTGCAAAGTAAACAACCCTAGCCTATCCAATCTTTCCTCTAAATTCAGTCTCTCCATCCCAAGCAGCATCCTGGTAGACCTCCTCTGTAGCCTCTCCAGTGCAATAACATCCTTCCTATGATGTGGTGACTGCAACTGCATACAGTCGTCCAGTTGTGGCCTAACCAATGTTTTAAACAGTTGCAGCATGACCACCCTGCTCGTCTAATAAAGGAAAGCATCCCATGTGCCTGCTTTACCACCTTGCCTACCTGCGCTGCTCCCTCAGGCATCTGTGGATAAGCACACCAAGGTTCCTCTGATCTTCACTGCTTTCCGAGCACGACCATTCATAGTGTTCACCCTTGCTGTTTTAGACATCTGCTAGTTCAATACCTCACATTTTTCCTTGGCTGAATTCCATTTGCTACTGCTCTGCCCACCTGATCAGTTCATTCATATTGTCCTGCAGTTTTCGGCTGTTCTCCTCAATTTACCAACCTAACCCCTTAATGTTTTGCAAATTAGTTTGAAGTACGGAGGAGGGGGAGGGGGGAACAAAATGCCAAACCGCACAGTGAGTACTTCATTGTTAAATTACTTGGAAGCGGCATGTACTCTGCATGGCTGTGATGGCAATGATCTCTCAGAAAACTTATTCTCCTTCCAATCCCTCTCAGGCAAACGTTTTATGAAGATTTCCAGCAGAAGTTAAGCTCAAATTAATATTCAACAAATGCTCTGTAATTTCACTACTTGTTAGTTGTCAACAGATGCGGCCTGAACTGTCCAGTATTACAAGCATTTCTTCTTAAATTTTATTTTAGTTTACGTTGTCACTTACCACTTACATTTCCATGGATGTTTTTCTGTGGAGTAGCACATTTTCACTCAGGACTACAAGTGCCTCCTTATAAGATAGTTTTGTCAACATCTGCCATTGATCTAAGAGGATTTGTCATTCTTATCAGCGCAATATTTTGCATTTGTATCTCATAATTTTTATTCACTCTCAAGAAATTATGAAAACATATTGCTATTAACGTCCTTGCAAGTATCTTATCATACTACCTGTTGTAGATCTTGTTAGATGTTATCTCATCTTTTGTTCTTCCTTGTTTCTTTCCTATTCACCGGAACATCTGGTCTTTTTCTACATTTAGTTTTACTTCACCTTAGTTTATGTTTCTGTTAGGTCTGTAGCGTCCTCCTCATCAGATACCTTTTGCAACATCTTCCATTGATTCCAAAACGATCTGGCATTCTGTAAGGGTCCCCAGTGAAGGATAACGCCCCACCTTTCACACCCCATCCAAAACAGGAATGTCCCATTTTGTGCTGATAAAAGTGTGAATCAGGGACAGCTGGCAGCAATCCTGGGCCCATTCAAACAGACACGAGCCTATCATTGCTGCATCCACCCTCTGTTGCACTCGCCTTCAAGGCGTGGTCACATTGAGAGAATGAAACGACTTTTAGTAAATCTCCTGACCTATCTTAAATTCATTTTCATAATTTGATGGTAAAAATGGACATTGTTGAGGACTGAAAACAAGCAGACTGCTATTTTAGTCCCGTAACAGACTCCTGCCAATATTCTGTTCCATTGTTTGTAATATGAATTGATATTAGAAACATAGCTTGACCAGCAGCAATTGTGAATCTATATGTTTTCGACCCGCCTCAAATTACGCTCACGATCCATTTTGTTAAGTTGTGTAAAGATTCTCATTGACCATCTCACTCATAATTTCAGCTCAATGCACTGATTGACCTTCAGTGGCATTGCTCAGTGTACTCGTGATCTGTAGTGAAATTGGTTTGCACAATACGATGAGTCTGATGGTGGAGCAAATGATGGGCAAGTCATGAACGGTGCGGAATTGGGGTTGGCAGAGAAAATAAAACAGTGAGATTGGGTGGGGAGAGCGAGATTGTGCGAGTTGTCGAGAGCAGGCTGGGAAACTGTCGAAGTCAGTAAGCAGAATCACAGGAAATGAATGAAGGGGAGGAGAATTCTCTCAGCGGCAAAAAATGGAAATGACCAAGTGGAAAACTATTATATTAATCATCGATAACAAAGTTCTCATAATTTAAAACTATATTGACATAATATTTCAGAAATCATCTATGTTATTACGGAATGCATCACTTCTTGAACAACATTGAGAAACAGATTTATACTTCCATATGGAGTTCTTCCGTTACATGTACTTTAGTGAAATTGACAAAAAGAAATATTATTTTACAAAACGTTGATTGCTTTCATTTTCGTATTTACCTCGACTTTATTTAGGGAATATTGTGTGCCTTCTGTCGCTTCTTAATTAAACCAGAATATAACGACCCAGTTACAATCATTTATTGTGGTACAAGCAGCGTCAACAGCACTTACATAACGTTCTCCCTGGCTTTACAAAGTTTTCCAGTTCTGTCATTGTCTTCCAAATTTAGACGGATAATAGAGAATTTATAGTGAGCGATTCCCAGTTTATTCGAATCTAAGTCATGATGTATATGTAATAAGTTGGAAGCTTACGAGTACATTTAAATACAACACTGAAATTAAAATAAATGTATTAAAAGAGCTTCAGAGGAAAAGAAATGTGCCCGCAAGTGTAAATATATCTACTGCCCAACTGACTGCTCTTCAGCGTTCACAGCGCAGCGTCAGTGGAGATAAACAACGTGAGCGGTTCAGGTCGATGACTTTTCATCACAACTGACCAAAAATATAAATATAACAGTTTTTAAACGAGTAGATTGCTGGAGCCGGTAGAATGTACAAAAGCGAAAATCTATGAGGGCGAATAGTAAGAGAGTAGGAGTTTCATGATGGAAATGCTGAAGAGACTTGTAAGGGTAATGGCAAATAAGCAAACAATGTAACCAAATGAAGTTCTGGTTGTCTGCATAGCAACTGACTGAATGTAACCTGAAGGAAAAAAGAAAGTAAGGTGATCAAAATTACCAAAAACTGCAAAACCCAACAGCAAACAACATTGAAGCAGATGTAATGCCATTGAAATCAACCTAAAGAAGTCCGAATAAATCATTTGGATTTAAGTGCCGAGAAAAAGAAACCCGGCTGAATCAATACTACCTCTGCAAGTTAATGTCTAAGGAAGTACTTTGACTTATTAAACACAATAGCTGGGAGGGGATTCATTATTTATGTTATGCAGCGGCGAGAGGGAAATCATGGAGATTTTTAATGAACACTTTGCCGACTGACTTATTTACTAGCTACATTTGTGATTCACACAATTGGTAACGTTACAAGAAATGAACTTTCTTGCTTCAAATGGATGATATCACACTTCTCCACAACAAATGAAATCGTTCACGCACTCACCGAATCTACCCCTACCTCTGTATATTCTCATTGGAATTTCTGCAGCATAATATCTCCCCGAAATAATTGCATTCTCCAAACCTTTAGAGGCCCAGTGCACGTTACTTCTTAATTCACCCTGCATGAAGTCCCATATAACGGAACAGTGACGTTTGCAGCGAAATATTGGGCTATGAATCAAAACGGTGCATTACAAAGCTGCGCCGCATGATGGCGCCATGCGTCATAGATGTGAGATGCTTGCTCCCCGCTTCCTGTAAGGAATCCATCCTATTCTCTCAGTTCCCTCGCCTCCGTCGCATCTGTTCTGATGATGCCACTTTCAAAAACAGTTCCTCTGACATGTCTTCCTTCTTCCTTAACCGAGTTTTTCCACCCAGTTTGGTTGACAGGGACCTCATCCTTGACCGGCCCAACTCCCGCTCATCCGCTCTAACACCTTCCTCTCCTTCCCAGAACCATGATTGGGATCCACTTTGTCTTCACTTATCACCCCAAGAGCCTCCGCATTCAAAGGTTCATCCGCCGAAATTTCCACCAACTCCATCAGGATGCCACCAGCAAACACAAATTCTCTTCGCCCCAGATGTCGGCATTCCACAGGGACAGTACCCTCCGGGATACCATGCGTCCATCAACCCCTATACCTCAATCCCCTCCCAAGGCACCCTCCCATCAATAAGGTGAAACACCTGCACATTTAATTCCCCCCTTCTCACCGTCCAAGGGCCCAAAAGCTCATTTCAAGTGAAGCAGCATTTCACTTGCACGTCCGTCAGTTTAGTCAACTACATTTGCTGCTCCCAAAGCAGTTTCCTCTACGTTGGAGAGACCAAACACTGGGTGACTGCTTTGTGCAATACTTACAGCCTGTCTGCAAGCATGTCTCTGGCCTTCTTGTCGCTTGCCATTTCAACACACCACCCTGCTCTCATGCCCACATCACCATCCGTGGCCTGCTACAATGTTCCAGTAAAGATCAACGCAGATTGGAGGAACAAGGACCTCGTCTTCCAATTGGGAACTTTGCAGCCTTCCTGACTTAACATTGAGTTCCACAATTTCAGATCATCAATTCTTTCCTCCACCCCCACCTCCCTTCCGATCCACCCTTTTCTCTCATAATTTATATATTTTTAAAATATGTTTTTCTTTTCCAAATTTTTTCTATTAGTATTTTGAGACTAATTTCCATCCATTGTTTTATCGCCACCTTTTAGCACATTTGGATCCTTTCCCCCTAGCCCATTCCCACTAGGGCCATCTGTCACTTGCTCATCCTGCTTTCTACCCTTAATATCACCATCCTTTGCTAATATCACTGCCGTCATCACCCCCTTGTCGTTTTGTCTATGACATCTTTGGCAATCTCTTCGTTGCCTCCACCTATCACTGGCCCTCTATTCAGCTCCACCTGTCCCAACCCCATCAAACAACTCATATTTCACCTTATTTCTATTTTTCTTTCGTTCTGATGAAGAGTCATAAGGACTCGAAGGTAAACTCTGTATTCCTCTCCACAGATGCTGTCAGACGTTCTAGGTTTTTCCAGCTATTAGTTTTTGGTTTCCAGCAGCCACAGTTTTTGCTTTTATCTTTGTGCAATAATCTGGTTTTAGTTTCTGACAATAAATGGCTACAAATCGATCAAAGGTAAAAGTGACTGTGAACCAGAGGGAACAAGTCATGGCTGCAAGAGCCAAAACTATTTTCAGTTTACACACTGGAATGATGTACAACTAATTAAGTGATGTAATAAATTCGATTCAGTATAACATCAATGGTGTTGAGAAGTAGACCTGCTGTTACCATTGCCTTTAGGTATTGAGTGATACATTTGGAGAGGCCTCAAATCCCTAATATCAGGATCACAACCACCACAAAGTTGATTGTAGGGAATAGGACCAAACAACATCATCTTAGTAGGAAAATGTCAGAGAAAAATGATGTCAATTTTACAGGGCTTGCTGCAAAACCTACGATTATGCAGAAATTACAATAAATCTATTATCATTCCACAGAACATTCCAGGGTGCCCTCAGTTCCTTCAGCTAGATCATTAATATATAAAGTGAAAAGTTGTGGTCCCAACACTGACACCTGCAGAACTTTACTAGTCACTGGCCGCCATCCTGAGAAGGGCCCCCTTATCCCCAGTCTCTGCCTCCTACCAGACAGCCAACCTTCTATCCATGTTAATACCTTGCATCTAACAACATGGGCTCCTATCTTACTGAGCAGCCTCCTGTGCGGCACCTTGTCAATGGCCATCTGAAAGTCCACACTCGTGGGCCACCCTCTGTAAATACCCACACACACTGTTATCACCCACTGTGAATGCTGATATACATTCAAAGCCCCTATGAAAAGATACAAACACTCCGGCCAGCCTGTCTTAATACAGAACCACTTTCTGGACACACCTTGTAAATACAAACACAGACTCTGGCAACAGTTTATAAATAGTGAAACAATCCCTGTGCCAGGCTCGATAAATACTGTTACACACTTGGGCCAGACTCTCTAAATGTTCCACGACGCACTCAGACCACTCTGTGAATACAGTGACACAGACTCAGGCCGCCCTGTGTAAATACTGACACATTCAGGCCACCCTGTGAAATTACTGAAGCACACTCAGGCCACCCTGTGTAAATACTGACACACTCAGACCACACTGTAAAAATACTGACGCACACTCATGCCACCCTTTGTAAATACAGTAACACTCAGGCCACACTGTAAAAATACTGACGCACACTCAGGCCACCCTCTGTAAATACTGACAAACCCAGGCCATCCTCTGTAAATATTGACACACACACAAACTCACGCCACACTTTGTAAAGACTGACACATGATTGTGGCATTCACTGAAAATGTTAATACACACTATGTTGTTATGACCCAGCATATCATGTGTGCCAGGCGAATGCCATTCACGCTGGGAAACTTGTAAGTGCCATCACAACTATTTTGCAATTTGCCTGTATTTAAAAATGTGCGCACTGAATTCAGAAATGATAATTGCACTAAGGCTTTTGGAGACTAAAAAAAAACTTAATTTCTAATATTTATTGACAAAATAAAAGAAGGCCAGCCTTCGTAAATTCTCATATACATACAAAGTATTACTATGCTAACTCCTAAATCCCTACGTTAACCGACCTACAGTTACACAAACTTGAATGCAAAGGTCCAATCATTGATTTGAAGTTTTAAACAGATCCAGTAAAGTACCTCCATACCCTGGAAAGTGGAATTCCAAATGACCTTTTCCCCAGCTTCAGTTCGGTAGAAATCAGACTTCTGCAGTATTACTGGAAGCTTCCTTAAGGCTATTTCACACACTTCTCCCAATAACATTCTTCTAATATGTAGCCTTATGATCTTTTATATATTTTTTTCTCTATTATTATATATGTCTTTGAAACTGCAAGCTCCTCACCACACAAAAAAATCTTTAATGTTGTTACTGTTTATTGTCAGTTCCCCTTGAGGGAAAATAAACACACTCGTTGGCCTTACTTTTATGGCTATCTGTAGGCAGTCTGATATCACTTGAAATCTAAATCTCTCTTCACCCATCTAAAATGCAAATTCTCTTCACATCTTTCATTCTCAGCCAACATCAATGTTTACTATTATCATATCAAGCGCCACGCTTATTTTCATCAGTCAAATCCTGAAGTCTACTTGACTCCAAATGTAATTATAACACCACAGAATGACCTAACTGTACTTTCCCCAACAAAGCTACTTTATGCTAAACCCTCTGTCAAAAATGACACACTCTCGGGCTACCCTCTGCAAATACTGACCCACTTTTGGCCAGCCTCCGTACGCTCATGAGCCATCATCTGTAAATATTAACACACTCTCACATTGCCCTATGTAAATTCTGACACACTTTTGGCCAGCCTTTGTAAATACTGACAGGCCAACCTCTGCATTACTGACACATTCTCGTGCCACCCTGTGTAATTACTGACACAATGTCAGGCCACTCTCTGTAAGTATTGGCATACTCTTGGCTCACACTCTGTAATTACTCACACACTCTTGGGCATCCCTCTGTTAATACTGAGGGGGAGAGCTTCTGCATGCACTGGCACAGTCACAAGCCGCCCTGTATAAATATTTACACACTGTCGGCCCACTCCATGTACATACAGTTAAACTATCAGGCCACACATTGTAATGACTGAAAGGTTCTCCGGACACCCTCCTGAATCACTGATGCACATTCTCGCCAGCCTCCGTTAAGAGAGACACAGGCCAGGCCACCCTTTCTAAGTACCGGCACATTCCTGGGCTGCCTTCTTTACATACTGACGCGCATTTAAGCCACACCCTATTAATATTGACCCGCTTTCGTACCACTCTCTTTGAATACTGACACTCTCGGGCGATTGCAAGTCTAGCTTGGAGTGCTCTCTGTGCGTTTGGACGTTGTTGAATGGTAAATGTGTGAAGTGGGCCTGAATCAAGTTGTGTTAAATGTGTGTGACTTAACCAAGAAGTTGAGTGTAAGTTACGGTGAAAAGTGAGACTTTGAATGGTTGGAATTAAAGGGTAATTATACTTTATTTATATATGGCTGCAATAATTATAATTAAATCTTAGTTGTTTAGTATTGATCTTGGATTAAATCTTCGTGAGAAGTTGAAGGATTGCAGGATGTTGGTTGTGGCACATTTCTAAGAAGCACAAAGGGAATGTGTTTTAAATGAAATAACTTGTCAATTGGAATTTGGAACAGAAACAAAAAAATAAATAAATAAATCGGCCTGAAACAGCTGCCAATCTAAACCAAAAGGAGAAACAGAGCAGTTTGTAGACAGTAGGTTAGAGTGACATTCAGTGCGGCTCAAAAGCTCGATTCAAAGCTAAAAATATTTTAAGAAAAAGCATTGGTGTAAATGTGGGTGATACTCTGATCATTTTAAATTATAATAGCCTTTACCAAAGCCAGTACATATAAGCAGACAACTGATATGCATTCGGGTTGGTACATCATTATATGATAGCCTGCAGCACGCCGGGAAGATTTATAGCATTCGGCACAATGCTATGTGCAGCATAAAGAGCTGGTTAGGAACGTTAGAAAGGCAGCTGGACTTCCTAGGGAGGCAGGAATAGTGAATGTTAAGGCTCACCAGAAAACAACTGCCCCTGCAGGGTAGGGGGAGGTGGAGACAGATTAGGAGACGTGAAAAGGCGCAGCCGAAGAATTGCCTATCAACGTCACCCGGAAAGCTGGGGTGGGGTGGGGTGGGGGATGGGGCGGGGGTGAGATCCAACCTGGCAGATATTCACGGGGAACTGATATATGGAAACGTAGAAACGTAGAAGCTAGAGCAGGAGTAGGCCATTCTGCCCGTCGAGCCTACTCCGCCATTCATTATGGTCAAGGCTGATCATCCAAATCAATAGCCTGTTCCCGATGTCTGCCCATACCAATCTGATCCCTTTCGCCGCAAGAGCTATATCTAAGTCCTTGTTGAAAACATACAATGTTTTGGTCTGAACTAATTTCTGCCGTAACGCATTCCAGAGGCTCACCACTCTCTGGATGAAGAGATTTCTCCTCTTCTGAGTTCTAAATGGTGACCGCTGATGCTGCACTCCCCGACCATCGGGAACATCCTTCCTTCATCTGTCTAGTCCTGTTACAATTTTATGGTTTTCTATGAGATTCCCCCCTTATTCTTCTGACCTCCAGCGAATATGATCCTAATCGACTCAATCTCTCATCATATGTGAGCCTCGCCATCCCAGGAATCAGTCGGGTAAACCTTTCCTGCAATCCTTCTATAGCAAGTACATCCTTCCTCAAATAAGGAGACAAAACTGCACACAATATTCCAGGTGAGGTCTCACCAAAGCTCTGTGCAATTTCTGCAAAACACTCCTGTTCCTGTACTCGAATCCTCTGGCTATGAAGGCCAACAAACCATTCGCCTTCTTTACCACCTGCTGCACCTGCATGCTTACCTTCAGCGACTGGTGTACAAGGACACCCAGGACGTGTTTCACATACCCCTCTCTCAATTTATAACCATTCAGATAATAATCTGCCTTCCTGTTTTGCTACCGAAATGGATGACCTCACAATTTTCCACGTTATACTGCATGTGACATGAATCCTACCATTTGCTTAGCTTGTCCAAATCACCTCTGCAGCCTCCTCACAGCACACCCTCCCACCCAGCTGTGTGTCATTTGCAAATCTGGAAATATTGCACTGAATTCCCTCATCTAAATCATTAATATATATTGTGAATAACTGTCTGCCATTTGGAAGAATACCGGTATATTCTTATTCTTTGTTTCCTGTCTGCCAACTAGTTTTGTACCCATCTTCAATACACTATCCCCAACACATGCGCTTTAATTTTACACGCAAAGCTCTTATGTGGGACTTTGTCGAAAGCCTTCTGGTTCCCAAATAAACCACATCCATTGGCTCACCCTCATCAACTCTAATAGTTAAATCCTCGAAAAATTCCAGTAGATTTGTCAAGCAGGATTTCCCTCTCAAAGATCCATGCTGACTGTGTCTGATTCTGCCAAAGTTTATCACGTGTTCAGCTATTAATTTTTATATTGCAGTCTAGAATTTATCGCACTCCCGACTTCAGGCTGACTGCTATATAGTACACTGTTTTCTCTCTGCCTACCTTTTAACACTGTGGGGTTACATTGGCTACACTCCAAACTGTAGGAACTGTTCTAGAGTCTAAAGAATCTCGAAAGATGACCACCAATACATCCATTATCTCTAGGGCCTCTTCCCTACGTACTCTGGGATGTAGATTATCAGGCCCTGGCTATTGATCAGACTTCAATGCAATCAAATTCCCGAACATCATTTCCCTACACATACTGATTTCTTTCAGTTCCTCCCTCTCACTAAACACTTTGTTCCCCAAAGTTTCTTCTATGTTATTTGTATCCTCCTTTGATGAAGGCAGAACCAAAGTATGTACTTAGTTGTCCAGCCATTTAATTGTTTCCCATTATAAATTCCCCTGTTTCTGACTGTAACGGACCTACATTTGTCTTCACTTTTTTTTTCTCTTCACATATCTATAGAAAAATTTACAGTTAATTTTTATGCTATCTGTGAGCTCACTCTTGCACTCAATTTTCCTCTTCTTAAACAAACCCTTGATCTTCCTTTGCTGAAATCTACATTGCTCTGAAACCTCAGGCCTCTTGTTTATTTTCTGGCGCACTTGCATGGCTCTTCCTGCCATTTAATATTATATCTAATTTCCCTTGTAAGCCATAGTTTGGCCAACTTTCCTGTTTTACTTCTGTGCACAACAGGAATAAACAATTGTTGCAGTTCACCCATGCACTCATTGAATGTTTGCCACTGCCTATCCACCGTCAGCCCTTAAAGTAACGTTTCTCAATCCAATGTAGCCAAATCACGCCTCACACAACCATAGTGTACTTCCGTAAGATTCTGGACCCAACTCTCAGAATTAACTACGTAACTCTCATTTTATGAAGAATTTTATATTTTTATGGTCCCTCATCCACAAGGGTCCTCATACAACTAGATTTCCAATTATTCTTTTCTCATGAAACAATACCCATTCAATGAGGGACTGTTCTCTCATTGGTTTCTCAATTTATTGGTTCATGAAAAAAAAAATTCCAAAAACACCAGAACGTCTCCTCTACGGTATTGTAACTCACTTGATTTGCCAAATCTAATTGCATATTAAAGTCAACCATAATTACAAATATCCCTTTATTAAATGTGTCTCTAATATTCTGTTTAATGCCATCCCAACATCATCACTACAGTGTGGTCGTCTATATAAAACCCCCAATAACGTTTTTTTCCCCTTTGTGTTTGTCCGCATTAGCCCTGCAGATTCCACATCACCGGAGCTAATAACATTCCTCACCCTTGCGTTAATTTCCCCTTTAACCAGCAATGCAACTCTACCGCCTGTTCATTTTTGACTCTACTTCCAAAATACTGAATACCCCTGGACGTCCAGTTCCCATCCCTGGTCATCTTGCAGCCATGTCTCCGTATTCCCGACTATATCATACCTGTTTACATCTATTTCCACAGTTAGTTCAACGACTTTATTGTGAATGCTCCTCGCGTTCAGGCACAAAGCCTTAAGGCTTGTCTTTTTAACATTACTTGTCCCGTTCCCACTATTTTTCATGGAGGCAGTGTTTGGTTCTTACCCTTGATTTCTCTATCACTATACAGGGAAAAGGAAATATAGGGAGATAATGGAGCAATGAAGAGACCACCATTGATCTGCAGGACAGACGGAAGAGCAGTGGTGCCCGAGTGTACGTACCGGGAATCGTAGAATTTTACTATGGAAAAACACCAGAAAAGGAATGTGATCTCTGAGTCAATACAGCGAGACTGGTGGTGGCCGGAGCTAGGCCAGCATATCGGCAAATTATTGTCACAAATGCCGAACATGTGCACAGCATAAACCCCGGGAAGACCAGCAGCTGGGGTATCAAGAGCGTTTGAAAGGGCAATGGCGAAATATCCAGATACATTTCACGGGTTTCTCAGCAAATATTCGGGGAAAGACGAAGTGTCCTTTGGTAATGGAACAACTTAGTCGGTGGCTGGAGGCATTCGGGACAACTGGCTGTACTGTTAGCGCCTTTACAATGACGCTGACTGAAGAAATAATAGTGGGATATGGAGGACAGAAGGAAGGGCAGAAGTGCCAGTGTGTATGTGCCAAGGGCTCTTAGAGCTGTCCACTGGAACAGCACCAAAGGAGCAATGTGACCAACGAGTTAATACAGCGAAACTGGAGTTGGCCGGTGCTGGGCCGCAATGCGGAGCACTCCTGGACATAAAAAGTGAGCAGGGAACACATATTAGTGACAAAGCATTAAGGAAGGTGTCGACCGTCGGCATTCAAAGAGAAGTTTCACGTCCCCCACCATCCCCAAAGTTCAGGAATGGTACAAAGAGGGGAGAGAACATTAAAACAGCTGTAAGTAAAATAGCTGAAAGTTGAAAAAAATAGATGGACGGACGTGCAACCCCCCATATTCATTCAACACAGAGCAACGCCCAACAGGACCCTGACGTTACCCAAAGCATGCTCATGGTGGGCAGAGCAATGTGGCCCCCAGCGGGAGGACTGACGGGTTGTGACGATACAGGATCTGCCATAAGCAGGGTCAGGAGGTACCTGATGGAACTATGTCAACTGTTAAAATCGCTTAGACAAGAAGTGAAGAAACAGCAGAACATAGTTGAGCAGACTCGAACAGCTGCGGGGATTGAGCCCAAACAAATACCCAGTGTGGTAGACAAGGTGATGATCAAAATCCCCCCAGACATACCACGATGTCAATCACAGCGGGAAGGGCCGCAGAGACTAGTAACCACCATCGACACCTGTGTCAATATAGACACAGTTTAATAGCAGAACACCTTCGGTATTTCCGCAAGCATTACCAAGACCTCCCTGTCGCTTGCTATTTCAACACTGCACTCTGCTCTCATGCCCACATGTCCATCCTTGGCCTGCTGCAATGTTCCAGTGAAGCTCAATGCAAACTGGAGGAACAGCACCTCATCTTCCGACTAGGCACTTTACAGCCTTCCGGACTGAATATTTAGTTCCATAATTTTAGATCATGTACTCTCTCCTCCATCCCCACCCCCTTTCCGATATCCCCCTTTTCTCCCAATAATTTAAATAGATTGTTCTTTTCCCACTTATTTCCATTATTTTTAAATGTATTTCCATCCATTGTTTTATCTCTACCTTTTAGCCTATTTCGACCCCTTCCCTTCACCCCATACCCCCCCAACTAGGGCTATCTGTACCTTGCTTGTCCTGCTTTCTACCCTTCATTAGCATATTCCTTCAACACCTCTTTGAGCTTTTGTCTTTGACATCTTTAGGCTATCTGCACTTATCACTGGCCCCCTATCCAAGCTCTACCTGTCCTCCCTCCTTAAACCACCTGATATTTCACCTCTTTTCTATATTTGCTTAGTTCTGTTGAAGATTGATATGGACTCGAAACGTTAGATGTGTTCCTCTCTGCAGATGCTGCAGACGAGCTGAGTTTTTCCAGGTATTTTTATTTCTGTTTAATAACTGAGTTGTTTGCTTCAATGAAGGGGAAGTGGGAACTTCAGAAACAAACTATATCATTGAAGGTCGAAACTTGGGCCACGACAGCTGGATCTCGAAATGCATTGGAATACTGGTATTCAGGAAGGGAAAGCAGGCAACATGATCAGGCAGATAAACTGTGCAGCCCTGACCCAAACTGGAACCCGGTCCGGTGAATGGATTATTGTTAGTAAGGGAAACAAACTTTGATATGATGATGTACGTCAGGAGCTGGTACCTGTCATCCTACATATATCTGATATATATGTTTACCATTGCGGTGCTGGGATTAAACCTGGGAAATTTACACGCATTATTGAAGTGAGTGTTAACACAGCCAGCCCATTTTAAGGTCAGAGACGCACACGCTCTCGGTCTCGTGAATGGGAGGAGAAACACTGGAATCCTCAAATAAATTTCAGTTAGATATGCATTGCAAACATCAAATTATTGTTTCAATGCAATTTTCAAGATACATTTCAAGATATCATCATGTGATTAATCACAGAGAATTTTTCATCGTTATCCTTGTGTTGAGGTTAAATATAAAATCATTGTTCAGTCCAATACTTTCCAGTTAATCTCAATTCAATTATTTACAGTAAATATCGAATCACTGTTAGTTGAATCAATTAATAATTGTTTATTGAATAATCATAGTAATTGTCTAATCATCGTTCAGTTTCTTCTTCACATTAAAGATTAATAGGGTTTTTTGACCCATGTTGAGAGTGATAATCAAATCAACATAAAACGTTACAATCTAAATTAAATTATTGGTCAGCCCGATAATTACCGTAAATATCTCACGTTGTTCAGGTGCACAAACGAGAAAAACAATGTTGCTCGGGGCACACATTTTGCACACATCGAACTGCCAATTGTATTAGTACATACGCATTTTTAAATCTATCAATGATTGCCGTACATGGCTATGTAATATTTAGGACAATTCTAGAAGCGTGTACGTCATTACTGTATGCTGTGACAGTAATTTTAAATATTTGATTATTGAAAGTATAATAATAACAGCGAACATATATTTTTTTCTTTGTCCAATAAACACATAACGTTTTGCTGACCTGATAATCCTGAACGCCACTTCCCTGCCCTTTTCCGCATCACCGTTGTATTCCTTACTGGTTAAAAATCTATCTGAGCCTTGAATACACTTAACCACTCAGCATCTACAGCCCTCTGTGGTAAATAATTGCACAGATTAACTACCCTGTGAGAGGAAAAAAAATATTCCTAATCTATCTCCAAAATGGGCGAACCGCAATCAAAGATTATGCCCTCTGGTCCTAGACTCCACCACAATGTGAATCAGCCTCTCAGCATCTACCCTGCCAAGCATCCAAATAATCTTATATGTTTCAAGAAGGCCACCTTTGATTTTGTGAAAGTCCAATGAGCGCAGATCCAACCTACAGAACCTCATAAGAAAATTCCTGCCTAACCTGAGTCAAACTAGTGAAATTTCCCTGGAATGCCCCCATTGTCAGTACATCTTTCTTAGATAAGGGAAGCAGAACTTTTCACAGAATTTTAGGTGTGGTCTAATTAGTGCCTTTTACTGTTTCAGCAAGACTTCCATATTTTATACCACATTCCATCTGAATTAAAGGCCAACATTTCATTTGCCTCCTTTGTGACCTGTTTAACTTGTATGCTAACATTTTTTTTGATTCAGGAATGAGGACCCCTGAATCCCTCTATTCTGCAGCTCTGAAGTCTTTCTCCATTTTATTAATATTCAGACCTTTTTACTTGCTGCCAATGTGCAAAACCTCACTTGTTTGCACCTTATATTCCATCTGCCATTTTTTTGCTCACACACTAAACTGTCTATAACCCTTTGTGTCACCCTCACCACATGTCTTCCAAACTATTTGTGTGTCATTCACAAGCATTCACTTTCCTTATCTAAGCCATTAATGCATAATGTAAATTACAGTGGCCCCTGCACCTATCCCTCTGGCACTCCACAAGTGACAGTTTGCCATCCTGAAATTGCCCCCTTACACCAAATTTATGTCTTCAATTTGTTAGCCAACCCTTTATACACGCTAATATAATACCCTCACACCATGCGGGTATTAGCACCTCCCTTTCCTCCTTGCCTGCTCTTTCAAAAGTCTTATTCTATTAAGTAGCCTTAGGTGCAGCACACTATCAAATGCCTTCTGCAAATTCAAATACATTGCATCTGCTTGTTCCCCATTGTCTACCCTGCTTTTTACCCTCTCAAGGAACTGGAATAAATTGGGCAGGTGTGATTTTCACTTCATGAATTCATGCTGACTCAGCTTAATTATATTATGCATTTATAGAAGCTCCGCTATTATGTCATTTATAATAGACTCCAAGCTTTTTCTCAATGAGGGATGCAATTATAGCTCGGAAAAGAGACAAGCCTTTCGTCTGGCATTCATCCGGACACACGCAAGAATACCAATAAAATGAGGGAAACTACAATCAACACTGTATGAGAAGAGAGTGATTTTTAGTTGTCAAGTATCTTTGCAGGGCGAATGCACCACTGATGGTGCCTGTTGGTTAACAGCCAAAATTTGTTGGAAGTTTAAGCAGGGCAGCATAACCCTGTGAGTGAAAGAATGTTGTTTGCTTTTTTTTATTTCAAACAGACGCAGTGCACGTCCATGTTATTCCTGTCTGCAAATAACAGGAAGCTGCTAACGAGCCAACAAATACATTCCACCAATCACACAAACAAGTAAGGTGGTACATCAATTTCAGTAACTGTGCGATGCGAGCTATGTAGCCAGTAGGTCCCAAAGACTGGCAGATCGCATCAAACAGCATGTCCCGGCTGCCATTTGCAATGGGGAAGATACAGATCATACCTAATCAGCCCATCTTGTGAAGCTCAAGACAAAGTGTCAAACATCAGATATGGTTCTGAGATTCAACAACATTTTGCAAATAACCTTAAATGTGCCGATGATTACCCTGAAAAATCAAATTGATATTGCCAGTTAGGCTTGCAATGTGGCACAGGTGCATGCATTGGAAGCTACGTATATGAATACACAGAACCCTTTCCTTTGCAGACGGGAAGAAGATGAAAATGCGCTGCCTGTTTCAGCAAAATAAAATTTGTCACAGTCATTCGTTTACTCTGTCATCATGGCTATACCTTGGCCAATCAGTGTCAAGCAGCCTCTTCTAAATTCCAGACAATGCCTGGCAGCTAACTGTCAGTTACCATCAGTGATGCATTCGCCATGACAACACTATTTGCAAACCAATCAGCAATCTCTTCGCATAAAATCGAAATTATTGTGTACCCCTAGCATTCCGGCAAGTGTCCTGATGAGTGCAAGATGGAAAGCTTGGACAATGTTCTTTTAGCAACAATACTCAACGTCTTCCTTAACGAGGTCGGGTCAATTCTCTCTGGAAATAAGTGGTTAATGATAATCAAATTATCAGAGTCCAATAATATCAGTAACTGCTAATTTGTGTCTAGTTCGTTGCGCCCAGGAAATATTAAATCACTCTTCAATACAATGAAATTACACATAATTTGACGGATTTGCCAATAGACACAACGAATATGAACGTATTGCTTAATAGAGTAAACAGAGTTAACATATAACTGTTGTTCTGTTGAATAATGAAAATTCATATATACTTTTATCTTGAGCCTAAATAATGAATTATTCAGGTCAATAATCATTTGTTATTTCCTATTAAAATGCATTGAAATAATTACAAAAATCTAACAACCCTAAGTCCCAGCAATTTGTTTTTTCAAAGAATCACAGAATCACCGAATCTCACAGTACAGCAGTGGCCCTTCAGCCCATCGAGTCTGTACCGAACTGTGAGAAACATCTGAGCTATCTAGCTAATCTCATTTATCAGCACGTGGCCCATAGCCTTGAATGCTATGACGTGCCAAGTGCTCATCCAGGTGCTTTTTAAAGGATGTGAGGCAAGCATCATCCATCACCCTTCCAGACCATCACCACCCTCTGGGTAAAAGGTTTTTACCTCACAGCTCCCCTAAATCTCCCGCCCCTCAACTTGAACTTATATCCCCTCGCGACTGGCCCTTCACATAAGTGGAACAGCTGCATCTTATCCATATCCCTCATAATCTTGTACACCTCGATCCGGTCGGCCTCCAGTCTTCTCTGCTCCAACGAAGACAACACAAGTCTATCAAACCACTCTTCATAACTGTCGTATCCCTTCAGAACATGAAGTTATTATGGTCATTCCAGTGAAGGAAGGCATTTGACAGTTTGTATACTGCATTAACAACTACACAAGTTTGGCAGTGCCCAATTATGCTAAATAATTTAAGGCAGCCATCGACCCAAGCGGTATAGGCAATGGGGCGTTACTGTTACAAGAAGATGAGACTGGAATTGAAAAAGACTGATAGGATTTTTTTTAACAGACGCTGAAAATACAAATCAGAAGATATTCAACGATGGAAAAGAGACATTGGGTATGGTGTTCACATTGCAGCGTTTTGAAATTTATGATGCAAACAATTCATCAGAAACAATTCTTTTCTTAAGCCACAAACCTTTGAATATTTTGGCCAAACTTCGAAACAAAATTGCAAATCTTTTCAGGTGAAGCCTATTATTATGCCCAATTACATTAAGATTGCACATTTTGCCAGTAGAGAAAATCTGCTCAAAGATCCGTTATCATGAGTTTGACGCTTCAAAAGGACAATAGGAAATTATAAAACATGGACACTTAACTGGAATGATTTATGTTGATAGCAAGGACTACGGAGGTGGATGCTATGGATGGATATTGTGTGTATAACGGTATTGGAAATTATTTTAAAATTGGAATTGTACCATGATCGACGTTAAAGTGTGTGCCTGTGTGCATCTGTTTTGACTAAATTGGATTAAATTCAACCAGTCTGGATGCTTTCATGTGTAGTAATTTGTGACGTTGATTAGATAAACATAAAGATCCAAGGCAAATAGTACAGCTGCATTTTTTAAATGAACCAGACTTAATAATGCCTAAAATTCTGCAAGTCGTTAGGAGACACCAAGAAATGTGCTTAAGCACTAATTACATTGGTTTAATGGAAGAATTATTGTTTGGAGAAGTAACATTGAAAACCTTCCAATGCAATCGAAAATTCACATCCAAAGGGAAATCTAAATTAAAACTGAGATGAGTTGGGAGTGTGTTGTGTGTTATAGGCATTTAAGATCTAACCGCACTGTACGCCTAGGCCTGAGCTTGCGAAGGAAACAAATTGAATGGAATCTCATTTTGAATTTGCAATGTCAAATCTGTTTTGCCTGGTGCCTCTTTAATGCCTACTGAATATTGTTGCCTTGGTGAAGATTTACCTGGAAGTGATACATTTGGGTTGTATTTAAAAGTTGCTATGGTAGAAACTTGTAGGCATGTGCACGTGTTATACTTGTTGTTAAATTAGTACTTCTTTAATTTAGTTTGATACCTAAAAAGTCCGGAGGCTTGTTGGTGTTATTTCTGAATTCAGAGCTGCATCACAACATACGAATTGAAAATATAGCTTATAATCGTTGTTCAAGTTTCCCACTGGAATATAAACAACTCAGCCTTTACCAGCTGATGTGCATTAGCACTGCGTAACACTCGCTCTGCATCTCCCAATCTGCTACTCCCTCTCACTCTCTCCCATACTGTCTATCCCCTGCCCTTTCTGTGTCTCTCCCCTTCTTCCTCAAACCCTGCCTCTCTCTTTCTCTGTCTCTCACTCTGTTTCTCTCTCTTTCTCTCTTTCTCTTTATCTTTATTATTCTCGCACTCTGTCTCTGACTGTGGCTCTCTCTCTCTCCCTCTCTCTATCTGTCTCACTTTCACTATCTGTCTCACTTTCACTATCTCTCTCTTTCTTCTCTGTCTTTCCAATACTCCTTTATACACCAATGGTGATCCCACTTTCTTAAAACTTTTTCTTATCTCACCTCTTTTGATGACATCACTTCGTCTGAACGTCCCCCCACCCCCACACCCCTTTTTCTGTGAGTATTGTCTTCCCTGTTTCCAACAGAATAATTCGTGTCTCAGTGGTGAACGATAGCGATTGTTGACAGGTAGGCCACAAAGAGGGTAGGTATTTTTTAAGGTATGTTCTTCTATTCAAGCAGGGACGAGTAGCCATGATGGACAGGCAGCACAGACAAATGAAGTGTTATAGATTAAGACAGGCAAATCTGGAAAAGATCAGCAGCCTGACAGGGTATATGGAGAAAGTAACATAACTTTTCGAGTCCATATGACTCTCCTTCGGAGCTAAAGAGACGTAGAAATGTCATGGAATTAATACTGTTTAAGGGTGCGGAGCAGGTGAAGCTGGATTGAAGGTTAACAATATGTCGAGACAAAGGAAACATTGACAAAGAGGTTGTGTACAAAAGATAAATGGGTGTTAAATGTAATGGTAAGGGCTAAATAAGATGCCCATAATGGCATAAAGCAGAATGTGTGATTCACATAACAAGGGTAAGCCCTCTGTGAAAGAACAACATAGAGCAACTGGCAGGTGGCAGTTATGTTCCTGATTTGGGGAGAGTGGGCGGTGGTTGGGGCGAAAGGATGGCAAAAGGGACAGGTAAAGGGAATAAAAGGGATGAAAACAATTAATGAATGAATGAAAGTAAAAATGAAAATAAATGGATGAAAAAATAAAAACACATGCTAAAAAATGGGATTTAAAACGGGCAGTGAATGTACAGGAGCCAGTTCATGCCCTTTAGCGGTTGAACTCAATTTTAAGGCTGGAAGCTGTGAAATGCCCATTTGGAAGATGAGGTGTTCTTCCGCCAGTTGCACTGGGCTTCAACCTAGCACATTAACAGGACAACAACGGACATGTGGGCATGAGAACCGTGATGTTAGAAAGTGTTTTTCCTTTTCCCTGTCCGATCATTAAGGAAAGCCATGATGAACAGGCACCCCTGCCAATGGGATTGTTTTTTGCCCAGTCAGGGAGCCGGTTCAATGATTGATTGACAGCTATGCCAATAGGAGGGCATGTATTCAGCATGGAGGTGGGTTGCTCTGCCCAATACGTGAGAGGTACCCATGCTGATGGAGGAGCCTGGCCAATTGCAGGGAGGGGGCTGGGGGAGTGTGGGCTGTGGGTGATCGGGGGAGGAGGGTATGTGATGCAGAAATGTTCGGAAGTGTTTTTCTTTCATAAAATAAGTGAGACTTATCCATGTTGGGCATGCATCCTGGCCAATGGGAAAGCGGAGATTCCAATCAATCACTCGTGTCTGTGGTAAACAGGCCGCATGGACAGTGGAAGTTTTTGGTGAATGAGTTATTTTCATCATTGAAAGAATTGAAGAATTAGAGTAAAGGGATATTTCAGCACATTCTTCAACTGCTGTCTGAATGGAGTCTGTGTCACAGCGTAAATCACAGTGTTGGTGCAGCAGCTCAGGAGCTGCAGCATGAAGCCCAATTCCTGAACAAACCTATCTAACCAGACCAACGTAAAACCCAAATCACTCATTCGCCTCCATAAAGAATAAATCATTATCATTGACCATAACAGGATGAAATTTCCCGAGATTACAAACAGTAAAATGATGGATTTCCTTCGACTCTCCATCTCTGGGTCTCTGGGTCTCTCCCCACTGCTGTGAGTCCGGAGTCTCCTGCGGACCCTACTGCTCAGTAAAATGTGTCTGACGGTGAGAACATTGAGCAGCAGAATCAGGACAAATGGGACACCCGGGGTTAGAATGTGATGGAGAAACTCGATTGTTGTCCAGAACAGAGAAAACCGAACGTCGGCTGTGACCCAACAAAACCAGGGGTGGTTCCTCAGCCAATACCGATCTCTTAGCATAAAATACCAGAAAACATTCTTTAAACAGCTCAGCACAGTCACTGTTCCCAGAACCACAGCCGCCGTTTTCTTGCTGCAGAATTTGCTTTTCAGCTTCGGGCAACAAATGGCCACAAATCGATCAAAGGTGAATGTGACGGTGAACCAGACAGAACAGTCAGTGGCTGCGTAAAGCAGGACGGCATGTATATTGCACACATGGATGAAGCGCAGGAAATCAAACGTTTCCCTAAAAACGATCGGAATCTGTCTCCATATCACGTCTAATATAATGACCAGCAGATCCGCCACTGCCATGGCCACAAGGTAACAAGTGACACATTTGGCCAGGCCGCAGTTTTTAAACTTCAGGATCACAATTGCGATTACGTTCACTGTAAGGAATGGGGGAAAAAGAGCAATGAAATTATACATCAGGCTGGGGAAGGAGCTGACAGCTTAATTGAAGAGTTATTTATGCTTTCAAACGTTTGAACCTATCCTGTGTTGCATTGAATCAAACTGATTTGAAAGAACCGATGTTAAATTATTTGATACACTTGAAGCAAGCGGAGATAAAATAACAAAACCAATACCGAGGTAAAGAGGGAGAGAAGGCATCAGCGACGGGGAAACCTGACGTAAGTTGGGGACACAAAGGTGAACTGGGAGCGAGGGGATAACCAGAGGACCCAGGGATGATGGAAGGATTCATAAACAAAGGGGACCCAAGGGTAACTGGGAGGAGACAGAGGTGAACGGCGTATTAAGGACAGGAGAGGAATCAGGATAATACCCACGTTTTTTCCCACTTTACTGCGGACTGCAACAAGTTGTATTTATGACAAGGTGTGTTTAACCAATACAATGCTGCAAATTTTCGGAACAGTCACACACAGATGTAAAGGGACATACAGTCACACATATCCGCAGGCACACACAGACACACACACACACACACACACACACACAGAAAAACAGGACATACAAATACATGCACATACTCATCCAAAAAGAAACACATAAATATTCGAACACAAACACACACATTAAAACACGAACATAGGAAACCTCGAGCACAAGCACAAAATAACACACACACAGGGACATACAAACTGAGGGAAAATCACGGACACACATACAGACAAACATACAGACATATACACCGTAAACACACAGACACACTCAGAAAAAGATGCATACACATAAACACGAAGAGAAACACAGACATACACATAAACACCCAAACCCTAGCATACACGCAAGCAAACACACAAACGCACACAAAAACATGGATAGAAAAACAGACACGGGGACAACATGCACACACACATGCACGCGCACACAAACACACACACTCATGCAGCATACACAGGTGCACAGACATAAATAATCATGCACACAAATACACTCTCTCACACGGACACAATTGAACACACCCAATCACTCATATATACATACAGAACCAATCCCTTGCAGTCTCACACAATCTCATGCAGTTTTATGCTTATACACACACGCACACACACACTCACATACACAATCAAACAAAATCAAACTCACTCTCAGAGACGCACACACACAGAAATGGTGCATATCTCTTGGAACATCACCATATGGAAGTTCCCCTCCAATGCACTCACCATTCTGGTTAAAACTATATCACCGTTCCTTCCCTGTCGCTGCATCAACATCATGGAACTAGCTTTCTAATAGTGCAGTGCGGCGTACCTACACCCAATGGAATGCAGAGCTTCAAGAATGCGGTTCGCCACCACCAACTCGAAGGCAACTAGGAATGAGAAAATAATGTTGGCCCAGCCAGCGAAGTGCATATACTGTGATTAAAAATACATAGAAACAGATACACGCATCCATTCACCCAAATACACAAACACAAACATATACATACACACAAACACACACACATACACGCACACATGCACGCACACACACAGCAACACGTGCTCAAACACGCACACATGTGCACACACATACAGAAACATACACAAACACACCTGCACACAATCTCACGCACACACACACACGCACAAACACAAACACCCATTCGCACTGAATAAATCTCAAGTACTCAGTCATCCACAAAGAGACACACTAACATGCAAATACTCACGCACTCATAAACAGGCAAACATAGAAAAACTCAGAAGCAAAATGTCATAAATATACACACACAAGTACACACACATAATCCCTCGCAATATTAGTCTGCACTGAAGTGCTGCTTCGGGCTGCAGTCGGGCAGTTAAGTTGAGCTTTGTTGACCATGGAAATTTAAGTTTTAATTTCTGTCAAAATTCTAACCTTTCTTTAATGTAGTAATTCACTAAAAACTGCTGTTCGGGTTGGAAGAAGGTGAGTTTATGCCAGCTTTAAAACAATGTTTATACGTCCTCTGCTTGCAGCTACAACTAATTAATTGGATAACTGATTTAAACAGGTTTTCACAGATTAGATTCAGAGAGTATCTAAATAGGCCACGTTGTAGTGCTTACATTGTCTGCATTGGAGAGCTGCTTTGGGCTGCAGTAGAATGCCCAATTTGGAGTTTGGTGATTGAGGGAGTTTTTTGAGGAGCGAACAAGGTAACTTTTGAGCAATGTGTGTCCGGCCGGGTAAGTATTTACTACTTTTACCGCTTTGGTATTTAATGGCTTATTTTGTGGCCCATTGTTTGTAAGGGCTAAATTCTGTGGATGAGGGAAGAAGGGCCCGAGAATAATTGATATTCCTTGATATTAATTAAGTATCCAAAAAGTACCCAAAAGTTTCAATTAAATTTTAAGGGGTAAATCATGGTAGGAGAGCTCAAAGTTGTGGTATGCTTCTCCTGTTCTATGTGGCAAACCAGGAATATTTCCAGTCCCCGGGGCCATCAGGTGCACAGGAGGGGTCTCCAGCTGCAGCTCCTGGAGTCCCAGGTTTCAGAACTGGATCGGCGGCTGGAGACTCTGTGGGGCATCCACCAGCAGAGATTATAGAGAGTTGCTCACACGGCAGGCTAAGAGTCCACAGGCACGAAGGGGATGGGTGACCATCAGACAGACCAAGAGGACCAGGTAGGCAGTGCAGGGATCTACTGTTGCTATTCCCCTGCAAAGCAGTTGTGCCGTTTTGGATACAGTTGAGGGGAATGGCCTCTCAGGGGAAAGATGCAACAGCCAAATTCGTTGCACCACAGTTATCTCTGCTGCACAGGGGACGGGTACAAAGTGTGGGATTCTAGAAGTTTTAGCGGATTCAATTGTAGGGGTCAAGGATGTTTCAGAGCGGTACAGGATGCACTGAAGGGTCAGGGTGAGCAGCCAATCGTTGTGGAACACATTGGTACAAACGACATAGGAAAAAAATGATGAGGTCCTAAAAGTAGAATATATGAAGTTAGGAAGCAAGTTGAAAAGCAGGACAGGAAAGGCATTGATCTCGTGATTACTACCAGTGCCATCGGCTCTTCAGAGTAGAAACAGCAGGATATATCGGATCAATACACGGCTAAAGAGATGATGTGAGGGGATGGCGTCAGATTCCTGGGACATTGGGACTGTTTTTTTTGGTGGTGTGACCAGTTCAAATTGGACGGTTTTTATATGGACAGGTGAAAGAGTCATTGGGGAAGTTTTAAATTAAAATGACATGCGGATGGAAAGGAGGCAGATTTGGGGGAAGCAAGGATAAGAAAAACAAAACGGAAAGGGAATAAGATAAGTGATAGGCAGAGACATCGGGGCAAGTAAACAACAGGACCTCAGTGAAAAATAGTGGGAACGGGACAAGTAATGATAAAAAGACAACACTGAAGCATTTGTGCATTAACGTGAGGAGCATTCCAAATAAGGCTGACAAAATACACGCGCAAATAAATGTAAATATGTATGATGTAGTCTCGATTCCGGAGACATGGCTGCAGGGTGACCAAGGATCAGGATTGAACATCAAAGATATTCAGTGTTTAGGATGGACAAACAAAAAGGTAAAGATGGTGCAATTGCATTGCAGCTTAGAGGAAATTGACACAATATTGAGGAAAGACATTAGCTCTGACGATGTGGAGTCTTTCTGGGTACAGCTGAGAAAAACTAAGGAGCAAAAAACGTTGGTGGGGGTTGTATATAGATGACCAAACTGCAGTGGTGATTTTAGCAATGACATTACGCAGGAAAATAGAGACGCATGCATTAAAGGAACATTTGAAATTATGGGTGACTTTAATCTGCGTACAGATTGGGCAAATGGAATTAGTAACAATTCCGGAGAGGAAGAATTCCAGGAATGTAGATGGGATGGTTTTCTGGACCAATACGTTGAGGAACCAATTAGAGAACAGCCCATACTAGGCTGGGTATTGTGTATAAGAAATGGATAATTGATAATCTTGCTGTGCGAGGCCCATGGCAATGGTCAACCATCATAATATAGTATTCTTCATCAAGATGGAGAGTTACCTAGTTGATTCTGAGGCTCGGGCTCTGAATCTTACTAATGGAATTTATGAGGTATGAGGTGCTTGTTGGCTATGATCGATTGGGAAACATTATTTAAAGAGACAGCGGTGGATTGGCAATGCCAAATATTCAAAGAGCATACGGGTGAACTGCAACAATTGTTTATTCCTGTCTGGTGCAGTAGTAAAATAGGAAAGGTTGGCGAAGGAGAACCAATTTATTCAATAAAGGGCAAAATAGATAACGATAGTAAGCTTGTGGAGAATGTAAAAATTGACTAACACTTTCTATAAGTGTGTGAAGAGAAAAAGCTTGGTGAAGACAAATGTAGGTCGCTTTCAGTCAGAAACAGGGAAATGTATAATGTGGACCAAAAAAAATCGCTGACCAACTAAACACATACTTTGTTTCTGCCTTCACAAAGGAGGACACAAACAACATTCCAAAAATGTTGGAGAACACAGGCTTTAGTGAGTGGAAGGAGCTGATATAAACCAATATTAGTGGGGGAAAGTTGTTGGGGAACATGATGGGATTGAAAGATAATAAAACCCCTAGGGCATGATAATCTTCAGCCCTGTGAACTTAAGGAAAATGCCCTAGAAATAGCGGATAACTTGGTGGTCGTCTTCCGAGATTCTATAGACTCTGGACCAGTTCCTACAGATTACACGGTAGTTACTGTAACTCCACGAGTGAAACATTGAGATAGAGAGAAAACAGGGTATTAAAGGCCACTCTGCCTGCTGTTGGTAGTGGGGAAAATTCTAGAGTCCATTCTTAAAGATTTAATAGCTGAGCACGCGGGAAAAAAAGTAGCAGAATCGGACAGGATCAACATGCGTTATGAAAGGGAAATCATGCTTCACAAATCTACTGGAATTTTTCGAGGATGTAACTATTGGAGTTGAGGGGGAGCGAGTGGATGTGGTTTACTTGGACTTTCAGAAAGTTTTCGACAATTTCCCACATAAGAGATTAGCGTGTAAAATTAAAGCGCATGGGATTGTGGGTACTGTATTAAGATGGATTGGAAACTAGTTGACAAGAAAAAAGAGGAATAAACGGTTCTTATGCTGAATGGTAGGCAGTGGGTAGTCGGGGACTATAGGATCGGTGCAGGGACCCGAGTTAATCGCAATATTTGTTAATTAGTAGGATGAGGGAACAAAATGTATTATCTCCAAATTTGCAGATTACACAAAGCTCACTGTTGCGGGGAGGAGGGGGTGAGATTTGAGGAGGATTCAGAGATGCTTCAGTGCGATTTTGACAAGCTGGGTGTGTGGGCAAATGAATGGCAGATGCAGTATAATGTGGATAAATGTGAGGTATTCCACATTGGTAGCAAAATCAGGAAGTCAAATTATTATCTGAATGGCTATAAATTGAGAGAAGGGAATGTGCAATGAGACCTGGGTGTCATCATACACCAGTCACGGAAGGTAAGCATCCAGGTGCAGCAGGCGTTAAAGGAATGTTGGCCTTCCTAGTGAGAGGATTCGAGTACAGGAGCAGGGAAGTCTTGCTGCAATTATACAGAGCCTTGGTGACCTCACCTGGAATATTGTATGCAGTTCTGGCCTCTTTATCTGAGGAACAATGTTCTTGCTATAGAGGGAGTGCAGCGAAGGTTTACCAGACTGACTCCTGGAATGGCAAGGCTGACCTATGAGGAGAAATTGAGTCGGTTATGATTAAATTCACTGCGGCTCAGAAGAATGAGAGTGAATCGCAATGAAAACTATATAATTCTAAAATCATTGTGCAGGGTAGCTGCGGGAAAGATGTTCCAATGGTTAGGGATTCCATCACCAGTTGTCACAGCCTGAAGATACGGAGTAGACTGTTTAGTACTGAGATGTGGAGAAATTGCTTCATCCAGAAAATGGGGGAGCCTGTGGAATTCGGAACCAGAGAAAGTAGTTGAGGCCAAATTTTTGAATGTTTCCGAGAAGGGGATGGATGTAGCTGATGGGGTGAAAGGCATCAATGGGTATGGGGAGAAAGCGGGAACAGGCTATTGTATTCAATGATCTGCCCTGTTCAGAAATAATGGTGGAGCAGGCCTGATGGGCCGAATCGCCTACTCCTGCTCTGATTTACTGTTTTTTTGTTTGACACATTCTCTCTCACACACACACACACACGCACCAACTCACACACACACACACACACACACACTCACACACATACATACAGACACACACACACACACTCACACACACACACACACACACACAGACACACACAAACACATGCACACACACATACATTCACACACATACACACTCGCACACACACACACACACCCACTCACACACACAGACACTCTCACACACACACATGCACACACACACACACTCACTCACACACATACACACACACACACATACACACACACACACAAACAAACACACACGCACACACTAACATACAGACACACACACACACACACACATTCAAACACACTCTCGCATGCAAGCACACACACAGGAATTCAAAGATGAACACAATGTTACACATATTCAAACACTCTCACACACACACAGACACACAACACACACAAATATAAACTAACAGTAACAGATTTTAGATGATATTCACATTCAGACTCACACACAAAAAACGTGCACACACACACATTCACAGGCACATACACTTGCTAAGACACACACACGGAACATAAACTTACTTCAGAAAATGAATCAGGGATGGAAATTAAGAAGCTGGCCTTCCAGGGTAACCCACAAATCGTAAACAGGAATTACATAAATGCACACACACACACACACACACACACACACACACACACACACACACACACACACTCACACACACACACACACACACACACACGCACACACACATACACACACACAGTGAGGAACACACACAAACACACAGTGTCACATGAAACCACACAGCGAGAAATGCACACATGTGCACAAACACACACACACAGATAAAAACTCACAATAACAAACATTAGACTATACGCTCATTCAGACTCTCTCTCTCTCTCACACACACACAGACATACAGACTCGATAGCTGTCATTCACAAGGCCAATTAGGGGTGGTAATTAAAAGCTGACCTAGCTGGCGAAGCCATCAAACCATAGAAATGAATTTCAAAATTGGTCACAAGTGCACACACACACAATCCCACAGCCACACTCTGACGCATACACACAATGACACACAGACACACACAAACAAACACAAGGACGGACCGACATGAACACAATCAGAGTCTCACACACAGACTGACACAAACACAAAAACTATCATTCAAACACTCATACGAACACACACAGAGTCGAACACACACCCTAAAATGCAAGCAAGCACACAGGAAGGCACACATGTGTATAAATATGCACAGATACAAATACTCACACACAAAAATACACACACGCACACACACATGATAGGCGTTATTCACAAGGACAATTAGGGATGGGAATTAAAAGCAGAAATGCCAGAGAAATCCACAGATCATAAAAATGAAATTGAAAAATACCCACAAACACACACACATGCAGACAGTCAAAAACACACAATCAAAGGCAAATACATACACGGGAAGGCACACATGTGCACAAACCGTTGCACATTCAAATACTCAGAAACAAACACGCTCACTCACATGCACATCAGAAACGCACACACTCACAGAAATTGCTGCACTGCTGCACAGGCTGAAATCCATCGCTGACTCCCAAGTTGGCGCCAAGCAGTTTAAAAGTGTGAGGGCTGCACTGCAGCTCTATTTGAGTCCAGCTTCCACTTTTCATCCATGAGTCAGCCAGGCCCCCTCACGCAGCCCTGGAGCGGAGGATCAGGCAGTTCACATCATTGGGCCATCCACCCAGGTGACCCCGGGATTATATGGCCCATCCGAACCTTCTCTTCCTGTAACCAATGCAGTTCTAGATACTCAGGCCGTGGAGCATGGCACTGCCACAGAGCAGGACCCGAAAGCAGGCCGGGGCCTTACATGCCTCAGCCGTCCAGTCCAGTGAGTAGTGAGTTGCCTTGAGGCAGATTAGTGAGCTTCATTAAAAGCCATGGCGGTGGATAGACAATAGTTTGTATTTAAGGAAAGACTGTATGCATTGCAAAAGTTATGCATTCCTTTCTTGCGCAAAAATGGTACAGGAACAGTGTACTTACCATGTCAAATAAATAAATAAATATGGCATTAGATCCAAAGTGGACTCATATAAAGTTGGTAGAAAAGTAGCAAGCGTAAGGATTGGGAATAGTTTAGAATGCAGCAAGGGAAAACCAAGGTATTGATGAAGAGGGGGAAAATACGTCATGAGATTAAATTTGCAAGGAAGATAAAAAGGATTGCAAAACCTTGAAAAGTACGTAAAATGAAATAAAGTTTCTTGAAGGCAAATGTATGCGACTTGCAATCTAAAGTGGGAGAATGTTTAATAGAGAACAACAAAATGACAGAACAATTACATGTCTACTTTAGTTCTGTCTTCATGGAAGAGGGCACAGATAAGTTCCCAGGATACTGGGGAACAAAGAATCCAGTGAGGAGGAAGAAATGACCGAAAATAGTATTACTAAAACAATTCTGCCAGAGAAATCAAAGGGACTGAAAGCTGATAAATTCTGAGGGCCCGATAATCGACATCCAATTGCATTAAATGAGTAAGCCATAGAAATAGTGAATGGGTTGGTTGACCTCTTCCAAAATTTTGTTGAGTCTGGAAGAGCCCCGGCTGCTTGGAGCGTGGCAAATTTAACCCTGCTATTTCAAAAATTGGGGAGAGGTTATAAAGCTAATTGCAGACTGGTTAGCCTAACATCAGTGGGAGGAAAATTTCGATGGGCCAAACGCAATCAGTAGTTTTTGTTCTAGTTGATGATTCTAGTTTCTCTCCTGCCCTGCCATTCGCAATTTTCTACCTCTTCAAAAGGTTTTTGATAAATTGCCACATCACGGAGATGGTCCAAAATTGAAACACATGCCATTAAAGCAGGATGGCAAACTGGCTTGGATATTGTCTTCGTGACATAAAGCAGAGAGCAGTGGAGAATGGATGCCTTTCGTACTACAATGAAGTGTCCAGGGGATTTCCAGGGCCAATGTTGGTCGTCTACTCTGGTGACGTATGTTAATGTCAAGGGATTGTGCACACATAGGGAATTATAAAAGTTTCAAATGTTGGAAGATCAGCATTTTTAAAACACATTGTGAAGGGCAGTAAGAGACCGCAGGAGTACGTGATGTCCCTTGGCAAATGGACAGAAACCTGAAAGATGCAGTTTAACACAGGAAGTGTGAAGTGATAGAGTTTGGTAGGAAGGTGGATGAAAAGGAATATGACCTAATAAGGCCATTTTTAACTCAGGCGCAGGGACAGAGAGACCTGGCTGTGGGGTGGGCTTCTCTTTTTGGGATTCGAAAAACATGACCCTTTCCAATTTCCAACATCATAAACCTCTGCCCTCCTCCTCATCAAATTCCTGACACGTTTCCATCTTGAAGAGACTTCGAGGGTTATGGGTGTGATTTCCGACTCCCTTTTGTGTGTGAGCTCAAGGTTTGGAGCCCTGGGATCTCCGATGACATTGTGGTTGAATTTGTTGAACGACATTGGGGTATCGCTGGAAAATCCATTGTTTTTTGCCTGTCAATTTTCCCCCTTCAACTGCGTCGTTGGCTCGGCCATTTCAGTGTGCAGCTTGGAGTCAAACGTATTGCTTTGGTCTGCAGTCATGTGTAGGCCTGAGCTTGTAAGGACTGCAGATTTCCTTCCCTCAAGGAAATTCATTAACCAGTAGGGTGTTTAGATAAATGTAGAGACCCAGGTTAAAGCTTTGGGGACTGGCGTCGATTGGCTCCATGGCAGATAGTGGAATTTTAATTCAGTAAGAATCTGGAATCAGAAGCCTAAAGATGACTATGAATAAATTGTCGGTAGTTATAAAAATCCATTTGGTTCACTAATATTGTTAAGGGAATGGAATCTGCTGTCCTTACACAGTCTGGTCTACATTTAACTCCAGGGCCACAGCAATAGAACCATAGAACCATAGAAAAGTTACAGCACAGAAGGAGGCCATTCGGCCCATCTTGTCCATGCCAGCCCGAGGACACGCAGGTGCCATTTCTAATGCCACCTTCCTGCACCCGGCCCATAACCCTGCAGCTCACATTACTTAAGGCACAGATCCATATCCTTTTTTAAAAAAAAGGTTTAGAGTTTCCAACTCGACCAAGAACTTGGGCAGCGAATTCGAAACACCCACTACCGTCTGCGTAAAACCGTTCTTCTTCATGTCCCCCCTGCACCTTCTGCCACTTCTCTTGTATCTATGTCCCCTGCTTCTAGAATTCTCCAACAAGGGAAACAATTTTATCCTGTCCACTTTATCTAATCCCCTCATAATTGTGTACACCTCAATAAAGTCATTTCTCAGACTTCTTTGTTCTAAGAAAAATAATCTCAACCGATCCAACCTCTCCTCATAGCTACACTTTTCTAACCCTGGCAACATTCTTGTAAACCTCCTCCGCAATCTCTCCAGAGCAATTATGTCCTTCCAGTAATGTGGTGACCAGAACTGCACACAATACTCCAGTTGTGGCCTCACCAGTGTTGTATATAATTCCAACATTAAATTGTTCCTTTTATATTCCATAAACCTTCTTTACAACCCCGTTTACTTGAACTGCTGCTTACAGGGACTTGTGTACTCATACGCCAAGATCGGTCACTTCATCTACCTCTCTTTGTATACCCCATTTATTGTGTAATCTCTGTAACTGTTTGCCCTCTCTAAATGTATGACCTCACAATTCTCTTTGTTTAAATACATCTGCCACGTTACCGCCCACTCCATCCCCAACCTATATAATTTTTGTTATTATGGCTAACCTTGACACCATCCATTACTCCGCCAATCTTTGTGTAAACTGCAAATTTCACAATCGTACCTCCCACAATCCCGTCCAAATCGGTAATATATCACACAAGCAGCAACAGTCCAAACACCGAGCCCTGTAGGAACACCACTTGAGACAACTTTGACTTCACTGGGGCATCCATCGACCATTACCCTTTGTTTCCTGTTACAAAAGCCAACCTTTTATGCAGTTTGAGACATTACCCTGAATCCCATGGGCTTTTATTTTCCTGCTCAATCTGCCATGTGGGATCATGTCAAATGCCTTCTAAAATCCATGTACACAACATCCACTGCACGACCTTCATCAACCCTTCTTGTCATTTCCTCAAATAATTCACTCAAATTTGTGAGGCAAGACCTCCATTTAACAAATCTAAGCTGACCATCACTGACTAGTCCATGCCCTTCCAAATGACAACTAATCCTCAGAATTTATTCCACTAATTTGCTCACCACTGATCTAAGACTAATGGCCTATAAATGGAATTTCCTTTGACACATTTTCAAACAATGGAACTACATTTGTAATTCTATACACCTCCGGTAACTTCCCTGTATATTTTGCAGATTGGAAAATCGTCCTCAGAGCATATGCTATCTCCTCCCTGAATTTCTTCAACAGCCTTGGAAACCATCCATCTGGCCCTGGTTACTTATCATATTTCAAGGATTTCAACCCTTCGACTACTTCCTCATCTTTATGACTATCCAGTCCAATATCTCGCAGTATTCCTCCTGGACTACTTTATCTAAATCCTCCCTGACCTTTGTAAAGATGGAGACAAAATATTCAACACGCTTCCCACAGCCTCTGCATCTACACACAAATTTCTATCTAAATTCTGAAAGGTCCCAATATCTCCTTAAATAACGTTTTATCTTTAACTTATTGGTATATTATATTTGGGTTATCTTTAACTTTACTTGCTAATCTTTGTTCATGTCTTCCCTTTGATTTTCTTATTTCCAATTTTACTTCATCCCTGCACTTGCTATATTCGTCTAGGCTTTCTGCAGTGCTTAGTACTTTGTGCCAAACCTACGCTTTCTTTTTCTGTTTGATCTTTCCTTGTATTCCTCTGGACAATCAGGGGGCTCTAGATTTGACAGCACCACTCTTATTTTTGTAGGGGCCATGTATTTTTATACAATTAGGATCGTGCTTTTTACTGCTTTCCACTGGTTTCCCACTGTTTTATCCTCCAGTCATGCTGTCCAGTCACCTCAGCCAAGTCCCTTCTCATTTCTGCAAAATTTGCCTGCCACGAGTTCAAGACTTTTACTCCTGCCTTATCTCTGGTTGAATCTTTAATGCCTTTTGAACGAGGAAAATTAGGGATGGGCCGTAAATGCTGGCCTACCCATCGACACCCACATTCCATGAAAGTATAAAATAACATACTGAGACTAGATTCCAATTTCAGTTTCTATTAATTTAATTTAAATTCCACCAGCTGTTGTAGTTGGATTTGACCTCATGTCCCCAAGACATTAGGCTGGCCTTCTGGGTTCCGCCTCTCTGGGTTGAGGATTTTGATCTTTGCAATGCAGGTAATTACTGTTCATCTCGCTGACTCCTGAAACAGTGTTGTTTTGTGTCAGCTGACCCCTTAAATAACATTTGTCTTGGTTTACTCATTAGCCATGTCTGTGTCCCCTATTCAGCTCCAATGCAATCAATCTGCTCGAACCTCTGTACCCTGATGCAACAATCTTTTCCTGCTCACCCATAACAGACACTGCCTGTTCTTTGAATATTTATTAACAGAAGAGGGGATTGAAACTCATAAACAGAACTACAAATTATCACTCGAATAACTCATAAAATCGCTAATTAACTTTGCTCCCAGTTACTTTCCATTTAAGGCAAGGGTAAAAATAATACATTTTAGCTCTTAAGTCTGTCCAACAAGTTAACCTAATATCCCAGACAGTAGAATTCAAAATGTCTCCTTCCAGCTTCCGTTTCTGTAGACCGCAGGTTTACGTACAAATGCTGGAGGCTTCTCACTTTTCTGTTCGGTCCTACAATGTATTCTTCCTGACAGAGAACTCCTTTTCCCTTTCGACATCGACCTCGCATTCAAATTTGTTAACTCCATTGTGTCTATGTTTCTTTGTAATTTTACTTGCTCCTAATGCCGCTAATGAATATATTTTCAAGTTGCCACTATGTGTTGTCAATAACCCTTGAGACAAATAAACTCGCACCTTTGCTATCTTGTTTGGCTATGTGTATACAGACTGAGATCCCTTTGATAAACTAAATCGAAACAACAACTATATATCACTGCAAATTTACTTTACCCCTTATGTGTTATGCCCTCAAACACGTTTACTCTTTAGCATGTTATAGAAACGGCTTCACCATACATCTGTTTATAACTTCAAATTGCATGTCTGCTTGACTACAAAATGTAATAAAATCACACACACAGACAGAAAATACACCAACTCCGTAAACCTAATTTTCGATAAAAAACAGAAAAAATATTAAGAAAATACTTTCATGAGTTATCTGATTGCTGATGTGAGACATGAATTGCCACCCTGTCATTTCTGAGGCAATACTGAGGCACCTGGCATGTGTCCCACCAAACATTTTCTCATACGGCACAAAATGAAGCACTTTCCTTCTAACCTGCAATACATACCACGAGATTCATGATAGGAACAGCATGAATAACATGCATCTTGACCCTATACAGACTATCCCTTATACCTGGATGGCAGACCGATGGAGATGCCAGGAGTTCTGGGGTGAAGCGGCAAACTGCTTCACGGAGCATGGCCGGGATATCCAGCTGTCAGAGGTAGAAACAAAGCAGGAGATCCTGTTCCCTGAATGTTCCAGGCTCCCTTCAGAGTCCCAGGAGGCAGCTGCACTCTGATTCATGGAGCACGGCCTGGACATCCTCCTGACAGGGGTAGAATGACACAGGCACATACTGTTCCATGAAGGGCCCAAGTTCCCTCAGGGGTTGGGAGAGGGGGGTAGGAGAGTGCAGCTGGGGGATTGAAGGCACCGGGTTTTGGAATGAAAACTCTGGCCGGATTGGTAATGTGTGAAAAGTTATGATTTTCTTTAGGCAGCAAGACAGTGATTGGCATAAACCAAATGCCGAGAGAGATGTGGAAGAAATTCACTTAGAAAGAGGATTATCTGCATGACCTCAACTCATGGCTGCCTTGTGTGTCTCTCACAAATCCCAGAGCTCCAGACCCACCGCACACTCCCCCATTCCTCCCGTCCACGAGGAGGAGGTAGGCTTGCCCAAGAAAGCACCATCACCGCCATTTCATTTAACAGGCAACAGCCCAGGGATTCATGCGACACTGGGTGCAACTGCCAACATAAGGTAGGGACCACAGGGTGATGAGCACAGCATCAGCCATAGGAGGAGATATCATATTCAGAGATTTGTGTTCATTGTTCCCACTGGAGCAGGTAGGACTGAAACTGTGGTGCCCCTCGGGACAGTGAGAGAAAGCCTCCAGAGTCTCAGTTTGGGATTCATGATGTGTAAACAGAGCAGCAGATATGATGCCATCGACACAGTTGACTGAAGCATTGAGGCCTCATTCGCTCTGAATTGTGGAGCTCATGGTGATCATGACTTAGATCTTGACTCTGGTATGGGGAGCCCATGACGAGAAACCATGAGAGATTGACCAACCTCGTGGTGAGTCAATGCAGCAGGTGTGAGATATCCTGTACTGTGGCACCAGCTCCAGTGCAGTAGTGGGGGTTGAGCTCAGGGCCCTGAACAGCAGTACCTCATTGGTGGAAGATCAGTACCTCGAGGGAATCCCAGTAGTGAACCAGCTGCCCACTCAATACAACCAACGGGGCACCATCCCCAAGGCTGTGATATCGTAAAAAGTTGGTGAGGGGCAGGTAAAATTTGAGGGAATCTCAGCCCCTTCTGATTCCTTTATCCCTCAGATAGAAGCAACATCTGACACCCGGGTCCAAGTGCGTGAGCTGTTCCTGCAGCGATGCAGGTAGTGCAATCAAGGGAGAGACCCAACGGTTTCTTGAACGACGAGGCGGATCACCATGATTCTCACAATCATATAGCATAGAGGTGAGCAGCCTGTTTGCACCTCCTCTGAGGGAAAAAAGTTCAATACAACATTAGGAATATACATGAGTGCTCGAAACAGCGGCAGTTAGAGAACGATTTTGTTCACAGTGGTGTTTGGGTAACCTATGGATTTTCAGAAATACATGTAACATCTATCTGGTGAAGCCTTGGGGATATTGTTACTGAACAAGTAATCCAGGCGTCCACTTCGATGTTCTTGGCCATGGGTTCAAATTCCTCCATGGCAGCTGGTGGAATTTAAATGCTATTATTAAATGTGCAATATAAGTATGGTTTCAGTAATGGTGGCCGTGAAACCATCATTGATCTTTTTATTAAAAATCAATCTGTCTTCCTAATGTCATTTAGGGAAGGAAATTTGCCATCCTTCCCCGGACTGACTTTAGAGCTACAGCAATGTGGTAGACTCTTAAAAGCCTTCTGAGATGGCCCAGAAAGGGAAACCATTGAAGGATGATTACAGATTGTCAACGAATACTGGCCTTGCAAGTGACACACTCATATCCCATGAATAATAAAAAAATACTTTACATGAACATTTCGAAATATTCAAACGAGGTGTTGAAGTCAACATGTGTTCAGGGGTTACCATTTTCTCTCCAACAGCTTGTGTGTCGTATCCAGAAAAAATCCCTCATGTGTGATATGATAGATACAATGCCCTGTCTTTGATGTTTTGAAATTATACCCTTCACTTCCATGGTTCATCCTCTTCCATGGCAGCCTTCATGTGAAGCGATGCTGGATTAAACATTCTCTGGTCATTATGAAGTCCTTCATGGGCTCCTGTGCCCATCACTGGTCACACCATGCCCCTTATCGCCAGGGACTCTCCCGTGTCCTTTCTGCCTTACTACCCACCTCATCATTATCCTCCTCATGTTCCTTCTGATTTACCTCATCATCCACATTCGAGGTAAAGATCCTTTGCTCGCCCTCCTCCAGCTCCAGTGGCAGACTCCTCCACAATGCCATTTTATGGAGCATGCAGCAATGTACAATCATACGCCATTCCCTGGATGCTATGGGTTGCAGAGACCTCCCTGAGATGTTGAAGTATCTGAAACATATTTTGAACCAATAACGCGTTCAATGGGTCATTTGTTTATACTTTAACCCTAACAGGTAGATCCTGGGAAATTATTGGTGAAATTTAATTGAAGCACATTTCGAAAAAGCGAAAAGAAATACCGAGGACTTACCTAAAATTAGCCATGCAGAGCTCTGTTGAGTGCAATGCTAAAATTAGACATGATTTAATTTCTATTTTCTAAGCTGTATAAGTTCATCGTTCTTGACAGAATAAAAAAAACATAAGTACGGCTGTAAATTCCGAAAATATTCTATCGATGTTATTCAATTTATCTTAGAAACTAAACATTCTGCATTCTTGACTGCATCTCTGGAGTGATTACTTCTGTAGCTTCACGATTGACCCATCGACAGGTTGTTACAGAGAACACGTCTGTCCTTCAGGTAATGCTGCCTAGTGAAATTATTTTCTGTTATTCATTGATGGGATGCGGGCTTCACTGGCTGGGCAAGTATTCATTGTCCATACCTAATTCCCATTGAAAAAGTGGCACTGAGCTGCCTTCTTGAACCGCTGAGTTCCATCTGGTGCAGGTGCACCTAGAGCGCAGTTAGGAAGGGAGTTCCAGGATTTTGACCCAGCGACATTGAGGAACAGCGATGTAGTTAGTAATTTGGAGGAGAACATCCAGGTGGTGGTGTTCGCAACTATCTGCTCTCCTTGTCTTTCTCGATTGCACTCGTCGTGGGTTTGAAGGTGCTGTCGAAAGAGCATTGGTGAATGCTTGGTTTCTAACTTGGAAATGATACAATTATTGCTACTATGCGTCGGTGGTGGAGGGAGTGAATGCTTTTGTGTGTGGTGCCAATCAACTAGTCTGCTTTGCCCTGCATTGTGTCAAGTTTTTTGAGTGTTGTGGCAACAGCACTCATCCAGGCAAATGGGGAGTATTCTATCACACTCCTGACTTGCACTTTGTAGACAGTGGACAGACTTTGGACAGTCAGGAATTGAGTTACTCACTGCAGGATGTCCAGCCTCTGGCCTGCTCTTGCAGACGAAGTATTTATGTCACTCGTCCATTTCAGTTTCAAGTCAATGGGACCCAAGATATTCATAATGTTCCATTCAGTGCAAGCAATGCCATTAAAAGTCAACGAGCGAGTTTTAAGTAAACTTTTGAGGGTGATGTTCATTGCCGGTTGCTTTTGTGCAATGAATGTTACTTGCCACTTTTCAGCCCGAGCCTAGATATTGTACAGCTCTTTTTGCATTTCGACATGGACTGCTACAGTATCCGCAGAGACGCGAATTGTGCTGAACATTGTGAAATCAACAACGAATATTTCTACTTCTGACCATGTGATGGAAGGAAGACTTTTCATTAATACGTTGAAGATGGTTGGGCGAGATCACTTCACTGAGGAAGAACTGCAGTTATGACTTGGAGATGAGATGACTGACCTCCAACAACCAAAACCATTTTACTTGTGCTAGGTATGACACCCACCAGTGGATATACCGCCCATCACACCCCCACACCAACCCACCCTCAATTACGCCAGCTTTGCTACGGCTCCTTGATGCCACACTCTGTCAAACGTGGCCTGCTGTCAAGGGTCGTCAGCCTTTCCTCATTCTGGCAGTCAAGATTTTTTTGTCCATGTTTCAACCAAGACTGAAATGAGGTCAAACGAGTGGCCCTGGCTGAAACCAAACTAAGTGTCATTGAGCAGTTTCTAACTAAGCATGTGCCGTGTGATTGACTATTGATGACCCGGTAATTTCCGGCTTGTATTCCTCTTGCTTATTTCTTTACAGAACATAGCTGGGCAATTTTCCACATTGAAGGGTGTTGTACTTGCCCTGGAACAGCATTTATTTCTGCATTCACGTGATGTGGGTGCCATTAGCCAGGCATTTAATTCACATTCATAATTTCCCCATTAGTGTAATTTCAGAAAGTATTCAAGATTAACTCACATTGCTCTGAGTCTAGAGCCCCATGTAGGCCAGACCAAATAAGGGATGGGGGATATTTCATTCCCTAAACGACTTTGATGAACGAGATGGATTGTACGTCAATTAGCAATTGCTTCACTGGATTTGAACCTGTGTCACCAGAGCATTAGCCCTGAATTACAAGAGCAGCAACATTAGCACTATACCACCACCTCCCCCAACCAGTGGGTCATTGACAAAGGCCAGTCCAGTAAAAGGAGAAGCTAAGGGAAGCTGGACTGTTGTTTTGCGCAGGGAGTTGAAAAGACCTGGCTGTCAGACAGAGCAAGCTGACCTACGGGAGGGATGCAGCTTTGAGAGTCGAGGGAAAGTCTTAAATGGGGCTACACCCTTCAGGGTGATGCATCTGAGGTGCACCACATCCCCATTATGGATATATACTTGGGTAATTTTCTGCTGGCACAAAGATATGGATGAAATTAATTTTGTAGAGAGAACATGAGGAAGTTAACAAGAAGGAAAACACAATTTTTACAAGTGAATCTGAGACCTGGAAAAGATCTGGAAAATGGCAAAGATCTGGAAAATGCAGTATAACGTTGTAAAGTTTAAAATTCCCCATTTTAGCAGGAGGAATAGAGGTGAGACATTTTATCTAAATAGTGATATCTTTCAGAGCTCCAAGATGCAAAAGGATTGGCGGCTCTTAGTGCATGAATTGCAAGATGCTAGTATGCAGCTACAGCAATTAATTAAGAAAGCTACTAGAATGTTGTTATTTATTGTGACGAGTATTGAATAAAAAAGTTTATAGGCTATGTTTCAGCTGTGCAGAACACGACTGAAAAAACATGTGGAGTATTGTGTACAATTTTGGACACCTTAGTTAAGGGGGGTTGCAAATGTGTTGGACGCAATTCAGAGAATGTTTCCCATAGTAAGAGCTGGAATGGGCAGGTTATCTTATAAATATAATTTTGGAATGTGTCCGCTTGAGTTTAGAAGAGTGTGAGGCGACTCGATTGAAACATATAACATCCTGAGGGAGGTCTACAGAGTGAACTTGGAGGGGATCTTTGCTCTTGCGTGAGAAACTAGAACTTGGATTCACTGTTTAAAAATAAGGGGTCACATATTTATAACAGAGATGAGGCCAGTTATTTCTCGCATGGGGTTGTGAGGTTTCTGAACCCCCCACCGAAAACGGGGGTGGGAACAAAGCCTTTGAATATTTTTTAAGGCAGATTCTTAAAAGATCATCGAGGATAGGATTTAGTTTAGATCAGCCATGATCTTATTAAATGGCGGGCCAGGCCCGAGCGGCCGAACATCAAACTCCTGCTCCTTGTTCGTATGTTTGTAGTTCACTGGGTAAGCATTGCGCAGGAACACTAGGCAAGCCGGGGGATACCACTAGACAAACATTGAAGGAACACACAAGGGTAAATATTTCAGTTTTGTTTGCATAATTGGATTTGTTGTGGATAAAGATGCGAATGATATTGCTTTTGTTGCTGGTTTTTCTAACAGGATTGTGGCCAAGGGGAAGCTGTGACTGGCCTATCAGATGGATTTAACGGTGGTGAATGGGGGAAACATGATGGAAAAGGGATGTTGTCCAATGGGAACCAAAGTCTTATCAAGATCTTGCCAACAGCTTGTCCGGGTCGAAGGCAACCAGAAAATGTCCCATCTGGCTCCAGCTCCTCCCCCTGAAGTATCCTCCGCATTTCTGGTGACAAAGCATTTGTCCTCATCATGGAGATTGTATAAAGAAAGCAGCAGAAATCCATATACTTCACCACCTGCTATTGCTTGCACTGGGGTGGGCAGTGGGGGGGTGGGTGGGGGTGGGGGGTTGGTAGCAATCGGACGTTCAGGAATCAGAAACATTGATTCATCACACTGATAGTTGTTAACTCTAGACATGTGGTATTTTCAGATTGTTGCTTGGCAATGGGGACTGATGAGGGTGTGGGTGTTTTGAATCACATACCAAGGCGGCAGAATTCATCTCCAAGAAGCCACGCTTCAGTTATGAAAAAGATCAGAAGACGGAGGAAATGGTCGACTGCTTCAGAATGGGGGTTTTGTGGCTATTGTTGGGATAGCGAATGTTCACCAACATGTACTGTGCATGGGCACACAGGTATTGTAGTTTAATGGGGTAAGAGATGCTGCTGTTCCTGCACGTCTCCACAAGGGGACTCTGCAGAGAAACATTCAGCATCGCGATCCTTCTATGCTGGGAAAACCATGGAAATTATAATCCTGCTTCTCCTGCTGAGGTGAAAAAACAACGTATTCATCTCACCCGGCATGTATGGTCTCCTCACCTGCTGGACAGAGCGATTGAGATCATCCTTTCAGGAAAGATCCAATCCATCGAAGTTCAATGAAGCTGTGATGTTAACAGCATTTGACAGCACCTTCCTCACCCTGGTATGCGGTTCGCACTTTTATTTAAGTGGATGGAAAAGCTCCTTCACCACTTCCTTGTTGAGGCAGGTTTGCCTCATTCTCTTCTCCTGAGTTAGTTGGAGGTTGGTAAAGTGTTCTTGAAAAACTGGGGCTGGATAGGGCACAACCGCCCCCTCCTCCATTTTTTACAGAGCTTTCCCTCTCCAATTGTTGGTCATGTTACAGACTCAGGTGAAAGGTAACTACTATGCCAATAGCTCTCCCCGAGTTTGGTTTCCAAGTCCTTCCAGCAATTAAGCAGGAGCTCACTACACAGTGAGCTAAAGAAAACCATCAATAACACTTCCACGAACTTTTTGATTAAAGAATTCGGTCAAACTCCCCACAGCTGTAGGTTTTGTGCCTAGTCCTTTAAGATATCACTAGTGGTGGTTCGCTGTGTTGCGGGAAAAATGTACAGCTGAGAGTGAGTAACACAGACGTTCAATGGCCTGGAGCAATCCGATTTTCATGTATCAAAGCTGCTGAAACCGTCGGTCCAACAAGGAGTACCAGTTGGGAGACGCTGGGAAGTCAATGATAGCGCCTCCCGCAGCATGTCATTGTTTGAGCTTCAGACATCTGGCACAGTGACTGTGACCATCTACAAAGACCAGAATCATGACCATGGGGAGATATAGCGTGAATTACAATCATGTTGTAATTATATTGACTAAAACTTCAGCAGAGCAATTTGCAAGAATATGCAAAACTAACAGAGCGATTTGAATTAGTCACAGAAGTTAGGCATGGAGGGATCATATCGTAAGAATGAGAATATTATAAGTGAGGTGATACGAGACCAGGAAACAAAGTAGGTCTGTGAGAACAGAGGTGCTGGGTGAAACGGATTTGGTGTGAGTTAAGATATGCAAAAAGTAGTTTGGGATTTGTTGGGTCTTATGAAGTGTTGTAAGTGGGAGGACAACCAGGATAACACTGGGATAGTCGATTCTAGCTTGAGACACAGGTGAGGGTTTATTCAGTAGCTGGGCTGAGGTGGAGATGGTGATGGATGATTTTATGGAGAAGGTAGGGGAAGGATTGGGAGTGGAGAGAATATGGGGCCAATAATCACCTCAGGGTCAACGGGATCACACATGTTCTGGACAAGCTGGTTCAGTCTAAGATTCAGTTTATAGGGAGCGACATTTCTGACCGAAATTGAAGACAATCTTTCCAAAATTCACAAATCAAGTACAGCAATCAAGTTAAATGTGGTTTATAGAATAAATAACTGGGCTGAGAAACTTACTAGGTATACCAACAAGAGCCAGGATGGGATAATAACCTCCTTGGACAACCTGAAAAAAGTAATAGGTGCGATCAGCTAATGGCAAACTATCATAATATGTAGAAAGCGAGTAAAGTGCCAAGGATAAACTTCTGCACATTCTTGTAACATTCCAATCTGTTGCTGTAAGATTCTGATCCATTGTTCGAACATTCAAACCTGTTCTTCTCAGATTCTGATCTCCCCTCTCCTTCTCACTGGTGACGCTGATCACTGTTGGTGTCGGAGTTGATTATCCTGCTGACGCTATGTGATAATGCATTGAAATATATCCCATATTAATAGAAGGGGGAAATACCCCAGTGACACAATTAAGACCCATGTAGACTGATATTACTCACAATCACTGAACAAACAGATTGCATTAACTCATTTCAATCCAGCACTTTTTTATACCACAATAAAGTAGAATATTTACCCGGTCTATGTGGGATGTATGAGTACGACTGAGGGAAGGAATGATGGAAATAGCGGAGGCACCGACCATAACCTTTCAATCCTGGGATTGGTGCTAGAGGCCCTGATGGTTGAAAATGCCGCGTGCTATATTATAGGGCCAATAGGGATTAACCCTGGAACAACAGAGCAGTCATAATAATGGCAGCGGTGGAGTAATTCCAGCAGACCACAATCCTGGCAGAAATAATTGTTTCTTTTTCAGATAAATAGGTTCATAAATGACCAGAAACACCAGCATGTTAATGATTAGTCGTATCTGGTAAACATGATGGAATTCTTTCCCTCAGTAACGAGACGGTTGATTAGGGAAGTTAACATTATGATATCTATATAAACAAAATGTGACCAAGTGCCATTTGAGGGAGTTGCTACTGAAACTGAATGTCTTGGGTTAAAGGGACAGTGACAGATTGGATACACAGTTGGCGAAGAGAGAATTATCAGCGGGAATAGTTATTCAGACTGGAGAGGAATGTACAGTTTTGTACTAGCGGTCGGTAAGATGATCACTGGTCTGTATGGTAGACCTAAATATCGTTGGATTCTTTATGAAAGACATCATTTCAAGAACCAGGGGGCACTGTTCTAAAATTAAATGGCTCCCTTTTCTGATATTGATAAGGACCTGGTTTCTCTCAATGTTCGGCGACTTTGGATCTTTGCCTCAGAAGGCCGACGGCAATGGAGATGGTGATGCTGAATCACTTTCAGGCAGATTTGGTGAGGCAAGTGATTCAGATTTTATGGGGTTTGGTTGAGAATGTAGAATTAAAAAGCAAACAGACGAGCCATGATCTTATTGAATGGTGGACCAGGCTCGAGGAGCCAAATGGTCTAGTATTTTGCATGTCCATAATTGCAGATTACAGGGATCCAGAAATGTAAACAGTAAGGAGCATAGTCATAAACTTCAGGAGATATACAGAGATTGGCGAAATGGAGAGACACAGGGAATGGAAATTTAATTCAGGAGCGTGTGAAGTATACATTTGGGAGGAGGAATGAGGAGAAATAATTTAAACTAAAATGTACAATTTTAAACATTGTGCAGGAACAGAAAGGACACGTGTGCACATTTCTGTATCACTGTGAGAACAAGTTGATAAGATTGTTAAGAATGCACTGAGGGTGTATCAGTTTGTACATAAAGGCCGAGAGCACAAAAGCAAGAAGCTATGTTGAATTTTCATACATCACTGGATAATCATAAGCTCAGGATTTGTGCTTAAAACTACTCACTACATATTAGAAAGGATTTCAGAGCCTAGGAGAATTTCAGAGGAGATTCACTGGAATGGTGACAGAGATAAAAATAATTCAGTTCTGTGGGGAGACTGGAGAAGCTGGACTTGTCTTACTTAGACCAGTGGAATTGAATAGAGGGTCGAAATTAATGTGCAGCTTAGGGAGAGTAAGGAGAATCTGTTTTCACTGGAACAAGGAACAGTAACAATGTTTACAACAATTGGTAAAATAATTCGAGGCGACAGAAAAAAGATCATATTTTTATATAGAGGTATTAGAATCTGGAATACACTGCCTGAAGACATGGTGGAAGCTGTTTCAATTGTACTTTTCAAAAGGAAACTGGATGATGACTGGCGGATGTGGAGTTGGGATTTATGAGACCTACAGGTAACGTGCAGACAAAGGGATGACATGTCTTTCAAAGACACCACAGGAACCATGGAGCATAGGGATTCAATTCAGTCTGGATATTTCTCCAGTTCTGCGATTTCAGAATGCATTAAGTCCGAATCTCATGTGTACTATAGACGTTCAGCAGTTTTTGAGTCAGACACTAACCGTTAATTGTTCTCTGATGAAGGGAAAGCAGATCAGCAAACACAAGGGGCTGGTGAGGCGAGTTGTTTTAGCAATGTGTTTAGTGAAGAATGTTGTTCCTTCAGGTCACAGACCTCAACTGGTGTCCACTGACAGGGAAGTACTTTGCTTTTAGGGTAAATGAGGTCTCAGCTGCCTGCTTGGGTTGTTGTAAAATACACCATGACCCTATCTAAAAGGGCATGGGAGCATGGGAGAGCATGGGAGCTCTCCCCAGAATTCTGGTCCTTATTTCTCCCCCTCCCCCTACAACCACCCGCAATCAACATTACAGAAAATCAGATTATCTGCTCGTTGGATCTTGTTGTGTGTAAAATAGCTGTCTCTCCCCCAACGTTACAACACTGACTACAATTCAAAACATTTTTACTGGACTTCCAAGTCTCCGGGAGAATTTCCAACGGGCTCCCCGTTTTATTGGTTCAAACGCTTTTGACTGATCATAAAAGGCCATATGCTGCTCTGAACACTTGTCTTGCATTTGCTGAGAGACAAATATCATGTCCGTGTTTCCAATTGATGGCCAGAATCCAAATGGGATCTCTGGAAGGATGAACTCACTGACGGGCAGAAGGTGATTGAGAAGGATTCACGTGAGAATCTTCCTCAGAGTGGACTGAAGGGACATGTCCCGATCATTCACAGTGATTGATTTATCACTCATCTTAAACAGTGGAATAATGATAACATTGCTGAACTTTGCCGGTAGGATCTTTGCTTCCCAGATTTTTGTAGGAAGGTCTGAGATTTTGAGCAAGATCAACAACGGTCTTGTTGTCAGCAACCTTCAAGATGGCAGTGAGACTTGAGTCACCTGCCAAAGATAACTTCTGATGCTGGAGAAATTCCAGCAGTGGTGTCTCCAGAGGGTGCTTAATGCCAATTGGTGAGAAATGTGAAAATATGCGGCGTCCCCCACGACAACAATTCCTCCAGTATCAAAACTCTGGCCATGTGATATCATCTCTACTGGTCTGGAGAATGAATTCACATGTCAATTTAACAGCTTCTGAAGCAGAAGCTCCTTTGAAAGCTTGACGAAGTCACCAAGACTCAAGGAGGGCAGATAAAATATTTTAAGGGCACCATGACGGCCACGTTCAAAAGAGGGCAAAACAGGCATCGAATTGTATGGGAGGAGGCTGCCGATAATCATGCCATATGGCAGTGCCTGATCCAATAATCTGCAGTGCAGTCACAGACTAACCATATGAGCTTGCTGTGGAGGAGCGACAAAAACGGAAGGAGATAGAACAGAACAATATCCCCTTCCTCAGAGAAATTGCTAACCTCTCTACATGAAGAACTTTGGCCCCAGTATTGAGCTGCTTAGACATCAGTGCACGCAGAAATCATGAAGCCTGTCTGATGGCATCCTCGTTTCGAGGAACTGAAGATGACAAAGAGGATGATGGCGACAATCTGATGATCATAATAATTAATTCCGTGAATAAGTTTAAGATTGAGCAAAGGTTGACTTAAATGTCAACCTTCACAAACCGACTTAATGATTGAACAAATATTGACATCAGTGTCATCCTTCACAAACCAATTTTCTTCACTTCAATCTGAGGAACCATCTATCATGCTGTGTGACACTAACATTTTCCTAAATGGGATAGTTTTCTAACACATCTAACAGTTCAAATCAAGGGCATTTATTCGGCACTGTGGGCCATCAGCAACAGCAGATTTGCTTTCAACCACAATCTGTAAGTTCATGGCCCGGCATATCCCCTACTCCACCATTATCATTATGTCTTAGGTAGGACCTCAGCTTCCCAGATTTTTGCAGGAAGGTCTGAGGGTTTGAGAAAGACCAACAACGCTGTTGCTGCAATCGCACTTCGAAATGACTGTGAGACTTGGATCATCCGCCAAATGCATCTGTTTGTGCTGGAGAAAATGTACCAGCAGAATAGTGGAAATAGAAGAAAATATGAATGTAAGAACATAAGGACATAAGAACTAGGAACAGGAGTAGGGAATTCAACCACTCGAGTTTGCCCCACCATTCAATACGATCGTAGCAGATCTAATTTCGCCCTCAACTCCAGTTTCCCACCCACTCCATAACCTTTGAACCCGTTACTAAATAAAAGTCTATCTAAGACCTCCTTCAATGTATTAAGCGCAATGCACCCACTGCACTCTGAGGTAGTGACTTCCACAGCTTCAATATCCTTTGAGAAAAGTAATTCCTCCTCATATCTAATTTAAATCTACCACACCTTAGCCTGAAAATATGGCCTCTCGATTTGGATTGCCCCACAAGGGGAAACCTCCGCTGCACGTCTACTTTGTATATCCCCTTTTGCATCTTTTATGTTTCATTAGATCTTGTGTCATCCTTCTAACCCCTAGTGGGTATCGGCCTAGACTTCTCAATCTGTCCTCAGTAGAAAAGCCCCGCAACTCTGTAATCCAGCAAGTGAATCACCTCTGAACCGCTTCCAATGCAATTACATCATTCCTCAAATAAGGGGATCAAAACTGTGCACAGTACTCCAGGTGTGGTCTCACCAATGCGTTGTATAGTTGCAACCACACTTCCATATTTTTATTCTCTACTCCTTTAGTAATAAATGCCAAAATTCCCTTTGGCTCCCTTATTACCTGCTGTACCTGCATAGTACCTTTCAGCGTTTCATGCATTTGGACACCCAGATCCCTCTGAACTGGCACATTCGGAAGTTTCTCTACAATTAAATAATAAGTCACCATGTCATTCTTCCGGCCAAAATGGACAGCCTCACACTTATCATCGTTAAACTCCATCTGCCAACTTTTTGCCGGTTCACCTAACCTGTCCATAGTCATTTGTAAATTTCTTATTTATTCATTGCAACTTCCTTTCCCACCTATTTTGGTGTAATCTGCAAATTTGCCTATAGTGCTTTCTACGCCTGAATCCGATTCATTAACTTATTCTCTGGTCATGGCCCTGGATTAGTAACCCAGAGAGGTGAATGCTCAAATCCGGCAGCTGATCGAATTTAAAATTGGTTGAGAAATTCTGTGATGTAAATATGAATTAAGTAATGCTGACCCGCATTTGGCTATCATCGATTGTTGAAAAAACAAATCAGGCTCACAACTGCTCTTTCAGGATGGAGATCTGTTGTCCTTTCCCAGTCTGGCCTGCAGAAATGTGAGGTTGACTCTTAACCATTCTCAAGGGATGGGGATGCCGATCTTGTCAGGGATGTCATATTTGGGATAATGTAGGAATACTTTGTTTCACCACTCTGTAAGGTATATAGTGGCCCGCTTAGCGCAGCCGAGAAACCTTGATGTTTAGGGATGCCAAAGAGTGATTCTTGTCACCAGATTAGAAATTTAAATGACAAATCTCAACGATCAAGCTTTGACTCGCTGTTTATGATTGTTTAATCCCCATCATTGAAACATTTCTTTTTAACTGTTGCAAAAAGTCCAGCAGTCATTCCCAGCATTACGGCAGACCTCAAGGGGCAACTGCCAATCAACCACTCAAGCATGCCGAAATTGCATAGCTCCAGAGACCACAAGAAACCATTTTCACACAAAGGATACCTCCTGGAGGCAGGATTCAAGAACGGGAATGGGAGCGGAGAGATGACACAAGTACTATTCACTCAGCAAATGAAAGCACAATGTCTAGTTTTCACATACCATTAGTAGCAACCCACATTTGCAGTCTTCGGACTATCCGGGGCTCAAATTCATTACCTAACTTTCAGAACCGTGGCCAAGAGAAGGTGGAACTATAACATCATCAATTGTTTTTGGTAGCACCTGAACAATTAAAGACCCTGAAAAATTTGGAACAGAGAAATTTGGTTGTAAGCCGTCTAGTCCATCCACTCTTCACTAGCGATGCACTACCGAACTCAAAATGCAGGGGTCAAGCTTCTACAGCAGACGGGAGGAGGGCTTTACCCTTGCAGGCCATTGAGGCTGACAAGGGTGAGTGCATATATTAACAAGTAACCAGGCATTTATAAAGCAAGTAAATGTGTTGCATGTAATTTTCAGGGGCGGCTGGCTGGTGAACGAAACACTCGGTCTGGGACCAAATGTTTCACTCAACCAATCTCTGCCTTGTGATTTTAATAAGCGAATGCGTTACCTTCTCGGAGTTCATGAGACAGCACCATCGACAAGATGGAGAGCGAGTGACGGTAGAGACAGAGCTGAACCGAATAACAAACTGCTGCTGCACAAATGCAAGACGGCGGCTCAGCAGGAGGCTGGACACAATAATGAGAGCGGGGATCTCCCCGTCACTGCAGGGTGAATATAAATATATTCACGTTTCATTTTAAAATTTGGGCTTTTCTCCCCTCCTTGGGTTCCTGGTCGGGAAATGATTCAAGAGGAAAAATAAATCCCTTTCATTATTAAAAGTCCCTCATTGGGGACAGAAGAAGTGTTATTTTGCCAGGTTTTGTAACAAAACAGATAACCTCAGTTGAAGACATTTTCATTGTCTCCGAATCTCCTAGATTTTCACTGCAGGTGCAGGATTTACATTTTTTCATCAGTCGTGTGCATGATTGTGAATAGGCGTGTGCCGTGTATTCACTGACAATTCCCCATATTGGCAACTTCACTGGAAGTTTGGTGTGAAGGTTACATCCGCGGATCTCAGTGGCGGTCAGATTTTCCCATTGATAAACCGAGATACTACACAAAAGAGGAATGCTTCACGATATGAATGTGCTGATTGGAGGACATTTCAATTTCTTTCATTCAACAAATCTATCAATTTGTTGGTTATTACGCATCATAATTTCCTGCTTGCAATTGAAGAACAGCGAGTTCAATCAGATAAGGTACCTGGTCATCCTTCCAGTCTCTGAGAAAACTGAAGGAAGCCGCAACCCCTCCAGTCCCACATTGTACCCCTTCAGCATTTTCATTTTCACTGAGTGAAGTTAATGCCAGGTTCTCTACTCTGCAGCAACGTTCAGCCATTCCTCGTTAGTATAGTGGTTAGTATCCCCGCCTGTCACGCGGCAGACCGGGGTTCAATTCCCCGACGGGGAGTAGGTGTAGTACTATTATCTTTAACAGTGGAAAAGCACGAAATTGGAAATGTCTTTGACATTGTTTGAGATGCCGAAAAGAGTCCAAATGAAGATTTCGTCTCAGCGACAGGGAGATTCAGGAACAGCGCCTGTGTGAAGCGATCCCGGAATATTAGTATTGCTTGAGAGGAAAGGCCCTTCACACCAACAGTCAGCCGACCGTTCCCTGACTCCCGAGGCTGGCTCTATCAGTTCAACTGGTCTGAATCGGAACTTCAGTGAAATCAGTGATTTGGCAGCTTGAAACCAGGACAGCTTGCTGAGAGAAGGTATTTTAAAACCGAGAGGAACCGGCCACATTCGAGTTAGTAATGACTAACGAAGCAGAATTCATTAGTAATCTGACAATAAACGCGCATCTTGTAAAAAGTGACTGTTACGTGACAGAGTAACTTACATTATTAACTCTGCCATCATTTTATTAATTTATTAAACATATTTTCCCTTTACTTCCATTGCTTTTTGACGGCAGCATTCAGGATCCTGCCTTTAATCCCCGCCCCTCGCAACTTTTATTTTCTAATCCCATTGCCTCTCCCTCAGTGAACACTATGGTTCTCCTAATTCCAGCTCTATTTTCTGCTCTCTGCACTATCAGCAGTTCGTTAGCACAGAGGTTAATTTCTCTTTTGAAACATGGTGAAGGCCATTCATATTCCTCTCTCTCCCTCCTCGCCAATCATTCAGTTTTCTTCCTCTTTAAATCTGTTTGTCTCTGGAACTCCCTCGTAACCCTCTTCAATTCCCGACACCATTCTACAACTCAGTCCCTACATTTAACGTACTGACTTCACTTTACCGAGGTCATTCCTCGTGATTGCAGGAAGGATTCAATAAAAAAAATTGTAACCTTCAGCAACTAAGATCAACCCAAAACTATTTCCGCTGACTGGGAATCTAGACCCAGTGTCACCGTCAAAGAGTTAAAGACTGAGTTTTTACCGAGAGAATTAGAAAAAAAGAATTCTACACACAAAGTGTGCGAGAACTCCTGTACACGGCGATTTATCTGCGTGAAATGATCACAGTACAAATTACAGCACTTCAACCGACAATCTTCTGATAACCTTGCACCACACAGGGAAATAAAACGCCTCATCTAATAGGCCACACGACCATAACAGCAACAATGCAACTAGTATCATTTCTTTTTCCGTAACGTTCAGGAACCTGAATCAGAAGGCAGACAGCGCACATTGCCCACGATTCCCATCCCCTCCTGAATCTGAGTTTCGATATTTTCTATGAACCTTGTTCGTTATTGTGTTGTCTAAACACTGAACCACAAAACCCTCACCAGGATCCCGGTACTGGAGTTACTGACAGCTGTCAGTTCATTCAGTGTTAAAAGACGGGAATCGGGCGGAATTGGGAACACATTCCCTGGGACACCGCGTCCTCTCTAAAATACCGGGAGGGGGAGGGACAGGAACAGAACAACTGTGACACTCCGCTCTGTTCACTGACTCTTCATCTCTCTCAGTGAAACCAGTGCCAAGAATCATTGATATTAATGGTTCATGAATAGCAAATATCGTGCAGGGAATGATCCCAATTGGGCGACTTTAAGGGAAAAATTTCATCTTTAAAGGCTCTCGCTCCTTGGCCACAGTTTGGGACATTTTGTGCAGCTTCTGATTGCAGTGAAATGTGAAAGGTCCCGCAGTGACATAATGTTTCAGAGATACAGATACAGTAACAATCCTAATATTGAAAAATAATGGCGGACGCTGTATCCATTTTACCCCTAACGTCTCTGATAAAACTGTATGATATTAGGCAGACTGACAGGCTGTTATCAGATGAACACTCAAAACCTGAAGATCCTAAACATCGGCCAACTGCGACCCTGCCTCAGCTTTTCAGCTGCTGAAACCATCTCCATGACTTTGTACACTCCAGACTCGACCATTCCAGTGTTCACCTAGCCGGCCTCCCATCCTCCATCCCACACATACCTGTGCTCATCCAGAATTCTGCTGCCTGGAACATCACCTGAACCAAGTCCGCTTCACCAATCACCCCCGTGCTTGTTCACCGACACTAGCTCCTGCCCGGGAAATGCCTCAATTTTAAAACGCTCATCCTTACTTTAAAATCTCTCCATGACTTCGGCCCCTCATTTCTCTGTAACCTCCTCCAGCCCAACAAATCTTCCAGATTCCTCCTGTTTTGCCATCTTGTGCATTCCGGGTTTGAATCTCTACAGCATTGACAACCGTGCATTCAGCTGACATGGTCCAAAATTTTGGACTCCCTCCGTAAACCGCTCCACTTCTCCAGCTCCCTCTCATTTTTAGGAAGCCCCTTATAGTCTACCTCTCTGAGAAAACTTTTGTCACCGCACCTAATTTCTTCTTGCTTGGCTGAGTATTAGCTTTATTTTTAACGACAGCGCTCTTCTGAAGTGCCTTGGGAAAGCTTGCAGCTGTGGAATTATCGAATTCAGAGATGGTGGTATAGTGGTGAGTAGCTGTGCTTTTCAAGCAGTTTACTATGGTTCAATTCCTTAACATTGCAGTTTGTTGTTTTTTTAAACTTCTCCAATCAGAAACCCCACACTCGGAGCTGTATATTATCCATTTCTGTGAGATCTTGCACGGAAATCACGCGCAGGTGTAATTCAGATAATAAAGGTTAACAACCTCCACTTATCTTCCTTCTAAAACATAACTCAGGTTTGTTGCTTATTGCAGATAATGACTGCTTGGATTCGAGTCATTGAGGAGAGAAGGTGTGTTGCTGTTGCTGCTGCTGCTCCCGAGTGGAGAAAGCGTGTTGGTGTTGCTGCTGCTCCGGAGCTCCTGCTGCTGCTCGTGTACTCGAGGGTGTTTGCTGCTGCTGCTGCTGGACCTACCCGTGTGGGGGCAAAGGAGCTGTGTAGGTGTTGCTGCTGCTCCAGAGCTCCTGCTGCTGCTCCTGTACTCGAGGGTGTTTGCTGCTGCTGCTGCTGGACCTACCCGTGTGGGGCCAAAGGAGCTGTGTAGGTGTTGCTGCTGCTCCGGAACTCCTGCTGCTGCTCCTGTACTCGATGGTGTTTGCTGCTGCTGCTCCTGTACTCGAGGGTGTTTGCTGCTGCTGCTGCTGGACCTGTACTCGAGGGTGTTTGCTGCTGCTGCTGCTGGACCTGCACTCGAGGGTGTTTGGTGCTGCTGCTGCTGGACCTGCACTCGAGGGTGTTTGCTGCTGCTGCTGCTGGACCTGCACTCGAGGGTGTTTGCTGCTGCTGCTGCTGGACCTACACTCGAGGGTGTTTGCTGCTGCTGCAGATTTGCTGCTGCTGGACCTGCCTGTGTGGGGCCGAAGGAGAGAGAGGGAGAGAAAGTGAAAGTGCAGCCTCTTTGCGACTACAGGGCAGCAAGGCCAGGAGGCCCAAACTGATTTTCATAAAAACGTCCTAGGTGGGTGCCTGGACTCAGTATTTTTGAGGAAGGTGGGGGCTTTGAAGAACTGTGCATTGTAGGGGGAGGCAGGAAGACTGAAAAGGGGTTGGGGAAGGAAGAGAGGGGTGTGGTTTATATCATCTTTCTTTCCACACCCCCCCCCCCCCCGCCCCCCAAACCCAGCCCTTTCCCGGTGGCCAGAAGGAGCTGGCGAAGACATCGCCTCCCCCTGCCTGAAGATCAACAGGCCCCCACCCAACGTACTTTTCAAACATCAGAGACACCCACCTGAGCCTGAACCTGCTCTTTTCCCTCCTGTGCCTCCCTGCTCTTTACTCCTCTCCCTCCTCTCCCTTACTGTCAAAAAGGGGGGAGGTTATTTCTACCTCTCTCCCCCCTCCCCTCCATAGAGAGGGACTTTATCAATATATTTTGAAAAAAAAAACGAATACAATGGCCAATCATTCTCGGGGTGGGCGCGGCTCTGGTCCAAAGGCCACTTCGAAATCTCCTGTGGCCGGGCCCTCGAGGGCCAATGTGGAGGTGGCAGGGCCTTCAAAAAAGGCCTATGCAGGGGTGGCTGCTTCTGTGGCTCCTGCTGCTTCCACTGCCCTGTCGCCTTTCCACCTCCTCACCAGGGCCCTCGGGGTGAAATGCGACGCCCACCCGGAGATGACAATAGAGGCATGCGTTAAGGCTATGGCTGGGGTCACCAGCCCCTCAGCCATAGTAGCTGCCTCTAAAATGTACGGAAAGGCCGTATTTTTCTTGAGGTCCGAGTGGGCGGTGCAACTCGCCCTGCAGAAGCGGCTCACTGTGGGTGGGACTTTTCTGGCGGTGGATCCCCTTGAGGCCACCACCCAGAGGATTGTTATTTCGAATGTCCCGCCCTTCTTACCATGTGAGCTCCTCCTCCACCACCTTAATAAGCTGGGGGAGGTCAGGTCGGGGTTGCGCCAGTCCCGCTCGGCCTAAAAAGACTCGGCCCTCCGCCACGTGTACTCCTTCCGGCGCCAGCTTTTCGTCCGCTGGGCCCAGGAGGAGTGCCTGGAGGGGGCCTTCTCGATCGATTTTGAGGGGACCGCCTATCAGGTCTTCTGGACCGCAGAGGGTGTGCGGTGCCACACTTGTAAGGACGCGGGGCATGTAAGAAAGAATTGCCGCGCCTCCAAGGCTACGAGCTCCACCCAAGCGGCCACGGCTGGCACCGCCCCACCTCCCCCAGCCACCACTCCATCTCCCTCCCAGGCAGCTGCCATCCCAGCTGCCGGTGAGGTGGGGGGAGAGCCCCCGCGCTGTAAGAAGGCACGGAGGAAGACCCGAAATTTGGAGACAGCCCCTGAAACCCCTCAAACCCCCCAAACACCTGGAAAAACCGACTCGCGGGAGGCAATAATATCCGGCCCCGGCGTCGTTCCTGCACATGCTCCTGGGGCCGGGGGGGGATGAGACACGGGACCCGGAGACAGAGAAACACGATCCCAAACCCCAGAGAGTGGAGTGTCCGGGAGGACTGGACAAGGAGGGGGGGCCTCGGAAATGGAGGTCTCCCTAGTCTCCAGCCTGAACCGGAAGAGACGTCATCCTTCGGAGGAGGAAGTGGGCGATGCCCTAACTGAGGAGGTTGGGTGTGTCCATTCCCCCGATGAAGAGGTGGTGGCGTCTCCACCGTGTAAAACCTTGCCCTGCATTCTGGGGGAACCCGAAATCCATACCTCCACCACTGTTACCCCTACCAGTCTGCTGCAGTCTCCTGAACAGGGCCCCTTGTGGGTCACTGAGGGCACCTCCCTTGAGGTGGTGCCGGCTCCAGTACACTTAATACCCCCCAGGTACCTTCAGGCTCAGCGGGGGACTGCATCTTCCTTAATTCGAAAAATATAAATGTGTCATTGGGTGGCGGCGAAAAGGAGGGCCTTCCCACTCCCTCCCAAACCTTGACACCGGGCATCCTATGTTTAGGTCAGGAGCTTGTCCTGAGCTCCCTGGACGACCCGGTGCCAGGAGGAGAGCGGGCATCAGAAATGCCGCTGCCCTCTGACCCAAGAAGTTTAGAGGAGACCAGAGAGGACCCCTCTGGCCTTGATCCTGGGGGTGGGATCGAGGCACAGTTAGAGCCAGCTGGCAGCTCCGAATCAGCCCCCGTACTCATTGCGGGGGAAGTGTCGGAAGCTGGAGTCGACGACCCAGAGGAAGACGGGGTGTCGGTGGTGAAGGTTGGGGATTACGCAGAGTCACTCTCAAGCGAGGCGGTGGATCCCCTGGTGCCCTCGAGTGACTCCCCCCTCAATCCCCCTAGGGAACTCCTGTCTGTCGATCAGGAGAAGGCGTTCGACAGGGTGGATCATGGATAGTTACTCAGAACTGTGTGAGCGTTCGGATTCGGGACGCATTTTGTCGCCCGGATCCGAATTTTGTACACCGCCGCGGAGTTTCTAGTGAAGGTGATCGGGTCCCTGACTGCGCCCTTTTGCTTTGATAGAGCGGTACATCAGAGCTGCCCCCTGTCTGGCCAGTTGTATTCTATTTGCGTGGAGCCTTTCCTGTGCCTCTTGCGGAGGAGGTTGTCGGGCTTGGTTCTGCATGGGCCGGGCATCGGGGTGGTCCTTTCGGCTTACACCAATGAAATGCTCCTTATGTTTAGTGACCCGGCTGACCTGCGGAGGATGCACGAGTGCCAGGCGGTCTACTCTGCCACTTCTTCTGCCAGGATCTACTGGGATAAATGTTCTGGACTCCTGGTCGGTTAGTGGCAAATGGATCCCCTACCCGAGGAACTCAGGCCTTTCACCTGGAGCAGGACCAGCCTCCTCTACCTGTGGGTCCATCTCTGCCCTGCTGAGGAATCCTGGCCGGCGGACTGGCAGGAACTGGAGACGAAAGTCACCGCTCACCTGCTGCACTGGACAAGACTGCTCTGAGCGCTGTCTTACCGGGGTCGAGTTCTCGTCATAAACCAGCTGATCGCCACCATGCTGTGGTATCGACCGGTCACTTTGACAGCCTCCCCCGGACTTTGTCACAAGAATCCAGAAATTTTTAGTCGACTTCTTCTGGGACAAAAGATTGCACTGGGTCGCTGCCGAGGTTCTGAGTCTCCTGCTTAGGGAGGTTGGTCAGGCGCTAGTGTGCCTACGCACACAGGTGGTGACTTTCCGCCTTCAGACTCTGCAGTGATACCTTTACGTCGAGCCTCCTCCTAGATGGTGTGCCCTGACGATGTATTTCTTCCGTCAGGTGCACGGCCTGAATTATGACTTGCAGCTCCTATTTGTAGAACAGAGGGGTCTCGGTGGCTCCTTGCAGGCGTTGTCCGTCTTTTAGCAGGACCTGATCAAAGTCTGGAATGTGGTTGCATCGCGACACAGCTCTCACTCGTCAGGGGTAGCGGCTACCATCAGAGAGCCGCTGCTCAGGAATCCGCCCCTCCGTCCTTTTCAATGGTTGGTGGAGAGGAGGGCTGTGGCTGCAGGCGTGACTAGGATTGGGGACGTGCTGGGAGGCGGAGGACTGGGCTGGATGCTCCCGCAGGAGTTGGCGCATCGCGCGTTTGTGAGTATCCAGGTCGCAGCCGATGCCATCCAAGACCTGAGAATGGTCGTGCTCGGACCCGATGTTATTTTGGGTCTTGAGGTGGCCCAGGTGCGCGGTGGTCGTCCGTCTGAGCGTTCCCCTGTTCTGACAGAATTCCACATTGGTCCCAAGCCCAGAACCCTCCCTCAGGTGGTGGAGCCCCACAATATGAGCCACCTCGGGGACATGCCCTCTGTGCTTTTTGACTGCTGCTGCATTTTCTCGCCCTTGTCCATTGCCCGGACATGCCCTGGCGTGCCTTGTTGCCGTCCGGCGGCGGAGGCCCCCGATGGGAGGCCCTCTATGGAGGTGTCCTCCCCGTTTCTATCAGAGACCTGGGTTGGAGGTTGTTGCATGCAGCAATCCCGTATAATAAGAGGATGCATAGGTTCACGGACTCTCAGGTCTTTTGTGGTCTTGTGGAGTCCGTGGACCGTGCATATATAGGGTGATGTAGGCTGCACTTCCTTTTTAGTTATTTGAAAAACATTATATTGTTGTTTTGTTTGCACTTCAGCCCCACGCTCCTGATCTATGGGCACCCGGTGCGGAAGGGCGTCGGGAAGGAGGAGGACCTCCTCGTGAACCTGCTCCTGGGCCTGGCCAAGTTGGCCATTAACAGGTCCAGGCAGCGGGTGATCGACGGGGGAGTCCCACCCGATTGTTTGTCCCTCTTCCGCGGCTACGTTTGCTGCCGGATGTCCCTGGAGAGGGAGCACGCGGTGTCTGCTGACACACTCGAGGCCTTCCGTGCTCGGTGGGCACCGCAGGGACTGGGATGTTTTGTTGACCCCTTTAATCACATTTTCATTTAAAGTTTGTAAGGTTCCTTTAAATTTTGTCCTTGGTTTTACAGCTGACCTGAATTAGGGGCTGTGCCTGATTTATCCCAATTTTGTTGATTTAGTTTAATTGGTTTCATTTAAAAGATTATCAAGCGTTCAAATCTCTCAATGGCAAACTATGAAACAATGTAACTTCATCTGAAACAGATGGAAACAGGTTTGTACTCGAAAGAGTTACTGGGCTTGTAACCTCAAGATCAAGAATTCAAATCTCACAATGGCAAACAATGTAACTTCACCTGAATAGGAGCAGATGGAAACGTGTTTGTACTCGAAAGAGTTACATCAAGCAGCTCATTGAGCTGGACGAGCAGAGAGAGCTGGTAAGCGACACGGGGACAGAAGCAGAAAGAGATGTGAAATGAAACTACTTTCAATTTGATGTGTGTCAGTTGCTTTCAGTGATAAATGTCTGTCTTGTAAGTTTCACAGGAGCAGCAGTGATCAGTTGGTGTTTTTTAAGCAGTAAGATGTAAAAGTAAAAAGATAAAAGCAAATTACTGCAAATGATGGAACCCTGAAACAAAAACAGAAAATGCTGGAAAAGTTCAGCAGCTGGAAGGAGAAACAGGATCAATGTTCCTAGTCCGTACGACGGTTATTCAGATTTTTAAACAGCACCCAGCTTGGGGCCCGAACCCACAATTAAGGTTCACATGTTCAGCCGACTCTGCTAGCCGGGAATGTGCGAAGCTGTTTTGTATCCCAACATACATGGATGGTTTTGTTGCTTTCCACCTGATAACTCAGCTTGGTCGGAATTTTAAAGTGTGGAACGTAATCGGCCGATAAATACCCCAAAGTTGCAATGCATTCCCCTCAATCATCAATAACATCATTCACATCTTCCCCTTCTTAGCTGCACCTCCTTCCAAATAGCGTGTTCGATTTTCCTCAGGATTTTCTCCTGGATTTAATACTTACCTGCTTTGTGTCCTCATTTTGAAATTATTGGCATCAATATCCAACACAAATTGAGTTGCAAACCTAATGGACAAACAATGGAAAACAAGTTACTCAGTAACTCAAATCCCATGGAGCTCATTTTCAGATTCACAACAGTCAGCTTTTCAATAAAACGAAGGAATTTTACTGTGAAAAGATTAGAAAGTTGATGTGACTTTTAATTGTAACTCACTCACTCGGGAATTCTGCAAATGCTGCTCGGAGGTTTAGTGACCGGCATATAATCTACCTGTGTTTTCCTGAGCCTGTGCTCAGTGTATTGGGAGGTTTGGCCTTGGTTGGAGAATCTTGCATTCCAGGGATGGGCAGTAACCTGCTGACTGAAGCTGCAGTCGTTGCTTTCTGCTGGCAGCGGGTGATTGGAGAGAGCGGGGCCGGAATATTGCTGTTTTTCTGCTTTTCCCTGTTTCACTCACTGTGGAAATGAAGAGGGAAGAATTGATGGATTTATTTGAATCCAGTAACTTTATAGGTTTTCAGTGTGTTGGACATCGGTATATGGTATGCCTAATTGTTTTCCCCTTACATTTGAAATGAAGATCCGAAAAAAAGCCGCTTGCCTGGGAGCTCACTGGATAACAGTGGAGCCGGCAACATTCCTGGAGTCCAGACATTCAGTTCAAGGACCCAATGACAACCAGGAACTGTGTGACAATGAAGGCTGATGGGGAGAAAACAGTAACAACTTCGTCCCTGGGTGGGCTTGAAACACCAACTTTTCGATTAACGGCCGAATGCGCTAACCGATTGCGCCACAGAAATCCATAACAGTGTAGCTTGGGTATCAGCGAGTTAAAGATTCAGATTGCGTCGAACGGAATGACAACTGTCCTCTATTTGTTTTACTCTTCCAAAATAATGGTTGGGACATTCATTGTGGATACATGGAAACTATCTGATCCCACCTACTGCAGACATATCCCTCTCACCGGGAACAGGCTCTCCGACAACCGGAGCCGCCTCCCTTCGAGCCTTTCGTTGCCTTGACTGTTACCAAGTATTCTGAATGTCCTGAAGCCGATGTTAGGTTTGAATTCCTGATGTGCAGCAACAAGAATCCTTTCAATTTCACAGTTCAGTTAATTTCACTGATAACATCGGAGTCAATGTTCCAGCATCTTAAAGAAGGGAAAGTTGCCTTGACTGTCCCTGGTCAATCGGACAGTTCACCCTTCATTCTCCTCTGATTGCGGTTCCCAAAGTCTTTCTGAAGATTCACAAAGCTGGAGACTGGGTTTTCTGTTTTGGTTCTTTCTCCATTTTCCCACCTGCCAACTGACAATATTTTCCAAAACGTCGTCTCAATCCTCCGCCTTGCATCATGTCCAGAGATTAGGAGATTCAGTTTTGTGGAGAGTTTATGGAGACACGGATTGTCCTCTTTGGAGCAAAGTAGCTTAAACGGAGATTTCACGGAGCTGATCAAAATGACGGGGGTGGGGATAACAGGGACGAGGCGGTTTGATAGAGCAGATAGGGAGGAACTGTTTCCACTGACGGGGGTCACTAACCAGAGGACTGTGTGTTAAGATAATTAAAGAAGGACAGACTTGCATTTTAATAGTGCTATTCCCGACCAGTGGATGTCTCAAACCACTTTCCATCCAATTAAGTACATTTTTGAAATAAAAACAGAAAATGTTGGAAAACTCAGGTTTCTCTCTCCACAGATGCTGTCAGACCTGCTGAGTTTTTCCCGGCATTTTCTGTTCCCCTTTCCAGATTTCTGCAGTATTTTGCGTTTATTGAAGTGGTGCCATTGTTGTAATGCAGGGAACACGGCAGCCAATCACCGCTCAGCAAACAGCCAAAACCAGCGACGTCACAATGAGCAGACCAAATGCGGTTGGTTGGGGGATAAACACTGACCAGGCCACGTGGCTGCAACGTGAACCCACAGATTTTGATAATGGCTCTGCCCAGTTTTGAACCAGAGAACGTTTCATATGTTAGACAAGAATGATAATCGCTGCACCACAGAAACAGGAAACAGTGCAAAGGCTCCATGGGCTTCACTAAAATGTACAGCTGTGACGTCATGCAGCAGCACTTTGGGTCTTTGTTTTGAAGAAATGGAATTCGGCTGTTCTCATTAGGAATGCTGAGACAGACTGATCAACAATGTCATCATGTCATGATACAGCTCTCCAAGAGACCTTTCGGACTATCGTATTTATGTCAGTTTTTACAAAGAGATTTCTAGTTAATCTCAACTTCTTTGTCTCTTTCCATAACCCTGATTATTTTTCTCCCTTTCATGTCATTGTCCACTTCCCTTCTGAAAACTCTGGGCTAAGGAAGACAGTATTGAAAGAGGCGCAGAACTTCGGCAGTCTACATGCATAATGTGTGAAAATTAAGAAAGCTTCCCTGACCCAATGACATGAAGAGTTGGATTCTGAAACTTTATACAGTTTTCAAAATCTTTGAAATAGTTGATGTCAAATCGAATTATCAAAAAATGTTTATCCTGACCAATCATCTCTTTATTTTTCTCAGTCAATAAATACAACTTCATTATCTATTACCAACACTTCATTGAGCAAACACGCTCAGTCACACAGGGAAAAAAGGAAACATCATTGGAAAATGAAACATTGAAAAAATAATTCAGCAGTGGAGATGATTTCTGTATGTTACGAAATGCAGGATGATCTGGTTAACAGGCGGAGTTGTTTCGAGTTTTGAAATGACTTACCCCTGCTCCTTTGCTGCTATTCTATTTCGTTGGCAATGCTATTGAAGGAAATTATGAGTACTGTTGCGGAGCATTGTAGCGTGGCCGAGCAGTCTAAAACGCTGAATTAAGGTTGTAATCTCTACGGAGGCGTGAGTTCCAATTCCACTGCTGCCAAGCATTTAAGTTATCCGCATTTTAGGATCTGCAGCAGTCCCATTTGAACCAACAGATACCGACTCACATTAAATGCAGCGGAGTGTTCTGTTTTTAACTTTGATAGGAGAAACGAGGAGAGACGACATAAATTTGAGTTGCTGTAGGAAAAAAGCGGGTTGTGGAATTACAGTCGCTGAGCTGCTCTTCCAGAGACTCGGCATGTGAATGGCCGTTTGATGCAGCCGTCTATGGTTTTATACAAACAACTTTCATGCAAATCTGGGACTTGAGTTGAGTTGTTAAAGTGACGGGTTTGAATGAATTGGGATCTCCACAGGTAGGTTGGAATCGTGATAGCTACGCTTCTTATCATCCCTGAATTTTACTGTGTGCCTGCACAATTAATTGACGATTAAGTTGAATAAAAAAAACATCTACAACTTCTAGCGTTCTCTAATTTCCATTCGTCTGCAAGCATTCACAAAAGTTACAGCTACAAAGTGGAGGATGATGGAAATTGTCACTGAGCAACATTTAAAAAGACAGACACCGAGTTCTTGTGGTCATGTAGCTAAAGCAATGGACACATCGAGAAAATTAATTTTAAAGTACAAATAGTCCAAACTGAAATCACTCGGACATTAGGAACTAATTCTACTGCTGCCAAGTGTCGCAAGGAACAGAAAAGTAAACGCTCAATAACAAATGTTGCAGCAACGGATAGGTTATAATCACCAGGAAAGGCTGAACAGCCTGAAACTCTTTTCTCTGGGAAAGAGAAAGCTCAGAGATCGCCTGACAGAAATGGGATGTTTTGCCCCTGTTTCGTCAGGGATTCGAGGTGAAATTTATTCACACAGCTGCAGGTTTACATCCTGTGAATCTGCAGCAAACAAACAATGAAATGTTCAGAGAGATAGAAAGAAAGATTCTACATTGAGATGGAATTCTTAAGATCGTATTTTGTCATCTATTGAATCAGCATTTTTATCAAACTCTCTCTGTCATTAGATTACAAGTGTGTACTTTTCAAAAAGATTTCATTGTCTCTAAAGAGCCTCCCGTTTTCCTGAATTGGTGAAAGGCTCTGTTTTAATGTAAAGATTTAATTCTCTCTTTCTGTTTGTCAACCTAAAGATAACAATCATACGGAATGGTGAAATGTGTCTGTTCCTTTCTGTGTCCAGCCCTCTCTCTCCCTCTGTCTGCTTCTCTTTGCCGCTGTATCTCTGTCTCGGTCTCTTTCACTTTCTCAGTCTCTCTGTCTGTGTCTCTATCTCTGTTCACTCTTGTGCTTTTTGTTCCCTCTATTCTCTCGCTGCCTGTGTGCAACCAAAATTCACTGGATTGATTCCTGAGATGAGGATGAGAGATTAAGTGTAGTGAGTCTGTTCTCTCTGGAGTTTAGAATAATGTCAGGTGATCTCATTGAAAAGTCTGACATTCTGAGCCAGCTTGACAGTGAACATGCTGAGAGGCTTGCCCACCCAACCCCCCCCCCCCCCCCCCCCCCCACCTCCCCCCCCGGCTGGAGCGTCTAGAACTGGGCTCACATTCTCTGGATAATGTGTCAGCCATTTAGGACTGAGGTGAGGAGACATTTCTTTACTCAAAGTCTTGTGAATCTTTCGAACTGTGTAGCCCACATGTCTCAGGATCCTCAGTCGACGAGTATATTGAAGGCTGAGGTGAATATAGTTTTGGACTTTAAGGGAATGAAGGGCTATCGGGATCGGATGGGAAATTGGTGTTGACTTTCGGGATCTGACATGATCTAATAAAGTGGTAGCGGAGGCTCGAGGAGGTTTATAGCCAATTCCTGTTCCTTTTTTGATGCTTTTAATGTTCCGTTTCAGTGGGAAAAACATCAAAGCGACGGGAAACAGCAAGTTGAGAGAGGTAGCCTGGCCGAACGGCCTCAGGCGCTGGATTCAGGTTCCAGTCTCTGTGGAACCGCTGCCATAGTTATAGCTGGTTCACCTGTGGGTCACTTTGAGTGGTCTCTTCTGACGAAAAAGTGTCGGCTCAAAGTGAACGCGGGCGTGAATTGGGTTTCAATTTAACTGGGAGAAGGAGGAGAGGCAATGCAAATATTAATTGCTTTTGTGAGAATGCACGGCAGTGGATGTAGCTGACTTGTTCTTTCCGAAAGCCAGCACGGAGAAGATGGGCCGAAAGCCCGCATTTCTGTGCTGCAGCCATCTTATATACCAGCAACATTAATCTGTCCATAAGGCCAGTCGCCGTGGCCAAGTAGTTAAGGTGATGGAGTTCAAATCCATTGGAGTTTCCCCGCTGCTCATTATTCCTGGTTTTAACTCTGTGTCTGCAGAGTTAATTCTCGATTAGACTCAGTCAAATCCATCCAAGTACTAAAGCATCCAAGGGGGTTTTCCTATTTCCGTTCATTCATGAAACCATTCACGAAACTTGTAGTCCTAGCGGAAAAAAAAACGGAGCCAGGCGGTGTCATGCTTGTTTTCTGGGTGTTTGTCTCTCCTTCTATACAAACCCTTGCCCTCTTTCACTCTCGGTGTATGAATGTGTGTGTATCCCGGTACGTGTGTTAATGTGCTTCAGTTCCCTGAGGGGGTGAACACATTTTTAACATCACGGACTTTATTCACATTAGTTCTGCAGTTTCATATCAAAATGTTACAGAGAAAAATATCAGGATGGAAGACGCAGGAGGAATTTGCAATAAAAAAAAATAGCTGGAAATACTCAGCAGGTCTAACAGCATCTGTGGAGAGGAAGACCCAGTTAACGTTTCGAATCCTTATGATTCTCTATGAGTTTTGTTGAAGTGTCAATCAAATGGACTCGAAACGTCAAGTGTATTCCTCTCCACAGATGCTGCCAGACCTGCTGAGTTTTTCCAGCTATTTTTGCTTTTGTATTAGACTTCCAGCATCCGCAGTATTTTGCTTTTATCTTAGGAGTTTGCAATGTTTAGAAGGAGGTGCAGCTAAAAAGGGAAAGATTCAACAACAAGTTTTCTTCTCATTTAACATGAGATTTGGAAGCAGTTCTGGGAGATATCTGTATCGGTGTCAACAATAAAATCTTCCCTTTTACCGCTTTATTTTGTCGTACACCACCATCTCTATTGTCAGTGCTTTGTAACCGATCACAGCCCTTCCCTCATTCCTTATCTTCACCTCTGTGTTTGTTTTCAACTGGTTGCGACTGAATGACATTTCCAACTCTGATGCAAAACCTGAGCTCTCACGCCATTGAGCATCAGATGACTTGCATCTCTCGCGTTTAATTAGGAAATTATTCAAGGTCATTTTAACAGTTTGCACGAGGTCAATAAATAACTACCCCTTAACCGGTAATCGAACCGTGACAGAAATCATAAAAACGCCGAATCCTGAGCACTAGACCACCAAGGAAGCTGCGTACAAAGGTTACAACCTGGATTACCTATGTTATTTGTGCCTTTTATTTCCGGCCCCTTTCACCAAAGACACGTTTCAGACGAACATAGGAACATAAGGGAAAGGAGTAGGAGTCGTCCATTTGGCCCCTCTAGCCTGCCCCGTTATTCAATAAGATCATGGTTGATCTGCCCCAGGCCTGAACTCCTCTTTCGTGCTCGCCCCTCATAGGCCTCAACTTCCTGATATTTTGAAAATCGAACTACCTCCTCTTTAAATACTTTTAGTGATCTAACCGCCACAACTCTCTGGGGTAGAGAATTCCAGACATTTACTACCCTCTGAGAGAGGGAATTCCTTCGCATCTCAGTTTTAAATGAGTGTCCCCTTATCCTGTAACTATGTCCCCTAGTTGGAGATTCCCCATTAGTGGAAACATCTTCTCTACATCTGCCCTGTCAAGCCTCCTCAGAATTTTGTCCGTTTCAATAAGATCACCCATCATTCCTATAAACTCTAATGAATAAAGGCTTAACCTGTTTCGCCGTTTTTGATAAGTCAGTCCCTTCATCCCAAAAATGAGCCTACTGAATCAAGATTCCCCATTATTGGAAACATCTTCTTTACATTAACCTGTCAAGCCTCCTCAGAATCTTGTAGGTTTATAGAGGTGATTTTATTGTTTGCAACGACACAAATATCTCCCTGATCTAGTTCCAAATCTCGTGTTAAATGAGAAGAAAGCTTCTCGCTGAATCCTCTGCTTCATGGCTGTACCTCATGCCAAACATGGCAAACTCCTCTCGCATCTTCCATCCTGATATTCTTTCTCTACAACACTTTGATATGAAGCTGTACAACTAACGTGAATAAAGTTTTTGATGGTAAAACTGTTTTCAATCTCTCCGGGAACTGAGCCACATTGACACACACACAGGAAAACACACAGACATATACACCAAGAGTTACAGAGGGCAAGGGCTTGTCTCTAAGGAGAGGCAAACACCCAGAAAGCAAGAATGGCATCAGCCTAGCTCCGTTTTTGTTCCACTATGAATGTCCCAACCTTTCTTTTGGAAGAGTAAAATTGATAGAGAACAATAGCCATTCCGATCGCAGCAATGTAAAGCTTTAACTCACTGACACGCTAGTGCTGCGTGTGTGTCGTGTTTGTAGCGCAATCGGTTAGCGCGTTCAGCTATTAACCGGAAGGTTGGTGGTTCGAAGCCACACAGGGGCGAAGCTGTCACTTTTTTTCCCCATTATCCTTCACTGTCGCACAGCTCCTGGTTGTCATCGGGTCCTTGAACTGAATGTCAAGACTCCAGAAATGTTGCCGGCTCTATTGTTATCCACTGAGCTCCCCGGCAAGCGGCTTTTTTTTTCGGAATATTCATTTCAAATGTAATGGGAAAACAATTAGGCATACCTTGTACCGATATCCAACACACTGGATATCTATGAAGTTATTGGATTCAAACAAACCCATCAATTCTTCCCTCTTCCTCATTTCCAAAGTGCGTGAGACAGCGAAAAGCAGCAAGGCAGCAATATTCCGGTCCCACACTCTCCAATCACCCGCTGCCAGCAGAAAGCGGCGACGGCAGCTTCAGTTAGCGGGTTACTGCCCATCCCTGGAATGCAAGGTAATCCAACCCGGGCCAAATCTCCCAACACACCGAGCACAGGCTCAGGAAAACACATTATATCCTGGTTACTAAACCTCCGAGCAGCATTTACAGAATTCCCGTGTGAGTGATTTACAAATAAAAGTCACACCAACTTTCTAATCTTTTCACTTTAAAATTCCTTCATTTATTGAAAAGCTGACTGTTGTGGCTCTGAAAATGAGCTCCATGGGATTTGAGTTACCGAGTCACTTGTTTTCCATTGTTTGTCCATCAGTTTGCAATTCAATTTGTGTTGGATGTTGATGCCAATAATTTCAAACTGAGGACACAAAGCAGGTAAGTATTAAATGCTGGAGAAAATCCTGAGGAAAATCGAACACGCTATTTGGAAGGAGGTGCAGATAAGAAGGGGAAGATGTGAATGATGTTATTGATGATTGAGGGGAATTAATTGCAACTTTGGGGCATTTGTCGGCCGATTACGTTCCACACTTTAAAATTCCGACCAAGCTGAGGCATCAGGTGGAAAGCAACAAAACCATCCATGTATGTTGGGATACGAAGCAGCTTCGCACATTCCTGGCTATCTTAGTCGGTAGAGCATGTGAATCTTAATCGCAGTATCGTGGATTCGAGCCCCAAGCTGGGTGCTGTTTAAAAATCTGAAAAAGCGTTGTATGAACTGGGAACTTTGACCTTGTTTCTCTTTCCAGCTGCTCAGGTTTGCAGTAATTTGCTTTTATCTTTTTACTTTTACATCTTACTGCTTAAAAAAAAACACCAACTAATCACTGCGGCTCCTGTGAAATTTACAAAACAGACATTCACCACTGAAAGCAACTGACACACAAAAAATTGAAAGTAATTTCATTTCGCATCTCTTTCTGCTTCTGTCCCTGCCTCGCCTCCAGCTTCCTCTGCCCGTCCAGCTCCCAGGTCAATGTGCTGCTTGATGCAGACACAGTCAGTTCGTGGGAATGGGTAAAACCCGTGGGTAAAGAGATACATGGATCTCATTTTCCTGGTTCTTCCAGATAATGATTACAGGAATGTGCAGCGTGCCGATTATCCACAGTCACTCTCCTCCCAGCTGTTCAGTTTATGAATTCATTTTCACACTGGGTTTCAATGTGCAGAAAGCAGAGCTGTGATAAGCTTATATTTGTTCAGCAAATGTAGTGCAACAAAGTGTATAAGAGGCTGATGATAACAGTGCTTTTTGGACATGGTGAGCTCCAGTGAAGGATCGGCACCATTAATGTGTCGCTCATTTAGTCTCGTGACTAATCTCGTGCTGGAAATGACAAGAAAACTCGCTGAATTTGCTCCATGTTTTGGTTTCAAAAGAGCGGAATACAAGGTAAGAAAGTGCATCTCGCTAGAGTGGGTTACAAAATGGCAGAATGACCCGTGCTTTTGGGAAACATAAAATTGTAGAAAGTCACAGCACAGAAAGTGGCTATTCGGCCGGGCGTGCTGCCCTCAAAGAGCAGTGGTGATTGGTTGATCCATCAGGAGTGATATTTGTGCCAATGCAAACAGTAGGCAGCAAAATTCGTAATGCTCCCAACCATATTTTGCCTCACACCAACATTTCTATGGTCAGTGCCTTGCAAACAGTCCTTCTCCTCTTCCCTTCACTGCCACTCACGAGTGTGATGTTTTGCAGACCTGAGACGAAACTTAAACTCTCATTCCTCTGATTATGGTGAAGTTTTTAATCAATGAGTGATCAACACTCGTTTCAACAAACACAATAAATCGACATTTCCTGACCGGGAATCGAACCCGGGTCGCTGCGGTAAAAGGGCCGAATCGTAACCACTAGACCACACGGGAAGCTCAGCAAGTAATTTCCGACTTCGACTTATCTACGCTGCTTTTGCCTTTTGTTTTTTTCAGATCTGTTTCAGCACAAAACTGCTTGTTTAGGTTCAAGATAAACGACTTCGTCAGCCTATGAAAACAACAGTTGCTCTGAGCTGGAACATGAAACCGACAGTGAGATGAAATAGTCCCACCAGCTGCACATGCGTAACTTTCAATTTCCAAAACCCTCCACGCTATTCGCTGAGCAGTGATTGGCTGCCGTGTTCCCTGCATGAGAACAATGACTCTCCTTCAGAAAGTACTTCAATAAAAGCTAAATACGGAAAATCTGAAATAAAAACATTAAACGCAGGTATAACTCAGCAGGTCTGACAGTGCCTGTGGAACGCAAAACCTGCTGAGTTTCTCAAATATTTTCTGTTTTTATTTCAAAAAGTGCTTAATTGGTTTGAAAGTGGTTTCAGACATCCGCTGGTCAGGAAAAGCGCTGTATAAAGGCAAGTCTGTCTTTCCTTAACTACCTTTAAATCCCAATCCTGTGGTTACTGACCCCCGTCAGTGGAAACAGTTTCTCCCGATCTGCACCACCCAGCCGCCCGTCCCCACTGCCCCCAGCTACATCATTTTGAACAGCTCAATGAAATCTCCACTTAAATCTCTTTGCTCTAAAGAGAACAACCCCGGTCTCTATAATCTCTCCACAAAATTGAATTTCCTCAGCCCTGGACATGTGATAAAATGCTCCTGGGGAACGCCTTGTGACGTTTGATTAGGAAAAAGCAGCTTTATAAATATAAGTTGTTGCTGTAGTCTATACATAGAAAGAGACAAACTACTCTTTCCTCTTTCATCCTGATAACATTTCTTTCACTGTAACATTGAAATGTGAGGTTGCACAACTAATGTGAATACAATTTGTGCTCGTAAAAATGTGTTCACCTCCTCGGGGAACTGAACCACATTGACCCACACAGAGGAACACACACGGAGATACACACCGAGGGTGACAGGGGCCTAAGGGGAGACAAATGCCAGAGTGAAATCATGTCACCAGATTGGCTCCGTTTTGTTTTCCATTTCGGACTGGAGATTTGCAGAAGGCTGACAATGAATGGAAATAAGAGAACACGGATGTGTTTGGAACGCTTTCCCTCGATTCAGACGATAATTAGCTCTGTCTGTGCACGTTAAAATAAAAAAAAATAAGAAGAAACGTAGTCGACACGATTCGAAGCTGTGCAGGGTAACCCCAATGGATTTCTAATCCATCGCCTGAACCACTCGGCTATGACTACAAAAACTACTCTCCAATTGCCAATATTTGTATGAAATCATGCAATGGTTACAGTGCAGAAAGAGATCTTTCTGCCCGTCCTGTCACTGCCAGTACCCGACCTTTTCCCCGGAACCCTGCAATTTATACTGTCCTTGTTCTTCCAACCAAACTGGGAAAGAAAGAATGAGAATGATCCAACGCAGCCAATTATCGCCCCATCCGGTTACTCTCCATCATCGGTAAAGTAATGGAAGGAGTCATCAACAGTGCTACCAAGCAGCACTGACTTAGCAATAACCTGCTCACTGATGCCCAGCTTGGGTTCCACAAGGACATCTCAGCTCTTGATCTCATTACAGCCTTGGTTCAAATATAAACAAAAGAGCTGAACTCCCGAGATGAGGTGATATCATCATTTGACCGAGTGTGGCATCAAGGTGCCCGAGCACAACTGGAGTCAATGGGAATCAGGGGGAAACTCTCCGCTTGTTGGAGTCATAACTCGCACAAAGGAAGATGGTTGTGGTTGTTGGAGTCAGTCATCTTAGCTCCAGGACATCACTGCCGGACTTCCTTAGGGTAGTGTCCTCGGCCCAACCATCTTCAGAAATGAACTTCCATCCATCATTAGGTCAGAAGTGGCGAAGTTAGCTGATGATTGCACGATGTTCAGCACCATACCCGACTCCTCAGATACTGAAGCTGTCCATGTCCAGATGCAGCAAGACGTGGACAATATCCAGCCTTGGGCTGACAAGTGGCAAGTAACATTCACACCACACAAGTGTCAGGCAATGACCATCTCCAATACGAGAGAATCCAACCATCACCTCTTGATGTTCAATGACATTACCATCACTGAACCCCTCACTATCAACCTCCTGCGGGTTCCCATTCACCAGGATCTGAACTGGACTAGCCATATAAACACTGTGGCTACAAGAGCAGGTCAGAGGTTAGGAATCGTGCAATGTGTAACTCACTTCCTGACTCCCTAAAGCCTGTCTACCATCTACAAGGCACAAGTTAGGAGTGTGATAGAATACTCCCCACTTGGTTGGATGAGTGCAGCCCCCGCAACACTGAAGAAGCTGGACACCGTCCAGGGCAAAGCAGTCCACTTGACTGGCACCACATCCACATTCAAAAATTAACATTTGTTGTAAATATGAACACAAGGTTTGGAATCCTGCTGACTAAAGTTTTCACCATTTTTGGATTTAATCAGTTTAATTATCAGTTAAAGAAATGGAAGTCATCCAAATACTCCCGTATTTTCTGATTCCCATTCATTTGTCAGCATTCAGGAAAGTTGCTTTTGGAAATGGAACAAACATAGAGCCAAGTTCGTGACATCCTTGCTTTCTGATTGTTTGTCTCTCCTTAGGTCTCTGTCACTCTCGGTGTATATATCTGTCTGTGATTGTCAATGTGGTTCAGTTCCTCAGGGGGTGAAAACGTTTTTAACGTCACAAACATGATTCACATTAGTTGTGCGAATTCATGTTAAAAGCTCGCTGAGAAAAGCATCAGCATGAAAGATAAAACAGGGAATTAGCCCTTTCTATATTTATCCTACAACAACAACTTATATTTATAAAGCGCATTTAACCTAAGGAAACGTCACAAGGCGTTCCACCGTGAGCACAATATAACAAAGTGTGACTGAGCCTCATATTCGGTCACATGACTAAAAGCTCGGTCAAAGAGGAAGACTTTAAGAACTGTCTTCAAGGAGGAAAATATTGATTTCATGTTCCAGTTAACAGCAATAGTTCTTCTCATTGGTGAAGAAGTCGCTTGTGTTCATCCGACACAGACCATTTGGTCGGAGAAAGTTGTCTCTGGTGAAAGAGATCGGGAATGAAAAAAAAAGTCTAAAGTTCCCACCATAATCCAAATGTCAAGCCATATTGGTACTTTCCCTGCTGTCCAGTGATCGGGATCGGCGCTTCCATTGGATCAACAGTAAATAGGGCGAAGGGTTTTGGAAATTGAAGGATGCGCATGAGCAGCTTCTGGGACGATTTCACCTCACTGTCAATTTCATGTTCCAGCTCACAGAAACCGTTGTTTTCATTGGCTGACCAAGTCGTTTATCTTGAACCGAAACAAGTAGTTTCGAGGTGAAAGAGATCTGAACTGAAAAACAATAGGCAAAAGCAGCGTCGATAAACCGAATCGAAAAATTTTGGCCCAAATTCCCTGGTGGTTTAGTGGTTAGGATTCGGCGCTCTCACCGCCGTGGCCCTGGGTTCGATTCCCAGTCAGGGAATGTTGAGTTACTGAGTTTTTTGGAACGAGTCTTGATTATTCATTGATTGGAAACGTTTAAAAGCTCCACCAGAATCAGAGGAATGAGGGTTGAAGGGCATCTCAAGAGCTGGAAAACATCACAGTTGGTTCCAGTGGAGTGAGGGAATGAAGGAAGCGGAGGAGAGAAGGGCTGGGTGCAAAGCACCGACTGTAGAAATGCTGGTGTGAGGTAAAAAATGGGTGGCAGAAGAACGAACTTTGCTGCCTACAGTTTGCACTGATACAAATATCACTCCTGATGGATCAACCAATCACTAACTGCTCTTTGAAAGCAGCACGCCCGGCCGAATGGCCTCTTTCTATGCTGTAACTTTCTATAATTTTATGTTTCCCAACAGCACGGGTCATTCTGCCATTTTGTAACTCACTCTAGCGAGATGCACTTTCTGAACCTTGTTTTCGGCTCTTTTGAAACCAAAACACGGAGCAAATTCAGCGAATTTTCTTGTCATTTCCAGCACGAGACTAGTCACGAGACTAATTGAAAGACACATTAATGGTGCCAATCCTTCCCTGGTGCTCACCATGTCCAAAGAGCACTGTTATCACCAGCCTGTCATGTATCTTCTTACAATCTATCTGCTGATCAGTATAAGCTTATCACAGCTCTACTTTCTTCACATTGAAACCCAGTGTGAGAATCAATTCAAAAGCTGAACAATCGGCACTGGGCACATTCCTGTAATCAGTATCTGGGAGAACCAGAAAGGTGAGATCCAGGTGTCTCTTTACCCACGAGTTTTACCCATTCCCACGAATTGACTGTGTCTGCATCAAGCAGCTAATTCACCTGGGAGCTGGACCCGCAGAGGGAGTTGGGGAAGGGACAGAAGCAGAAAGACATCCGACATGAAAGTGCTTTGAATTTGATGTGTGTCAGCTGTTTTCAGTGGTGAATGTCTGTCCTGTAAGTTTCACAGGAGCCGCAGTGATTAGTTGGTGTTTTTTTTAAGCAGTAAGATTTAAAAGTAAAAAGATAAAAACAAATTACTGTGAATGATGGAAATCTGAAAGAAAAGCAGAAAATGCTGGAAAAAGTCTGCAGCTGGAGAGAGACACAGGGTATCTCGGAGGGTTGTGATGTTGGAGGAGGTTCCAGCAACAGGGAGCAGCCATATAGGAATTGGAAAATAGGGGTGGGAATTTTAAAATTTTGGTGCTTCTTAACCAGGAAGCCTTTGTAGGTCGGTGAGCGCAGGGGTGATGGGTGAACAGGACTTGGTGCGAGTAAGCACATGGGCAGCAGAGTTTTGGATGACCTCAAGATTACAGGGAGGCTGAATGTGGGAGGCTGGCCGGGAGTGCGTTAGGATAGTTCAGTCTGGAGGTAACAAGGGAATAGATGAGAGTTTCAGCAGCAGATGAGCTGAGACTGGGCTGGAGTTGGGTGATGTTACTGAGGTGGAAATGAGCGGTCTTGGTGATGATGTGGATATGTGGTTGCAAGCTCATCATGGGATGAAATATTTCACCATGTTTGTGAACAGTCTGGTTCAGTTTCAGACAGTTGTCAGGAGAGGGATGGAGTCAGTGTCTAAGGAGTGGAGTTTGTAGTGGGGACTGAAGATAATGGCTTCAGTTTTCCCAATATTTAAATGGAGGAAATTTCTGTACATCCAGTACTGGATATCAGACAAGTCAGGACAGTGGTGACTTGGAGGTGATGGTGTTCACATTGACCTGCTATCCTGGTCCTTCTAGGGTGAAGGTTAGTGGTTCAGGAGATTCAATCCAAGTTCTGGTTTAATTGTAACTTTTGAAAACCCACCCCTCTCTCCCTGTCTCTTTCACCCCCTTATCTCTCTGCCTCTCCCACTCCCTTTCTCTCTCTGCCTCTCCAACTCCCCTTCTCTCTCTGCCTCTCCCACTCCCCTTCTCTCTCTCTCTCTGCAACTGTCCTTCTCTTTCTGTCTCTCCCACTCCCCTTCTCTCTCTGCCTCTCTCACTCCCCTTCTCTCTCTGCCTCTCCCACTCCCCTTCTCTCTCTCTGCAACTGTCCTTCTCTTTCTGTCTCTCCCACTCCCCTTTTTCTCCATCCCTCTCCCACTCCCTCCTCTCTCTCCAACTCCCCTTCTCTTTCTCTCTCTCCCACTCCCCTTTACTCTCTCTCTCTCTCCCACACCCCCTTTCTCTTTCTTGCTGTCTCCCATTACCGTCGTCTCTCTTTCTCCCACTCCCCTTCTCTCTCTGTCACATAGAATTATCCAGCCCAGCGAGTTGTGGATGCTCCATCATTGAATATATTTCAGGCTGAGATGGGGAGATTTTTGGTCTCTCAGGGAGTCGAGGGATATGGGGAGTGGGCGGGAAAGTGGGGTTGAAGCCCGAGATCAGCCACGATTGTATTGAATGGTGGAGCAGGATCGACGGGGTGTTAGGTCTTCCCTTGTTCCTATTTCTTATGTTCTTATAGAGGCCAGAGTCTTGTGTAGGTCCAGACTGGATGGCAGGTTCCCTTCCCTGAAGTACATTACTGACCCAGTTGGGTTTTTATGACAATCCAGCAGTTTCCATGGTCACCTTTTCCTCGTGCCGGCCCCACAAATTCCCAGATTCATTCAGCTCAATTTCACAACCTGCCTTTGTGTTTTTGTGGGTTCTCTCTCACTCCCTTTTTTCTGTTTTTAATCAATTTCACAGGGGACTAGAAGTGGAGGATTTGCAGTCGTGAAAATGAAACCAAACATCACATCAGGATCTGACGGAGTTGCCCTATGTGTGGGAAGGGATTCACTCGGTCACCCAACCTGCTGAAACACCAGCGTGTTCACACTGACAAGAGACCATTTAAATGCCTGGACTGCAGGAAGTGCTACAAAAGTTCCGGGCAATTGATGTCCCATCAACGTGTTCACACTGACGAGAGACCGTTCAGGTGCTCTCACTGTGGGACTGGGTTCAGGCGATCAGCTAATCTCACTGTACACCAGCGAGTTCACACTGGGGAGAAGCTGTTCACCTGCTCCAAGTGTGGGAAGAGACTTACTCGGTCATCCAGCCTGCTGAGGCACCAGCGAGTTCACAAGTAACTCGTAACATTGAGTAGATTTTTCTGTTAGTCACATCCAGAATGAAAGAATATTCACTGCGGTCTGTTTCTGCCAATGTTAATAAACTCCAGGTCAGTTAGAGGTGTTAATATTCTGGATAAAGTCAAATAAATCAGCTTTGTGTTGAGCACATTGTATTGAATCTTTTTAATGGCTCTAACACAAGTTAGTTCATGTTGTAGGACTCTCCCATCTCCTCCACCCTCTCCTCCAACAAGTGTGAGGAGCTCATGGAGCTTCTTTGTCACTAAGATTGGGACAATCTGATCAGCTGCCCCTGCTGCTTCCCTCCCTTCCACTAGCCCACCTAGTCTCTAAAGATCCCCTTGTCTGAGCCCTTAGCCCACATCGTTCTCCAGTTTCTCTCCCATCTCCGCTCATGCCCTCTCAGTTCTCATCTTGTCCATCAGACCCACCTCATGCCCCATCGATCCTATTCCCACTAAATTACTGTCCATTAACCTTTTAACCTTTCTGTGTGTTGCTGATATTGTTAATAGTTCTCTCTCTCTTCTGTTACATTCTCCCTCACCTCTAAATCCACCGTCATCACTCATCCTAAAAAAACCTTGTAACCCCTCACCATCTTTGCAAACTACTGGACCATCTCCAACCTCCCTTTCCTCTCCAAAGTCCTTGTACTTGGTGTCCCCCAAGGATCTATCCTTGGCCCCTCCTATTTTTCATCTACATGCTGCCACTAGGTGACATCATCCAAAAGCACCGTGTTAGTTTTCACATGTACACTGACAACACCTGGCTCCACCTCACCACCATCCCTCTCCATTCCTCCACTGTTACTAAATTATCAAACTGCTTATCCCACATCCAGTACTGGATGAGCAGAAATTTCCTCAATTAAGTATTGGGAAGACCAAAGCCATTGTCTTCGGTCACCACTACAAATTCCTTTCCCTAACGACCGAGTCCATCCCTCTCCCTGGGAACTGTCTGAGTCTGAACCACACTGTTCACAATCTTAGTCTCATATTTGCCCTCAAGATGAGTTTCTGAGCACATATTCACACCATCACTAACACCAGATATTTCAATCTCCATAATGTTGTCTGTCTCCACCCCACCCCCAGCTCATCTGCTGCTCAAACCCTCATCCATGCCCATGTTACCTTTAGATTGATTCCAACACATTCCTGGCTGGCCCCTCACATTCACTCTGTACCCACAAACGTGAGATCATCCAAAACTCTGCTGACCGTGTACTTTCTCACATCAAGTCCCCTTCACCCATCATCCCTGTGCTCAGTGATCCACATTGGCTCCTGGTCCAGCAGTGCCTCCATTTTAAAATTCAGAATTCTGTTTCGAATCCCTCCATGGTCTCGTCACTCCCTATGTCTGTAACCTCCAGTTACACAACACTCTGAGATATTTGCACTCTCCTCACCCTGGTCTCTGGAATATCCCTGCTTTTAATTACTCCACCATTGGTGGCCGTGTCTACCTATGATGCTCTTAAATCTCCTCCTTAAACCTCTCCACCTCTCTCTCCTGGTTAAAGATGTTTGTTAAAATCTGCCTCTCCAATCAAGGTTCTGTCCATTTACCCTAATATCTCTCCATGTGACTCGCTGTCGGAATTTTCTTTCCGAAACTCCTGAAGAACTTTGGAACATTTTATTACATTAAACGTGTTATATAAATACAAATTGTTGCTGTTTCACGACAGCCAGTATGTGCACAGTAAGATTCCACAAACAGCAATCAGAATAACTGATTAATCTAGTTTGTTTAGTCCTGTTAGTTAAAACACGAATGTTGGTCCCACTGCACCAGGAGAACTCCCCTGTGGACAGGATGTGGAGTTGTTGAGCTCTCCTGCGCTGAGAGTGGAGCTGATTGAGCTGTAGGGCCTGCAGTGTACCTTGAAGAACTGCTGTCTGGGATCTTTCCTCTAAATTCACTGACTCCCAGCTGAAATTGTTGCTGGGATTAAATAGTTAACTTTGAATATCCATCCCAATTTAATCTTCAGAGCAAAATCTACAACTTTAAATCAGCTGCAGAAGAGAAAGGAATTTCCTGTCTTCATTTATCATCTTTCACACCCCAGAACAATCCAAAGTGATTCACAGGCAATGATGTATTTTGGGAGGGAGAATGAGGGGAGGCAGAATAAACTGAATGGTACAATTTTAAACAAAATGCAGCAACAGAGTGACCTGGGAGTGTCTGAGCACAAATCTTTGAATTTGACAGGGCAAGCTGATCTAGCTGTTTAATAAAAAGCTAATGGGGTCCTCGGCTTATTCATGGAGACATGCAGTACAAAAGCAAGGCAGTTATCCTGAATCTTTACAAATCACTGATTAATCCTCAGCTGAAATATTGTGTTCAATTCTGAGCACCACACTTTAGGAAAGATGTCAAGGCCTTGGAGAGGGTGTGGGGGAAATGTCCCAGAATAGTATCAGGGATAAAGGGTTTCAGTCCTGTGGAGAGACTGGAGAAGCTGGGACTGTTCCCTTTAGAGCAGAGAAGGTTAAGGGGTGATTTAATAGAGATACAGAGATTTTTGAGGAGTTTTCATCTACACAGGGAGAAATTGTTTTCATTGGCAGGATGGTTGGTAACCACAGAACACAGCTTTAAAATAATTGGCAAAGAATCCAGGATGGAGATGAGGAGAGATTATTTTATTCAGTGAGTTCTGATGATCTGGAACACATTGTCTGAATAACTGGTGGAAGCAAATCCAATTGTAACTTTTCAAAGTGATTTGGACTGATTGATCTTGACATGTGGGGTCCATGTGTTCAAAGAGAGAACTCGGCTGCCATGGCATCACACACTCCCTTTGTTGGTACAGGGGCTTTAGTGTAGCTTTCCACTATTAAACTGACATCATTCATTGTACATTAGGCCAAACCTACAATCTTGTCTCTTGCAATTTCAGTGAAAAGGAGCATCTGGATGGATCAGTTCAATAAGCTCTAAACTGTCTGATGTAATATTTATCCCCTCAAAAATCATTTATATACCTTGTTTCTCAGGGACATGTAAATCACTTATTCAATTAACAAGGGACAGATATTCAAGATAACCCCTCCTATTTCCATCAGAAGCCCATGCAGTCTGTTGTGGCTCCTCACTTGCTGGGACATCCTGTTTACCCTTTACTCAGACAGTTGGTTTACATATGGGCCATGAGATCCCCTCACCCTATCAAGCTTGTCTTGTTTCAGGGTCTGTGCCAGAGACATATCCTTGGCAGAGAAACAGGCCTCATTGTCCTGTGTTTGTCAACCCAGGAAGCTTTCTTCATGAGAGAGACAGATAGCGAGAGAGAGATATTCAATACATTTCTGAAGATTTTATAAGGTTGTTACTGATCAGCCCCCTTGAGAAGGGAATATCCTTGTTGATTTCTCATAACAGATTTCTGACTAACCTCACTATTTCTAAGCTATGAATCTGTTTTCCTAATTTCTTGATGACAAACTGTAGATAACGTACTAAAGCTACTAGAATGATCAGAATCAGCAACACAAACACTTGAGCTGCCGCCAAGAATAAATGTCAAAACTTTTCCACTAAATGTGATAACTATTGACTTAGATTCATCCTCCCCATCTGCAGATCATCTCACACAATCTAAATTATTGACATGTCATAAATACATCTGGTTCAAACAAAAGTTCATGCACGGACTTTAAAGATTCTCCAGCTCTCTGTTCACCTGCATCCACCTTGTGGATATTTTCTCACTGATTCTGGACCTTCTTCAACTTAATTTGTCTTTTCTGACCCTCTTCAGAAATCGCTTTGAGGATATACCAGTAATCCTGGTCACACTCTTCATCAATCCCCATGAAATCTCTCACCCCTGGCCCGCCTGTTTTCTCTATCAGACTATCAGTTGCACCCTGTAATATGGCAATGCCATTGTATACTCCTGGCTTCACTTAGGAACTTCTCCATTCAGGTTCAACTAAGACTGTTGCTTCTCAAGCCTATGATCTCAACCCTTGTAATCCCAGTCCTAACACCACTTATAAGATTTAGGTTCGGGAATCACAGACTACCTGAAAAGAGGATCAAGTTCAGAAGTGATTTTAAAGTAGTTTATTGAGAAGCAACAGTTTAAACATGATGTGTAAGCTAAATAGACAGGAAAACACACGACCTGTGACAGGTGGGAACAGTTTACCGGTACCGGAGGACAAACGGATGGATGATACAGAGTGAGTGCTGGTCTCTGTAGCTGGTGGTGTCAGTCTCCTCGGAACACTTTAATGGTGTGAGCCAGAGTGTGGGTGTTGGGCTGAAGCCAGTGTGGATCATGTCAATATCTCTGTGCTCTCGAGAGCCTGTTTTAACCTTGACACAGGTAGTTGGTTTACATATGGGTCATGAGATCCAATTGTATCAGGGTTAGAAATGTCTTGTTTCAGGGCCTGTGCTAAAGACATGTCCTTGGCAGAGATAACAGGCCTGTCCTGTGTTTGACAGCCGGCAAGCTGCTATGGAAACCTTCTTCATAAGAGAGAGACTGAGCATTTCTTATAATATTCCATGAATTTTATCAGGTTATTAAGCAGTGATATCTTACAGTCCATTACTTGGGGATTGAACTTGTCTCCATTCCCATACTGAGGGGATTTCTGTACCACACCCTCAATTACTGACCTTCCAATAGTGCAGCAGAACCTCAATTACTGACACTCCAATAGTATAGCACATCCTCAATTACTGACATGCCAATAGTGCAGCACGCCCTCAACTACTGACACTTCAATAGTGCAGCACACCCTCAATTACTGACCTTCCAATAGTGCAGCACAGCCTCAATTACTGAAACTCCAATAGTGCAGCACACCCTTAATTACTGACACTTCAATAGTGCAGCACACCCTCAATTACTGTTACTCCAATAGTGCATCACTGCCTCAATTACTGCAACGCCAATAGTGCAGCACACATTCAATTACTGACACTACAACAGTGTATCACACCTTCAATTACTGACACTCCAAAAGTGCAGAACACCCTCAATTACTGACACTCCAATAGTGCAGCACGCCCTCAATTACTGACACTCGAATAGTGCAGCACACCCTCAATTATTGACACTCCAATAGTGCAGCACAGCCTCAATTATTGTCACTCCAATAGTGCAGCACACCCTCAATTATAGGTCACGTCAATAGAGCAGCACACAGTCAATTACTGACACTCCAGTAGTGCAGCACCACTTCAATTAATGTCACTTTAGTAGAGCAGCAGACACTCAATTACAGACAGTCCAATAGCACAGCCCACCCTCAATTACTCACACGCCTATAGTGCAGCACACCCTCATTTACTGACAATCCAAAAGTTCAGCACTTCCTCAATGACTGACGCTCCAATATTGCAGCACAACCTCAATTACCGACACTCCAATAGTGCAGCTCAGCCTCAATTAGTAAGTCTCCAATAGTGTAGCACACCCTCAAATTCTGACACCCCCATAGTGTAGCACACCCTCAATTACTGACCTTTCAACCTTGCAGCACACCCTCAATTACTGAAACACCAATAGTGCAGTACACCCTCAATTACTGACACTCCAATAGAGCAGCACAGCCTCAACTATTGTCATGCCAATAGTGCAGCACACCCTCAATTACTGACATTCCAATAGTGCAGCACACTCTCAATTACTGACAGTCCAATAGTGCAGCACACACTCAATTACTGACACTCCAATATTGCAGCACACCAATTAGTGATACTCCAAAAGTGTAGCACACGTCAATAACTGACACGCCAATAGTGCATCACACCCTCAATTACTGACCCTCCAGTAGTGCGGATCACCCTGAATTATTGACACTCCAATAGTGCGGCACTCCCTCAGTTACTGACAGTCTAATAGTGCAGCACACCCTCAATTACTGACACCCGAATAGTGCAGCACACCCTCAATTACTGCCACTCGAATAGTGCAGCACACCGACAATTACTGACACTCCAATAATGCAGCACCACCGCAATTGTAGGTCACGTCAATATAGCAGCACAAAGTCAATTACTGACAATGCATAGTGCACCACCACTTCAATTGTCACATCAGTAGAGCAGCACACACTCATTTACAGACAGTCCTATAACACAGCCCCCCCCCCTCAATTACTCACACCCCAGTAGTGCAGCACAACCTCAATGACTGACACTCCAATAGTGCAGCACACCCTCAATTATTGACCCTCCAGTAGTGCAGCTCAAACTCAATTACTGACACTCCAATAGCGCAGCACACCCTCAAATTCTGACACCCCAATAGTGTAGCACACCCTCAGTAACAGACCTTTCAACCTTGCAGCACACCCTCAATTACTGAAACTCCAATAGTGCAGTACACCCTCAATTACTGAGACACCAATTGTGCAACACACCCTCAATTACTGACACTCCAATAGTGCAGCACACCCTCAATTACTGACACTCCAATTGTGCAGCACACCCTCATTTACTGACAATCCAAAAGTAAAGGCACTTCCTCAATGACTGATGCTCCAATAGTGCAGCAAAACCTCAAAAATTGACTCTCCAGTAGTGCAGCGCACCCTCAATTACTGACACTCCAATAGTGCAGCACAGCCTCAATTAGTAACCCTCCAATAGTGTAGCAAACCCTCAAATTCTGACACCCCAATAGTGTAGCACACCCTCAATTACTGACCTTTGAACCTTGCAGCACACGCTCAATTACTGAAACTCCAATAGTGCAGTACACCCTCAATTACTGAGACACCAATAGTGCAGCACACCCTCAATTACTGACACTGCAATAGTGCAGCACACCCTCAGTTACGGACTCTGCTATAGTGCAGCACACCCTCGATTATAGGTCACTTCAATAGAGCAGCACACACTCAATTACTGACAATCCAAAAGTGCATCACCAGCTCCATTAGTGACACTCCAATAAAGCATCACACTCTCAATTACTGACTCACCAGTAGTGCAGCACACCCTCAATTACTGACACACCAATAGTGCAGCACACCCTCAATTACTGACAAACAAATAATGCAGCACACCTCAATTATTGACACTCAAATAGTGCAGCACACACTCAATTACTGACACTCCAATAGTGCAGCACACCCTCAATTCCTGACACTCCATTAAAGCAGCACATTCTCAAATTCTGACATCCCAATAGTGTAGCACACCCTCAGTAACAGACCTTTCAACCTTGCAGCACACCCTCAATTACTGAAACTCCAATAGTGCAGTACACCCTCAATTACTGAGATACCAATTGTGCAACACACCCTCAATTACTGACACTCCAATAGTGCAGCACACCCTCAATTACTGACACTCCAATTGTGCAGCACACCTTCATTTACTGACAATCCAAAAGTTCAGGCACTTCCTCAATGACTGACACTCCAATAGTACAGCGCAACCTCAAAAATTGACTCTCCAGTAGTGCAGCGCACCCTCAATTACTGACACTCCAATAGTGCAGCACAGCCTCAATTAGTAACCCTCCAATAGTGTAGCAAACCCTCAAATTCTGACAGCCCAATAGTGTAGCACACCCTCAATTACTGACCTTTCAACCTTGCAGCACACGCTCAATTACTGAAACTCCAATAGTGCACTACACCCTCAATTACTGAGACACCAATAGTGCAGCGCACCCTCAGTTACTGACACTGCAATAGTGCAGCCACCCTGAATTACGGACTCTGCTATAGTGCAGCACACCCTCAATTATAGGTCACTTCAATAGAGCAGCACACACTCAATTACTGACAATCCAAAAGTGCATCACCAGCTCCACTTCAATAATGCATCACACTCTCAATTACTGACCCACCAGTAGTGCAGCACACCCTCAATTACTGACACGCCAATAGTGCAGCACACCCTCAATTACTGACAAACAAATAATGCCGCACACCTCAATTATTGACACTCAAATAGTGCAGCACACACTCAATTACTGACACTCCAATAGTGCAGCACACCCTCAATAACTGACACTCCATTAAAGCAGCACAGCCTCAATTATTGTCACGCCTATAGTGCAGCACACCCTAAATTACTGACACTCCAGTAGTGCAGCACACACTCAATTACTGACACTCCAATATTGCAGCACACCAATTAGTATCACTCCAATAGTGTATCACACATCAATGACTGACACTCCAATAGTGCATCACACCCTCAATTACTGAACCTCCAGTAGAACAGCTCACCCTGAATTACTAACACTCCAATAGTGCAGCACTCCTTTAATTTCCGACACTCCAATTGTGCAGCACACCCACAATTATTGACACACCAATAGTGCAGCACAACCTCAATTACTGACATTCCAATAGTGCATTAGAGCCTCAATTACTGACACTCCAATAGTGCAGTACACCCACAATTACTGACATTCCAATAATGCAGCACCACATCAATTATAGGTCACATCAATAGAACAGCACACAGTCAATTACTGAAGCTCCAATAGTGCAGCACACCCTTAATTACAGACACTCCAATAGTGCACCACGCCCTCAATTACTGACACACCAATAGTGCAGCACATTCTCAATTACTGACACTCCAATAGTGCAGCACACCCTCAAATACTGACACTCCAATAGTGCAGCACACCCTCAATTACTGACACTCCAATATTGCAGCACACCAATTAGTGACACTCCAATAGTGTAGCACACGTCAATGACTGACACGCCAATAGTGCATCACACCCTCAATTACTGACACTCCAGTAGTGCAGCTCACCCTCAATTATTGACACTCCAATAGTGCAGCACTCCCTCAATTACTGACACTCCAATAGTGCAGCACCACCTCAATTACTGACATTCCAATAGTGCTTTAGAGCTTCAATTACTGATACTCCAATAGTGCAGCACACCTACAATTACTGACACTCCAATAGTGCAGCACACCCTCAGTTACTGCCACTCCAGTAGTGCAGCACACCCACAATTACTGACACTCCAATACTGTAGCACACACTCAATTACTGACACTCCAATAGTGCAGCACACCCACAATTACTGACACACCAATAATGCAGCACCACCTCAATTATAGGTCAAGTCAATAAAGCAGCACACAGTCAATTACTGACACTCCAATAGTGCAGCACCACTTCAATTAATGTCACTTCAGTAGAGCAGCACACACTCATTTACAGACAGTCCAATAACACAGCCCACCCTCAATTACTCACACCCCAGTTGTGCAGCACAACCTCAATGACTGACGCTCCAATAGTGCAGCACACCCTCAAGTATTGACCGTCCAGTATTGCAGCTCAACCTCAATTACTGACACTCCAATAGCGCAGCACACCCTCAAATTCTGACACTTCAATAGTGTAGCACACCCTCAGTTATAGACCTTTCAACCTTGCAGCACACCCTCAATTACTGAAACACCAATAGTGCAATACACCATCAATTACAGAGACACCAATTGTGCAACACACCCTCAATTACTGACACTTCAATACTGCAGCACAACCTCAATTATTGGCACTCCAATAGTGCAGCACTCCCTCAAATAATGACTCTTCAATCATGCAGCACATCCTCAATTACTGACATTCCAATAGTGCAGCAAAAACTGAATTACTGGCCCTCAAAGAGTGCAGCACACCCTCAATTTCTGGCACTCCATTAGTGTAGCAAACCCTCAATTACTGACACTCCATTAGTGCAGAACACCCTCAATTACTGACACTCCAATAGATCAGCACACACTCAATTGCTGACACTCCAATAGTGCAGCACACTATCAATTACTGACACTCCAATAATGCAGCACACCCTCAATAACTGACTCTCCAAAAGTGCAGCACACCAGCAATTACGGACACTGCAATAATGCAGCATACCTTCAATTATAGGTCACTTCAGTAGAGCAGCACACACTCAATTACTGACAATCCAAAGGTGCAGCACACCCTCAATTACTGACACTGCAATAGTGCGGCACACCCTCAATAAGAGGTCACTTCAAAACAGTAGCACCCACTCAAGTACTGACAATCCAAAAGTGCAGCACCAACTCAATTACTGACACTATAATAGTGCAACAAACATTCAATTACTGACCCTCCAATACTGTAGCACACATCAATGACTGAAGCTCCAATAGTGCATCACACCCTAAATTACTGATCCTCCAGTAGTGCAGCACACCCTCAATTACTGACACACCAATAGTGCAGCACACCCTCAATTACTGAAATTCCAATAGTGCAGCACACCCTCAATTACTGACACTCCAACAGTGCAGCACACCCTCAATTACTGTTACTCCAAAAGTGCATCACTGCCTCAATTACTGCAACTCCAAACGTGCAGCACCACCTCAATTACTGACACTCCAATAGTGCATCACACACTCAATTACAGATAGTCCAATAGAACAGCCCACCCTCAATTACTCACACCCCAATAGTGCAGCACACCCTCATTTACTGACGCTCCAATAGTGCAGCACACCCTCAATTATTGACTCTCCAGTAGTGCAGTGCACCCTGAATTACTGACACTCCAATAGCCACCACAACATCAATTACCTACACACCAATAGTGCAGCACAGCCTCAATTAGTAACCCTCCAATAGTGTAGAACACCCACAAATTCTGACACTCCAATAGTGTAGCACACCCTCAATTACTGACCTTTCAACCTTGCAGCACACCCTCAATTAATGAAACTCCAATAGCGCAGTACACCCTCAATTAATGAGACACCAATAGTGCAGCGCACCCTCAATTACTGACACTGCAATAGTGCAGCACACCCTGAATTACAGACTCTGCAATAGTGCAGCACACCCGCAATTATAGGTCACTTCAATAGAGCAGCACACACTCAATTACTGACAATCCAAAAGTGCAGGACACTATCAATTACTGACACTCCAATAGTGCAGCACACCCTAAAATACTGACACTCCAATAATGCAGCACCAGCTCAGTTACTGATACTCGAACAGTGCAGCACACCCTCAATTACTGACACTTCAATAATGCAGCACACTCAATTCCTGACACTCCAAAACTGCAGCACACCCTCAATCACGGACACTGAATAGTGCAGCACACCTTCAATTATAGGTCACTTCAATACAGCAGCACACATTCAATTACTGATAAACCAAAAGTGCAGCACCACCTCAATTACTGACAGTCCAATAGCACAACACACCCTCAATTACTGACAATTGAATAGTGCAGCACACACTCAATTACTGACAGTCCAATAGTGCAGCACACCCTCAATTACTGACATTCCAATAGTGCAGCACACTCTCAATTACTGACAGTCCAATAGTGCAGCACACACTCAATTACTGACACTCCAATATTGCAGCACACCAATTAGTGATACTCCAAAAGTGTAGCACACGTCAATAACTGACACGCCAATAGTGCATCACACCCTCAATTACTGACCCTCCAGTAGTGCGGATCACCCTGAATTATTGACACTCCAATAGTGCGGCACTCCCTCAGTTACTGACAGTCTAATAGTGCAGCACACCCTCAATTACTGACACCCGAATAGTGCAGCACACCCTCAATTACTGCCACTCGAATAGTGCAGCACACCGACAATTACTGACACTCCAATAATGCAGCACCACCGCAATTGTAGGTCACGTCAATATAGCAGCACAAAGTCAATTACTGACAATGCATAGTGCACCACCACTTCAATTGTCACATCAGTAGAGCAGCACACACTCATTTACAGACAGTCCTATAACACAGCCCCCCCCCCCTCAATTACTCACACCCCAGTAGTGCAGCACAACCTCAATGACTGACACTCCAATAGTGCAGCACACCCTCAATTATTGACCCTCCAGTAGTGCAGCTCAAACTCAATTACTGACACTCCAATAGCGCAGCACACCCTCAAATTCTGACACCCCAATAGTGTAGCACACCCTCAGTAACAGACCTTTCAACCTTGCAGCACACCCTCAATTACTGAAACTCCAATAGTGCAGTACACCCTCAATTACTGAGACACCAATTGTGCAACACACCCTCAATTACTGACACTCCAATAGTGCAGCACACCCTCAATTACTGACACTCCAATTGTGCAGCACACCCTCATTTACTGACAATCCAAAAGTAAAGGCACTTCCTCAATGACTGATGCTCCAATAGTGCAGCAAAACCTCAAAAATTGACTCTCCAGTAGTGCAGCGCACCCTCAATTACTGACACTCCAATAGTGCAGCACAGCCTCAATTAGTAACCCTCCAATAGTGTAGCAAACCCTCAAATTCTGACACCCCAATAGTGTAGCACACCCTCAATTACTGACCTTTGAACCTTGCAGCACACGCTCAATTACTGAAACTCCAATAGTGCAGTACACCCTCAATTACTGAGACACCAATAGTGCAGCACACCCTCAATTACTGACACTGCAATAGTGCAGCACACCCTCAGTTACGGACTCTGCTATAGTGCAGCACACCCTCGATTATAGGTCACTTCAATAGAGCAGCACACACTCAATTACTGACAATCCAAAAGTGCATCACCAGCTCCATTAGTGACACTCCAATAAAGCATCACACTCTCAATTACTGACTCACCAGTAGTGCAGCACACCCTCAATTACTGACACACCAATAGTGCAGCACACCCTCAATTACTGACAAACAAATAATGCAGCACACCTCAATTATTGACACTCAAATAGTGCAGCACACACTCAATTACTGACACTCCAATAGTGCAGCACACCCTCAATTCCTGACACTCCATTAAAGCAGCACATTCTCAAATTCTGACATCCCAATAGTGTAGCACACCCTCAGTAACAGACCTTTCAACCTTGCAGCACACCCTCAATTACTGAAACTCCAATAGTGCAGTACACCCTCAATTACTGAGATACCAATTGTGCAACACACCCTCAATTACTGACACTCCAATAGTGCAGCACACCCTCAATTACTGACACTCCAATTGTGCAGCACACCTTCATTTACTGACAATCCAAAAGTTCAGGCACTTCCTCAATGACTGACACTCCAATAGTACAGCGCAACCTCAAAAATTGACTCTCCAGTAGTGCAGCGCACCCTCAATTACTGACACTCCAATAGTGCAGCACAGCCTCAATTAGTAACCCTCCAATAGTGTAGCAAACCCTCAAATTCTGACAGCCCAATAGTGTAGCACACCCTCAATTACTGACCTTTCAACCTTGCAGCACACGCTCAATTACTGAAACTCCAATAGTGCACTACACCCTCAATTACTGAGACACCAATAGTGCAGCGCACCCTCAGTTACTGACACTGCAATAGTGCAGCCACCCTGAATTACGGACTCTGCTATAGTGCAGCACACCCTCAATTATAGGTCACTTCAATAGAGCAGCACACACTCAATTACTGACAATCCAAAAGTGCATCACCAGCTCCACTTCAATAATGCATCACACTCTCAATTACTGACCCACCAGTAGTGCAGCACACCCTCAATTACTGACACGCCAATAGTGCAGCACACCCTCAATTACTGACAAACAAATAATGCCGCACACCTCAATTATTGACACTCAAATAGTGCAGCACACACTCAATTACTGACACTCCAATAGTGCAGCACACCCTCAATAACTGACACTCCATTAAAGCAGCACAGCCTCAATTATTGTCACGCCTATAGTGCAGCACACCCTAAATTACTGACACTCCAGTAGTGCAGCACACACTCAATTACTGACACTCCAATATTGCAGCACACCAATTAGTATCACTCCAATAGTGTATCACACATCAATGACTGACACTCCAATAGTGCATCACACCCTCAATTACTGAACCTCCAGTAGAACAGCTCACCCTGAATTACTAACACTCCAATAGTGCAGCACTCCTTTAATTTCCGACACTCCAATTGTGCAGCACACCCACAATTATTGACACACCAATAGTGCAGCACAACCTCAATTACTGACATTCCAATAGTGCATTAGAGCCTCAATTACTGACACTCCAATAGTGCAGTACACCCACAATTACTGACATTCCAATAATGCAGCACCACATCAATTATAGGTCACATCAATAGAACAGCACACAGTCAATTACTGAAGCTCCAATAGTGCAGCACACCCTTAATTACAGACACTCCAATAGTGCACCACGCCCTCAATTACTGACACACCAATAGTGCAGCACATTCTCAATTACTGACACTCCAATAGTGCAGCACACCCTCAAATACTGACACTCCAATAGTGCAGCACACCCTCAATTACTGACACTCCAATATTGCAGCACACCAATTAGTGACACTCCAATAGTGTAGCACACGTCAATGACTGACACGCCAATAGTGCATCACACCCTCAATTACTGACACTCCAGTAGTGCAGCTCACCCTCAATTATTGACACTCCAATAGTGCAGCACTCCCTCAATTACTGACACTCCAATAGTGCAGCACCACCTCAATTACTGACATTCCAATAGTGCTTTAGAGCTTCAATTACTGATACTCCAATAGTGCAGCACACCTACAATTACTGACACTCCAATAGTGCAGCACACCCTCAGTTACTGCCACTCCAGTAGTGCAGCACACCCACAATTACTGACACTCCAATACTGTAGCACACACTCAATTACTGACACTCCAATAGTGCAGCACACCCACAATTACTGACACACCAATAATGCAGCACCACCTCAATTATAGGTCAAGTCAATAAAGCAGCACACAGTCAATTACTGACACTCCAATAGTGCAGCACCACTTCAATTAATGTCACTTCAGTAGAGCAGCACACACTCATTTACAGACAGTCCAATAACACAGCCCACCCTCAATTACTCACACCCCAGTTGTGCAGCACAACCTCAATGACTGACGCTCCAATAGTGCAGCACACCCTCAAGTATTGACCGTCCAGTATTGCAGCTCAACCTCAATTACTGACACTCCAATAGCGCAGCACACCCTCAAATTCTGACACTTCAATAGTGTAGCACACCCTCAGTTATAGACCTTTCAACCTTGCAGCACACCCTCAATTACTGAAACACCAATAGTGCAATACACCATCAATTACAGAGACACCAATTGTGCAACACACCCTCAATTACTGACACTTCAATACTGCAGCACAACCTCAATTATTGGCACTCCAATAGTGCAGCACTCCCTCAAATAATGACTCTTCAATCATGCAGCACATCCTCAATTACTGACATTCCAATAGTGCAGCAAAAACTGAATTACTGGCCCTCAAAGAGTGCAGCACACCCTCAATTTCTGGCACTCCATTAGTGTAGCAAACCCTCAATTACTGACACTCCATTAGTGCAGAACACCCTCAATTACTGACACTCCAATAGATCAGCACACACTCAATTGCTGACACTCCAATAGTGCAGCACACTATCAATTACTGACACTCCAATAATGCAGCACACCCTCAATAACTGACTCTCCAAAAGTGCAGCACACCAGCAATTACGGACACTGCAATAATGCAGCATACCTTCAATTATAGGTCACTTCAGTAGAGCAGCACACACTCAATTACTGACAATCCAAAGGTGCAGCACACCCTCAATTACTGACACTGCAATAGTGCGGCACACCCTCAATAAGAGGTCACTTCAAAACAGTAGCACCCACTCAAGTACTGACAATCCAAAAGTGCAGCACCAACTCAATTACTGACACTATAATAGTGCAACAAACATTCAATTACTGACCCTCCAATACTGTAGCACACATCAATGACTGAAGCTCCAATAGTGCATCACACCCTAAATTACTGATCCTCCAGTAGTGCAGCACACCCTCAATTACTGACACACCAATAGTGCAGCACACCCTCAATTACTGAAATTCCAATAGTGCAGCACACCCTCAATTACTGACACTCCAACAGTGCAGCACACCCTCAATTACTGTTACTCCAAAAGTGCATCACTGCCTCAATTACTGCAACTCCAAACGTGCAGCACCACCTCAATTACTGACACTCCAATAGTGCATCACACACTCAATTACAGATAGTCCAATAGAACAGCCCACCCTCAATTACTCACACCCCAATAGTGCAGCACACCCTCATTTACTGACGCTCCAATAGTGCAGCACACCCTCAATTATTGACTCTCCAGTAGTGCAGTGCACCCTGAATTACTGACACTCCAATAGCCACCACAACATCAATTACCTACACACCAATAGTGCAGCACAGCCTCAATTAGTAACCCTCCAATAGTGTAGAACACCCACAAATTCTGACACTCCAATAGTGTAGCACACCCTCAATTACTGACCTTTCAACCTTGCAGCACACCCTCAATTAATGAAACTCCAATAGCGCAGTACACCCTCAATTAATGAGACACCAATAGTGCAGCGCACCCTCAATTACTGACACTGCAATAGTGCAGCACACCCTGAATTACAGACTCTGCAATAGTGCAGCACACCCGCAATTATAGGTCACTTCAATAGAGCAGCACACACTCAATTACTGACAATCCAAAAGTGCAGGACACTATCAATTACTGACACTCCAATAGTGCAGCACACCCTAAAATACTGACACTCCAATAATGCAGCACCAGCTCAGTTACTGATACTCGAACAGTGCAGCACACCCTCAATTACTGACACTTCAATAATGCAGCACACTCAATTCCTGACACTCCAAAACTGCAGCACACCCTCAATCACGGACACTGAATAGTGCAGCACACCTTCAATTATAGGTCACTTCAATACAGCAGCACACATTCAATTACTGATAAACCAAAAGTGCAGCACCACCTCAATTACTGACAGTCCAATAGCACAACACACCCTCAATTACTGACAATTGAATAGTGCAGCACACACTCAATTACTGACAGTCCAATAGTGCAGCACATCCTCAATTACTGACCTTCCAATAGTGCAGCAGAACCTCAATTACTGAAACTCCAATAGTGCAGCACACCCTCAATTACTGACACTCCAATAGTGCAGCACACCCTCAATTACTCTTAATCCAAAAGTGCATCACTGCCCCAATTACTGCAACTCCAATAGTGCAGTACACATTCAATTACTGACACTCCAACAGTGTATCACACCTTCAATTACTGGCACTCCAAAATTGCAGCACACCCTCAATTACTGACACTCCAATAGTGCAGCACAGACTCCATTACTGACACTCCAATAATGAAGCACACCCTCAATTACTGACATTCCAATTGTGCAACATACCTCAATTATTGAGACTCCAACAGTGAAGCACACCCTCAATTATAGGTCACGTTAATAGAGCAGCACACAGTCAATTACTGACACCCTAGTAGTGCAGCACCACTTCAATTAATGTAACTTCAGTAATGCAGCACACACTCAATTACAGACAGTCCAATAGCACAGCCCACCCTCAATTACTCACACCCCTATACTGCAGCACACCCTCATTTACTGACACTCCAATAGTGCAACATACCTCAATTATTGACACTCCAATAGTGAAGCACACCCTCAATTATAGGTCACATCAATAGAGCAGCACACACTCAATTACTGACAATCCAAAATGCAGGACACTATCAATTACTGACACTCCAATAGTGCAGCACACCCTAAAATACTGACACTCCAATAATGCAGCACCACCTCAGTTACTGACACTCCAACAGTGCAGCACACCCTCAATTACTGACACTTCAATAATGCAGCACACTCATTTCCTGACACTCCAAAACTGCAGCACACCCTCAATTACGGACACTTAATAGCGCAGCACACTTTCAATTATAGGTCACTTCAATAGAGCAGCACATCCTCAATTACGGACTCTGCAATAGTGCAGCACACCCTCAATTATAGGTCACTTCAATAGAGCAGCACACATTCAATTACTGACAATCCAAAAGTGCAGCACCACCTCAATTACTGACAATCCAATAGTGCATCACACCCTCAATAACTGACCCTTCAATAGTGCAGCACACCCTCAATTATTGACACACCAATTGTGCAGCACACCCTCAATTACTGACAATTGAACAGTGCAGCACACATTCAATTACTGACACTCCAATAGTACAGCACATCCTCAATTGCTGACATCCAATAGCGCAACACACCCTCAATTACTGACCCTCCAATAGTGTAGCACACATCAATGACTGAAGCTCCAATAGTGCATCACACCCTCAATTACTGACCCTCCAATAGTGCAGCACACCCTCAATTATTGACACACCAATTGTGCAGCACACCCTCAATTACTGACAATTGAATAGTGCAGCACACACTCAATTACTGACAGTCCAATAGTGCAGCACATCCTCAATTACTGACCTTCCAATAGTGCAGCAGAACCTCAATTACTGAAACTCCAATAGTGCAGCACACCCTCAATTACTGACACTCCAATAGTGCAGCACACCCTCAATTACTCTTAATCCAAAAGTGCATCACTGCCCCAATTACTGCAACTCCAATAGTGCAGTACACATTCAATTACTGACACTCCAACAGTGTATCACACCTTCAATTACTGGCACTCCAAAATTTCAGCACGCCCTCAATTACTGACACTCCAATAGTGCAGCACAGACTCCATTACTGACACTCCAATAGTGAAGCACACCCTCAATTACTGGCATTCCAATTGTGCAACATATCTCACTTATTGACACTCCAATAGCGAAGCACAGTCTCAATTATAGGTCACGTCAATAGAGCAGCACACAGTCAATTACTGACACCCTAGTAGTGCAGCACCACTTCAATTAATGTAACTTCAGTAATGCAGCACACACTCAATTACAGACAGTCCAATAGCACAGCCCACCCTCAATTACTCACACCCTAATACTGCAGCACACCCTCATTTACTGACACTCCAATAGTGCAACATACCTCAATTATTGACACTCCAATAGTGAAGCACACCCTCAATTATAGGTCACATCAATAGAGCAGCACACACTCAATTACTGACAATCCAAAATGCAGGACACCTTCAATTACTGACACTCCAATGGTGCAGCACACCCTAAAATACTGACACTCCAATAATGCAGCACCACCTCAGTTACTGACACTCCAACTGTGCAGCACACCCTCAATTACTGACACTTCAATAATGCAGCACACTCAATTCCTGACACTCCAAAACTGCAGCACACCCTCAATTACGGACACTTGATAGTGCAGCACACTTTCAATTATAGGTCACTTCAATAGAGCAGCACACATTCAATTACTGACAATCCAAAAGTGCAGCACCAACTCAATTACTGACACTCCAATAGCACAACACACCCTCAATTACTGACACTCCAATAGTGCAGCACACATTCAATTACTGACAATCCAAAAGTGCAGCACCACCTCAATTACTGACAATCCAATAGTGCAGCACACCCTCAATTATTGACACACCAATTGTGCAGCACACCCTCTAACACTGACACTCCAATAGTGCAGCACACCCTCAATTACTGACCCTCCAATAGTGCAGCACACCCTCAATTATTGACACACCAATTGTGCAGCACACCCTCTAACACTGACACTCCAATAGTGTAGCACAAACTCAATTACTGACAGTCCACTAGTGCAGCACATCCTCAATTACTGACCTTCCAATAGTGCAGCACACCCTCAATTACTGACACTCCAAGAGTGCATCACAGCCTTCATTACTGACCTTCCAATAGTGCAGCACACGCTCAATTACTGAAACTCCAATAATGCAGCACACCCTCAATTACTGACACTCCAATAGTGCAGCACACCCTCAATTACTCTTAATCCAAAAGTGCATCACTGCCCCAATTACTGCAACTCCAATAGTGCAGTACACGTTCAATTACTGACACTCCAACAGTGTATCACACCTTCAATTACTGACACTCCAAAATTGCAGCACACCCTCAATTACTGACAATCCAATAGTGTAGCACAGACTCCATTACTGACACTAAAATAGTGAAGCACACCCTCAATTACTGACCATCCAATTGTGCAACATACCTCAATTATTGACACTCCAATAGTGAAGCACACCCTCAATAACTGACACTCCAATAGTGCAGCACACCCTCAATTACTGACACTCCAATAATATAACACATCCTCAATTACTGACCCTCAAATAGTGCAGCATACCCTCAATTACTGACACTCCAATAGCACGGCACACCCTCAATTTCTTAAACCCCAATAGTACAGCACACCTTTAGTTACAGACACTCCAATAGTGCAGCACACCCTCAATTACTGACAGTCCATTAGTGCAGCACACCCTCAGTTACTGACACTCAACTAGTGCAGCATACCCACAATTGTTGATACCCCAATAATGCAGCACACCCTCAAATACTGACACTCCTGTAGTGCAACACACCCTCAAATACTGACACACGTGTAGTGCAGCACACCCTCAATCACTGACACTCCAATAGTGCAGCACACCCTCAATTACTGGCACTCCAATAACGCAGCACACCCTCACTTACGGACGCTCCCATAGACCAGCACACCCTCAATAATTGATTCTTCAATAGTGCAGCACACTTTCAATTACTGACACTCCACTAATGCAGCACACCCCCACTTACTGGCGCTCCCATAGAGCAGCACACCCGCAACTACTGACACTCCACTAATGCAGCACACCCCCACTTACTGGCGCTCCCATAGAGCAGCACACCCTCAATAACTGATTCTTCAATAGTGCAGCACACCCTCAACTACTGACACTCCAATAGTGCGGCACACCCTCAATTTCTTAAACCCCAATAGTGCAGCACACCCTTAGTTACTGACACTCCAATAGTGCAGCACATTCTCAATTACTGACATTCAAATAGTGCTGCACACCCACAATTACTGACACACCAATAATGCAGCACACCCTCAAATACTGACACTGCTGTAGTGCAGCACACCCCAATTTACTGATGCTCCAATAGTGCAGCCAACATTGAATTACAAACCCTCAAAGAGTGCCGAACACCCGCAACTACTGACACTACAATAGTGCAGCACAATCTCAATTACTGACATTCCAATAGTGCAACAAATACTGAATTACTGACACTCCGATAGTGCAGCACACCCTCAATTACTGACACTCCAATATTGCAGCACACCCTCAATTACTGACACTTCAATAGTGCAGCACACCCTCAATTACTGACACTCCAATATTGCAGCACCCTCAGTTACTGACACTCCAATAGTGCAGCACACCCTCAATTACTGACACTCCAATAGTGCAGCACACCCTCAATTACTGACACTCCAATATTGCAGCACCACCCTCAATTACTGACACTCCAATAGTGCAGCACACCCTCAATTACTGACACTCCAATAGTGCAGCACACCCTCAATTACCGACACTCCAATATTGCAGCACCACCCTCAATTACCGACACTCCAATAGTGCAGCACACCCTCAATTACTGACACTCCAATAGTGCATCACACCCTCAATTACTGACACTCCAATAATGCAGCACACCCTAAATTACTGACATTCCAATAGTGCAGTTAACACTGAATTACTGTCACTCCAATAGTGCAGCACCACTTCAATTGCTGACTCAACATTAGAGCAGCACACCCTCAATTACTGACACTCCAATAGTGCAGCAGTCCCTCAATTACTGACTCAACAATAGAACAGCACAGCCTCAATTACTGACACACCAAAAATGCATCACACCCTCAATTACTGACACAACATTAGAGCAGCACACCCTTAATTACTGACTCAGCAATAGAGCTGCACACCCTCAATTACTGACTCAACAATAGCGCGGCACACCCTCAATTACTTAAAGCTCAATAGTGCAGCACACCCTCAGTTACTGATGCTCCATTAGTGCAGCACACCCTTAATTACTGACACACCAATAGTGCAGCACACCCTCAATTACTGACACTCCAATAGTGTTGCACACCCTCTAATACTGACACTCCAATAGTGCAGCACACCCTCAATTACTGAAACTCCAAAAGAACAGCATAACCTCAATTATTGACACTCTAATAGTGCAGCACACACTCAATTACTGTCTCTGCAATAGTGCAGCACACCCTCAATTACTGATTATCCAATAGCGCCGCAAACCTGCCATTACTGACATTTCATTAGTGCAGCACAGCCGCAATTATTGACATTCAATAGTGCAGCAAACCCTCAATTACTGACCCTCCAACAGAGCAGCACACGCTCAATTTCTAACCCTCCAATAGTACAGCAAACTCTCAATTACTGACACTCAAATAGTGCAGCACACCCTCAATTAGAGACATTCCAATAGTGCAGCACACCCTCAATTACTGACACTCCATTACTGCAGCACACCCTCAGTTACTGACACTCAACTAGTGCAGCACACCCACAATTACTGATACCCCAATAGTGCAGCACACCCTCAAATACTGACAGTCCTGTAGTGCAGCACACCCTCAATCACTGACACTCCAATAGTGCAGCACACCCTCAATCACTGACACTCCAATAGTGCAGCACACTCTCAATTACTGATACCCCAATAGTGCAGCACACCCTTAAATACTGACACTCCTGTAGTGCAGCACACCCTCAATCACTGACACTCCAATAGTGCAGCACACCCTCAATTACTGGCACTCCAATAATGCAGCACACCCTCACTTACTGACGCTCCCATAGAACGGCACACCCTCAATAACTGATTCTTCAATAGTGCAGCGCACCCTCAATTACTGACCCACCAATAGTGCAGCACACTCTCAATTATTGACACTCCAATAATGCAGCACACCCCCACTTACTGGCGCTCCCATAGAGCAGCATACCCTCAACTACTGACACTCCAATAGCGCGGCACACCCTCAATTTCTTAAACCCCAATAGTGCCACACACCCTTAGTTACTGAAACTCCAATAGAGCATCACATCCTCAATTACTGACACTCAAATAGTACAGCACATTCTCAATTACTGACATTTCAATAGTGCAACACACCCACAATTACTGACACCCCAATAGTGCAGCACTCCCTCAAATACTGACACTGCTGTAGTGCAGCACACCCTCATTTACTGACGCTCCAATAGTTCAGCCAACATTGAATTACAAACCCCCAAAGAGTACAGAACACCCTCAACTACTGACACTACAATAGTGCAGCACAATCTCAATTACTGACATTCCAATAGTGCAGCAAATACTGAATTACTGACACTCCAATAGTGCAGCTAACACTGAATGACTGACACTCCAATAGTGCAGCACACCCTCAATTACTGACACTCCAATAGTGCAGCACACCCTCAATCACTGACACTCCAATATTGCAGCACACCCTCAATTACTGACACTCCAATAGTGCAGCACACCCTCAATTACTGACACTCCAATAGTGCATCACACCCTCAATTACTGACACTCCAATAATGCAGCACACCCTAAATTACTGACATTCCAATAGTGCAGTTAACACTGAATTACTGTCACTCCAATAGTGCAGCACCACTTCAATTACTGACTCAACATTAGAGCAGCACACCCTCAATTACTGACACTCCAATAGTGCAGCAGTCCCTCAATTACTGACTCAACAATAGAACAGCACAGCCTCAATTACTGACACACCAAAAATGCATCACACCCTCAATTACTGACACTCCAATAGTGCATCACACCCTCAATTACTGACACTCCAATAATGCAGCACACCCTAAATTACTGACATTCCAATAGTGCAGTTAACACTGAATTACTGTCACTCCAATAGTGCAGCACCACTTCAATTACTGACTCAACATTAGAGCAGCACACCCTCAATTACTGACACTCTAATAGTGCAGCAGTCCCTCAATTTCTGACACTCCAATAGTGCAGCACACCCTCAATTACTGACTCAGCAATAGAGCAGCACACCCTCAATTACTGACTCAACAATAGCGCGGCACAACCTCAATTACTTAAAGCTCAATAGTGCAGCACACCCTCAGTTACTGACGCTCCAATAGTGCAGCACACCCTTAACTACTGACACACCAATAGTGCAGCACACCCTCAATTTCTGACACTCCAATAGTGCAGCACACCCTTAATTACTGACTCAGCAATAGAGCAGCACACCCTCAATTACTGACTCAACAATAGCGCGGCACACCCTCAATTACTTAAAGCTCAATAGTGCAGCACACCCTCAGTTACTGACACTCCATTAGTGCAGCACACCCTTAATTACTGACACACCAATAGTGCAGCACACCCTCAATTACTGACACTCCAATAGTGTTGCACACCCTCTAATACTGACACTCCAATAGTGCAGCACACCCTCAATTACTGAAACTCCAAAAGAGCAGCATAACCTCAATTATTGACACTCTAATAGTGCAGCACACACTCAATTACTGTCTCTGCAATAGTGCAGCACACCCTCAATTACTGATTATCCAATAGCGCCACAAACCTGCCATTACTGACATTTCATTAGTGCAGCACAGCCGCAATTACTGACATTCAATAGTGCAGCAAACCCTCAATTACTGACCCTCCAACAGAGCAGCACACGCTCAATTTCTAACCCTCCAATAGTACAGCAAACTCTCAATTACTGACACTCAAATAGTGCAGCACACCCTCAATTAGAGACACTCCAAGAGAGCAGCACACGCTCAATTTCTAACCCTCCAATAGTACAGCAAAACCTCAATTACTGACAATCTAATAGAGCAGCAGACCCTCAAATACTGACATTCCAATAGTGCAGCACACCCTCAATTACTGACACTCCATTACTGCAGCACACCCTCAATCACTGACACTCCAATAGTGCAGCACACTCTCAATTACTGATACCCCAATAGTGCCGCGCACCCTTAAATACTGACACTCCTGTTGTGCAGCACACCCTCAATCACTGACACTCCAATAGTGCAGCACACCCTCAATTACTGGCACTCCAATAATGCAGCACACCCTCACTTACTGACGCTCCCATAGAACGGCACACCCTCAATAACTGATTCTTCAATAGTGCAGCGCACCCTCAATTACTGACCCACCAATAGTGCAGCACACTCTCAATTACTGACACTCCAATAATGCAGCACACCCCCACTTACTGGCGCTCCCATAGAGCAGCACACCCGCAACTACTGACACTCCAGTAGCGCGGCACACCCTCAATTTCTTAAACCCCAATAGTGCCACACACCCTTAGTTACTGACACTCCAATAGAGCATCACATCCTCAATTACTGACACTCAAATAGTGCAGCACATTCTCAATTACTGACATTTCAATAGTGCAGCACACCCACAATTACTGACCCCCCAGTAGTGCAGCACACCCTCAAATACTGACACTGCTGTAGTGCAGCACACCCTCATTTACTGATGCTCCAATAGTTCAGCCAACATTGAATTACAAACCCCCAAAGAGTACAGAACACCCTCAACTACTGACACTACAATAGTGCAGCACAATCTCAATTACTGACATTCCAATAGCGCAGCAAATACTGAATTACTGACACTCCAATAGTGCAGCTAACACTGAATTACTGACACTCCAATAGTGCAGCACACCCTTAATTACTGTCACTCCAATTGTGCAGCACCACCTCAATTACTGACTCAACATTAGATCAGTACACCCTCAATTACTGACACTCCAATAGTGCAGCACAACCTCAATTACTGACACTCCAATCATGCAACACACCCTAAATTACTGACATTCCAATAGTGCAGCTAACACTGAATTACTGACACACGAATATTGCAGCACACCCTCAATTACTGTCTCTCCAATAGTGCAGCACCACCTCAATTATTGTCACTTCAATTAAACAGCACACCCTCAATTACTGACACTCCAATAGTGTAACACCCCGTCAATTCCTGACAGTCCAATAGAGCAGCACACCCTCAATTACTGACACAACAAGAGTGCAGCGCAACCTCAATTGCTGATACTCCAAAAGCGCAGCTCACCCTCAGTTATTGACACTCCATTAGTGCAGCACACTCTCAATTACTTACACTCCAACAGAGCTTCACACCTTCAATTACTGACACTCCAAAAGTGCAGCACACCCTCAATTACTGACACTGCAATAGTGCAGCACACCCTTAAAATACTGACACTCCAATAGTGCAGCAGACCCTCAATTACTGACCCTTCAATAGTGCAGCACACCCTCAATTACTGGCACTCCAATAGTGCAGAACACCCTCAATTACTGACACTCCAAAAGTGCAGCACACCCTCAATTACTGACACTCCAATAGTGCAGCACACCCTCAAATACTGACACTCCAAAAGTGCAGCACACCCTCAATTACTGACATTCCAATAGTGCAGCACACCCTCAAATACTGACACTCCAATACTACTGCACACCCTCAAATACTGACATTCCAATAGTGCAGCACGCCCTCAATTACTGACACTCCATTAGTGCAGCACACCCTCAGTTACTGACACTCAACTAGTGCAGCACAACCACAATTACTGATACCCCAATAGTGCAGCACACCCTCAAATACTGACACTCCTGTAGTGCAGCACACCTTCAATCACTGATACTCCAATAGTGCAGCACACTCTCACTTACTGGCACTCCAATAATGCAGCACACCCTCACGTACTGACGCTCCCATAGAGCGGCACACCCTCAATAACTGATTCTTCAATAGTGCAGCACACCCTCAATTACTGACCCACCAATAGTGCAGCACACTCTCAATTACTGACACTCCAATAATGCAGCACACCCACAAATTCCTAAACCCCAATAGTGCCGCACACCCTTAGTTACTGACACTCCAATAGAGCAGCACATCCTCAATTACTGACACTCAAATAGTGCAGCACAATCTCAACTACTGACACTCCAACAGTGCAGCTCACCAACAATTGACACCCAATAGTGCAGCACACCCTCAAATACTGACACTGCTGTAGTGCAGCACACCCCAATTTACTGACGCTCCAATAGTGTAGCCAACATTGAATTACAAACCCTCAAACAGTACAGAACACCTTCAGCTACTGACACTACAATAGTGCAGCACAATCTCATTACTGACATTCCAATAGTGCAGCAAATACTGAATTACTGACACTCCAATAGTGCAGCTAACACTGAATTACTGACACTCCAATAGTGCAGCACACCCTCAATTACTGTCACTCCAATAGTGCAGAACCACCTCAATTACTGACTCAACATTAGAGCAGCACACCCTCAATTACTGACACTCCAATAGTGCAGAACCACCTCAATTACTGACTCAACAATAGAACAGCACACCCTCAATTACTGACACTCCAATAATGCAGCACACCCTCAATTACTGACACAACATTAGAGCAGCACACCCTCAATTTCTGACACTCCAATAGTGCAGCACACCCTCAATTACTGACTCAACAATGGAGCAGCACACCCTCAATGACAGACACTACAATAGTGCAGAACACCCTCAATTACTGACTCAACAATACAGCAGCACACCCTCAATTACTCACTCAACAATAGCACGGAACACCCTCAATTACTTAAACCCCAATAATGCAGCACACCCTTAATTACTGACACACCAATAGTGCAGCACACCCTCAATTACTGACACTCCAATAGTGTAGCACACCCTCTAATACTGACACTCCAATAGTGCAGCACACCCTCAATTACTGAAAATCGCAAAGATCAGCATAAACTCAATTATTGACACTCCAATAGTGCAGCATACACTGAATTACTGTCTCTGCAAAAGTGCAGCACACCCTCAATTACTGACACCCCAATAGTGCAAATCACCCTCAATTACTGACAGTCCAATAGAGCAGCACATGCTCTATTTCTAACCCTCCAGTAGTACAGGAAACACTCAATTACTGACCCTCCAATAGCGCCGCAAACCCGCCATTACTGACACTTCATTAGTGCAGCACACCCTCAATTACTGACCCTCCAACAGAGCAGCACACGCTCAATTTCTAACCCTCCAATAGTACAGCCAACCATCAATTACTGACAATGTAATAGAGCAGCACACCCTCAATTACTGACACTACATTAGTGCAGCACACCCTCAGTTACTGACACACAACTAGTGCAGCACACCCACAATTACTGATACCCCAATAGTGCAGCACACCCTCAAATACTGACACTCCCATAGTGCAGCACACCCTCAAATACTGACACTCCCATAGTGCAGCACACCCTCATTTACTGACGCTCCATTAGTGCAGACAACATTGAATTACTGACCCTCAAAGAGTGCAGCACACCCTCAATCACTGACACTCCAATAATGCAGCACACCCTCACTTACTGATGCTCCCGTAGAGCGGCACACTCTTAATAACTGTTTCTTCAATAGTGCAGCATATTCTCAATTACTGACCCTCCAACAGTGCAGCAAACTCTCAATTTCTGACACTCCAATAATGCAGCACACCCCCACTTACTGGCGCTCCCATAGAGCAGCACACCCTCAATAGCTGATTCTTCAATAGAGCAGCACACCCTCAACTACTGACGCTCCAATAGCGCGGCACACCCTCAATTTCTTAAACCCCAATAGTGCCGCACACCCTTAGTTACTGACACTCCAATAGAGCATCACATCCTCAATTACTGACACTCAAATAGTGCAGCACAATCTCAATTACTGACATTTCAATAGTGCAGCACACCCACAATTACTGACACCCAATAGTGCAGCACGCCCTCAAATACTGACACTGCTGTAGTGCAGCACACCCTCATTTACTGACGCTCCAATAGTGCAGCCAACATTGAATTACAAACCTACAAACAGTACAGAAGACCCTCAGCTACTGACACTACAATAGTGCAGCACAATCTCAATTACTGACATTCCAATAGTGCAGCTAATACTGAATTACTGACACTCCAATAGTGCAGCTAACACTGAATTACTGACACTCCAATAGTGCAGCATACCCTCAATTACTGTCACTCCTATAGTGCAGCACCACCTCAATTACTGACTCAACATTAGAGCAGCACACCCTCAATTACTGACACTCCAATAGTGCAGAACCACCTCAATTACTGACTCAATAATAGAACAGCACACCCTCAATTACTGACACTCCAATAGTGCAGCACACCCTCAATTACTGACACACCAAAAATGCATCACACCCTCAATTACTGACACAACATTAGAGCAGCACACCCTCAATTTCTGACACTCCAATAGTGCAGCACACCCTCAATTACTGACTCAACAATGGAGCAGGACACCCTCAATGACTGACGATCCAATAGTGCAGAACAATATAGCAGCACACCCTCAATTACTCACTCAACAATAGCACGGCACACCCTCAATTACTTAAACCCCAATAGTGCAGCACACCCTCAGTTACTGACACTCCAATAGTGCAGCACACCCTTAATTACTGACACACCAATAGTGCAGCACACCCTCAATTACTGACACTCCAATAGTGTAGCACACCCTCTAATACTGACACTCCAAGAGAGCAGCACACCCTCAATTACTGAAAGATCAGCATAAACTCAATTATTGACACTCCAATAGTGCAGCATACACTCAATTACTGTCTCTGCAATAGTGCAGCACACCCTCAATTACTGACACCCCAATAGTGCAAATCACCTTCAATTACTGACACTCCAATAGAGCAGCACATGCTCAATTTCTAACCCTCCAATAGTACAGGAAACCCTCAATAACTGACCCTCCAATAGCGCCGCAAACCCGCCATTACTGACACTTCATTAGTGCAGCACACCCTCAATTACTGACCCTCCAACAGAGCAGCACACGCTCAATTTCTAACCCTCAAATAGTACAGCCAACCCTCAATTACTGACAATGTAATAGAGCAGCAGACCCTCAATTACTGACACTACATTAGTGCAGCACACCCTCAGTTACTGACACACAACTAGTGCAGCACACCCACAATTACTGATACCCCAACAGTGCAGCACACCCTCAAATACAGACACTCCCATAGTGCAGCACACCCTCAAACACTGACACTCCAATAGTGCAGCACACCCGCAATTACTGGCACTCCAATAATGCAGCACACCCTCACTTACTGACGCTCCCATAGAGCGGCACACCCTCAATAGCTGATTCTTCAATAGTGCAGCACATCCTCAACTACTGACACTCCAATAGCGTGGCACACCCTCAATTTCTTAAACCCCAATAGTGCAGCACACCCTTAGTTACTGACACTCCAATAGAGCAGCACATCCTCAATTACTGACACTCAAGTAGTGCAGCACATTCTCAATTACTGACATTCCAATAGTGCAGCACACCCACAATTACTGACACACCAATAGTGCAGCGCACACTCAAATACTGACACTCCTGTACTGCAGCACTCCCCAATTTACTGACGCTCCAATAGTGCAGCCAACATTCAATTACAAACCCTCAAAGAATGCAGAACACCCTCAACTACTGACACTACAATAGTGCAGCACAATCTCAATTACTGACATTCCAATAGTGCAGCAAATACTGAATTACTGACACTCCAATAGTGCAGCACACCCTCAATTACTGACACTCCAATAGTGCAGCACACCCTCAATTACTGACACTCCAATAGTGCAGCACACCCTCAATTACTGACACTCCAATAATGCAACACACCATAAATTACTGACATTCCAATAGTGCAGCTAACACTGAATTACTGACACTCCAGTATTGCAGCACACCCTCAATTACTGTCACTCCAAAAGTGCAGCACCACCTCAATTATTGTCACTTCAATAGAACAGCACACCCTCAATTACTGACACTCCAATAGTGTAACTCCCTGTCAATTCCTGACAGTCCAATAGAGCTGCACACCCTCAATTATTGACACAAGAGAGCAGCACACCCTCAATTGCTGATACTCCAAAAGCGCAGCACACCCTCAGTTAGTGACACTCCATTAGTGCAGCACACTCTCAATTACTGACCCTCCAATAGTGCAGCACACCCTAAAATACTGACACTCCAATAGTGCAGCACACCCTCAATTACTGACCCTTCAATAGTGCAGCACACCCTCAATTACTGACCCTCCAACAGAGCAGCACATGCTCAATTTCTAACCCTCCAATAGTACGGCAAACCCTCAATTACTGACAATCTAATAGAGCAGCAAACCCTCAATTACTGACACACCAATGTTGCAGCACACCCTCAATTGCTGACACTCAAATAGTGCAGCACACCCTCAATTAGAGACACTCCATGACAGCAGCACACCCTCAATTTCTAACCCTCCAATAGTACAGCAAAACCTCAATTACTGACAATCTGATAGAGCAGCACACCCTCAAATACTCACATTCCAATAATGCAGCACACCCTCAATTACTGACACTCCATTAGTGCAGCACACCCTCAATTACTGATACCCCAATATTGCAGCACACCCTCAAATACTGACACTCCTGTAGTGCAGCACACCCTCATTTACTGATGCTCCAATAGTGCAGCCAACATTGAATTACTGACCCTCAAAGAATGCAGCACACCCTCAGTCACTGACACTCGAATAGTGCAGCACACCCTCAATTACTGGCACTCCAATAATGCAGCACACCCGCACTAACTGACGCTCCCATAGAGCGGCACACCCTCAATAACTGATTCTTCAATAGTGCAGCACACCCTAAATTACTGACCCTCCAATCGTGCAGCACACGCTCAATTTCTAACCCTCCAATAGTACAGGAAACCCTCAATTCCTGACCCTCCAATGGCGCCGCACACCTGCAATTACTGACACTTCATTAGTGCAGCACAGCCGCAATTACTGACATTCAATAATGCAGCACACCCTCAATTACTGACCGTCCAACAGAGCAGCACACCCTCAATTACTGACCCTCCAAAAGAGCAGCACACACTCAATTTCTAACTATCCAATAGTACAACAAACCCTCAATTACCGACAATCTAATAGAGCAGCACACCCTCAATTACTGACACACCAATGTTGCAGCACACCCTCAATTACTGACACTCAAATAGTGCAGCACACCCTCAATTAGAGACACTCCAAGAGAGCAGCACACGCTCAATTTCTAACCCTCCAATAGTACAGCAAAACATCAATTACTGACAATCTAATAGAGCAGCAGACACTCAATTACTGACTCAACAATAGAGCAGCACGCCCTCAATTACTGACACAAAATTAGAGCAGCACACCTTCAATTTCTGACACTCCAATAGTGCAGCACACACTCAATTACTGACTCAACAATAGAGCAGCACACCCTCAATTACTGACCCTTAAATAGTACAGCACCACCTCAATTACTGACCCACCAAGAGTGCAGCTCACCCTCAATTACTGATCCTTCAATAGTGCAGCAGACTCTCAATTACTGGCACTCCAATAGTGCAGCGCAGCCTCAATTACTGTCACTCCAAACTGCAGCAGACCTTCAATTACTGACACTCCAATAGTGCAGCACACCCTCAATTACTGTCACTCCAATAGTGCAGCACACCCTCAATTACTGACACCCCAATAGTGCAAATCACCTTTAATTACTGACACTCCAATGGAGCAGCACACGCTCAATTTCTAACCCTCCAATAGTACAGCAAACCCTCTATTACTGACCTCCAATAGCGCCGCACACCTGCAATTGCTGACACTTCAATAGTGCAGCACACCCTCAATTACTGATGCTGCAATAGTGCAGCACACCCACAATTACTGACCCTCCAATGGTCTGGCACACCCTCAATTACTCAGCCTCCAATAATGCAGATAATCCTCAATTACTAACCCACCAGTCGTGCAGCACACATTCAATTACTTACGCTCCAATAGTGCAACACACCTTCAATTACTGACACTCCATTGGTCTGGCACACCCTCAATTATTGAGCCTCCAATAATGCAGAAAACCCTCAATTACTGACACTCCAATCGTGCAGCACCCATTCAAATACTTACACTCCAATAATGCAGCACCCCTTCAATTACTGAAAATCCATTAGTACAGCAGAATCTCAATTACTGACACTCCAATAGTGTGGTTCACCCTCAATTACTGACACTCCAATAGAGTGGCACAACCTCAAGTACTTACGCTCCAATAGTGCAGCACACCCACAATTTCTGACACTCCAATAGTGCAGCACACCCTCAATTACTGACACTCCAATAGTGCAGCACACCCTCATTTACTGACACTCCAAAATTGTGGCACACCCTCGATTACCTACACTCCAGTAGAGTGGCACACCCTCAATTACTGACATTCCAATAGTGAAGCCCACCCTAAATTACTGACGCTCCAATAATGCAGCACACACACAATTACTGACCCTCCAATGGTCTGGCACACCCACAATTACTGAGCCTCCAATAATGCAGATAACCCTCAATTACTAACCCTCCAGTCGTGCAGCACACATTCAATTACTTACGCTCCAATAATGCAGCACACTCTCAACTACTTGCCCTGTAATAGTCCCGCACACCCTCAATTACTGACAGTCCAATAGAGTGGCATACACTCAATTACTGACACTCCAATAGTGAAGAACACCCTCAATTACTGACACTCCAATAGTGAAGCACACCCTCAATTACTGACACTCCAATAGTGCAGCACATCCTCAACTACTGACACTCCAATAGTGCAGCACACTCTCAATTACTGGCACTCCACTATTGCGGCACACACTCAATTACTGAGCCTTCAATAATGCAGCTAACCCTCAACTACTGACCCTTAAATCGTGCAGCACACCTTCAGTTAATGACCTTCTAACAGTGCAGCACTCCCACAATTACTGACCCTCCAATAGTGCAGCACACCCTCGATTACTGACACTCCAATAGTGCAGCACACCCTCAAATTCTGACACACCAATATTGCACTGCACCCTCAATTACTGACACTCCAATAGTGCAGCACACCCTCAATTACTGACACCCCAACAGTGCAGCACACCCGCAATTACTGACATTCTAATAGTGCAGCAAATGCTCAGGTACTGACACTCCAATAGGGCAGCACACCCTCAATTACTTACACTGCAATAGTGCAGCACACCCTCAAGTAATGACGCTCCAATAGTGCAGCGCACCCTCACTTACCGCGACTCTAATAGTGCAGCGCACCCTCAGTAACTGACTCTCTAATAGTGCAGCACATACTCAATTAATTATTCTCCAATGGTCTGGCAGAACCTCAATTACTGAGCCTCCAATAATGCAGATAACCCTCAATTACTGACCCTTCAATCTTGCAGCACACATTCAATTACTTACACTCCAATAATGCAGCTCACCCTCAATTACTTACCCTGCAATAGTCCCACACACCTTCAATTTCTGACACTCCAATGGTGTGGCACACTCTCAATTACTGACCCTCAAATATTGCGGCAGACCCTCAATTACTGAGCCTTCAATAATGCAGCACACCGTCAATTACTGACCCTTAAATCGTACAGCACACCTTCAATTAATGACCTTCCAACAGTGCAGCACTCCCACAATTACTGATGCTCCAATAGTGCTGCACACCCTCAATTACTGACGCTCCTATAGTGCAGCACACCCGCAATTACTGACACTCCAATAGTGCAGCACACCCTCAATTACTGACACTCCAATATTGCAGCACACACTCAATTACTGAGCCTTCAATAATGCAGCTAACCCTCAAGTAGTGACCCTTAAATCGTGCAGCACACTTTCAATTAAGCTCAGGTACTGACACTCCAATAGGGCAGCAAAACCTCAATTACTTACACTGCAATAGTGCAGCACACCCTCAAGTAATGATGCTCCAATGGTCTGGCACACCCTCAATTATTGAGCCTCCAATAATGCAGAAAACCCTCAATTACTGACACTCCAATCGTGCAGCAGGCATTCAATTACTTACACTCCAATAATGTAGCACACCCTCAATTACTGAAGCTCCAATAGTGCCGCATACCCGCAAATACTTTCCCTCCAATGGTCTGGCAAACCCTCAATTACTGACCCTGCAATCATGCAGCACACATTTAATTACTTACTCTCGAATAACGCAGCACACCTTCAATTACTGAAAATCCATTAGTACAGCATACCCTCAATTACTGATCCTCCAATAGTGCAGCACACCCTCAACTACTGACACTCCAATAGTGCAGCACACGCTCAATTACTGTCCCTACAATAGTGCAGCACACCCTCAATTACTGACACTCCAATATTGCAGCACACACTCAATTACTGAGCCTTCAATAATGAAGCTAACCCTCAACTACTGACCCCTAAATCGTGCAGCACACCCTCAATTACTGACACCCCAACAGTGCAGCACACCCGCAATTACTGACATTCCAATAGTGCAGCAAAAGCTCAGGTACTGACACTCCAGTAGGACTGCACACCCTCATTTACTTACACTGCAATAGTGCAGCACACCCTCAAGTAATGACGCTCCAATAGTGCAGCGCACCCTCAATTACCGCGACTCCAATAGTGCAGTGCACCCTCAATAACTGACCCTCTAATAGTGCAGCACACACTCAATTAATTATTCTCCAATGGTCTAACAGATCCTCAATTACTGAGCCTCCAATAATGCAGATAACTCTCAATTACTGACCCTCCAATCTTGCAGCACACATTCAATTACTTACACTCCAATAATGCAGCTCACCCTCAATTATGTACCCTGCAATAGTCTCGCACACCCTCAATTACTGACCCACCAATAGTGCAGCACATCCTCAGTTACTGACACTCCAATAGTGTGGCACACCCTCAATTACTGACACTCCAATTGTGTGGCACACCCTCAATTACTGACGCTCCAATAGTGCAGCACACCCTCAATTACTGACCCTCCAATGGCCTGGCACACGCTCATTGCTGAGCCTCCAATAATGCAGATAACCCTCATTTACTAACCCTCCAGTCGTGCAGCACACATTCAATTACTTACGCTCCAATAATGCAGCACACCCTCAACTACTTGCCCTGTAATAGTCCCGCACACCCTCAATTTCTGACACTCCAATAGTGTGGCACACCCTCAATTACTGACACTCCAATAGAGTGGCACACCCTCAATTTCTGACACTCCAATAGTGAAGCACACCCTCAATTACTGAAGTTCCAATAATGCCGCATTCCCGCAAGTACTTTCCCTCCAATGGTCTGGCAAATCCTCAATTACTAACCCTCCAATCGTGCAGCACACATTTAATTACTTACACTCCAATAATGCAGCACCCCTTCAATTACTGAAAATCCATTAGTTCAGCATACCCTCAATTACTGACACTCCAATAGTGCAGCACACCCCCAAGTACTGACATTCCAATAGTACTGCACACCCTCAATTTCTGACACGCCAATAGGGCAACAAACCCTCAATTACTTACCCTCCAATACTAAAGCACACTCTCAATTATTACACTCCAATAGTGCAGCACACCCTCAAGTACTGACACTTCAATAGTGCAGCACACCCACAATTACTGACACTTCAATAGTGCAGCACACCCACAATTACTGACCCACCAATAGTGCAGCACACCCTCAATTACTTACATTGTAATAGTCCCGCACACCCTCAATTTCTGACACTCCAATAGTGTGGCACACCCTCAATTACTGAAAATCCATTAGTACAGCAGAACCTCAATTACTGACACTCCAATAATGCAGGACAACTTCAGGTACTGACACTACAATAGCGCAGCACACCCGCAATAACTGACCCTCCAATAGTGCAGCTCACCTTCAATTACTGACACCACAATTGTGCAGCACACCCTCAATTACTGACACTCCAAAAGTGCAGCACACCCTCAAATTCTGACACACCAACAGTGCAGCACACCCGCAATTACTGACATTCCAATAGTGCAGCAAAAGCTCAGGTACTGACACTACAACAGTGTGGCACACCCTCAATTACTGACACTCCAATAGAGTGGCACACTGTCAAGTACTGACACTCCAAAAGTGCAGCACAACCTCAAGTACTTACGCTGCAATAGTGCAGCACACCCACAATTACTGACCCACCAATAGTTCAGCACACCCTCAGTTACTGACCCTCCAATAGTATGGCACACCCTCAACTACTGACACTCCAATAGAGTGGCACACCCTCAATTAATGACATTCCATAGTGAAGCACACCCACAATTACTGACGCTGCAATAGTGCAGCACACCCACAATTACTGACCCTCCAATGGTCTGGCACACCCTCAATTACTGAGCCTCCAATAATGCAGATAATCCTCAATTACTAACCCACCAGTCGTGCAGCACACATTCAATTACTTACGCTCCAATAGTGCAGCACACCTTCAATTACTGACACTCCATTGGTCTGGCACACCCTCAATTATTGAGCCTCCAATAATGCAGAAAACCCTCAATTACTGACACTCCAATCGTGCAGCACCCATTCAATTACTTACACTCCAATAATGTAGCACACCCTCAATTACTTACACTCCAATAATGCAGCACCCCTTCAATTACTGAAAATCCATTAGTACAGCAGAATCTCAATTACTGACACTCCAATAATGCAGGACAACTTCAGGTACTGACACTATAATAGGGCAGCACACCCACAATAACTGACCCTCCAATAGTGCAGCACACCCTCAATTACTGACACCACAATTGTGCAGCACACCCTCAATTACTGACACTCCAAAAGTGCAGCACACCCTCAAATTCTGACACACCAATAGTGCAGCACACCCTCAAATAATGCGTCTCTAAAACTACAGGACACCCCCAATTAGTGACCGTCCAACAGTGCAGCACACCCTCAATTACTGACATTCCAATAGTGCAGCAAAAACTCAGGTACTCACACTCCAATAGTGTGGTTCACCCTCAATTACTGACACTCCAATAGAGTGGCACTCTGTCAATTACTGCCACTCCAATAGTGCAGCACAACCTCAAGTACTTATGCTCCAATAGTGCAGCACACCCACAATTACTGACATACCAATAGTGCAGCACACCCACAATTACTGACACACCAATAGTGCAGTACACCCTCAATTACTGACACTCCAAAATTGTGGCACACCCTCAATTACTGACAATCCAATAATACAGCACACCCACAATTACTGACCCTCCAATAATGCAGATAACCCTCAATTACTAACCCTCCAGTCGTGCAGCACACATTCAATTACTTACGCTCCAATAATGCAGCTCACTCTCAACTACTTGCCCTGTAATAGTCCCGCACACCCTCAATTACTGACACTCCAATAGAGTGGCATACACTCAATTACTGACACTCCAATAGTGAAGCACACCTCAATTACTGACACTCCAATAATGAAGCACACCCTCAATTACTGACCCACCAATAGTGCCGCATACCTGCAAGTACTTTCCCTCCAATGGTCTGGCAAACCCTCAATTATTGACCCTCCAATCTGCAGCACACATTTAATTACTTACACTCGAATAATGCAGCACACCTTCAATTACTGAAAATCCATTAGCACAGCAAACCCTCAATTACTGACCCTCCAATAGTGCAGCACACCCTCAACTACTGACACTCCAATAGTGCAGCACACTCTCAATTACTGACACTCCAATAGTGCAGCACAGCCTCAATTACTGGCACTCCAATATTGCAGCACACACTCAGTTACTGAGCCTTCAATAATGCAGCTAACCTTCAACTACTGACCCTTAAATCGTGCAACACACCTTCAATTAATGACCTTCCAACAGTGCAGCACTCCCACAATTACTGACCCTCCAATAGTGCAGCACACCCTCGATTACTGACACTCCAATAGTGCAGCACACCCTCAATTACTGACACCCCAACAGTGCAGCACACCCGCAATTACTGACATTCTAATAGTGCAGCAAATGCTCAGGTACTGACACTCCAATAGGGCAGCACACCCTCAATTACTTACACTGCAATAGTGCAGCACAGCCTCAAGTAATGACGCTCCAATAGTGCAGCGCACCCTCACTACCGCGACTCCAATAGTGCAGCGCACCCTCAATAACTGACTCTCTAATAGTGCAGCACATACTCAATTAATTATTCTCCAATGGTCTGGCAGAACCTCAATTACTGAGCATCCAATAATGCAGATAACCCTCAATTACTGACCCTCCAATCTTGCAGCACACATTCAATTACTTACACTCCAATAATGCAGCTCACCCTCAATTACTTACCCTGCAATAGTCCCGCACACCTTCAATTTATGACACTCCAATGGTGTGGCACACTCAGTAATTGTGTGTGTGCTGCATTATTAGTGGGTCAGTAATTAAGGGTGTGCTGCACTATTGGAGCGCCACTAATTGGGGTTGTGCGGCAATATTGGAGATTCAGTAATTGACGTTGTGCAGCACTACTGCAGTTTCAGTAATTGAGTGAGTGCTGCATTATTGGAGGTTCATTAATTGAGGCTGTGCTGCATTATTGGAGTAAAAGTTATTGAAGATGGGCTGCACTATTGGAGTGTCAGTAATTGAGTGTGTGCTGCACTATTGGAGGGTCAATAATTGAGGGTGTGCTCCACTAATGGATTTTCAGTAATTGAAGGTGTGCTGCACTAATGGAGTATCAGTAATTGCAGGGGTACTGCATTATTGGAGTGTCAGCAATTGAGGGCGTTCTGCACTATTGGAGTGTCTGTAATTGAGGGTATGCAGCACTTTTGGAGGGTCAGTAATTGATGGTGTGCTGCACTAATGGAGTTGCAGTAATTGAGGGTGCGCTGCACTATTGGAGTGTCAGTAATTGAGGGTGTGCTGCACTATTGGATTGTCATTAATTGACGTTGCGCAGCACTATTGTAGTTTCAGTAATTGATGGTGAGCTGCACCATTGGAGGGTCAGTAATTGAGGGTGTGCTGCATTATTGTAGTTTAAGCAATTGGTGTGCTGCACAATTGGAGTGTGAATAATTGAGAGTGTGCTGCACTATTCAAGGTTCAGTAATTCAGGGAGTGCTTTACTATTGGAGTGCCAGTAATTGAGGGTGTGCTGCACGATTGGATGGTCAGTAATTGAGGGTGTGCTGCACCTTTGTAGGATCAGTAATTGATGGTGTGCTGCACTAATGGAGTTTCAGTAATTGAGGGTGTGCTGCACTATTGTAGTGTCAGTAATTGAGGGTGTGCTGCACTATTAGAGTGTCAGTAATTGAGGGTGTGCTGCACTGTTGGAGTGTCAGTAATTGACAGTGTGCTGCACTATTGGAGTGCCAGTAATTGAGGGTGTGCTGCACCATTTTACGGTCAGAAATTGTGGGTGTGCTGCACTGTTGGAGAGTCAGTATTTGATAGTATGGTGCACTATTGGATTTTCAGTTATTGAGGATGTGTTGTATTGTTGGAGGGTCAGTAATTGAGGGTGTGCTGCACCACTGGAGTGTCAGTAATTGACGGTTAACAGCATTACTGGCGGCTCAGTGATTGAGGGTGTGCCACACTATTTTTGGGTCAGTAATTGAGTGTGTGCTGCATTATTAGAGTGTCAGTATTTGGGGGTGTGCTGCACTATTGGAGTGTCAGTATTTGAGGGTGTGCTGCACCATTGGAGTTTCAGTAATTGAAGTGTCCAGCATTACTTGTGTTTCAGTAATTGAGCGAGTTCTGCACTATTGGAGGGTCATTAATTGAAGTTGTGCTGCACTATTGAAGTGTCAGTAATTGGGGGTGTGCTGCACTATTGGAGCATCATTACTTGAGGGTGTGCTGCACTACAGTAGTGTCAGTAATTGTGGGAGTGCTGCACTAATGGATTTTCAGTAATTGAGGGTGTGTGACACTATTGTAGTGTCAGCAGTTGAGGGTGTGCTGCACTATTGGATTGTCAGTAATTGAGGGTGTGCTGCACTATTGCAGGATAAGTAATTGAGGGTGTGCTGCATTATTGTAGTTTCAGTACTTGAGGATGAGCTGCACTGTTAGAGTGTCAGTAATTGAGGGTGTGCTGCACTGTTGGAGGGTCATTAATTGAAGCTGGGCTGCACTATTGCAGGGTCAGTAATTCAGGGTGTGCTTTACTATTGGAGTGTCAGTAATTGGGGGTGTGCTGCACGATTGGACGGTCAGTAGTTGAGGGTGTGCTGCATGATTGGAGTGTCAGTATTTGACAGTGTGCTGCACTATGGAATGCTCAGTAATTGAGGCTGTTCTGCACTGTTGGAGGGTCAGTAATTGAAGGTGTGCTGCATTATTGCAGTGTCAGTAATTGAGGGTGCGATGCATTATTGGAGTATAAGTAATTCAGGATTAGCAGCATTATTGGAAGCTCGGTGATTGAGGGTGTGCTGCACTATTGGTGGATCAGTAATTGTGAGTGTGCTGCATTATTAGTGGGTCAGTAATTAAGGGTGTGCTGCACTATTGGAGCGTCACTAATTGGGGTTGTGCGGCAATATTGGAGATTCAGTAATTGACGTTGTGCAGCACTACTGCAGTTTCAGTAATTGAGGGAGTGCTGCATTATTGGAGGTCCATTAATTGAGGCTGTGCTGCATTAATGGAGTAAAAGTTATTGAAGATGGGCTGCACTATTGGAGTGTCAGTAATTGAGGGTGTGCTGCACTATTGGAGGGTCAATAATTGAGGGTGTGCTCCACTAATGGATTTTCAGTAATTGAAGGTATGCTGCACTATTGGAGTATCAGTAATTGCAGGGGTACTGCATTATTGGAGTGTCAGCAATTGAGGGCGTTCAGCACTATTGGAGTGTCTGTAATTGAGGGTGGGCTGCACATTTGTAGGATCAGTAATTGATGGTGTGCTGCACTAATGGAGTTTCAAGTAATTGAGGCTGTGCTGCTCTATTGTAGTGTCAGTAATTGAGGGTGTGCTGCACTATTGTAGTGTCAGTAATTGAGGGTGTGCTGCACTAATCTAGTGTCAGTAATTGAGGGTGTGCTTTACTATTGGAGTGTCAGTAATTGAAGGTGTGCTGCACTATTAGAGTGTCAGTAATTGAGGGTGTGCTGCACTGTTGGAGTGTCAGTAATTGACAGTGTGCTGCAGTATTGGAGTGCCAGTAATTGAGGGTGTGCTGCACCATTTTACGGTCAGAAATTGTGGGTGTGCTGCACTGTTGGAGAGTCAGTATTTGATAGTGTGGTGCACTATTGGATTTTCAGTTATTGAGGGTGTGCTGCACTATGGGAGCGTCAGTAATTGAGGGTGTGCTGCACCATTGAAGTGTCAGTAATTGACGGTTAACTGCATTACTGGAGGCTCAGTGATTGAGGGTGTGCCACACTATTTTTGGGTCAGTAATTGAGTCTGTGCTGCATTATTAGTGTGTCAGTATTTGGGGGTGTGCTGCTGTATTGGAGTGTCAGTATTTGAGGGTGTGCTGCACTATTGGAGTTTCAGTAATTGAAGTGTCCAGCATTACTTGTGTTTCAGTAATTGAGCGAGCGCTGCACTATTGGAGGGTCATTAATTGAGGGTGTGCTGCACTAATCGAAGTTCAGTAATTGAGGGTGTACTGCACTATTGGAGTGTCAGAAATTGAGGTTGTGCTGCACTATTGGAGTGTCAGTAACTGGGGGTGTGCTGCACTATTGGAGCATCATTACTTGAGGGTGTGCTGCACTACAGTAGTGTCAGTAATTGAGGGTGTGCTTTACTATTGGAGTGTCAGTAATTTAATGCGTGCTGCACTATTAGAGTGTCAGTAATTGAGGGTGTGCTGCACTGTTGGAGTGTCAGTAATTGACAGTGTGCTGCTCTATTGGAGTGCCAGTAATTGAGGGTGTGCTGCACCATTTTACGGTCAGAAATTGTGGATGTGCTGCACTGTTGGAGTGTCAGTATTTGAGGGTGCGCTGGACTATTGGAGTGTAAGTAATTCAGGGTTAGCTGCATTATTGGAAGCTCGGTGATTGAGAGTGTGCTGCACTATTGGTGGATCAGTAATTGTGTGTGTGCTGCATTATTAGTGGGTCAGTAATTAAGGGTGTGCTGCATTATTGGGGCGTCACTAATTGGGGTTGTGCGGCAATATTGGAGATTCAGTAATTGAGGGAGTGCTGCATTATTGGAGGTTCATTAATTGAGGCTGTGCTGCATTATTGGAGTGCATTATTGAAGATGGGCTGCACTATTGGAGTGTCAGTAATTGCAGGGGTACTGCATTATTGGAGTGTCAGCAATTGAGGGCGTTCTGCACTATTGGAGTGCCTGTAATTGAGGGTGTGCAGCACTTTTGGAGGGTCAGTAATTGATGGTGTGCTGCACTAATGGAGTTGCAATAATTGAGGGTGCGCTGCACTACTGTAGTGTCAGTAATTGTGGGTGTGCTGCACTATTGGATTGTCATTAATTGACGTTGCGCAGCACTATTGTAGTTTCCGTAATTGATGGTGAGCTGCACCATTGGAGGCTCAGTAATTGAGGGTGTGCTGCATTATTGTAGTGTCAGTAATTGAGGGTGTGCTGCACTATTGTAGTGTCAGTAATTGAGGGTGTGCTTTACTATGGGAGTGTCAGCAATTGAGGGTGTGCTGCACTATTGGAGAATCAGTAATTGAGGGTGTGCTGCACTATTGCAGTGTCAGTAATTGAGGGTGTGCTGCACTATTGCAGTGTCAGTAATTGAGGGTGGGCTGCACTATTGGAGGGTCAGTAATTGAGGGTTGGGCTGCACTATTAGAGTTTCACTAATTGACGTTGTGCAGCACTCTTGGAGTTTCTGTAATTGAGGGTGTGCTCCACTATTGGAGGGTCAGTAATTGGGGGGTTACTGCATTATAGGAGTATAAGTAATTGAGGGTGTGCTGTACTATTGGATGCTCAGTAATTGTGTATATGCTACACTGCTGGAGGGTCAGTAATTGAGGGTGGGCTGCACTATTAGAGTTTCACTAATTGAGTCTGTACAGCACTCTTGGAGTTTCTGTAATTGAGGGTGTGCTGCACTACTGGAGGGTCAGTAATTGAGGGTGTACTGCATTATAGGAGTATAAGTAATTGAGGGTGTGCTGTACTACTAGAGTGTCAGCAATTGAGGGTGTGCTGCACTAGTGGGGTGTCATTAATTGAGGGAGTGCTGCACCATTGGACGGTGGTTGTAATTGTGGTTGTGCAGCCTTGTCGGAGAGTCAGTATTTGACAGTGTGCTGCACTATTGGATGCTCAGTAATTGTGGATATGCTGCACTATTGGAGTGTCAGTAATTGAGGGAGGGCTGCATTATTAGAGTTTCACTAATTGAGTCTGTGCAGCACTCTTGGAGTTTCTGTAATTCAGGGTGTGCTGCACTACTGGAGTGCCAGTAATTTAGGTTGCTCTGCACTACTACAGGGTCAGTAATTGAGGGTATGCAGCACTATTGGAGTGTCAGCAATTGAGTGTGTTCTGCTCTATTGGAGTGTCAGTAATTGACGGTGTATTGCACGATTGGTGTGTCAGTAATTGATTGTCTGCTGCACTATTGGAGTGTCAGTAATTGAGTGTGTTCTGCTCTATTGGAGTGTCAGTAATTGACAGTGTATTGCACGATAGCAGTGTCAGTAATTGATTGTGTGCTGCACTATTGGAGTGTCAGTAATTGAGGCTGAGCTGCACGACTGGAGTATCAGTATTTGAGACTGTGCTGTAGAGACGGAAGGTCAGTCATTGAAAGTGTGCTGCATGATTGGAGGGTCAGTAGTTGAGGGTGTGCTGCATTAATGGAGTGTCAGTAATTGAAGGTGTGCCGCACTATTTCAGGGTTAGTAATTGAGGGTGTTCTGCACTATTGGAGTTTCAGTAATCGAGGGTGTGCTGCACTGTTGGAGGATCACTAATTGAGGGTGTGCCGCACTATTGGAGTGTCAGTCATTGAGAGAGTGCAGCAATATTGGAGTGTCAGTAATTGAGGGTTTTCTGCACTATTGGAGTGTCAGTAATTGAGGGTGTGCTGCACTATTGGAGTGTCAGTACTTGATGGTGTGCTGCACGACTGGAGTGTCAGTAATTGAGGGTGTGCAGCACTATTGGAGCGTCACTAATTGGGGTTGTGCGGCAATATTGGAGATTCAGTAATTGATGTTGTGGAGCACTACTGCAGTTTCAGTAATTGAGGGAGTGCTGCATTATTGGAGGTTCATTAATTGAGGCTGTGCTGCATTAATGGAGTAAAAGTTATTGAAGATGGGCTGCACTATTGGAGTGTCAGTAATTGAGGGTGTGCTGCACTATTCGAGGGTCAATAATTGAGGGTGTGCTCCACTAATTGATTTTCAGTAATTGAAGGTATGCTGCACTATTGGAGTATCAGTAATTGCAGGGGTACTGCATTATTGGAGTGTCAGCAATTAAGGGCGTTCAGCACTATTGGAGTGTCTGTAATTGAGGGTGGGCTGCACATTTGTAGGATCAGTAATTGATGGTGTGCTGCACTAATGGAGTTTCAGTAATTGAGGCTGTGCTGCACTATTGTAGTGTCAGTAATTGAGGGTGTGCTGCCCTATTGTAGTGTCAGTAATTGAGGGTGTGCTGCACTAATGTAGTGTCAGTAATTGAGGGTGTGCTTTACTATTGGAGTGTCAGTAATTGAAGGTGTGCTGCACTATTAGAGTGTCAGTAATTGAGGGTGTGCTGCACTGTTGGAGTGTCAGTAATTGACAGTGTGCTGCAGTATTGCAGTGCCAGTAATTGAGGGTGTGCTGCACCATTTTACAGTCAGAAATTGTGGGTGTGCTGCACTGTTGGAGAGTCAGTATTTGATAGTGTGGTGCACTATTGGATTTTCAGTTATTGAGGGTGTGCTGCACTATGGGAGCGTCAGTAATTGAGGGTGTGCTGCACCATTGAAGTGTCAGTAATTGACGGTTAACTGCATTACTGGAGGCTCAGTGATTGAGGGTGTGCCACACTATTTTTTGGTCAGTAATTGAGTGTGTGCTGCATTATTAGTGTGTCAGTATTTGGGGGTGTGCTGCTGTATTGGAGTGTCAGTATTTGAGGGTGTGCTGCACTATTGGAGGATCACTAATTGAGGGTGTTCTGCACTATTGGAGTGTAAGTAATTGAGGGTGTGCAGCACTACTGCAGTGTCATTAATTGAGAGTGTTCTGCACTATGGAGTGTCAGTAATTGAGGGTGTGCTGCGCTATGGGAGTGTAAGTAATTGAGAGTTTGCTGCACTATTGGAGTGTCAGTAATTGAGGGTGTTTTGCACTATTGTAGTTTCAGTAATTGAGTGTCTGCTGCACTAATGGGTTTTCAGTAATTCAGTGTCTGCTGCACTATTGGAGTATCAGTAGTTGAGGGTGTGCTGCACAATTGGAGTGTCAGTAATTGAGGGTGTGCTGCACTATTGGAATTTCATTAATTGAGTCTGTGCAGCACTATTGCAGGGTCAGTAATTGAGTGTGAGCTGCACCATTGAAGGGTCATTAACTGACTGTACTGCATTATTGGAGTGCAAGTAATTGAGGGGGTGCTGCACTATTAGAGTGTCAGTAATTGAAGGTGTGCTGCGCTGTTGGAGTGTCAGTAATTGACAGTGTGCTGCACTATTGGAGTGCCAGTAATTGAGGATGTGCTGCACCATTTTACGGTCAGAAATTGTGGTTGTGCTGCACTGTCGGAGAGTCAGTATTTGATAGTATGGTGCACTATTGGATTTTCAGTTATTGAGAATGTGTTGTATTGTTGGAGGGTCAGTAATTGAGGGTGTGCTGCACTATGGGAGCATCAGTAATTGAGGGTGTGCTGCTCTATTGGAGTGTCAGTAATTGAGGGTGTGCTGCTCTATTGGAGTGTCAGTAATTGAGGGTGTGCTGCACTATTGGAATGTCAGTAATTGAGGGTGTGCTGCTCTATTGGAGTGTCAGTAATTCAGGGAGGGCTGCAGTATTTGAGGGTCAGTAATTGAGGGTGTGCTTTACTATTGGAGTGTCAGTAATTGAGGGTGTGCTGTACTATTGGAGGGTCAGTAATTGAAGATGTGCTGCACTATTGGAGTGTCAGTAATTGAGGGTGTGCTGCACTATTGTAGTGTCAGTCATTGAGACTGTGCAGCACTATTGGAGTGTCAGTAATTGAGGGTGTTCTGCACTATTGGAGTGTCTGTAATTGAGGGTGCGCTACACTATTGGAGTGTCAGTTCTTGATGGTGTGCGGCATGATTGGAGTGTCAGCAACTGAGGGTGTGCCGCACTATTGGAGTGTCAGTAATTGAGGGTGTGCTGCAGAAATGGATTTACAGTAATTGAGGGTGTGCTGCACTATTGTAGTGTCAGTAATTGTGGTTGTGCGGCACAATTGGTATGTCAATAATTGAGAGTGTTTTGCATTATTGCAGTGTCATTAATTGAGGGTTGGCTGCGCTAATGGTTTTTCAGTAATTCAGTGTGGGCTGCACTATTGCAATTTCATTAAATGAGGGTGTGCAGCATTATTGCAGGGTCAGAAATTGAGGTTGAGCTGCACTACAGAAGGATCAGTAAATGAGACTGTACTGCATTATTGGAGTACAAGTAATTGAGGGTGTGCTGCACTGCTGGAGTTTCAGTAATTGAGGGAGTGCTGCATTATTGGAGGTTCATTAATTGAGTGTATGCTGCACTATTCAAGGGTCAGTAATTGAGGGTGTTCTCCACTAATGGATTTTCAGTAATTGAAGGTATGCTGTGCATATGGAGTGTCAGTAATTGCAGGGGTGCTGCATTATTGGAGTGTCAGCAATTGAGGGTGTGCAGCACTTTTGGAGGGTCAGTAATTGATGGTGTACTGCACTAATGGAGTTGCAGTAATTGAGGGTGCGCTGCACTACTGTAGTGTCAGTAATTGTGGGTGTGCTGCACTATTGGATTGTCATTAATTGACGTTGCGCAGCACTATTGTAGTTTCAGTAATTGATGGTGAGCTGCACCATTGGAGGGTCAGTAATTGAGGGTGTGCTGCATTATTGTAGTTTAAGCAATTGGTGTGCTGCACTATTGGAGTGTGAATAATTGAGGGTGTGCTGCACTATTCAAGGATCAGTAATTCAGGGAGTGCTTTACTATTGGAGTGTCAGTAATTGAGGGTGTGCTGCACGATTGGATGGTCAGTAATTGAGGGTGTGCTGCACTTTTGTAGGATCAGTAATTGATGGTGTGCTGCACTAATGGAGTTTCAGTAATTGAGGCTGTGCTGCACTATTGTAGTGTCAGTAATTGAGGGTGTGCTGCACTATTGGAGTGTCAGTAATTGAAGGTGTGCTGCACTATTAGACTGTCAGTAATTGAGGGTGTGCTGCACTGTTGGAGTGTCAGTAATTGACAGTGTGCTGCACTATTGGAGTGTCAGTAATTGAGGGTGTGCTGCACCATTTTACGGTCAGAAATTGTGGGTGTGCTGCACTGTTAGAGAGTCAGTATTTGATAGTGTGGTGCAATATTGGATTTTCAGTTATTGAGGATGTGTTGTATTGTTGGAGGGTCAGTAATTGAGGGTGTGCTGCACTACAGTAGTGTCAGTAATTGTGGGAATGCTGCACTAATGGATTTTCAGTAATTGAGGGTGTGTGACACTATTGTAGTGTCAGCAATTGAGGGTGTGCGGCACTATTGGATTGTCAGTAATTGAGGGTGTGCTGCATTATTGCAGGATAAGTAATTGAGGGTGTGCTGCATTATTGTAGTTTCAATACTTGAGGATGAGCTGCACTGTTAGAGTGTCAGTAATTGAGGGTGTGCTGCACTGTTGGAGGGTCTTAATTGAAGCTGGGCTGCACTATTGCAGGGTCAGTAATTCAGGGTGTGCTTTACTATTGGAGTGTCAGTAATTGGGGGTGTGCTGCACGATTGGACGGTCAGTAGTTGAGGGTGTGCTGCACTGTTGGAGTGTCAGTAGTTGAGGGTGTGCTGCATGATTGGAGTGTCAGTATTTGACAGTGTGCTGCACTATGGAATGCTCAGTAATTGAGGTTGTTCTGCACTGTTGGAGTGTCAGTAATTGAGGGTGTGCTGCACTATTGGACTGTAAGTAATTCAGGATTAGCTGCATTATTGGAAGCTCGGTGATTGAGGGTGTGCTGCACTACTGGTGGATCAGTAATTGTGTGTGTGCTGCATTATTAGTGGGTCAGTAATTAAGGGTGTGCTGCACTATTGGAACGTCACTAATTGGGGTTGTGCGGCAATATTGGAGATTCAGTAATTGACGTTGTGCAGCACTACTGCAGTTTCAGTAATTGAGTGAGTGCTGCATTATTGGAGGTTCATTAATTGAGGCTGTGCTGCATTATTGGAGTAAAAGTTATTGAAGATGGGCTGCACTATTGGAGTGTCAGTAATTGAGTGTGTGCTGCACTATTGGAGGGTCAATAATTGAGGGTGTGCTCCACTAATGGATTTTCAGTAATTGAAGGTGTGCTGCACTAATGGAGTATCAGTAATTGCAGGGGTACTGCATTATTGGAGTGTCAGCAATTGAGGGCGTTCTGCACTATTGGAGTGTCTGTAATTGAGGGTGTGCAGCACTTTTGGAGGGTCAGTAATTGATGGTGTGCTGCACTAATGGAGTTGCAGTAATTGAGGGTGCGCTGCACTATTGGAGTGTCAGTAATTGAGGGTGTGCTGCACTATTGGATTGTCATTAATTGACGTTGCGCAGCACTATTGTAGTTTCCGTAATTGATGGTGAGCTGCACCATTGGAGGGTCAGTAATTGAGGGTGTGCTGCATTATTGTAGTTTAAGCAATTGGTGTGCTGCACAATTGGAGTGTGAATAATTGAGGGTGTGCTGCACTATTCAAGGTTCAGTAATTCAGGGAGTGCTTTACTATTGGAGTGTCAGTAATTGAGGGTGTGCTGCACGATTGGATGGTCAGTAATTGAGGGTGTGCTGCACTAATGGAGTTTCAGTAATTGAGGCTGTGCTGCACTATTGTAGTGTCAGTAATTGAGGTTGTGCTGCACTATTGTAGTGTCAGTAATTGAGGGTGTGCTGCACTATTAGAGTGTCAGTAATTGAGGGTGTGCTGCACTGTTGGAGTGTCAGTAATTGACAGTGTGCTGCACTATTGGTGGATCAGTAATTGTGTGTGTGCTGCATTATTAGTGGGTCAGTAATTAAGGGTGTGCTGCACTATTGGAACGTCACTAATTGGGGTTGTGCGGCAATATTGGAGATTCAGTAATTGACGTTGTGCAGCACTACTGCAGTTTCAGTAATTGAGTGAGTGCTGCATTATTGGAGGTTCATTAATTGAGGCTGTGCTGCATTATTGGAGTAAAAGTTATTGAAGATGGGCTGCACTATTGGAGTGTCAGTAATTGAGTGTGTGCTGCACTATTGGAGGGTCAATAATTGAGGGTGTGCTCCACTAATGGATTTTCAGTAATTGAAGGTGTGCTGCACTAATGGAGTATCAGTAATTGCAGGGGTACTGCATTATTGGAGTGTCAGCAATTGAGGGCGTTCTGCACTATTGGAGTGTCTGTAATTGAGGGTGTGCAGCACTTTTGGAGGGTCAGTAATTGATGGTGTGCTGCACTAATGGAGTTGCAGTAATTGAGGGTGCGCTGCACTATTGGAGTGTCAGTAATTGAGGGTGTGCTGCACTATTGGATTGTCATTAATTGACGTTGCGCAGCACTATTGTAGTTTCCGTAATTGATGGTGAGCTGCACCATTGGAGGGTCAGTAATTGAGGGTGTGCTGCATTATTGTAGTTTAAGCAATTGGTGTGCTGCACAATTGGAGTGTGAATAATTGAGGGTGTGCTGCACTATTCAAGGTTCAGTAATTCAGGGAGTGCTTTACTATTGGAGTGTCAGTAATTGAGGGTGTGCTGCACGATTGGATGGTCAGTAATTGAGTGTGTGCTGCACCTTTGTAGGATCAGTAATTGATGGTGTGCTGCACTAATGGAGTTTCAGTAATTGAGGCTGTGCTGCACTATTGTAGTGTCAGTAATTGAGGGTGTGCTGCACTATTGTAGTGTCAGTAATTGAGGGTGTGCTGCACTATTAGAGTGTCAGTAATTGAGGGTGTGCTGCACTGTTGGAGTGTCAGTAATTGACAGTGTGCTGCACTATTGGAGTGTCAGTAATTGAGGGTGTGCTGCACCATTTTACGGTCAGAAATTGTGGGTGTGCTGCACTGTTGGAGAGTCAGTGTTTGATAGTGTGGTGCACTATTGGATTTTCAGTTATTGAGGATGTGTTGTATTGTTGGAGGGTCAGTAATTGAGGGGGTGCTGCACTATTAGAGTGTCAGTAATTGAGGGTGTGCTGCACTGTTGGAGTGTCAGTAATTGACAGTGTGCTGCACTATTGGAGTGTCAGTAATTGAGGGTGTGCTGCACCATTTTACGGTCAGAAATTGTGGGTGTGCTGCACTGTTGGAGAGTCAGTATTTGATAGTGTGGTGCACTATTGGATTTTTAGTTATTGAGGATGTGTTGTATTGTTGGAGGGTCAGTAATTGAGGGTGTGCTGCACCACTGGAGTGTCAGTAATTGACGGTTAACTGCATTACTGGAGGCTCAGTGATTGAGGGTGTGCCACACTATTTTTGGGTCAGTAATTGAGTGTGTGCTGCATTATTAGTGTGTCAGTATTTGGGGGTGTGCTGCAGTATTGGAGTGTCAGTATTTGATGGTGTGCTGCACCATTGGAGTTTCAGTAATTGAAGTGTCCAGCATTACTTGTGTTTCAGTAATTGAGCGAGTTATGCACTATTGGAGGGTCATTAATTGAGGTTGTGCTGCACTATTCGAAGTTCAGTAATTGAGGGTGTACTGCACTATTGGAGTGTCAGGAATTGAGGTTGTGCTGCACTATTGGAGTGTCAGTAATTGGGGGTGTGCTGCACTATTGGAGCATCATTACTTGAGGGTGTGCTGCACTACAGTAGTGTCAGTAATTGTGGGAGTGTTGCACTAATGGATTTTCAGTAATTGAGGGTGTGTGACACTATTGTAGTGTCAGCAGTTGAGGGTGTGCTGCACTATTGGATTGTCAGTAATTGAGGGTGTGCTGCACTATTGCAGGATAAGTAATTGAGGGTGTGCTGCACTATGGGAGCATCAGTAATTGAGGGTATGCTGCACTATTGGAGTGTCAGTAATTGAGGGTGAGCTGCACCACTGGAGTATCAGTAATTGAGGGTGTGCTGCAGAGTTGGAAGGTCAGTCTTTGAGGGTGTGCTGGACTATTAGAGTTTCACTAATTGACGTTGTGCACAATCTTGGAGTTACTGTAATTGAGGGTGTGCTGCACTATTGGAGAGTCAGTAATTGAGGGTTTACTGCATTATAGGAGTATAAGTAATTGAGGGTGTGCTGCACCTTTGGAGTGTCAGTAATTGACGGTTAACTGCATTACTGGAGGCTCAGTGATTGAGGGTGTGCCACATTATTTTTGGGTCAGTAATTGAGTGTGTGCTGCATTATTAGTGTGTCAGTATTTGGGGGTATGCTGCACTATTGGAGTGTCAGTATTTGAGGGTGTGCTGCACTATTGGAGAATCAGTAATTGAGGGTGTGCTGCACTATTGGAATTTCATTAATTGAGTCTGTGCAGCACTATTGCAGGGTCAGTAATTGAGTGTGAGCTGCACCATTGAAGGGTCATTAACTGACTGTACTGCATTATTGGAGTGCAAGTAATTGAGGGTGTGCTGCACTATTGGAGGGTCAGGAATTGAGGGTGTGCAGCACTACTGCAGTGTCATTAATTGAGAGTGTTCTGCACTATGGAGTGTCAGTAATTGAGGGTGTGCTGCGCTATGGGAGTGTCAGTAATTGATGGTGTGCTGCACGATTGGAGTGTCAGTTCTTGATGGAGTGCTGCACGAATGGATTGTCAGTAATTGAGCGTGTGCTGCACTATTGGAGTGTCAGTAATTGTGGGTGAGCTGCACCACTGGAGTATCAGTAATTGAGGGTGTGCTGCAGAGTCGGAAGGTCAATCTTTGAAGGTGTGCTGCACGATAGGAGAGTCAGTAGTTGAGGGTGTGCTGCATTAATGGAGTGTCAGTAATTGAGGGTGTGCTGCACTATTGGAGTGTCAGTAATTGAGGGTGTGCTGCACTATTGGTGTGTCAGTAATTGAGGGTGTGCTGCACTATTGGAGTGCCAGTAATTGAAGGTGTGCTGCGCTGTTGGAGTGTCAGTAATTGACAGTGTGCTGCACTATTGGAGTGCCAGTAATTGAGGATGTGCTGCACCATTTTACGGTCAGAAATTGTGGTTGTGCTGCACTGTCGGAGAGTCAGTATTTGATAGTATGGTGCACTATTGGATTTTCAGTTATTGAGAATGTGTTGTATTGTTGGAGGGTCAGTAATTGAGGGTGTGCTGCACTATGGGAGCATCAGTAATTGAGGGTGTGCTGCACTATTGGAGTGTCAGTAATTGAGGGTGAGATGCACCACTGGAGTATCAGTAATTGAGGGTGTGCTGCAGAGTTGGAAGGTCAGTCTTTGAGGGTGTGCTGCACTATTGGAGAGTCAGTAATTGAGGGTTTACTGCATTATAGGAGTATAAGTAATTGAGGGTGTGCTGCACCTTTGGAGTGTCAGTAATTGACGGTTAACTGCATTACTGGAGGCTCAGTGATTGAGGGTGTGCCACACTATTTTTGGGTCAGTAATTGAGTGTGTGCTGCATTATTAGTGTGTCAGTATTTGGGGGTGTGCTGCACTATTGGAGTGTCAGTATTTGAGGGTGTGCTGCACTATTGGAGAATCAGTAATTGACGTTGTCCAGCATTACTTGTGTTTCAGTAATTGAGCGAGTGCTGCACTATTGGAGGGTCATTAATTGAGGGTGTACTGCACTAATCGAAGGTCAGTAATTGAGGTTGTGCTGCACTATTGGATGTCAGTAATTGGCGGTGTGCTGCACTATTGGAGCATCATTACTTGAGGTTGTGCTGCACTACAGTAGTGTCAGTAATTGTGGGAGTGCTGCACTAATGGATTTTCAGTAATTGAGGGTGTGTGGCACTGTTGCAGTATCAGCAATTGAGGGTGTGCTGCACTATTGTAGTGTCAGCAATTGAGGGTGTGCTGCACTATTGGATTGTCAGGAATTGAAGGTGTGTTGCACTATTGCAGTGTAATTGAGGTTGTGCTTTACTCTTGGAGGGTCAGTAATTGGGGGTGTGCTGCACTATTGGACGGTCAGTAGTTGAGGGTGTGCTGCATGATTGGAGTGTCAGTATTTGACAGTGTGCTGCACTATGGGATGCTCAGTAATTGAGGTTGTTCTGCACTGTTGGAGGATCAGTAATTGAGGGTGTGCAGCACTACTGGAGTGTCAGTAATTGAGTGTGTTCTGCACTATTGAAGTGTCAGTAATTGAGGGTGTGCTGCACAATGGGAGTGTCAGTAATTGATGGTGTTCTGCACTATTGGAGTGTCAGTTCTTGATGGTGTGCTGCACGAATGGATTGTCAGTAATTGAGTGTGTGCTGCACCATTGGAGTGTCAGTAATTGAGGCTGAGCTGCACCACTGGAGTATCAGTAATGGAGGGTGTGCTGCAGAGTCGGAAGGTCAGTCTTTGAAGGTGTGCTGCACGATAGGAAAGTCAGTAGTTGAGGGTGTGCTGCATTAATGGAGTGTCAGTAATTGAGGGTGTGCTGCACTATTGGAGTTTCAGTAATCGAGGGTGTGCTGCACTATTGGAGGGTCAGTAATTGAGAGTGTGCTGCACTATTGGAGGGTCAGTAATTGAAGGTGTGCTGCACTATTGGAGGGTCAGTACTTGAGGGTGTGCTGCACTATTGGAATGTCAGTACTTGAGTGTGTGCTGCACTACTGGAGTGTCAATATTTGACAGTGTGCTGCACTATGGGATGCTCAGTAATTGAGGTTGTGCTGCACTGTTGGAGTGTCAGTAATTGAGGGTGTGCTGCACTATTGTACTGTCAGTAATTGAGGGTGTGCTGCACTATTGGAGTGCCAGTAATTGAGGATTAGCTGCAATTTTGGAGGCTCGGTGATTGAGGGTGCACCACACTATTGGTGGATCAGTAATTGTGTGTGTGTTGCATTATTAGAGGGTCAGTAATTAAGGGTGTGCTGCACTATTGGAGCGTCACTAATTGGGGTTGTGCAGCAATATTGGACTTTCAGTAATTGACTCTGTGCAGCACTAATGGAGTTTCAGTAATTGAGGGAGTGCTGCATTATTGGAGGTTCATTCATTAAGGCTGTGGCGCATTATTGGAGTATAAGTTATTGACGGTGGGCTGCACTATTGGAGTGTCAGTAATTGAGTGTGTGCTGCACTATTCGAGGGTCAGTAATTGAGGGTGTGCTCCACTAATTGATTTCCAGTAATTGAAGGTGTGCTGCGCTGTTGGAGTGTCAGTAATTGACAGTGTGCTGCACTATTGGAGTGCCAGTAATTGAGGATGTGCTGCACCATTTTACGGTCAGAAATTGTGGTTGTGCTGCACTGTCGGAGAGTCAGTATTTGATAGTGTGGTGCACTATTGGATTTTCATTTATTGAGAATGTGTTGTATTGTTGGAGGGTCAGTAATTGAGGGTGTGCTGCACTATGAGAGCATCAGTAATTGAGGGTGTGCTGCACTGTGGAGTGTCAGTAATTGAGGGTGTGCTGCACGATTGGATGTTCAGTAATTGAGGGTGTGCTGCACTGTTGGAGTGTCAGTAATTGAGGGTGTGCTGCACCTTTGTAGGGTCAGTAATTGACGGTATGCTGCACTAATGGAGTTTCAGTAATTGAGGCTGTGCTGCACTATTGTAGTGACAGTAATTGAGGGTGTGCTGCGCTATTGTGTCAGTAATTGAGGGTGTGCTTTACTATTGGAGTGTCAGTAATTGAAGGTGTGCTGCACTATTGTAGTGTCAGTAATTGAGGGTGTGCTGCAATATTGGAGTGTCAGTAATTGAGGGTGTGCTGCACTATTAGAGTTTCACTAATTGACGTTGTGCAGCACTCTTGGAGTTTCTGTAATTGAGGGTGTGCTGCACTATTGGAGAGTCAGTAATTGAAGTTGTACTGCATTATAGGAGTATAACTAATTGAGGGTGTGCTGTACCACTTGAGTGTCAGCAATTGAGGGTGTGCTGCACTAGTGGGGTGTCATTAATTGAGGGAGTGCTGCACCATTGGACAGTTGTTGTAATTGTGATTGTGCAGCCCTGTCGGAGAGTCAGTATTTGACAGTGTGCTGCACCATTGGATGCTCAGTAATTGTGGATATGCTGCACTGTTGGAGTATCAGTAATTGAGGGTGTGCTGCACCGTTGGAGTGTCAGTAATTGACGGTTAACTGCATTACTGGAGGCTCAGTGATTGAGGGTGTGCCACACTATTTTTGGGTCAGTAATTGAGTGTGTGCTGCATTATTAGTGTGTCAGTATTTGGGGGAGTGCTGCACAATTGGAGTGTCAGTATTTAAGGGTGTGCTGCACCATTTTACGGTCAGAAATTGTGGTTGTGCTGCACCGTCGGAGAGTCATTATTTGATAGTGTGGTGCACTATTGGCTTTTCAGTTATTGAGGATGTATTGTATTGTTGGAGGGTCAGTAATTGAGGCTGTGCTGCACTATGGGAGCATCAGTAATTCAGGGAGTGCTTTACTATTGGAGTGTCAGTAATTGAGGATGTGCTGCACTAATGTAGTGTCAGTAATTCAGGGTGTGCTGCACTATTGTGTCAGTAATTGAGTGTGTGCTGCACTATTAGAGTGTCAGTAATTGAGGGTGTGCTGCACGATTGGAGTGTCAGTAATTGAAGGTGTGCTGCACTATTGTAGTGTCAGTAATTGAGGGTGTGCTGCACTATTGTAGTGTCAGTAATTGAGGGTGTGCTGCACTATTGTGTCAGTAATTGAGGGTGTGCTGCACCTTTGTAAGGTCAGTAATTGAGGGTGTGCTGCACTATTCGTGTGTCAGTAATTGAGGGTGTGCTGCACTATTGTGTCAGTAATTGAGGGTGTGCTGCACTATTGGAGTGTCAGTAATTGAGGGTGTGCTGCACGATTGGAGTGTCAGTAATTGAGGGTGTGCTGCACTATTGGAGTGTCAGTAATTGAGGGTGTGCTGCACTATTGGAGTGTCAGTAATTGAGGGTGTTCTGCACTATGGGAGTTTCTGTAATTGTGGGAGTGCTGCACTATTGGAGGGTCAGTAATTGAGTTTGTACTGCATTGTAGGAGTATAACTAATTGAGGGTGTGCTGTACTACTAGAGTGTCAGCAATTGAGGGTGTGCTGCACTAGTGGGGTGTCATTAATTGAGGGAGTGCTGCACCATTGGACAGTTGTTGTAATTGTGGTTGTGCAGCTCTGTCGGAGAGTCAGTATTTGACAGTGTGCTGCACTATTGGAGGGTCAGTAATTGTGGATATGCTGCACTGTTGGAGTATCAGTATTTGAGGGTGTGCTGCACCTTTGGAGTGTCAGTAATTGACGGTTAACTGCATTACTGGAGGCTCAGTGATTGAGGGTGTGCCACCCTATTTTTGCGTCAGTAATTGAGTGTGTGCTGCATTATTAGTGTGTCAGTATTTGGGGGTGTGGTGCACTATTGGAGTGTCGGTATTTGAGGGTGTGCTGCACTATAGCAGTTTCAGTAATTGACGTTGTCCAGCATTACTTGTGTTTCAGTAATTGAGCAAGTGCTGCACTATTGGAGGGTCATTAATTGAGGGTGTGCTGCACTAATCGATGGTCAGTAATTGAGGGTGTACTGCACTATTGGAGTGCCAGAAATTGAGGTTGTGCTGCACTACTGGAGTGTCAGTAATTGCGGGTGTGCTGCACTATTAGAATATCATTACTTGAGGGTATGCTGCACTATTGTAGTGTCAGTAATTGTGGGAGTGCTGCACTAATGGATTTTCAGTAATTGAGGGTGTGCGGCACTATTGTAGTGTCAGCGATTGAGTGTGTGCTGCACGATTGCAGTGTCAGTAATTGAGGGTGTGCTGCACTATTGGATTGTCAGTAATTGAGGGTGTGTTGCACTATTGCAGAGTAAGTAATTGAGGGTGTGCTGCACTGTTGGAGTGTCAGTAATTGACAGTGTGCTGCACTATTGGAGTGCCAGTAATTGAGGGTGTGCTGCACTATTAGACTGTCAGTAATTGAGGGTGTGCTGCACTGTTGGAGTGTCAGTAATTGACAGTGTGCTGCACTATTGGAGTGCCAGTAATTGAGAGTGTGCTGCACCATTTTACGGTCAGAAATTGAGGGTGTGCTGCACTATCGGAGAGTCAGTATTTGATAGTGTGGTTCACTTTTGGATTTTCAGTTATTGAGGATGTGTTGTATTGTTGGAGGGTCAGTAATGAGGGTGTGCTGCACTATGGGAGCGTCAGTAATTGAGGGTGTGCTGCACTATTGGAGTGTCAGCAATTGAGGGTGTGCTGCACTATTGGAGGGTCAGTAATTGAGGGTGTACTGCATTATAGGAGTATAAGTAATTGAGGGTGCGCTGTACTACTAGAGTGTCAGCAATTGAGGGTGTGCTGCACTAGTGGGGTGTCATTAATTGAGGGAGTGCTGCAGCATTGGACGGTGGTTGTAATTGTGGTTGTGCAGCCCTGTCGGAGAGTCAGTATTTCACAGTGTGCACCACTATTGGAGGGTCAGTAATTGTAGACATGTTGCACTGTTGGAGGGTCAGTAATTGAGGGTGTGCTGCACCATTGGAGTGTCAGTAATTGACGGTTAACTGCATTACTGGAGGCTCAGTGATTGAGGATGTGCCACACTATTTTTGGGTCAGTAATTGAGTGTGTGCTGCATTATTAGTGTGTCAGTATTTGGAGAGGTGCTGCAGTATTGTAGTGTCAGTATTTGAGGGTGTGCTGCACTATTGGGGTTTCATTAATTGACGTTGTCCAGCATTACTTGTGTTTCAGTAATTGAGCAAGTGCTGCACTGTTGGAGGGTCATTAATTGAGGGTGTGCTGCACTAATCGAAGGTCAGTAATTGATGGTGTACTGCACTATTGGAGTGTCAGAAATTGAGGTTGTGCGGCACTATTGGATGTCAGTAATTGGGGGTGTGCTGCACTATTGGAGCATCATTACTTGAGGGTGTGCTGCACTATTGTAGTGTCAGTAATTGTGGGAGTGCTGCACTAATGGATTTTCAGTAATTGAGGCTGTGCGGCACTATTGTAGTGTCAGCAATTGAGGGTCTGCTGCACTATCGGATTGTCAATAATTGAGTGTGTGCTGCACTATTGCAGAGTAAGTAATTGAGGGTGTGCTGCACTAATTGGAGTGTCAGTAACTGAGGGTGTGCTGCACTGTTGGAGTGTCAGTAATTGACAGTGTACTGCACTATTGGAGTGCCAGTAATTGAGGGTGTGCTGCACCATTTTACGGTCAGAAATTGTGGGTGTGCTGCACTGTCGGAGAGTCAGTATTTGATAGTGTGGTGCACATTTGGATTTTCAGTTATTGAGGATGTGTTGTATTGTTGGAGGGTCAGTAATGAGGGTGTGCTGCACTATGGGAGCGTCAGTAATTGAGGGTGTGCTGCACTATTGGAGGGTCAGTAATTGAGGGTGGGCTGCACTATTGGAGTTTCACTAATTGACGTTGTGCAGCACTCTTGGAGTTTCTGTCATTGATGGTGTGCTGCACTACTGGAGGGTCAGTAATTGAGGGTGTACTGCATTATAGGAGTATAAGTAATTGAGGGTGTGCTGTACTATTGGAGTGTCAGCAATTGAGGGTGTGCTGCACTAGTGGGGTGTCATTAATTGAGGGAGTGCTGCACCATTGGACAGTGGTTGTAATTGTGGTTGTGCAGCCCTGTCAGAGGGTCAGTATTTGACAGTGTGCTGCACTATTGGAGGGTCAGTAATTGTGGATATGCTGCGCTGTTGGAGTGTCAGTAATTGAGTCTGTGCTGCACCTTTGGGGTGTCAGTAATTGACTGTTAACTGCATTACTGGAGGCTCAGTGATTGAGGGTGTGCCACACTATTTTTGGGTCGGTAATTGAGTGTGTGCTGCATTATTAGTGTGTCAGTATTTGGGGGTGTGCTGCAGTATTGGAGTGTCAGAATTTGAGTGTGTGCTGTGCTATTGGAGTTTCAGTAATTGACGTTGTCCAGCATTACTTGTGTTTCAGTAATTGAGCGAGTGCTGCATTATTGGAGGGTCATTAATTGAGGGTGTGCTGCACTAATCGAAGGTCAGTAATTGAGGGTGTACTGCACTATTGGAGTGTCAGTAATTGAGGGCGTGCTGCACTAATCGAAGGTCAGTAATTGAGGGTGTACTGCACTATTGGAGTGTCAGAAATTGAGGTTGTGTGGCACTATTGGATGTCAGTAATTGTGGGAGTGCTGCACTAATGGATTTTCAGTAATTGAGGGTGTGCGGCACTATTGTAGTGTCAGCAATTGAGGGTGTGCTGCACTATTGGATTGTCAGTAATTGAGGGTGTGTTGCACTATTGCAGGGTAAGTAATTGGGGGTGTGCTTTACTATTGGAGTGTCAGTAGTTGAGGGTTTGCTGCATGATTGGAGAGTCAGTATTTGACAGTGTGCTGCACTATGGGATGCTCAGTAATTGAGGTTGTTCTGCACTGTTGGAGGGTCAGTAATTGAGGGTGTGCTGCACTGTTGGAGTGTCAGTAATTGAGGGTGTGCTGCACTATTGGACTGTCAGTAATTGAGGGTGTGCTGCACTATTGGAGTGTCAGTAATTGAGGGTGTGCTGCACTATTGGAGTGTAAGTAATTGAGGGTTAACTGCATTATTGGAAGCTCGGTGATTGAGGGTGTGCCGCACTATTGGTGCATCAGTAATTGTGTGTGTGCTGAATTATTAGTGGGTCAGTAATTAAGAGTGTGCTGCACTATTGGAGCGTCACTAATTGGGGTTGTGCGGCAATATTGGAGATTCAGTAATTGATGTTGTGCAGCACTACTGCAGTTTCAGTAATTGAAGGAGTGCTGCACAATTGGAGGGTCATTAATTGAGGCTGCGCTGCATTATTGGAGTCAAAGTTATTGAAGGTGGGCTGCACTATTGGAGTGTTAGTAATTGAGGGTGTACTGCACTATTGGGGGGTCAGTAATTGAGGCTGTGCTCCACTAATGGATTTTCAGTAATTGATAGTGTGCTGCACTGTTGGAGTATCAGTAATTGCAGGGGTACTGCATTATTGGAGTGTCAGCAATTGAGGGCATTCTGCACTATTGGAGTGTCTGTAATTGAGGGTGTGCTGTACCTTTGGAGGGTCAGTAATTGATGGTGTGCTGCACTAATGGAGTTTCCGTAATGAGGGTGTGCAGCACTATTGTAGTTTCAGTAATTGATATTGAGCTGTACCATTGGAGGGTCATTAATTGAGGGTGTGCTGCATTATTGGAGTTTAAGCAGTTGAGGGTCTACTCCACTATTGGAGTGTGAGTAATTGAGGTTGTGCTGCACTATTCAAGGGTCAGTAATTCAGGGAGTGCTTTACTATTGGAGTGTCAGTATTTGATGGTGTGCTGCACTATTGGAGTGTCAGAAATTGAGGGTGTGCTGCACTAATGCAGTTTCAGTAATTGAGGGTGTGCTGCCCTATTGTAGTGTCAGTAATTGAGGGAGTGCTGCACTATTGTAGTGTCAGTAATTAAGGGTGTGCTGCACGATTGGATGTTCAGTAATTGAGGGTGTGCTACACTATTGCAGTGTCAGTAATTGAGGGTGTGCTGCACTATTGGAGTGTCAATTATTGAGGGTGTTCTGCACTTTTGGAGTGTCAGTAATTGACGGTGTGCTGCACTATTGGAGTGCCAGTAATTGTGGGTGTGCTGCACTGTTGGAGTGTCAGTAATTGATCGTGTGCTGCACTATTGCAGTGTCAGTAATTGAGGGTTAGCTGCATTATTGGAGGCTCAGTGCTTGAGGGTGTGCTACACTATTGCAGTGTCAGTAATTGAGGGTGTGCTGCACTATTGGAGTGTCAATTATTGAGGGTGTTCTGCACTTTTGGAGTGTCAGTAATTGACGGTGTGCTGCACTATTGGAGTGCCAGTAATTGTGGGTGTGCTGCACTGTTGGAGTGTCAGTAATTGATCGTGTGCTGCACTTTTGCAGTGTCAGTAATTGAGGGTTAGCTGCATTATTGGAGGCTCAGTGCTTGAGGGTGTGCTGCACCATTGTTGGGTCAGTAATTGAGTGTGTGCTGCATTATTAGTGTGTCAGTAATTGAGGCTGTGCTGCACTATTGGAGTTTCAGTAATTAACGGAGAGCTACACTATTGCAGGGTCATCAATTGAGGCTGTACTGCATTATCAGAGTGTTAGCAATTGAGGGTGGGCTGCACTATTGGAGTGTCAGTAATTGAGGGTGTACTGCACTATTGGAGTGTCAAAAATTGAGGTTGTGCTGCACTATTGCATTGTCAGTAATTGAGGGTGTGCTGCACTATTGTGTCAGTAATTGAGGGTGTGCTTTACTATTGGAGTGTCAGTAATTGAAGGTGTGCTGCACTATTGTAGTGTCAGTAATCGAGGGTGTGCTGCACTATTGGAGGGTCAGTAATTTAGGGTGGGCTGCACTATTAGAGTTTCACTAATTGACATTGTTCAGCACTCTTGGAGTTTCTGTAATTGAGGGTGTGCTGCACTATTGAAGGGTCAGTAATTGAGGTTATACTGCATTATAGGAGTATAACTAATTGAGGGTGTGCTGTACCACTTGAGTGTCAGCAATTGAGGGTGTGCTGCACTAGTGGGGTGTCATTAATTGAAGGAGTGCTGCACCATTGGACAGTTGTTGTAATTGTGGTTGTGCAGCCCTGTCGGAGAGTCAGTATTTGACAGTGTGCTGCACCATTGGATGCTCAGTAATTGTGGATATGCTGCACTGCTGGAGTATCAGTAATTGAGGGTGTGCTGCACCACTGGAGTGTCAGTAATTGACGGTTAACTGCATTACTGGAGGCTCAGTGATTGAGGGTGTGCCACACTATTTTTGGGTCAGTAATTGAGTGTGTGCTGCATTATTAGTGTGTCAGTATTTGGGGGTGTGCTGCACTATTGGAGTGTCAGTATTTGAGGGTGTGCTGCACCATTTTACGGTCAGAAATTGTGGTTGTGCTGCACTGTCGGAGAGTCATTATTTGATAGTGTGGTGCACTATTGGATTTTGAGTTATTGAGGATGTGTTGTATTGTTGGAGGGTCAGTAATTGAGGCTGTGCTGCACTATGGGAGCATCAGTAATTCAGGGAGTGCTTTACTATTGGAGTGTCAGTAATTCAGGATGTGCTAATCCTTTGTAGGGTCAGTAACTGAGGGTGTGCTGCACTAATGGAGTTTCAGTAATTGAGGCTGTGCTGCACTATTGTAGTGTCAGTAATTGAGGGCGTGCTGCACTATTGTGTCAGTAATTGAGGGTGTGCTGCACTATTGTGTCATTAATTGAGGGTGTGCTGCACTATTGGAGTGTCAGTAATTGAGGGTGTGCTGCACTATTGTGTCAGTAATTGAGGGTGTGCTCCACTATTGTAGTGTCAGTAATTGAGGGTGTGCTGCACTATGGGCGCGTCAGTAATTGAGAGTGTGCTGCACTATTCGTGTGTCAGTAATTGAGGGTGTGCTGCACTATTGGAGTGTCAGTAATTGAGGTTGTGCTGCACGATTGGAGTGTCAGTAATTGAGGGTGTGCTGCACTATTGGAGTGTCAGTAATTGAGGGTGTGCTGCACTATTAGAGTTTCACTAATTGACGTTGTGCAGCACTCTTGGAGTTTCTGAAATTGAGGGGTGTGCTGCACTATTGGAGGGTCAGTAATTGAGGTTGTACTGCATTGTAGGAGTATAACTAATTGAGGGTGTGCTGCACCATTGGAGTGTCAGTAATTGACGGTTAACTGCATTACTGGAGGCTCAGTGATTGAGGGTGTGCCACACTATTTTTGGGTCAGTAATTGAGTGTGTGCTGCATTATTAGTGTGTCAGTATTTGGGGGAGTGCTGCACAATTGGAGTGTCAGTATTTAAGGGTGTGCTGCACCATTTTACGGTCAGAAATTGTGGTTGTGCTGCACCGTCGGAGAGTCATTATTTGATAGTGTGGTGCACTATTGGCTTTTCAGTTATTGAGGATGTATTGTATTGTTGGAGGGTCAGTAATTGAGGCTGTGCTGCACTATGGGAGCATCAGTAATTCAGGGAGTGCTTTACTATTGGAGTGTCAGTAATTGAGGATGTGCTGCACTAATGTAGTGTCAGTAATTCAGGGTGTGCTGCACTATTGTGTCAGTAATTGAGTGTGTGCTGCACTATTAGAGTGTCAGTAATTGAGGGTGTGCTGCACGATTGGAGTGTCAGTAATTGAAGGTGTGCTGCACTATTGTAGTGTCAGTAATTGAGGGTGTGCTGCACTATTGTAGTGTCAGTAATTGAGGGTGTGCTGCACTATTGTGTCAGTAATTGAGGGTGTGCTGCACCTTTGTAAGGTCAGTAATTGAGGGTGTGCTGCACTATTCGTGTGTCAGTAATTGAGGGTGTGCTGCACTATTGTGTCAGTAATTGAGGGTGTGCTGCACTATTGGAGTGTCAGTAATTGAGGGTGTGCTGCACGATTGGAGTGTCAGTAATTGAGGGTGTGCTGCACTATTGGAGTGTCAGTAATTGAGGGTGTGCTGCACTATTGGAGTGTCAGTAATTGAGGGTGTTCTGCACTATGGGAGTTTCTGTAATTGTGGGAGTGCTGCACTATTGGAGGGTCAGTAATTGAGTTTGTACTGCATTGTAGGAGTATAACTAATTGAGGGTGTGCTGTACTACTAGAGTGTCAGCAATTGAGGGTGTGCTGCACTAGTGGGGTGTCATTAATTGAGGGAGTGCTGCACCATTGGACAGTTGTTGTAATTGTGGTTGTGCAGCTCTGTCGGAGAGTCAGTATTTGACAGTGTGCTGCACTATTGGAGGGTCAGTAATTGTGGATATGCTGCACTGTTGGAGTATCAGTATTTGAGGGTGTGCTGCACCTTTGGAGTGTCAGTAATTGACGGTTAACTGCATTACTGGAGGCTCAGTGATTGAGGGTGTGCCACCCTATTTTTGCGTCAGTAATTGAGTGTGTGCTGCATTATTAGTGTGTCAGTATTTGGGGGTGTGGTGCACTATTGGAGTGTCGGTATTTGAGGGTGTGCTGCACTATAGCAGTTTCAGTAATTGACGTTGTCCAGCATTACTTGTGTTTCAGTAATTGAGCAAGTGCTGCACTATTGGAGGGTCATTAATTGAGGGTGTGCTGCACTAATCGATGGTCAGTAATTGAGGGTGTACTGCACTATTGGAGTGCCAGAAATTGAGGTTGTGCTGCACTATTGGAGTGTCAGTAATTGCGGGTGTGCTGCACTATTAGAATATCATTACTTGAGGGTATGCTGCACTATTGTAGTGTCAGTAATTGTGGGAGTGCTGCACTAATGGATTTTCAGTAATTGAGGGTGTGCGGCACTATTGTAGTGTCAGCGATTGAGTGTGTGCTGCACGATTGCAGTGTCAGTAATTGAGGGTGTGCTGCACTATTGGATTGTCACTAATTGAGGGTGTGTTGCACTATTGCAGAGTAAGTAATTGAGGGGTGTGCTGCACTGTTGGAGTGTCAGTAATTGACAGTGTGCTGCACTATTGGAGTGCCAGTAATTGAGGGTGTGCTGCACTGTTGGAGTGTCAGTAATTGACAGTGTGCTGCACTATTGGAGTGCCAGTAATTGAGAGTGTGCTGCACCATTTTACGGTCAGAAATTGAGGGTGTGCTGCACTATCGGAGAGTCAGTATTTGATAGTGTGGTTCACTTTTGGATTTTCAGTTATTGAGGATGTGTTGTATTGTTGGAGGGTCAGTAATGAGGGTGTGCTGCACTATGGGAGCGTCAGTAATTGAGGGTGTGCTGCACTATTGGAGTGTCAGCAATTGAGGGTGTGCTGCACTATTGGAGGGTCAGTAATTGAGGGTGTACTGCATTATAGGAGTATAAGTAATTGAGGGTGCGCTGTACTACTAGAGTGTCAGCAATTGAGGGTGTGCTGCACTAGTGGGGTGTCATTAATTGAGGGAGTGCTGCAGCATTGGACGGTGGTTGTAATTGTGGTTGTGCAGCCCTGTCGGAGAGTCAGTATTTCACAGTGTGCACCACTATTGGAGGGTCAGTAATTGTAGACATGTTGCACTGTTGGAGGGTCAGTAATTGAGGGTGTGCTGCACCATTGGAGTGTCAGTAATTGACGGTTAACTGCATTACTGGAGGCTCAGTGATTGAGGATGTGCCACACTATTTTTGGGTCAGTAATTGAGTGTGTGCTGCATTATTAGTGTGTCAGTATTTGGAGAGGTGCTGCAGTATTGTAGTGTCAGTATTTGAGGGTGTGCTGCACTATTGGGGTTTCATTAATTGACGTTGTCCAGCATTACTTGTGTTTCAGTAATTGAGCAAGTGCTGCACTGTTGGAGGGTCATTAATTGAGGATGTGCTGCACTAATCGAAGGTCAGTAATTGAGGGTGTACTGCACTATTGGAGTGTCAGAAATTGAGGTTGTGCGGCACTATTGGATGTCAGTAATTGGGGGTGTGCTGCACTATTGGAGCATCATTACTTGAGGGTGTGCTGCACTATTGTAGTGTCAGTAATTGTGGGAGTGCTGCACTAATGGATTTTCAGTAATTGAGGCTGTGCGGCACTATTGTAGTGTCAGCAATTGAGGGTCTGCTGCACTATCGGATTGTCAATAATTGAGTGTGTGCTGCACTATTGCAGAGTAAGTAATTGAGGGTGTGCTGCACTAATTGGAGTGTCAGTAACTGAGGGTGTGCTGCACTGTTGGAGTGTCAGTAATTGACAGTGTACTGCACTATTGGAGTGCCAGTAATTGAGGGTGTGCTGCACCATTTTACGGTCAGAAATTGTGGGGTGTGCTGCACTGTCGGAGAGTCAGTATTTGATAGTGTGGTGCACTATTGGCTTTTCAGTTATTGAGGATGTATTGTATTGTTGGAGGGTCAGTAATTGAGGCTGTGCTGCACTATGGGAGCATCAGTAATTCAGGGAGTGCTTTACTATTGGAGTGTCAGTAATTGAGGATGTGCTGCACTAATGTAGTGTCAGTAATTCAGGGTGTGCTGCACTATTGTGTCAGTAATTGAGTGTGTGCTGCACTATTAGAGTGTCAGTAATTGAGGGTGTGCTGCACGATTGGAGTGTCAGTAATTGAAGGTGTGCTGCACTATTGTAGTGTCAGTAATTGAGGGTGTGCTGCACTATTGTAGTGTCAGTAATTGAGGGTGTGCTGCACTATTGTGTCAGTAATTGAGGGTGTGCTGCACCTTTGTAAGGTCAGTAATTGAGGGTGTGCTGCACTATTCGTGTGTCAGTAATTGAGGGTGTGCTGCACTATTGTGTCAGTAATTGAGGGTGTGCTGCACTATTGGAGTGTCAGTAATTGAGGGTGTGCTGCACGATTGGAGTGTCAGTAATTGAGGGTGTGCTGCACTATTGGAGTGTCAGTAATTGAGGGTGTGCTGCACTATTGGAGTGTCAGTAATTGAGGGTGTTCTGCACTATGGGAGTTTCTGTAATTGTGGGAGTGCTGCACTATTGGAGGGTCAGTAATTGAGTTTGTACTGCATTGTAGGAGTATAACTAATTGAGGGTGTGCTGTACTACTAGAGTGTCAGCAATTGAGGGTGTGCTGCACTAGTGGGGTGTCATTGATTGAGGGAGTGCTGCACCATTGGACAGTTGTTGTAATTGTGGTTGTGCAGCTCTGTCGGAGAGTCAGTATTTGACAGTGTGCTGCACTATTGGAGGGTCAGTAATTGTGGATATGCTGCACTGTTGGAGTATCAGTATTTGAGGGTGTGCTGCACCTTTGGAGTGTCAGTAATTGACGGTTAACTGCATTACTGGAGGCTCAGTGATTGAGGGTGTGCCACCCTATTTTTGCGTCAGTAATTGAGTGTGTGCTGCATTATTAGTGTGTCAGTATTTGGGGGTGTGGTGCACTATTGGAGTGTCGGTATTTGAGGGTGTGCTGCACTATAGCAGTTTCAGTAATTGACGTTGTCCAGCATTACTTGTGTTTCAGTAATTGAGCAAGTGCTGCACTATTGGAGGGTCATTAATTGAGGGTGTGCTGCACTAATCGATGGTCAGTAATTGAGGGTGTACTGCACTATTGGAGTGCCAGAAATTGAGGTTGTGCTGCACTATTGGAGTGTCAGTAATTGCGGGTGTGCTGCACTATTAGAATATCATTACTTGAGGGTATGCTGCACTATTGTAGTGTCAGTAATTGTGGGAGTGCTGCACTAATGGATTTTCAGTAATTGAGGGTGTGCGGCACTATTGTAGTGTCAGCGATTGAGTGTGTGCTGCACGATTGCAGTGTCAGTAATTGAGGGTGTGCTGCACTATTGGATTGTCAGTAATTGAGGGTGTGTTGCACTATTGCAGAGTAAGTAATTGAGGGTGTGCTGCACTATTGGAGTGCCAGTAATTGAGGGTGTGCTGCACTGTTGGAGTGTCAGTAATTGACAGTGTGCTGCACTATTGGAGTGCCAGTAATTGAGAGTGTGCTGCACCATTTTACGGTCAGAAATTGAGGGTGTGCTGCACTATCGGAGAGTCAGTATTTGATAGTGTGGTTCACTTTTGGATTTTCAGTTATTGAGGATGTGTTGTATTGTTGGAGGGTCAGTAATGAGGGTGTGCTGCACTATGGGAGCGTCAGTAATTGAGGGTGTGCTGCACTATTGGAGTGTCAGCAATTGAGGGTGTGCTGCACTATTGGAGGGTCAGTAATTGAGGGTGTACTGCATTATAGGAGTATAAGTAATTGAGGGTGCGCTGTACTACTAGAGTGTCAGCAATTGAGGGTGTGCTGCACTAGTGGGGTGTCATTAATTGAGGGAGTGCTGCAGCATTGGACGGTGGTTGTAATTGTGGTTGTGCAGCCCTGTCGGAGAGTCAGTATTTCACAGTGTGCACCACTATTGGAGGGTCAGTAATTGTAGACATATTGCACTGTTGGAGGGTCAGTAATTGAGGGTGTGCTGCACCATTGGAGTGTCAGTAATTGACGGTTAACTGCATTACTGGAGGCTCAGTGATTGAGGATGTGCCACACTATTTTTGGGTCAGTAATTGAGTGTGTGCTGCATTATTAGTGTGTCAATATTTGGAGAGGTGCTGCAGTATTGTAGTGTCAGTATTTGAGGGTGTGCTGCACTATTGGGGTTTCATTAATTGACGTTGTCCAGCATTACTTGTGTTTCAGTAATTGAGCAAGTGCTGCACTGTTGGAGGGTCATTAATTGAGGGTGTGCTGCACTAATCGAAGGTCAGTAATTGAGGGTGTACTGCACTATTGGAGTGTCAGAAATTGAGGTTGTGCGGCACTATTGGATGTCAGTAATTGGGGGTGTGCTGCACTATTGGAGCATCATTACTTGAGGGTGTGCTGCACTATTGTAGTGTCAGTAATTGTGGGAGTGCTGCACTAATGGATTTTCAGTAATTGAGGCTGTGCGGCACTATTGTAGTGTCAGCAATTGAGGGTCTGCTGCACTATCGGATTGTCAATAATTGAGTGTGTGCTGCACTATTGCAGAGTAAGTAATTGAGGGTGTGCTGCACTAATTGGAGTGTCAGTAACTGAGGGTGTGCTGCACTGTTGGAGTGTCAGTAATTGACAGTGTACTGCACTATTGGAGTGCCAGTAATTGAGGGTGTGCTGCACCATTTTACGGTCAGAAATTGTGGGTGTGCTGCACTGTCGGAGAGTCAGTATTTGATAGTGTGGTGCACATTTGGATTTTCAGTTATTGAGGATGTGTTGTATTGTTGGAGGGTCAGTAATGAGGGTGTGCTGCACTATGGGAGCGTCAGTAATTGAGGGTGTGCTGCACTATTGGAGGGTCAGTAATTGAGGGTGGGCTGCACTATTGGAGTTTCACTAATTGACGTTGTGCAGCACTCTTGGAGTTTCTGTCATTGATGGTGTGCTGCACTACTGGAGGGTCAGTAATTGAGGGTGTACTGCATTATAGGAGTATAAGTAATTGAGGGTGTGCTGTACTATTGGAGGTGTCAGCAATTGAGGGTGTGCTGCACTAGTGGGGTGTCATTAATTGAGGGAGTGCTGCACCATTGGACAGTGGTTGTAATTGTGGGTTGTGCAGCCCTGTCAGAGGGTCAGTATTTGACAGTGTGCTGCACTATTGGAGGGTCAGTAATTGTGGATATGCTGCGCTGTTGGAGTGTCAGTAATTGAGTCTGTGCTGCACCTTTGGGGTGTCAGTAATTGACTGTTAACTGCATTACTGGAGGCTCAGTGATTGAGGGTGTGCCACACTATTTTTGGGTCGGTAATTGAGTGTGTGCTGCATTATTAGTGTGTCAGTATTTGGGGGTGTGCTGCAGTATTGGAGTGTCAGAATTTGAGTGTGTGCTGTGCTATTGGAGTTTCAGTAATTGACGTTGTCCAGCATTACTTGTGTTTCAGTAATTGAGCGAGTGCTGCATTATTGGAGGGTCATTAATTGAGGGTGTGCTGCACTAATCGAAGGTCAGTAATTGAGGGTGTACTGCACTATTGGAGTGTCAGTAATTGAGGGCGTGCTGCACTAATCGAAGGTCAGTAATTGAGGGTGTACTGCACTATTGGAGTGTCAGAAATTGAGGTTGTGTGGCACTATTGGATGTCAGTAATTGTGGGAGTGCTGCACTAATGGATTTTCAGTAATTGAGGGTGTGCGGCACTATTGTAGTGTCAGCAATTGAGGGTGTGCTGCACTATTGGATTGTCAGTAATTGAGGGTGTGTTGCACTATTGCAGGGTAAGTAATTGGGGGTGTGCTTTACTATTGGAGTGACAGTAGTTGAGGGTTTGCTGCATGATTGGAGAGTCAGTATTTGACAGTGTGCTGCACTATGGGATGCTCAGTAATTGAGGTTGTTCTGCACTGTTGGAGGGTCAGTAATTGAGGGTGTGCTGCACTGTTGGAGTGTCAGTAATTGAGGGTGTGCTGCACTATTGGACTGTCAGTAATTGAGGGTGTGCTGCACTATTGGAGTGTCAGTAATTGAGGGTGTGCTGCACTATTGGAGTGTAAGTAATTGAGGGTTAACTGCATTATTGGAAGCTCGGTGATTGAGGGTGTGCCGCACTATTGGTGCATCAGTAATTGTGTGTGTGCTGAATTATTAGTGGGTCAGTAATTAAGAGTGTGCTGCACTATTGGAGCGTCACTAATTGGGGTTGTGCGGCAATATTGGAGATTCAGTAATTGATGTTGTGCAGCACTACTGCAGTTTCAGTAATTGAGAGTGCTGCACAATTGGAGGGTCATTAATTGAGGCTGCGCTGCATTATTGGAGTCAAAGTTATTGAAGGTGGGCTGCACTATTGGAGTGTTAGTAATTGAGGGTGTACTGCACTATTGGGGGGTCAGTAATTGAGGCTGTGCTCCACTAATGGATTTTCAGTAATTGATAGTGTGCTGCACTGTTGGAGTATCAGTAATTGCAGGGGTACTGCATTATTGGAGTGTCAGCAATTGAGGGCATTCTGCACTATTGGAGTGTCTGTAATTGAGGGTGTGCTGTACCTTTGGAGGGTCAGTAATTGATGGTGTGCTGCACTAATGGAGTTTCCGTAATGAGGGTGTGCAGCACTATTGTAGTTTCAGTAATTGATATTGAGCTGTACCATTGGAGGGTCATTAATTGAGGGTGTGCTGCATTATTGGAGTTTAAGCAGTTGAGGGTCTACTCCACTATTGGAGTGTGAGTAATTGAGGTTGTGCTGCACTATTCAAGGGTCAGTAATTCAGGGAGTGCTTTACTATTGGAGTGTCAGTATTTGATGGTGTGCTGCACTATTGGAGTGTCAGAAATTGAGGGTGTGCTGCACTAATGCAGTTTCAGTAATTGAGGGTGTGCTGCCCTATTGTAGTGTCAGTAATTGAGGGAGTGCTGCACTATTGTAGTGTCAGTAATTAAGGGTGTGCTGCACGATTGGATGTTCAGTAATTGAGGGTGTGCTACACTATTGCAGTGTCAGTAATTGAGGGTGTGCTGCACTATTGGAGTGTCAATTATTGAGGGTGTTCTGCACTTTTGGAGTGTCAGTAATTGACGGTGTGCTGCACTATTGGAGTGCCAGTAATTGTGGGTGTGCTGCACTGTTGGAGTGTCAGTAATTGATCGTGTGCTGCACTATTGCAGTGTCAGTAATTGAGGGTTAGCTGCATTATTGGAGGCTCAGTGCTTGAGGGTGTGCTACACTATTGCAGTGTCAGTAATTGAGGGTGTGCTGCACTATTGGAGTGTCAATTATTGAGGGTGTTCTGCACTTTTGGAGTGTCAGTAATTGACGGTGTGCTGCACTATTGGAGTGCCAGTAATTGTGGGTGTGCTGCACTGTTGGAGTGTCAGTAATTGATCGTGTGCTGCACTTTTGCAGTGTCAGTAATTGAGGGTTAGCTGCATTATTGGAGGCTCAGTGCTTGAGGGTGTGCTGCACCATTGTTGGGTCAGTAATTGAGTGTGTGCTGCATTATTAGTGTGTCAGTAATTGAGGCTGTGCTGCACTATTGGAGTTTCAGTAATTAACGGAGAGCTACACTATTGCAGGGTCATCAATTGAGGCTGTACTGCATTATCAGAGTGTTAGCAATTGAGGGTGGGCTGCACTATTGGAGTGTCAGTAATTGAGGGTGTACTGCACTATTGGAGTGTCAAAAATTGAGGTTGTGCTGCACTATTGCATTGTCAGTAATTGAGGGTGTGCTGCACTATTGTGTCAGTAATTGAGGGTGTGCTTTACTATTGGAGTGTCAGTAATTGAAGGTGTGCTGCACTATTGTAGTGTCAGTAATCGAGGGTGTGCTGCACTATTGGAGGGTCAGTAATTTAGGGTGGGCTGCACTATTAGAGTTTCACTAATTGACATTGTTCAGCACTCTTGGAGTTTCTGTAATTGAGGGTGTGCTGCACTATTGAAGGGTCAGTAATTGAGGTTATACTGCATTATAGGAGTATAACTAATTGAGGGTGTGCTGTACCACTTGAGTGTCAGCAATTGAGGGTGTGCTGCACTAGTGGGGTGTCATTAATTGAAGGAGTGCTGCACCATTGGACAGTTGTTGTAATTGTGGTTGTGCAGCCCTGTCGGAGAGTCAGTATTTGACAGTGTGCTGCACCATTGGATGCTCAGTAATTGTGGATATGCTGCACTGTTGGAGTATCAGTAATTGAGGGTGTGCTGCACCACTGGAGTGTCAGTAATTGACGGTTAACTGCATTACTGGAGGCTCAGTGATTGAGGGTGTGCCACACTATTTTTGGGTCAGTAATTGAGTGTGTGCTGCATTATTAGTGTGTCAGTATTTGGGGGTGTGCTGCACTATTGGAGTGTCAGTATTTGAGGGTGTGCTGCACCATTTTACGGTCAGAAATTGTGGTTGTGCTGCACTGTCGGAGAGTCATTATTTGATAGTGTGGTGCACTATTGGATTTTGAGTTATTGAGGATGTGTTGTATTGTTGGAGGGTCAGTAATTGAGGCTGTGCTGCACTATGGGAGCATCAGTAATTCAGGGAGTGCTTTACTATTGGAGTGTCAGTAATTCAGGATGTGCTAATCCTTTGTAGGGTCAGTAACTGAGGGTGTGCTGCACTAATGGAGTTTCAGTAATTGAGGCTGTGCTGCACTATTGTAGTGTCAGTAATTGAGGGCGTGCTGCACTATTGTGTCAGTAATTGAGGGTGTGCTGCACTATTGTGTCATTAATTGAGGGTGTGCTGCACTATTGGAGTGTCAGTAATTGAGGGTGTGCTGCACTATTGTGTCAGTAATTGAGGGTGTGCTCCACTATTGTAGTGTCAGTAATTGAGGGTGTGCTGCACTATGGGCGCGTCAGTAATTGAGAGTGTGCTGCACTATTCGTGTGTCAGTAATTGAGGGTGTGCTGCACTATTGGAGTGTCAGTAATTGAGGTTGTGCTGCACGATTGGAGTGTCAGTAATTGAGGGTGTGCTGCACTATTGGAGTGTCAGTAATTGAGGGTGTGCTGCACTATTAGAGTTTCACTAATTGACGTTGTGCAGCACTCTTGGAGTTTCTGAAATTGAGGGTGTGCTGCACTATTGGAGGGTCAGTAATTGAGGTTGTACTGCATTGTAGGAGTATAACTAATTGAGGGTGTGCTGTACTACTAGAGTGTCAGCAATTGAGGGTGTGCTGCACTAGTGGGGTGTCATTAATTGAGGGAGTGCTGCACCATTGGACAGTTGTTGTAATTGTGGTTGTGCAGCCCTGTTGGAGAGTCAGTATTTGACAGTGTGGTGTACCATTGGATGCTCAGTAATTGTGGATATGCTGCACTGTTGGAGTATCAGTAATTGAGAGTGGACTGCACCTTTGGAGTGTCAGTAATTGACGGTTAACTTGCATTACTGGAGGCTCAGTGATTGAGGGTGTGCCACACTATTTTTGGGTCAGTAATTGAGTGGGTGCTGCATTATATGTGTGTCAGTATTTGGGGGTGTGCTGCACTATTGGAGTGTCGGTATTTGAGGGTGTGCTGCACTATTGCAGAATCAGTAATTGACGTTGTCCAGAATAACTTGTATTTCAGTAATTGAGCAAGTGCTGCACTATTGAAGGGTCAGTAATTGAGGGTGTGCTGCACTAATCGAAGGTCAGTAATTGAGGGTGTACTGCACTATTGGAGTGTCAGAAATTGAGGGTGTGCTGCACTATTGGAGTGTCAGTAATTGGGGGTGTGCTGCACTATTGGAGCATCATTACTTGAGGGTGTGCTGCACTATTGTAGTGTCAGTAATTGTGGGAGTGCTGCACTGATGGATTTTCAGTAATTGAGGGTGTGCGGCACTATTGTAGTGTCAGCGATTGATTGTGTGCTGCACTATTGGATTGTCAGTAATTGAGGGTGTGTTGCACTATTGCAGAGTAAGTAATTGAGGGTGTGCTGCACTGTTGGAGTGTCAGTAATTGACAGTGTACTGCACTATTGGAGTGCCAGTAATTGAGAGTGTGCTGCACCATTTTACGGTCAGAAATTGTGGGTGTGCTGCACTATCGGAGAGTCAGTATTTGATAGTGTGGTGCACTTTTGGATTTTCAGTTATTGAGGATGTGTTGTATTGTTGGAGGATCAGTAATGAGGGTGTGCAGCACTATGGGAGTGTCAGTAATTGAGGGTGTGCTGAACTATTGGAGTGTCAGTAATTGAGGGTGTTCTGCACTATTGCAGTGTCAGTAATTGAGGGTGTGCTGCACTATTGGAGTGTCAGTAATTGAGGGTGTTCTGCACTATTGGAGGGTCAGTAATTGAGGGTTGGGCTGCACTATTGGAGTTTCACTAATTGACGTTGTGCAGCACTCTTGGAGTTTCTGTAATTGAGGGTGTGCTGCACTACTGGAGGGTCAGTAATTGAGGGTGTACTGCATTATAGGAGTATAAGTAATTGAGGGTGTGCTGTACTACTAGAGTGTCAGCAATTGAGGGTGTGCTGCACTAGTGGGGTGTCATTAATTGAGGGAGTGCTGCACCATTGGACGGTGGTTGTAATTGTGGTTGTGCAGCCCTGTCGGAGAGTCAGTATTTCACAGTGTGCGCCACTATTGGAGGGTCAGTAATTGTGGACATGTTACACTGTTGGAGGGTCAGTAATTGAGGGTGTGCTGCACCATTGGTGTGTCAGTAATTGACGTTTAACTGCATTACTGGAGGCTCAGTGATTGAGGATGTGCCACACTATTTTTGGGTCAGTAATTGAGTGTGTGCTGCATTATTAGTGTGTCAGTATTTGGGGGGTGCTGCATTATTGTAGTGTCAGTATTTGAGGGTGTGCTGCGCTATTGGAGTTTCAGTAATTGACGTTGTCCAGCATTACTTGTGTTTCAGGAATTGAGCGAGTGCTGCACTATTGGAGGGTCATTAATTGAGGGTGTGCTGCACTAATCGAAGGTCAGTATTTGAGGGTGTACTGCACTATTGGAGTGTCAGAAATTGACGTTGTGCGGCACTATTGGATGTCAGTAATTGGGGGTGTGCTGCACTATTGGAGCATCATTACTTGAGGGTGTGCTGCACTACAGTAGTGTCAGTAATTGTGGGAGTGCTGCACTAATGGAGGGTCAGTAATTGAGGGTGTACTGCATTATAGGAGTATAAGTAATTGAGGGTGTGCTGTACTACTAGAGTGTCAGCAATTGAGGGTGTGCTGCACTAGTGGGGTGTCATTAATTGAGGGAGTGCTGCACCATTGGACGGTGGTTGTAATTGTGGTTGTGCAGCCCTGTCGGAGAGTCAGTATTTCACAGTGTGCGCCACTATTGGAGGGTCAGTAATTGTGGACATGTTACACTATTGGATTGTCAGTAATTGAGGGTGTGTTGCACTATTGCAGGGTAAGTAATTGGTGGTGTGCTTTACTATTGGAGTGTCAGTATTTGAGGGTGTGCTGCATGATTGGAGAGTCAGTATTTGACAGTGTGCTGCACTATGGGATGCTCAGTAATTGAGGTTGTTCTGAACTGTTGGAGGCTCGATGATTGAGGGTGTGCCGCACTATTGGTGCGTCAGTAATTGTGTGTGTGCTGAATTATTAGTGGGTCAGTAATTAAGGGTGTGCTGCACTATTGGAGCGTCACTAATTGGGGTTGTGCGGCAATATTGGAGATTCAGTAATTGATGTTGTGCAGCACTACTGCAGTTTCAGTAATTGAGGGAGTGCTGCACAATTGGAGGGTCATTAATTGAGGCTGCGCTGCATTATTGGAGTCAAAATTATTGAAGGTGGGCTGCACTATTGGAGTGTTAGTAATTGAGGGTGTGCTGCACTATTGTAGTGTCAGTAATTGAGGGTGTGCTGCACTATTGGAGTGTCAATTATTGAGGGTGTTCTGCACTTTTGGAGTGTCAGTAATTGACGGTGTGCTGCACTGTTGGAGTGTCAGTAATTGAGGGTTAGCTGCATTATTGGAGGCTCAGTGATTGAGGGTGTGCCGCACCATTGTTGGGTCAGTAATTGAGTGTGTGCTGCATTATTACTGTCTCAGTAATTGAGGCTGTGCTGCACTATTGGAGTTTCAGTAATTGACGGAGAGCTACACTATTGCAGGGTCATCAGTTGTGGCTGTACTGCATTATCAGAGTGTTAGCAATTGAGGGTGGGCTGCACTATTGGAGTGTCAGTAATTGAGGGTGTACTACATTATAGGCGTTTAAGAAATTGAGGGTGTCCTGCACCATTGGAGTTTCAGTAATTTAGAGTGTGCGGCAATATATGAGGGTCAGTAATTCAGGATGTGCTGTACTATTGGAGGGTCTGTAATTGAGGGGTAGCTGCATTATTGGAGGCTCAGTGTTTGAGGGTGTACCTCCGCATTGGAGGGTCGGTAATTGAGGAGGTCCTGCACTACTGGAGGGTCAGTAATTGAGGGTGTGCGCACTATTGGATGGGGAGTCTTTCAGGGTGTGCAACACTATTAGAGTTTTAATAATTGAGGATGAGCTGCACCATTGGAGAGTCAGTAATTGAGGGTGTGCTGCACCATTCAATGTCAGTAATTCAGTGTGTGCTTTACTACTGGACTGATAGTAATTGACGGTGTGCTGCACTATTGGAGTATCAGCAATTGAGGGTGTGCTGCACCATTGGACAGTCAGTAATTCAACGTGTTCTGCACTGTCGGCGAGTCAGTAGTTGACAGTGTGCGGCACTATGGAGGGTAATGGAGGGTTAGCTGCAGTATTTGAGGCTCAGTAATTGAGGGTGTGCCACATGATTGGAGGCTCCGTAATTGAGGGTGTGCTGCACTATTGGTGCGTCAGTAAATGAGCGTCTGCGGCACTATTGTATTGTCAGTAATTGAGGGTGTGCTGCACTATTGGTGCGTCAGTAATGGAGGGTGTGCTGCACTGTTTGCGTGTCAGTCATTGAGGGTGTGCTGCACTACTGGAGTGTCAGTAATTGAGGGTGTGCTGCACTATTGGTGCGTCAGTAAATGAGCGTCTTTGGTACTATTGTACTGTCAGTAATTGAGGGTTAGCTGCAGTATTGGAGGCTCAATAATTGAGGGTGTGCCGCAATATTGGAGACTCCGTAATTGACAATGTGCTGCACTATTGGAGCGTGAGTAATGGAGGGTGTGCTGTACTGTTGGCGTGTCAGTCTTTGAGGGTGTGCTGCACTTTTGGAGGGACAGTAATTGAGGATGTGCTGCACTTTTGGAGGGACAGTAATTGACAGTGTGCTGCACTATTGGAGCATGAGTAATGGAGGGTTAGCTGCACTATTGGAGTGTCAGTAATTGAGTGTGAGCTGCACTATTGGAGCATTACCAATGGAGGGTGTGCTGCACTATTGGAATTTCAGTAATTGAGGGTATGCTGCATTATTGTAGTTTCAGTCATTGAGGGTGTGCTGCACTACTGGAGTGTCAGTAATTGAGGGTGTGCTGCACTTTTGGAGTGTCAGTAATTGAGAGTGTGCTGCACTATTCGAGGGTCAGTAATTCAGGGTCTGCTTTACTATTGGAGTGTCAGTAATTGAGGGTGTGCCGCACTTTTGGAGGGTCAGTAATTGAGGGTGTGCTGAACTATTGGATTGTCAGTAATTGAGGGTGTGCTGCAATATAGAAGCGTCAGTAATTGAGGGGGTGCTGCACTCCTGGATTGTCAGTAATTGAGGGTTAGCTGCATTATTGAAGGCTCAGTGATTGAGGGTGTGCTGCATTATTGGAGAGTCATTAATTGAGGGTTGGCAGCACTATTGTAGTTTCAGTAATTGAGGAAGAGCTGCGCTATTGGATGGTCATTAATTGAGGCTGTACTGCATTATTGGTGTATAAGTAATTGAGGGTGTGCTGCACTACTGGAGTGTCAGTAATTGAGGGTGTGCTGCACTATTCAAGGGACAGTAATTCCGGGTGTACTGTACTATCGGAGTGTCAGTAATTGAGGGTGTGCTGCACTTTTGAAGGGTCAGTAATTGAGGGTGTCCTGCACAATTGAGGCGTCAGTAATTGAGGGTGTGCTGCACTTTTGGAGTTTCAGTAATTGACGTTGTGCAGCATTATTGTAGTTTCAGTAATTGATGGTCTGCTGCACTATTATAGTGTCGGTAATTGAGGCTTAGCTGCATTATCGGAGGCTCAGTGATTGAGGGTGTGCCGCACTATTGGAGGATCATTAATTCAGGGTGTGCTGTACAATTGGAGAGTCAGTAATTGAGGGTGTGCTGCACTATTGGAGTGTCAGTAATTGAGGGTGTGCTGCACTATCGGAAGGTCAATAATTGAGGGTGTTCTGCACTATTGGAGTGTCAGTAATTGAGGGTGTTCTGCACTATTGGAGGATCAGTAATTGAGCTTGTGCTGCACTAATGCATTTTCAGTAATTGAGGGTGTGGTGTACCATTGGAGTGTCTGTAATTGAGGGTGTGCTGCACTATTCGAGGTACAGTAATTCCAGGTGTACTGTACTATCGGAGTGTCAGTAATTGAGGGTGTGCTGCACTTTTGAAGGGTCAGTAATTGAGGGTGTCCTGCACAATTGGGACGTCAGTAATTGAGGGTGTGCTGCACTTTAGGAGTTTCAGTAATTGACGTTGTGCAGCATTATTGTAGTTTCAGTAATTGATGGTGTGCTGCACTATTATAGTGTCGGTAATTGAGGCTTAGCTGCATTATCGGAGGCTCAGTGATTGAGGGTGTGCCGCACTATTGGAGGATCATTAATTCAGGGTGTGCTGTAAAGTTGGAGAGTCAGTAATTGAGAGTGTGCTGCACTACTGGAGTGTCAGTAATTGAGGGTGTGCTGAACGATTGGAGGGACAGTAATTGAGGGTGTGCTGAACTATTGGAATGTCAGCAATTGAGGGTGTTCTGCAATATTGGAGGGTCAGTAATTGAGCTTGTGCTGCACTAATGCATTTTCAGTAATTCAGGGTGTGGTGTACGATTGGAATGTCAGTAACTGAGGGTGAGCTGCATTATTGAAGGCTCAGTGATTGAGGGTGTGCTGCACTATTGGAGAGTCAGTAATTGAGGGTTTGAGGCACTATTGTAGTTTCAGTAATTGAGGGAGAGCTGCACTATTGGATGGTCATTAATTGAGGCTGTACTGCATTATTGGAGTATAAGTAATTGAGGGTGTGCTGCACTATTGGAATGTCAGCAATTGAGGGTGTTCTGCACTATTGGAGGGTCAGTAACTGAGCTTGTGCTGCACTATTGGAGTGTCAGTAATTGAGGGTGTGCTGCACTATTCAAGTGTCAGTAATTGAGGGACTGCTGCACTATTGGAGTGCCAGTAATTGAGGGTGTGCTGCACTGTCTGAGAGTCAGTGTTTGACAGTGTTCTGCACTACTGGGTTCTTGGTAATTGAAGATGTGCTGCACTGTTGGAGGGTGAGGAATTGAGGGTGTGCTGCACTATTGGAGCATCAGTAATTGAATGTGTGCAGCACTATTGGAGTGTCAGTAATTGAGGGTGTTCTGCACTATTGGACTGTCAGTAATTGAGGGTGTGCTGCAATATTCGAGCGTCAGTAATTGAGGGTGTGCTGCACTATTGGAGAGTCAGTAATTGAGGGTTTGCAGCACTATTGTAGTTTCAGTAATTGAGGATGTGCTGCACTATTGGAGTGTCAGCAATTGAGGTTGTTCTGCACTATTGGCGCTTCAGTAATTGAGGGTTTGTTGCACTATTGGAGTGTCAGGAATTGAGGGGTAGCTGCATTATTGGAGGCTCAGTGATTGAGGGTGTGCGCACTATTGGATAGGGAGTTTTTCAAGGTGTGCAGCACTATTGGAGTTTGAGTAATGAGGGTGAGCTGCACCGTTGGAGAGTCAGTAATTGAGGGTGTACTGCATTATTGGAGAGTCAGTAATTGAGTGTGTGCTGCACTATTGGAGTGTCAGTAATTAAGGTTGTGCTGCAATATTGTAGCGTCAATAATTAAGGGTGTGCTGCACTATTGGAGTTTCAGTAATTGAGGGTGTGCTGCAGTATTGAAGGGTCATTAATTGAGGCTGTATTGCATTATTGGAGTATAAGTAATTGAGGCTGTGCTGCACTATTGTTGTGTCAGTAATTGACAGTGTGCTGTACTATTGGAGGGTCAATAATTAAGCGTGTACTGCAGAATTGGAGTGTCAGTAATTGAGGGTGTGCTGCACTATTGGAGGGTCAGTAATTGAGTGTGTGCTGCACAAATGGAGTGTCAGTAATTAAGGGTGTGCTGCACCACTGGACGGTCAGTAATTGAGGTCATGCTGCACTGTCAGAGAGTCAGTATTTGTCAGTGTGCTACACTATTGGATACTCAGTAATTGAGAAGTGCTGCACTGTTGGATGGTCAGTAATTCAGGGTATGCTGCACTATTGGAGGGTCAGTAATTGAGGGTGTGCCGCACTATTGGATTGTCAGTAATTGAGGGTGTGCTGCAACATTCGAGAGTCAGTAATTGAGGGGGTGCTGCACTCTTGGAGTGTCAGTAATTGAGGGTTAGCTGCATTATTGAAAGCTCAGTGATTGAGGGTGTGCTGCACTATTGGATGGTCATTAATTGAGGCTGTACTGCATTATTGGTGTATAAGTAATTGAGGGTGGGCTGCAATATTGGAGTGTCAGTAATTGAGGGTGTGCTGCACTATTCGAGGGACAGTAATTCCGGGTGTACTGTACTATTGGAGTGTCAGTAATTGTGGGTGTGCTGCACTTTTGGAGGGTCAGTAATTGAGGGTGTGCTGCACAATTGTGGCATCAGTAATTGAGGGTGTGCTGCACTACTGCAGTTTCAGTAATTGACGTTGTGCAGCACTATTGTAGTTTCAGTAATTGATGGTGTTCTGCACTATTATAGTGTCGGTAATTGAGGTTTAGCTGCATTATTGGAGGCTCAGTGATTGAGGGTGTACCGCACTATTGGAGGATCAGTAATTCATGGTGTGCTGTACTATTGGAGTGTCAGTAATTGAGGGTGTGCAGCACTACTGGAGTGTCAGTAATTGAGAGTGTGCTGCACTATCAGAAGGTCAGTAATTGAGGGTGTTCTGCACTATTGGTGTGTCAGTATTTGAAGGTGCGTTGCACTATTGGAGTGTCAATAATTGAGGGTGTGCTGAACGATTGGAGGGACAGTAATTGAGGGTGTGCTGCACTATTGGAGTGTCAGTAATTGAGGGTATGCTGCACTGTCGGAGCAGCAGTATTTGACAGTGTTCTGCACTATTGGGTTCTTGGTAATTGAAGATGTGCTGCACTGTTGGAGGGTCAGTAATTGAGGGTGTGCTGCACTGTTGGAGGGTCAGTAACTGAGGGTGTGCTACACTATTGGAACAACAGTAATTGAGTGTGTGCAGCACTATTGGAGTATCAGTAATTGAGGATGTGCTGCACTTTTGGAGGGTCGGTTATTGAGTGTGTGCTATACTTTTGCTGTGTCAGTAATTGAGGCTATACTGCACTATTGGAGTCTCAGTAATTGAGGCTGTGCCACACTGTTGGCGGGTCAGTAATTGAGTGTGTGCTGCACTACTGGAGTGTCAGTAATTGTTAGTTTGCTGCACTGTTGGAGTGTCGATAATTGAGGGTGTGCAGCATTATTGGACTGTCAGTAATTGAGAGTGTGCTGCACTGTCGGAGTGTCAGTAATTGGGATGATACCAGCCAGACACAGGGAGCCAGAGGCTTTGCGGCCAGTGCTGGCTTCCCCCGTGTCCAGGGTGCTATAGACTGTACACATGTGGCCATCCAGGCACCAGCAGGTGAGCTCAGTGCCTTTGTCAACAGGAAGGGCTTCCACTCCATGAACGTGCAGATAGTGTGTGATCACAGGATGCTGATTCTACAAGTCTGTGCAAAGTACCCAGGCAGCTCCCACGACACCGACATCCTCAGACACTCCCAGGTGCCGGTGCTCTTCAGTGCTCCAGCTCGGCTGGATGTATGGCTGCTGGGTGACAAGGGCCATCCCTTCAGAAGGTGGCCCATGACGCCTCTCTGCCATCCAAATACAGAAACTGAGCAGCGGTACAATAGGAGCCAGGGCACCACAAGGGCTGTGGTGGAGAGAGCCATCGGTCTTCTCAAGATACGCTTCCAATGCCTGGAGCTTTCAGAGGGTGCACTCCAGTAGCTCCCAGATCATGTGTCGCTGATAGAGGTTGCATGCTGCGCTCTCCACAATCTGGCGCTGGAAAGGGGCGACACAGTGGACGAGGGAGACCTGGACGCAGTTGCTCCTGATGCACAGGATGAGTCCAGCTGTGAGTCCGAGGATGAGCATGCACAGGAGAACGCGGGGGGGGGTTAGATGCTGAAAATAGCATACTGCAGGGAGGCAGGGACACACGGGAGACTTTAATCCAGAGAACCTTCATATAGCCCACCACAGATGGAGCTTCAAAACACGTCAGGGCTGCAGGCTCCACACTCGATACCTGAGTGCTAAATCAGTCTGGATAATAACATTAACTAAGGCCCTTGTCACTAAAGCTCAATGTCAAACAACTTACTCATAACATCGTGGCTTCCTGTCCACTTGCAGAAGTAAAGAATCACCCTGAGGCATGGCAACATGTCAACATTTATTGAGTGAACAAATGTAACTTGATAAAGCAAAACAAGAACTTCACACCAAGTCTTCCACAAAGTACTATGGGTCAACATAAAAGCATCGGTGAGAAACCCGTGGTATGCCTAAGGTGCCTTAAATCGACGCTTACGGTTGCTGTGTCTAGGTGCTACCCCCTCACTGGCACTGGCATCTGAGACAGCTGCTCACTCTGCTGTCCTGTTGGCCTCGATGACCTTGGCAGACGTCCTCTGGCCCGCAGAGCATTTGATGTCCCCGCCTGAGAGGGAGCGGCCAGTTCCACAGCTGGCTTCTCCCCTGTCGCCGCAGCCTCATTGGATGCTACGGTCACTGGCAGAGGGACGGAGGAGCTGCTGCCCTCATTCAGAGCGGCCTGAGAGGAGCCTGCAGAGGCCACAGGCAGCTGCTGCACCGACGTGAGGTTGCTTCGGACCTGCCTGCTCACCGTAGATGGATGGGCACTGAGCTGGGATACTTGGTGCCCAAACAATCTCCCTGGTCACTCCCTGTCTCTGCCCTCACCTCAAATGAGTGTGAAGTGTACTCGCCGCTGTGCCCCGGGACACTAGCGAATATCCAATTCCCATGAGGTGCTAGTACCTGTGCTGGTGCCTGCCTGGCTGAGATGATGTGACGCTGGTGAATGGATTTACTCTGGGCCCTCAGGTGTGAGAGGTGGCTCCTCTGCTTCCTGCTCCGGTGATGCTAAGAGGAAAATAAAGGACATTTAATTCATGCAGACAATGTCAACTCGCGTGTCGCTCCCCCAGATCATTATGCGCTCATCTTTCCATAATCAATGGTAAACCCACGTTGCAAACTTCAGTCATGGAGCATTCAGCAGCCCCATGGCTTCTGTGACACACATGGTGACCTGAGTGCTCGCCAAACGTACCTCCCCCCGGCACCTCAGTCTCATCGCCACCGGTGGACCTGGGGTCATAGCTCCTCTCCAGATCCATGGCCTGCTGCTCGTAAGCCATTAGGATGGCCGGCTGGGCCTGTCCTCTGCCAGTCCGCCATTTGTTCCCACGCATTGTGCGCAGTCTTTTCCTGAAAAGGCGAGAGGAGCATTGATGAGTCCAGCCTGCACCTGGATTCCCATCGCATCCCGGCCAACCCAGCCAGAGTGGGACATTGCAGGACTCCAGTTCCTCTTCACCCCGCAGCTGCCGCACACTCACCCAAACAAGGCAGGGCTGACCCCCCCCCCCCCACCCCCACCATTGCCCAAACGCTGCCTCCTTCACATGTGTCCCCACGAGGTGTCACTTTGCTAAGGAAGGAAGTACAAGCATGTGGAGCGCAAAGACCAGCAGATGGATTGGTGCCCCGCCAACTGGAAGCTCCCCTCCCAGCAGGTTAGGACCCTGACTGACACGCTTCCCAGTTGCAGCACTATGATGGATGACAGCTGCATTAAGTGACTTGAGGCAACATGGTACTCACCCTTCCTGAGCGCAGGAGATCGTTGAATCTTTTGCGACACTGGAGCCATGTGCAGCGCACTGCATCATGGGAGCTAATACTCTCGGCCTCCTCCTCCCACGCATGTTTGGTCAGGCGGGGAGGCCTTTGCCTCCCGTCCCTCGCAATCAGGACATCCCGGCGCGCTGCCACCTCCTCCAGGAGGGCAGATAGACACTGGTGGGGAAAACCGAGGGGCACACCGCCCCACTGGCCTACCCTCCGGCCTGTTCTGCCCTGATGGCCTCTCCTCTCCCCATTGTTTCTGTTTGACACTGTATGGAGTTCAGTGTATGGAGTTGGACTTCCAACACTTTTAAACCAACCTGCAATTATTTTAACGGTTTCGGCAAGTGGGCACCGCCATCAGCGCTGTCTAAGCATTTTAAACGTAACTATTAGATGATGCATCTAGCCAGGCAAGGTAAATGGAGGATTGTGATTGGCTGAAAGCGAATCCTGCAGCTGCTCCGAAATCTAAAATACATTCTTAAATTTGTCTGTCCAAACCTTGCACACTTGGAAACTAGTCACCAGAAGCCTTCCCTATACCTGTTGTGAAAAGGCATTTTTCTTAACATTTAGATAAAAGCTGAACAAGCTGAAATGTTGTGGTATTTTCTTCTGCTAAATTGCGATCTCAGTGATCAATCCCGGAACCCACGATCGGTAAACAGAATTACTTCGGATTTTGTGCTTTGTTTCTTGTAATATACAGAACCTAAAGCAACATGAAAAAGAGAAGCCAATGCCACAAATGTACAAATTGTGCTTTCCTGAAACTGTTGTGTGAAAACTTGTATATCCTCAAATAGAACAGGGCTGTGTCACTGAGCAACAACAAAACATCTGCATTTGTTTCGCATCATTAACATAGAAAAATACCACAAGGCGCCTTTGCAGAAGTGTAATCAGGGAAAAATGGAGAACAAGCTAAAGAAGGAAATATTAGGAGGGCCAAAATGCTGGGGTAAAGAGGTCTGTTTTAAGCATGTCCTTAAAGGAGGAGGTGGTCCTGAGGAAACGGAGAGGTTTCGGGTGGGTATCCTGGAACATAGGCCTCAGACAGCTGAAGACATGACCAGCAGTGATGTGGAAAAGGAAGTGGGGATCCACAGTGTGAGTTGGGGGAGTTAGAGGGTCGAAGGAAGTTACAGAGATAAGGAAAGGCATAGAGGGAATTTAATTTGAGGCACTGGGAAACAGGGACCCATGGTAGGTTGGCAAAGGGTTGAGCAGCACTTTGTGTGGGATAGGATACACACAGCTATGTTTTGCCTCATAAGATGCTGTGGTGCTTTTTTAAGAGTAATATTAATGGTAGGTAAATACACGATAATTGGTAGCTAAATCCCCCCACACTGCCTACACCCCCCAACCCCCAACCCTATCCACCTACTCCCACTCCCCCAGGGCCCATATCTAATCCCTTGACCAGCCCCACGAAAGGCAGAACGACCTGGCTGTTCCCTCAGCGCCGACGGTGGGATCCTGCTGTGCGTAATTTGCCGCCCTCATCCAGGCAAGTGGGGAGTTTCCCATCACAGTCCTGAGTTGTGCCTTGTAGGTTGTGGACAGGCTTTGGGGAGTCAGGAGATGAGTGACTCTCTGCAGGATTCCCAGCCTCCAACCTGCCCTTGTAGCCACAGTATTTATATGGCTGGTCCAGTTCAGTTTCTGATCAATGGTAACCCCCCAGGATGTTGATAGTGGAGGATTCAGCTATGGTAATGTGATTGAATGTCAAGGGACGATGGTTAGATTCTCTCTTGTTAGAGATGGGCATTGCCTGACACTTGTGTGGCGCGACTGTTACTTGTCACTTATCAGCCCAAAGCCTGGATGCTGGTGCTTACTGCCTGGCTGGCAAATTGGAGGGTACATGGTGCCTTGTGTGACCCACACTGCACACACCGAGCCTGCTAAGTAAAGGGGAGATGTGTGGACACAGTCCATCTCAGGGTCAGCAGCTAAAAGGGAATGAGTCCCTCTCATCTGCTATGGTCTGGCCTGTGAGTGAGAGAGTGAGAAACACAAGAACACCAGGCCATTCGGCCCATCGAGCCTGCTCCGCCATTCAATACGATCTTGGGGATGTTGAGCTTCGACTCCATGTTCCCACCCGCTCCCCGTATCCCTCGACCCCCACCCCAAGTCTGGAAATCTGTCCGACCCAGCCTCGAATGTCTTCGACAATGGAGCTTCCACAATCCCCCTAAGGTGGAGAATCCC